>CM046311.1:14162391-14911646 GCA_025267735.1 Mactra quadrangularis
ATAGACATATGATTGTATGAATGTATTACAATGTAATCAAGTAATCACACATCAAAGTGTTAAAATAAAAATAGTCATTGAACAGATCATGTGGTCTATAAAACAAAGTATACCATGAACAAAAACAAAACTTGACTGTTCAATTAAAATTTAATCTCTTTTTCGTTTGTGATCTTGTCAGAGGAGGAGTTCTCGTCTTAGGCACAGGCGATGGTGCAGACAATTCAATTAATGCAGGTGATGTAATTGTCTAGAGATGTTGTTGATGAAGGCAAATCATAAATTGATGATGGTGTACTAGACATAAGCGGTATACTAGGCATAGGTGATGCGCTAGACATCGGTGAGGATGTGCTTGGAGTAGGGGTTGGTGGCAAAAGAGATCTCAATAAAAAGTTGAGTCCGTAAGGTTTGGATGTGGAGAAGATGCAAATTCTACAGATAAATTTCCATAACTAAATATTTTTAGTTTAATGATTTTCATCCTAAGAAGGATGATTAATGCAAAAATCACAATAAAAATGTTATTGAAGTCACACTCAGAGCAATGGCTAAAAAAACCCCAAAAAAAACCATATCATTGTAGGTATATGTAGTAAATTGGATGAATGAAAACAGAGTTAAAGATTTTGTACTCTCCAGAGCGTTGACAGAAGCATATGATTCATTGATATTCATAGTCGTTGAGTCATTGTTCATGCATTTCATTTCAATTGAATTATTAGCAATATAAGAACTACAGTCTTCAGCAGAGCTATTCATAGACATTGAAGAGCTTTGCGAGACATGACTATAGTTATGGCGTTGAGGTGTAAGATACAAGTCATCACTAGACATGGATGAATTGCAGGGAGAGACGATTGTGATTGTCATTATGAGAGGACAATGGTTCTTCAGGAACAAATACAGGAAAACTGTTAGCTTTTCTCTTTAAAACTTTTCTTACATATAAAATAGATAAAATAAATGCAACAAATACTATTATGTTCAAGCCATATAAAGCTATGATATGAGGTAATGTGTTATTATCATGAAAAAGAGATGGAGTAATAGGTAAAAATGATATATACATACTGCTTGTCTTGTATGAACTCTCATCATGAGTCAAAATTCCTTGGTGGTGTTATAGACTTTGGGAAGCTAAAACATCAATTGAAAGAATGAAAGCATGATTACAAAGCAAGAAACATATGAGTTAATATGAATGCATGTGACATTAATAGAGAGCAATTCTCATCAAGAGACTTTGTATCTTTGCTCACACAGAGAATGTTATATTCACAGTCTTATCAAGTTTTGATTAACGAAGCACTATGAATGCAGTGACTCATGTATGATAATGAAGGAAAACACATGCATTAATATGAAGTCACACTGTTTGTCATTTAAATGATTTAGGTATTAACATGTTCACACAAGGAAAGCAATTTAGTTCAAGGGGAAGTAAATCCTGCACATCATTATATACTTATATTGGAACAGTTTATCTCCCCTGGAATGAAAGCTATAACAGGATATAAGTTTGATTTCAATTTCTTAGTAGAAACATTACTCACTTCAGCAGTACTATGTTAAGTCCTTGAAGAAGCGGCACAGGTCTGGACTTATATAGTACTACCTGTGCGGCAAGTGCTACACAGTAGCAGAGCGACAACAAACGTCGCGAAAACGCGACGGCGCTACAAATATTGCATCACAGACTGCTACGCCGTCGCGCTAACGGTCCCATAATGCATCAGCACTGCTCTCTATAAAGCATACTAAGTAAAAAGTCAAATACAGCCTATTAAACAACAAAATATACTACAAATACATATCATAATAACCTTGTATGGATGTTTTCTAACGTTTTTACACTTATACATGGTAGTAACCAATAAAAACAGTAAAAGTCCGTTTATTATAGGATGTAGCTCCGTCTAATAGAACAAGCGTCGTTAACGGCAACGAACCGGAAACAGATTATTTGGTGAAATGGACGGTAGCTCAACATGTGACAATTCTCGCTTTAAAATAGTTAATATCACGGTAAATAGATTTGTTTGTTTGGGTTTTACGGCGCACCAACACAGAAAGGTCATATCGCGCCGAAAACAAATAATGACACTATTAATTCAATTGATATAAGTGATCCTTAGCCCTATATTTTATCATATACATTTATCTCTTTCAAAAAGTTAAGTATCACATGTGACGGTATATTCTCAAAAAGTTCTCTTAGTGAGCCAACCTTAAAATATTTATCACGGATGTTTTTGAGATCCTGACAATTAATGAGAACGTGTTTGACATTGAAATGCTCGTTACACGGTAAACATTCAGGTGCTTCCTCTCTCTTGAGAAGGTATGAATGTGTTAATCTAGTATGACCTATTCTACATCGCGTAATCACAATTTGATCTCGGCGATTAGAAAATTTTATTGATGGAGATGAATCAAGGGTTGGCTTTATTTCATGTAACTTATTAAAAATAGCGTTGTTCCATACTGTTTGCCATTTCGACTTAATTAACGAATTGATCGAACACTTGAAGTCACTGCTTGGTAATTTTAGATCAAATGGTTGAAGGTTTAAAGATTCTTTAGCGAGGATGTCAACTTTTTCATTTCCATGTATACCAATATGGCTTGGTATCCAGCAGAGGTATACTATTTTAGATTTTAAAATGTCATGTAATTTTAACTCGATACTTTTAATAAGATTATTTTCTGAACTGCGATTTTTAATCGATAGTAAAACAGATAGAGAATCTGAGAAAATAATAAACTTGTTATTTATACTATTTGATATGTATGTTAAAGACAGATCAATTGCTTTTGTTTCGGCAGTAAATATAGATGCTTTGTCAGGCAGTCGCATTCTTGCAACGAAAGAGTTTCCGTATGCGGCGCAACCAACTTTGTTTCCATCTTTGGAACCGTCGGTAAATAAATGAGTAAAATCTTTGTATTATTCCAAGATGTTTAAAAATTCAGACTTAAAAGCTTCAGGACTAGTGAAAGATTTACGAAAAGTTGATAAGTCAATATTGACGTCTGGAATGTTGTAGGTCCAAGAGGGGGATATTTTCATCTAAGTTTTGTATCACAGACGAAGTGTTTATATTTAGCATTTCTAAGTCGTTTTTTACGCGTAGGCCAAAAGGTTTGATTTCATTTGGTTTATTTTCAAATTTGTCGGTGTAATCAGGTTTAAAAAAAACATTTCGCGCCGGGTTTCTTTTGTTAGAAGATATACGAGTTGCGTATTGTAATGAAAGTTTTTGACGACGTAATTTTAGTGATGGCTCGTTAGCTTCAACATAGACTTTTAATAGGTGAAGTTTTAAAAGCACCAAGGGCAATACGTAAGCCCTGGTTGTGTATAGTATCTAGCATTTGTAAGTATGATTTGCGAGCTGATCCGTACACTATTGATCCGTAATCGAGTTTTGAACGAACAAGACTTCTGTATAATTTTAGTAAAGTTTGGGTATCAGATCCCCAATCAGTATGTGAAAGTACTTTAAGTAGATTCAAAGCTTTTATACATTTTGTTTTTAGCGACTTTAAGTATGGTATAAAAGATAGTTTTTTATCGAATGTAAAAATGCCTAAAAATTTAGCTTCATTTACTACTGGGATTTTAGAGCCAGAAATGTAAAGTTCGGGATCATTATGATGTTTTCTTAAGCGACAAAAATGTACACATTGAGTTTTTGACTTGGAAAATTTAAAACCATTTTCTGTTGCCCAGTTATTGCCTGGACAAGTGTTTCATTGTTTGCCATTTTGACTTTATTAACATATTGATTGAACATTTGAAGTCACAGCTTGGTAATTTGATATCTTCTGGTTGAAGGTTTAAACTTGACCTGTTTCCTCAAAACTGATAAGGTATATCCTTGACACATGGGCTACTCTCACATGAAATTTGGTGAACCTAGGTACACTCATTGTTGAGTTATTACCCGGACAATGTTTTTCAATATGATGCCACTGTGACCTTGACCTTTGACCCAGGGGCCCCAAAATCAATAGGGCATATCCTTGACACATGGGCTACTCTCAGATAAACTTTGGTGAACCTAGGTACATTGGTGGTTCAGTTATTGTCCAGACAAAGTTTTTCCATATTATGCCACTGTGACCTTGACCTTTGAACCTGGGGCCCCATAAACCTATAGGGCACATCCTTGACACATGGGCTACCTTCACATGAAATTTGGTGAACCTAGGTACAGTCGTTGATGAGTCATTGTCCGAACAAGGTTTTTCAATATGATGCCCCTGTGACCTTGACCTTTGACCTAGGAGCCCCAAAACCAATAGGGCATACCCTTAACACAAGGGCTACCCTCACATAAAATTTGGTGAAACTAGGTACATTGGTGGTTCAGTTATTGCCTGGACAAGTGTTTCATTGTTTGCCATTTTGACTTTATCAACATATTGATTGAACATTTGAAGTCACAGCTTGGTAATTTGATATCTTCTGGTTGAAGGTTTAAACTCAACCTGTTTCCTCAAAACTGATAAGGTATATCCCTGACACATGGGCTACTCTCACATGAAATTTGGTGAACCTAGGTACACTCATTGTTGAGTTATTACCCGGACAATGTTTTTCAATATGATGCCACTGTGACCTTGACCTTTGACCCAGGGGCCCCAAAATCAAAAGGGCATATCCTTGACACATGGGCTACTCTCAGATAAAATTTGGTGAACCTAGGTACATTGGTGGTTCAGTTATTGCCCGGACAAAGTTTTTCCATATTATGCCACTGTGACCTTGACCTTTGAACCTGGGGCCCCATAAACCTATAGGGCACATCCTTGACACATGGGCTACCTTCACATAAAATTTGGTGAACCTAGGTACAGTCGTTGTTGAGTTATGGTCCGGACAAGGTTTTTCAATATGATGTCCCTGTGACCTTGACCTTTGACCCAGGGGCCCCAAAACCGATCGGGGACATCCTTGACACATGGGCTACTCTCACATAAAATTTGGTGAACCTAGGTAGATTGGTTGTTAAGTTATTGTCAGGACAAGTTTTTTTCCCATATGATGCCACTGTGACCTTGACCTTTGACCCAGGGGCCCCAAAACCAATAGGGAACATCTTTGACACATGGGCTACTTTTACATTAAATTTGGTGAACCTAGGTACATTGGTGGTTCAGTTATTGTCCGGACAAGTTTTACCTATTTTAAGTCCCAGTGACCTTGACCTTTAACCCTGGGGTCTCAAAATCAATAGGGAACCTCCTCCACCCAAGGGCTATCCACACATAAAATTTGAGGAACCTAGGTATATCCTTTCTTAAGTTATCATCCGGACAAGCAATTGTTCACGGACGGACAGACGGACAGACGGACAACAGCATAACATAATACGACCGTTTTTTCAAAACGGGCGTATAAAAAGTTTGGGAAGCAGTTCGTAAAATAAACGGTAAGCATAAAAAAGTTCCTACTGCTCATCTGAAACGTAAAGATTCGAGTGTAGCAAAAACGACTAAAGATATAGCCAACACGCTGGCGCAAACTTTTGCACAAAATTCTTCCTCAGCACACTACACTGAAGAATTTAAAAAGGTCAAATCTAACTCTGAAAAACAAAATATTAATTTTCATTCTAACAACGAAGAAGAGTATAACACCCTCTTTACAATTGACGATTTAACCGACTCTATCAAGCATGCCAAAGATACAGCTGCTGGCCCTGATGAAATTTATTATCAATTTTTAAAACACCTCCCATTGGTATCTCAACATTTATTGCTCGATATTTTTAATGATATATGGATATCTGGTAAAATTCCAGATTCCTGGAAGCAAGCTTTGATAATACCAATACCGAAACCGGGTAAAGACAATACTGACCCCCTTAACTACCGACCAATATCTCTAACTAGTTGTATTTGTAAAACATTTGAACGCATGGTGAATAAAAGACTCATCTGGTATTTAGAATCAAACGGTGTTATAACTAATTTCCAATCTGGTTTTCGAAAACAACGAAGTAAAATGATCATTTAGTACGCCTCGAAACATTCATAAGAGAGGCTTGTGTCAATAAACAACATGTAGTTTCAATTTTCTTCGATCTTGAAAAAGCTTATGATACAACATGGAAATATGGTATTCTCAAGGATTTAAAAGATGCTGGTCTAAATGGTAGATTACCAAAGTTCATTTCTAGTTTTTTATCAGACAGAAATTTTCAAGTTAAAAGTTGGATCAACGTTATCAGACAGCCACAAACAAGAACAAGGCGTGCCGCAAGGCAGTATTTTATCAGTTACCCTCTTTGGACAAAAAATTAATAATATCGTAAAGGCTATAAACCCTGGTACAGATTGCTCATTATATGTTGATGATTTTTTAATCTGTTATCGATCTAAAAATATTCGAAGTATCGAACGTCAATTACAACAGAACTTGGATAAAATTCAAAAATGGGCAACAGAAAATGGTTTTAAATTTTCCAAGTCAAAAACTCAATGTGTACATTTTTGTCGCTTAAGAAAACATCATAATGATCCCGAACTTTACATTTCTGGCTCTAAAATCCCAGTAGTAAATGAAGCTAAATTTTTAGGCATTTTTACATTCGATAAAAAACTATCTTTTATACCATACTTAAAGTCGCTAAAAACAAAATGTATAAAAGCTTTGAATCTACTTAAAGTACTTTCACATACTGATTGGGGATCTGATACCCAAACTTTACTAAAATTATACAGAAGTCTTGTTCGTTCAAAACTCGATTACGGATCAATAGTGTACGGATCAGCTCGCAAATCATACTTACAAATGCTAGATACTATACACAACCAGGGCTTACGTATTGCCCTTGGTGCTTTTAAAACTTCACCTATTAAAAGTCTATGTTGAAGCTAACGAGCCATCACTAAAATTACGTCGTCAAAAACTTTCATTACAATACGCAACTCGTATATCTTCTAACAAAAGAAACCCGGCGCGAAATGTTTTTTTTTAAACCTGATTACACCGACAAATTTGAAAATAAACCAAATGAAATCAAACCTTTTGGCCTACGCGTAAAAAACGACTTAGAAATGCTAAATATAAACACTTCGTCTGTGATACAAAACTTAGATGAAAATATCCCCCTCTTGGACCTACAACATTCCAGACGTCAATATTGACTTATCAACTTTTCGTAAATCTTTCACTAGTCCTGAAGCTTTTAAGTCTGAATTTTTAAACATCTTGGAATAATACAAAGATTTTACTCATTTATTTACCGACGGTTCCAAAGATGGAAACAAAGTTGGTTGCGCCGCATACGGAAACTCTTTCGTTGCAAGAATGCGACTGCCTGACAAAGCATCTATATTTACTGCCGAAACAAAAGCAATTGATCTGTCTTTAACATACATATCAAATAGTATAAATAACAAGTTTATTATTTTCTCAGATTCTCTATCTGTTTTACTATCGATTAAAAATCGCAGTTCAGAAAATAATCTTATTAAAAGTATCGAGTTAAAATTACATGACATTTTAAAATCTAAAATAGTATACCTCTGCTGGATACCAAGCCATATTGGTATACATGGAAATGAAAAAGTTGACATCCTCGCTAAAGAATCTTTAAACCTTCAACCATTTGATCTAAAATTACCAAGCAGTGACTTCAAGTGTTCGATCAATTCGTTAATTAAGTCGAAATGGCAAACAGTATGGAACAACGCTATTTTTAATAAGTTACATGAAATAAAGCCAACCCTTGATTCATCTCCATCAATAAAATTTTCTAATCGCCGAGATCAAATTGTGATTACGCGATGTAGAATAGGTCATACTAGATTAACACATTCATACCTTCTCAAGGGAGAGGAAGCACCTGAATGTTTACCGTGTAACGAGCATTTCAATGTCAAACACGTTCTCATTAATTGTCAGGATCTCAAAAACATCCGTGATAAATATTTTAAGGTTGGCTCACTAAGAGAACTTTTTGAGAATATACCGTCACATGTGATACTTAACTTTTTGAAAGAGATAAATGTATATGATAAAATATAGGGCTAAGGATCACTTATATCAATTGAATTAATAGTGTCATTATTTGTTTTCGGCGCGATATGACCTTTCTGTGTTGGTGCGCCGTAAAACCCAAACAAACAAACAAACAAATCTATTTACCGTGATATTAACTATTTTAAAGCGAGAATTGTCACATGTTGAGCTACCGTCCATTTCACCAAATAATCTGTTTCCGGTTCGTTGCCGTTAACGACGCTTGTTCTATTAGACGGAGCTACATCCTATAATAAACGGACTTTTACTGTTTTTATTGGTTACTACCATGTATAAGTGTAAAAACGTTAGAAAACATCCATACAAGGTTATTATGATATGTATTTGTAGTATATTTTGTTGTTTAATAGGCTGTATTTGACTTTTTACTTAGTATGCTTTATAGAGAGCAGTGCTGATGCATTATGGGACCGTTAGCGCGACGGCGTAGCAGTCTGTGATGCAATATTTGTAGCGCCGTCGCGTTTTCGCGACGTTTGTTGTCGCTCTGCTACTGTGTAGCACTTGCCGCACAGGTAGTACTATATAAGTCCAGACCTGTGCCGCTTCTTCAAGGACTTAACATAGTACTGCTGAAGTGAGTAATGTTTCTACTAAGAAATTGAAATCAAACTTATATCCTGTTATAGCTTTCATTCCAGGGGAGATAAACTGTTCCAATATAAGTATATAATGAAGTGCAGGATTTACTTCCCTTGAACTAAATTGCTTTCCTTGTGTGAACATGTTAATACCTAAATCATTTAAATGACAAACAGTGTGACTTCATATTAATGCATGTGTTTTCCTTCATTATCATACATGAGTCACTGCATTCATAGTGCTTCGTTAATCAAAACATGATAAGACTGTGATATAACATCTCTGTGTGAGCAAAGATACAAAGTCTCTTGATGAGAATTGCTCTCTATTAATGTCACATGCATTCATATTAACTCATATGTTTCTTGCTTTGTAATCATGCTTTCATTCTTTCAATGATGTTTTAGCTTCCAAAGTCTATAACACCACAAGGAATTTTGACTCATGATGAGAGTTCATACAAGACAAGCAGTATGTATATATCATTTTTACCTATTACTCCCATCTCTTTTTCATGATAATAACACATTACCTCATATCATAGCTTTATATGGCTTGAACATAATAGTATTTGTTGCATTTATTTTATCTATTTTATATGTAAGAAAAGTTTTAAAGAGAAAAGCTAACAGTTTTCCTGTATTTGTTCCTGAAGAACCATTGTCCTCTCATAATGACAATCACAATCGTCTCTCCCTGCAATCATCCATGTCTAGTGATGACTTGTATCTTACACCTCAACGCCATAACTATAGTCATGTCTCGCAAAGCTCTTCAATGTCTATGAATAGCTCTGCTGAAGACTGTAGTTCTTATATTGCTAATAATTCAATTGAAATGAAATGCATGAACAATGACTCAACGACTATGAATATCAATGAATCATATGCTTCTGTCAACGCTCTGGAGAGTACAAATCTTTAACTCTGTTTTCATTCATCCAATTTACTACATATACCTACAATGATATGGTTTTTTTGGGGTTTTTTTAGCCATTGCTCTGAGTGTGACTTCAATAACATTTTTATTGTGATTTTTGCATTAATCATCCTTCATAGGATGAAAATCATTAAACTAAAAATATTTAGTTATGGAAATTTATCTGTAGAATTTGCATCTTCTCCACATCCAAACCTTACGGACTCAACTTTTATTGAGATCTCTTTTGCCACAACCCCTACTCCAAGCACATCCTCACCGATGTCTAGCGCATCACCTATGCCTAGTATACCGCTTATGTCTAGTACACCATCATCATTTATTGATTTGCCTTCATCAACAACATCTAAGACAATTACATCACCTGCATTAATTGAATTGTCTGCACCATCGCCTGTGCCTAAGACGAGAACTCCTCCTCTGACAAGATCACAAACGAAAAAGAGATTAAATTTTAATTGAACAGTCAAGTTTTGTTTTTGTTCATGGTATACTTTGTTTTATAGACCACATGATCTGTTCAATGACTATTTTTATTTTAACACTTTGATGTGTGATTACTTGATTACATTGTAATACATTCATACAATCATATGTCTATCATCTTAGTGACTATTTTGCAGCAAAGCATATTGAAAATATCTAATCTTAAAATAGTTTCTAATTATAATATAAAGTCATGAAGACTGAGTGTTTACATATTATACTTTTATCCTTCATATCATTAAAATCTTTTTGTGCCAAATGCTGTATGTATTATGATTTTGTTTTCGTGAATGGTGTGTTTTGTTATTACATATCATTCTTTATCTGTTATATCATTAATATCTTTAGTGCCAAATGCTGTATATATTTTGATTTTGTTTTTGTGAATGTTGTGTTTTGTTTTTACATATCATTCTATATCTGTTATATCATTAATATCTTTTTGTGCCAAATGCTGTATATGTTTTCATGTTAATCTCTATTTCCAATGTCGTTGAAGCATGATTTGTGAACTATATCGTAAGTAGGTGGTACTTTTGACTAACTCACTATGTTCTAGAAAGTATGAATGCTTCTGGAGTATTAGTTCACCTAGATCAAAGTTTACAAAGTGTCATACGTTTATTTACAATGTATAAAAACAGACATAAGTTTGCAGGATGTAGTTCACAAATCATGCTTCAACGACACATTTTAGCGTGAACACATACAAGAGACTGGAAAATTGTACATTACACTTTCATAACATACTTTCTCATTAAATGTGCTGCTTTAAACAAACGTCACGCGTTGACCACCCACTTTTAATATCTACTTAATGGTTCAACCGCCGTCGTTCATGTTAAAATCTTAAAATCGGATATATTATGGAAAGAAAGACATTTCTGTGATAGTTAAACGCAACATAAGCGTCCCTTTAATAAAAAAACTAAAAATGTTATTTTGTGCACAAAGTTATTTGGTGCGTCCAATCCGCACCCCCATCTCTCCTTTGGATCAAAAAACTAAAAATGTTATTCTGTGCACAAAGTTATTCTGTGCACCCATTTTGTACCCCCATCTCTCCCTTGGATCAATAACTAAAAATGTTATTCTGTGCACAAAGGTATTCTGTGCACCTATTTTGTACCCCCCCCATTTGTACCTACTTATAGGTCTGTGCAAAGTTACTTCAACGGCTACGGCTTGCAGATTCGTTCGTATCTGAATTTGTCGTTGAGGGAACGATACAGTTTGAAACCGCAATTGTTGAGCCACCAGATGCTCTTATTGTGTCTGTGCAAATTTTATTATAAAGCGTATAGTCCTTTATTGATGTTTAATCATTTGTAGATAGGAATGTTTCTTGAAGACATACAACTTTCGGGGAGTATTTCGATGATAAGAGAAGTAAATCGTTGTAATTTGATTTATGACCACGACAATTCCATTGAAGTATAGTTTGATTCATGGTTTAACGAAAAGTAAAAAAACTAACTTCGGAAACTTAACAGGACTTCGGGCCGAAGTCCGGGGAGGAGAGCTGTGGACACCCATGTCCTCGTCCTCCATCGACTCGATGTCACTCATAAGAGCCTCGAATCGGTTGGAGGACGGGACAGGGTCCCTCTCCGCTTTTCTAACTCGGTCGGTTAGGACGACCTTCTTTTTGGGTGATTGCCTTTGATTTACCCGCTCAGGAGACGGAGAAGCCTGTGAGACCCGCCTCTGAGGTACAGATGAGGAACTTGTAGATGTTGTCTGTGAACTTGTTCTTGCTTTGGACGTATTACGTTAAATAATAGGAGACGGTTTTTGCACTGGGGTGATTTCAAGAGTAGAACACTTACATAAGTTGACCTGCACAGCAGAATCAACCATCTTAAATGGTTTTGATACAACAGCTGAAAAAAAAATTATTCTTGGAACTTTCTACAAGCTTACGTGCATCAGGAAAAGATAAATGTTGTGTAAATTTAACACGGAGAAACTGCAAAATGATTACCCCCACAGTTTGAACATTTGACATCATTAGAACAGTTTTCAAGCGGACCTGCATTAGAAGTACTACATTTACGGCATATGTTCTCTTTAGTGCATTTAGTTTCATGATGTCCATATTTAAAGCATTTGTAACACTGCATCAGGTTTGGTATGTACATCTCAACGCGAACGTTGAGATAACCTACTCGAAGTGAGGATGGAAGATTTGGGGTATCAAAAGTTAAATGTATGTGTGTGTGGGAACACGTTTACCGTCTCTGGTGGATAGAACACGTTTGGCATTTGAACACATTGAGAGCTTAGCTCATTTACTATGTCTGCCTCTGACATTTCTGCAAGGTCAGGGCAGCGAATGATTCCTTTGGATGAATTGAGGGTATTGTGTGCAGTGCAAAAATATTTGATATTGAAAAAGGATCTTAATTTAAGCAAATTATCAAATTGTTGTTTTCTTTGCGCCTCGATCGTGAGTTCTCCACCACGGAGCTTCCTGGCCGATTTTGGAGTTCCTATGAGTGTAGAAATTGACTTTTCAATGACAAACGGGTTCAGCTGAGCTAATTTTTCATCTCCCAACGCTTCTACTACGAGAAAGCGTGGGAAAGATGATTGACTTGATTGTTCATTTGAAATGTTTGGTGATTCGTCAGACTTACGTATTACTGTTGAAAAAAATATCGTATATGTGTTCGATTCCCCCTATATGCTATTGCTAAGGCAATTGATATACAGTTAACTGTAAACCAATATATAACTCACCTAGTTATTTGATATGTGTGTTCAGAATTAAAACCGTTATTAATGTTAAAAATTTTAAGAAATGAAACATTTTTTCTGAATTCTTTCAGGAATTACAGTGTATTCTTTGACAACTTAGGGAGCACACCGCTGAACGCATCTATGTTTCCCAAAATTATACTGACGTGTGAGAAGACGCTTCTGACCGATAAAAGACAGAACAGACAGGGCTAATGAAAATTAATGATGTAGTTGACGGCTGAGCGAGAAACAATCTGATTAAAACCCGATCTAAAATTTTCCGCTCGCATACTCGCTAATTTATGACAATGTTCTAAAAGATATCTGTTTATACCGTTTTACGGAGATTGTACGAGAAACTACATGCTGAAACAGAGATCAGAACAGGAAATGTCTGATAGCGAACTAGATGAGGATGGGAGAATCAAAGAGGAAATCCGTCAGATGAGAACTTTTCTTAGGGATGGCCGGGGATGCAAGTTAAATGCAAATTGTCACTAAGTGAGCAACTGCTATTCATGTATGACCATTTCCTCTATGTGCGTGCGATGACAAAAGAAGAGAAGGTCATTATTCATTAATTGTGGTTTTAACAAAATAAAACAAGCATTCTATAAATATATTCCAATTCTTTATTTTGTTTTATACACAAACAGATCAGCCATGTCATGGTCTTATATAGGTTAATGTATCTAGATCTAGGTTGTGAGCATTATTTAATCTTATTAACTTATCTGAAATACATAGATATTGAGTCTGTTCAGATGTGTTTATTATGACTTTTTCTTTTTCAAAACCATTCTCTACGCTTGTGGTTGTCTTGTTGGGAACAAGTTTGAACTACAGATTTAAAGGATTTATACATGGGCTTAAAAGTCAGTAATAGTTACTTCAGCAAAGCCATTTTCTTTGTTCAAATCTGTTTTTTATTAACATTGTTCACTGCTTATCAACACTTCTCTTATATTTACTGTGGTCATCTGTCCTGGACTCGAATTTTTATTAACCAGTTCTTACTAACCATACTTCTAAAAACCCAGACTACAATATGTAGTTCATTTTATATGAAGGAAAATGAAAATTGGCTCAGAAAGCCCACTTCTCATAAAAAGGGATAAAACACAAATCTTTCATCAGAATTTGGGAACAAGTTAAGTTTGGCGGTGTTTAGAATAACGCATAATGTGAGCGTCTTACTTCTCATTTCAAAACATTCTATTGACGGCCCTTGAGCCGTAAATTAATAAAGAGTTTTGTACTAAATATGTATATGATCTTTCTTCCACTCGGATGAATAAGGACAAATCTTTCGATACAAGTCTACCCTTACTTTAGATATTAAAATAATGACATACGTATTTGAAAAATCAAATTTTAGAAAACTTCATGAACAATAACTTCATGCTCGATCCCATTCCGTGATCCATATGAGGGTGATCGTGTTGGACTAGATGAAGTTAAGTGTACGAAAGAAAGATTAAAGAAAACTACATAATAATGTTAGAGAAAATACTAACTGAGTAATGGAACGCACAATCCCGTGTTACATAATTGATCTCCACAGCAAACGTTACATACTCTTGTAGATGCCCTTGAACTTACTGATGACCTTTTACCTACAATACCTTGTGGATGAGATTGTATTAAATATTTCGTAACAAACAAACAACCCTGAAAGTACAAACAACAATACAGTTGATATAGTTGATTTATCTATTGAAAATCAAACGTATGACTTTACTACAAACTTATTTCTGTGGTCGATTTGAACATGATACTGGTACATTCATTTATACATCGTTAATTCAAACATTTATATTTTATATTTGTCATCAAATATTCGTAAATCACACTACGGATAGAAATGTTATAGCTCTTTATTAAAGCCCCTTTATCTAAAATAACAGTGTTTTGAACGGCAAAGAAAATAGACATTTATCTATTTCAAACACCCCTAAAGAACAAGATTTCTTCATTAAATGCAAATATTGCTGAAATAAGTGTGTAAGTCGTTGCATTTCAAAGGGAAAGTAGTTCGTAATCGAAAGTAGAATTTTACTGTCATTACCTGTCACAATAAGTGTAAGTGTAATATGTATTGTTATAGAAAAAAGTACATAAGTAAGCTCCGAAACTATTTTTGATCAGGTACATTGAACATTAGCGTATAACTAAATATAGAGCGCTTCTATAAAAATAGCCCACTTTCTTTAGAAATGGAGCTGCGGCCGTGGCGTAGTGGTTAGCATGTCTGGAGATCGCGGGTTCGAAACCTGGTCGCCGCAGGTCATACCCTATACATGAGTTATCGGCCTCGTGGTAGGGTAAGTTAGTACTGGTGATAGAAAAAGTGTCCAGGAAACCTATAGTAGGAAGTAGGTCGTCGTACATATGACCTTTATATGCGTTGAATACGACGTTAAAAAACAAAATCTTTAGAAATGGACACTGTCAAATTCAAATTTGTACAGCAGAATGTTTTGAACTGTTTATTGTGTCTCTGCATGTTATATTCTGAAAACATTCATGTTTGTAAAACAGTTTTCTTGTCTACTGTTGATGAATATATCTTCATATAGTGGCTTTAAGGTAGGGGGATATAATGTTTCTTAAAAATTTCAAGTACGTCTCGTTTCGTGAAAGACGGTGTACGTGTGGTTTACCGAGTGCATATGCATAGCAAGTTCATTTTTAGATGGTCTTTTGTTAGTAAAGCCATATTAAAACTTAACGTGAAATAATTTGTTATTCCTAATGTTTAGCTTTTTGTCTATTGGTCATAAAAACGTGAAAAAAAATCAAATAAAAGTGAGAATGTATTCAACGAATGACATTATTCACCTTGTGAAATTGTTATAAAAGTCAAATTTAGACTGTACATTCAGATTCTTAATAAGAACTATTTAAAAACTGCGTAAGTGTGAGGTTTACTAAATGTGCTTAAGGTCATTTAGGTTCTTGGACACACATAATGTTTATAGATGTCTGACGTAAGGAAACTTTTGTCAAGTTGTACACAAATTAACTTACTGCTTTTGGTCGACATCCCATATTATAAGTAACATGTCCATTGTTATTGAATGCATCTACTCCACATACCTGACAATAAAACATGGGAATATTTTAAACAGACATTCTAATTATCTGTAACAAAATTAACTATATTGATATTCATCCATATATCTTTTATTAATCATGGTGAATATGTCTAGAAACAGTCAATTAGTTCTATTAATAATACTGACAATATATAAATTTAATTACGCTATTATCAGTGCAATCAAAATATCGCACTCATAACAAATATTGAATTTGGCTCTGTAAATCTAAGTTTCTAAAAATTAACGTTAATATGAGTTAATTGATATACGTAAAGGAACTTTTTCGTATTCACGTATGCTTATGAGTTTCACCTAGAATAGTTGACTGTGCTAGCCTCTAGATTATGACTTCATATGAATATGTGATATTAAATATTCATGGTGCAAAAACCTTTATCCGGAATTCAAATATTGAGGTTCACACCTGCGGTAAAAGCGTTTACCGCCACAATCATAATATGTGCAAAGAACAATAAAAATAGAATCCGTTTTTCGCGCTTTTCAGTAATTATGTGAAACAATCTATATTTGTACTCACTGCACACGGACATTAAAACACATACTTTTTAGTTCGAAATTGGGTCTGACTTATGAGAGATTAATGTAATACACACTATTGTGACTCCAGTATTTTGTTGACTGTATGCTAATGTCAATAAACTTGTATATTTTTCAAGCTTTATGTATTTACCTAATAAAACATGACCTTTAGTACATGAAAAGAGCGACATATAGCCGTCTTCAAAAACTACATGTGAGACGACGGTGAAGTCTCTAATCAGAAGACTGAATACTCAGATAAATGTTAAGGCTAATTTTGATTTCGCGTAATTTTAAAACATAGTAAATGCAAATTATAATTATTATTTTTATTAATTAATTATTATTATCATTTGAAAAAAAAAACACTTTAAAAATAGATTGTTAATAAAGATTTAAAAACGAGTGACGTCACATAACATTTCAGAGCATTGTAATAAATAATATTTTATTATGATTAATATTATGTGCATTCTCACCTCATCTGGCCCACATGACGTAATTAGATTGCATGAATTTACATCCGTGTCTGTGACGCCATTACAACTGTAACATTCATGTGTACCTGTAAATATAGACAATGAAGAAATATAAATATGACGTCATTACAACTGTAACATTCATGTGTACCTGTAAATATAAACAATGAAGAAATATAAATATGACGTCATTACAACTGTAACATTCACCCATATGACGTCATTACAACTGTAACATTCATGTGTACCTGTAAATATAAACAATGAAGAAATATAAATATGACGTCATAACAACTGTAACATTCATGTATACCTATATATGCTATTGCTAAGGCAATTGATATACAGTTAACTGTAAACCAATATATAACTCACCTAGTTATTTGATATGTGTGTTCAGAATTAAAACCGTTATTAATGTTAAAAATTTTAAGAAATGAAACATTTTTTCTGAATTCTTTCAGGAATTACAGTGTATTCTTTGACAACTTAGGGAGCACACCGCTGAACGCATCTATGTTTCCCAAAATTATACTGACGTGTGAGAAGACGCTTCTGACCGATAAAAGACAGAACAGACAGGGCTAATGAAAATTAATGATGTAGTTGACGGCTGAGCGAGAAACAATCTGATTAAAACCCGATCTAAAATTTTCCGCTCGCATACTCGCTAATTTATGACAATGTTCTAAAAGATATCTGTTTATACCGTTTTACGGAGATTGTACGAGAAACTACATGCTGAAACAGAGATCAGAACAGGAAATGTCTGATAGCGAACTAGATGAGGATGGGAGAATCAAAGAGGAAATCCGTCAGATGAGAACTTTTCTTAGGGATGGCCGGGGATGCAAGTTAAATGCAAATTGTCACTAAGTGAGCAACTGCTATTCATGTATGACCATTTCCTCTATGTGCGTGCGATGACAAAAGAAGAGAAGGTCATTATTCATTAATTGTGGTTTTAACAAAATAAAACAAGCATTCTATAAATATATTCCAATTCTTTATTTTGTTTTATACACAAACAGATCAGCCATGTCATGGTCTTATATAGGTTAATGTATCTAGATCTAGGTTGTGAGCATTATTTAATCTTATTAACTTATCTGAAATACATAGATATTGAGTCTGTTCAGATGTGTTTATTATGACTTTTTCTTTTTCAAAACCATTCTCTACGCTTGTGGTTGTCTTGTTGGGAACAAGTTTGAACTACAGATTTAAAGGATTTATACATGGGCTTAAAAGTCAGTAATAGTTACTTCAGCAAAGCCATTTTCTTTGTTCAAATCTGTTTTGTATTAACATTGTTCACTGCTTATCAACACTTCTCTTATATTTACTGTGGTCATCTGTCCTGGACTCGAATTTTTATTAACCAGTTCTTACTAACCATACTTCTAAAAACCCAGACTACAATATGTAGTTCATTTTATATGAAGGAAAATGAAAATTGGCTCAGAAAGCCCACTTCTCATAAAAAGGGATAAAACACAAATCTTTCATCAGAATTTGGGAACAAGTTAAGTTTGGCGGTGTTTAGAATAACGCATAATGTGAGCGTCTTACTTCTCATTTCAAAACATTCTATTGACGGCCCTTGAGCCGTAAATTAATAAAGAGTTTTGTACTAAATATGTATATGATCTTTCTTCCACTCGGATGAATAAGGACAAATCTTTCGATACAAGTCTACCCTTACTTTAGATATTAAAATAATGACATACGTATTTGAAAAATCAAATTTTAGAAAACTTCATGAACAATAACTTCATGCTCGATCCCATTCCGTGATCCATATGAGGGTGATCGTGTTGGACTAGATGAAGTTAAGTGTACGAAAGAAAGATTAAAGAAAACTACATAATAATGTTAGAGAAAATACTAACTGAGTAATGGAACGCACAATCCCGTGTTACATAATTGATCTCCACAGCAAACGTTACATACTCTTGTAGATGCCCTTGAACTTACTGATGACCTTTTACCTACAATACCTTGTGGATGAGATTGTATTAAATATTTCGTAACAAACAAACAACCCTGAAAGTACAAACAACAATACAGTTGATATAGTTGATTTATCTATTGAAAATCAAACGTATGACTTTACTACAAACTTATTTCTGTGGTCGATTTGAACATGATACTGGTACATTCATTTATACATCGTTAATTCAAACATTTATATTTTATATTTGTCATCAAATATTCGTAAATCACACTACGGATAGAAATGTTATAGCTCTTTATTAAAGCCCCTTTATCTAAAATAACAGTGTTTTGAACGGCAAAGAAAATAGACATTTATCTATTTCAAACACCCCTAAAGAACAAGATTTCTTCATTAAATGCAAATATTGCTGAAATAAGTGTGTAAGTCGTTGCATTTCAAAGGGAAAGTAGTTCGTAATCGAAAGTAGAATTTTACTGTCATTACCTGTCACAATAAGTGTAAGTGTAATATGTATTGTTATAGAAAAAAGTACATAAGTAAGCTCCGAAACTATTTTTGATCAGGTACATTGAACATTAGCGTATAACTAAATATAGAGCGCTTCTATAAAAATAGCCCACTTTCTTTAGAAATGGAGCTGCGGCCGTGGCGTAGTGGTTAGCATGTCTGGAGATCGCGGGTTCGAAACCTGGTCGCCGCAGGTCATACCCTATACATGAGTTATCGGCCTCGTGGTAGGGTAAGTTAGTACTGGTGATAGAAAAAGTGTCCAGGAAACCTATAGTAGGAAGTAGGTCGTCGTACATATGACCTTTATATGCGTTGAATACGACGTTAAAAAACAAAATCTTTAGAAATGGACACTGTCAAATTCAAATTTGTACAGCAGAATGTTTTGAACTGTTTATTGTGTCTCTGCATGTTATATTCTGAAAACATTCATGTTTGTAAAACAGTTTTCTTGTCTACTGTTGATGAATATATCTTCATATAGTGGCTTTAAGGTAGGGGGATATAATGTTTCTTAAAAATTTCAAGTACGTCTCGTTTCGTGAAAGACGGTGTACGTGTGGTTTACCGAGTGCATATGCATAGCAAGTTCATTTTTAGATGGTCTTTTGTTAGTAAAGCCATATTAAAACTTAACGTGAAATAATTTGTTATTCCTAATGTTTAGCTTTTTGTCTATTGGTCATAAAAACGTGAAAAAAAATCAAATAAAAGTGAGAATGTATTCAACGAATGACATTATTCACCTTGTGAAATTGTTATAAAAGTCAAATTTAGACTGTACATTCAGATTCTTAATAAGAACTATTTAAAAACTGCGTAAGTGTGAGGTTTACTAAATGTGCTTAAGGTCATTTAGGTTCTTGGACACACATAATGTTTATAGATGTCTGACGTAAGGAAACTTTTGTCAAGTTGTACACAAATTAACTTACTGCTTTTGGTCGACATCCCATATTATAAGTAACATGTCCATTGTTATTGAATGCATCTACTCCACATACCTGACAATAAAACATGGGAATATTTTAAACAGACATTCTAATTATCTGTAACAAAATTAACTATATTGATATTCATCCATATATCTTTTATTAATCATGGTGAATATGTCTAGAAACAGTCAATTAGTTCTATTAATAATACTGACAATATATAAATTTAATTACGCTATTATCAGTGCAATCAAAATATCGCACTCATAACAAATATTGAATTTGGCTCTGTTAATCTAAGTTTCTAAAAATTAACGTTAATATGAGTTAATTGATATACGTAAAGGAACTTTTTCGTATTCATGTATGCTTATGAGTTTCACCTAGAATAGTTGACTGTGCTAGCCTCTAGATTATGACTTCATATGAATATGTGATATTAAATATTCATGGTGCAAAAACCTTTATCCGGAATTCAAATATTGAGGTTCACACCTGCGGTAAAAGCGTTTACCGCCACAATCATAATATGTGCAAAGAACAATAAAAATAGAATCCGTTTTTCGCGCTTTTCAGTAATTATGTGAAACAATCTATATTTGTACTCACTGCACACGGACATTAAAACACATACTTTTTAGTTCGAAATTGGGTCTGACTTATGAGAGATTAATGTAATACACACTATTGTGACTCCAGTATTTTGTTGACTGTATGCTAATGTCAATAAACTTGTATATTTTTCAAGCTTTATGTATTTACCTAATAAAACATGACCTTTAGTACATGAAAAGAGCGACATATAGCCGTCTTCAAAAACTACATGTGAGACGACGGTGAAGTCTCTAATCAGAAGACTGAATACTCAGATAAATGTTAAGGCTAATTTTGATTTCGCGTAATTTTAAAACATAGTAAATGCAAATTATAATTATTATTTTTATTAATTAATTATTATTATCATTTGAAAAAAAAAACACTTTAAAAATAGATTGTTAATAAAGATTTAAAAACGAGTGACGTCACATAACATTTCAGAGCATTGTAATAAATAATATTTTATTATGATTAATATTATGTGCATTCTCACCTCATCTGGCCCACATGACGTAATTAGATTGCATGAATTTACATCCGTGTCTGTGACGCCATTACAACTGTAACATTCATGTGTACCTGTAAATATAGACAATGAAGAAATATAAATATGACGTCATTACAACTGTAACATTCATGTGTACCTGTAAATATAAACAATGAAGAAATATAAATATGACGTCATTACAACTGTAACATTCACCCATATGACGTCATTACAACTGTAACATTCATGTGTACCTGTAAATATAAACAATGAAGAAATATAAATATGACGTCATAACAACTGTAACATTCATGTATACCTATAAATATAAACAATGAAGAAATGTAAATATGACGCCCTGACAACTGTACCATTCGTGCTTGCCTGTTAATATTAACAATGAAGAAGCATCATTGTGACGTCATTACAATTAGAACAAATTTAAGTTAAAAACAGATCTACACATTTTAAACGTATTTATTATGATAATGGAAACTAGATATGTATGAACATTCAGCAGTATTATTGTGAATAGTTTTGTGTTTTGTTTTATGATATTTTATAGGTTTGACCCGTCTCTGCTGACATGATGTGTCAGATAGTTGGGAAAATAGAAGTTCCAGATTGTAACATATGAATGTAGTTTGGTAGAGTGATCATACTGCCGTCAACTACGTAATTGACGTTGTATACACTTTGTACCATGCTTAACGACTTTTTCGACGTTTGTTTCAGTCATATCACGCCGATCAGCTGACCTACTCAATACTCTCTGTTAATTGAAAAATTTTGATCGCTGGACGCAAACTTTATAAAAAGGAAAACTAAAGACATCAAGAACATTTAAGGTCGACCACGCAATAAAAGAGGCTGTCTTAAGTTATTTAATATAGTACGTACCAGCTCGTCTTCGAAGTCCACATAACAAATCATTGCACAATTCCTTTCCAACTGTAAATTAAACAATTAATGAAGCATTTGTGGCTAAACGTTTAACTAAATTATACACGAATAATAATTAGGAAAACCCGTTTCGTAGAAATCTGGAGGTAGAGAGAATAGATGTCTTAAAAGTTATTTATACAACTGAAATTTCATATTTAACAAACAATGCTCATAATCATGCATCAAATTATGGCATGCAGTTAATCTAGATTGGAAATGAACTTAATTTAAGCCGTAGTATTTTCAATTAATTATCCTTAAGTCAGCCCCTGAAATTCAAGGATAAATAAACGAGGAGCAAAACTGTCTGAAATTGTTTCCTAAGAAAATTGCATCATATAATGCCTTTAATCCTATATTTATAAATTACGGTTTTAATCACTCGACGTTCTTATAAAAATTCATACGTAGTAACTTGAACAATTTTAAGTGTTTTGGTGCAATATGACCTTTTTGAGTTGGTGCACCGTAAAACCCAAACAAACAAACATTTTAAGCGTTTAGTTAGGTCTACAAATTCAACGATTATTGAATATAACCAAAAAAAAATCAGATACGTTTGTCTAGTAATGTTCTTAATACTTTGATCGTCAGTGCCAACAAAGTCAATATATGTGCTTACTTGAATCAGTTGTATTTTTTATTTCTGATGTGTCACAACATCTTGAACATGCTATAAGTGAACCATCTGATTGACGTTTTCTTCCACCACTTAATGTTACACTACATAACTGAAATATGTCACATGACTATACATAGTACGTAAAGTAAAAGGATAATTTGTGAAAAATAAAAGAGAAATAAAAAAAAAAACATCACTGTTTCAAGATGCAATTCAGAGTCATCAACTCTGGTCATGGGTTTTACTGCCCAGAATATGATCGAAATACTATTCTATTACACACGATTATGTATATAGCTCTACTGAGACACACAACTTGACACACTTATGGACGCCTATGACTACCCACATACTTTAGTATAGGACGTAGAATAGATGGTTTTATATTGCCGTAAGTATTTACGTTAATAGGTAATGGTATTACATGTCTTTTAGATCTAGTTTTTGGGACTTTCAAACAACTCAAAATGAACTCTGCTCTCTTTCGTAAGAAAGGTGTTCAGCTTATTTTAGAGTTAAACACAATACACAAATATTCAATTGGTTAATCTTAATTTCATTATGCGACGAAATTATACATATTATATTGTGCTCAAGCCCGCTCAGCTAGCTCAGTTGGTAGCCCACAACTTAAAACCATCAAAATATATTTCTGAGAGGTCATCACAATTGAACATGTTAATATTTTAAAGTTTGGATATGTTTGGTTTGGTATAACGCATCAAAGGTAGTTGCATAGGCCCCAAGCTATCACACACTTTAAACCATATTTCAGAGTTAAATCGAATTCAAATATAAGTTCAAGAACATATTTATAGGTTATTATACATTTTACTGTCCAATACGGAATATATTTGGACTCGTACACAGCTTGAAAAGTCATATTGGACGAGCCGATAGGCTCGTCCAATATGACTTTTCAAGCTGTGTACGAGTCCAAATATATTCCGTATTGGACAGTAAAATGTATAATTACCTTTTTATTATATATCTAATAAATCGGAAACACGACTTGCATCGTTTTGTGCACTAATACCCAAGCGTCCTGTAAGAAAATAATATATATATTTGGACATGACTATTGGTCACTATAGGCGAGTCCAATATGACTTTTCAAGCTGTGTATGAGTCCAAATATATTCCGTATTGTACAGTAAAATGTTTATTAACCTTTTTATTATACATCTAATAAATCGGAAACCCGACTAGCAACGTTTTGTGCACTAATACCCACGCGTCCTGTAAGAAAAAAATATATATATTTGGACATCACTATTGGTCACTATTTATGTATTTTCAAGCTGTTAAAAGTCACCCAGCAGGCTAAGTTGGTAGAATGCAAGACTACTGAGCGATGGGTCATTGATTCGATTCCTGGTCTGGGCATTCTCCCTCCATAGGGAAGTTGTCAGTCACTGACTAAAGTATGCACTTAATAGTTGGTTAACAACTAAATACAGAGATTAAGCGTTTCCAGGAGGAGTTAGTATGTTGACTGACTAAGGTTTTATGACCTTTACAATGTGTTGCTACGGCGTTAAACGCAACAAATAAATAAAACAGTTGTTTAGCCGGTCAAATATATTCCGTACTATACATTATAATGTATAATGACCTTTTAATTATATTGGAAACCAGACTATCATCGTTTAGTGCAAAAACAAAATACATTTTAAGGTCATCACCATCATCCCCTACAAAGCAATCACAGCCATTCTTGTCACCACAACAATCAACATAACCACCAACTTTCACAACCACCATTTTCTATAAAAGCTCTGTCTTATTAATTCAAGAATGGTTTTGCCGATACATACATTAGTGGTTTTTGTATTTGAAATACACAACGGAAACTTATTGACATTATCTATTTTTTCATCATTTTTTAATGTGCTAGAAAATAACAATTAACAATGTCATAAACAAAAGCTGTCAGAGGAGACAGCATGCTCGACTTAGTAAGTATTTGTCACAGGCGATGTGGTTGATGAAAAGGAACTTACATATTTTAAATTTGAAAATATAACCTTAACAAATTTAAATTAAAAAAAAATATATGAAAACATTTAAGAAAATTTTAAGTTCATGGGGGACAATTTTGAAAAAAAATGTATTTGGAGTTATGAACCTTGTCACATGAGATGTGGTCAATAGATTAAGGTCAATACCAAAAGAAATAAAATAGTTGCAGTAGAAACAAACATTTTTAAAGAAAAATCTAAGTTCAAGGGGAGATAATTTAAAAGAAATGTATTTGGAGTTATGAACCTTGTCACATGAGATGTGGTTGATAATATTTTAAGTATGAAGTATGTACCTTTAGATATAAAGAAGTTATAGCAAAAATATTTTACAGCACAACAACTTTAATCAGAAATATAAACAAGGACACTGATGCAAGGGCAAGTAGTAGAGCTCTCCATTTCCTTCGTAAAGGCAAGCTAAAATTTATACATAGCAACAATGTACATTTTTCGTTCAATATCTGTTGAATTAAAATCATAAATATGTAACAGTCCTTAAAATATCACATTTTCACTAATACCTCAATTATCACATTGACAATTCTACATGTATCACAAAAACATAACTATAAAACAGAAAAAATATCACACTTAAACCCTACCTAAAGTACAAATATCACATCAGAGAAATGTCACTAAGACAACCAATTCTAAATAATCAAAATACAATAAAAACAGTATCACAAATAAGTACATGTAACTCTAAACCAGCACAAAATAACATTAATATCCTATTTCAATTATCACATTAACAATACTGTAACAAAATACTCAAACCAATGCTGAAAATAGTCATTAAATGCATGAACTTCATGAAATGTACAACAATGCAATGTGTAAACTTGGTTACTGTGAATTAAAGTCAATTTTAAACACAAACTGTCCCCACTGATCTGGGCCCCAGACAACATAGCAGTACCAAGGCCGAATGCTTTATTACTCAGACTATTGTTGGTGGCCAAAGGAATTTGTTGCTGATGCTCAGTTCCTTTTTGTTGTTGCTGATCAATAACTTCTGTGGACTTAGGTATTTGTTCTATTTCATGGCTTGAAAATTCAACATTTTCCTCGTTTTCTGAGGCCTCCCCCTGGCAGGCTGTTAGGGTTTTTGACATTTTTTTCATGATTTTATTAGGCACAGAACAGTGCGAGTTCAAACTTTGTACACTTTTGTGACCAGTGACTTGAATGATGTCAGTATTTTCAAAATTTGCGTCTTTAAGCCTTTTTACAGTAGTCTTACGACCAGAATGGTTGGTTTTTCTGCCAGGTAAATTGGCCTGGCAGGCCATCTCTTTCATTATATTCCCAAGGCTGTGTTCACCTAATGGCTGACATTAGAACCATGTTTGTAATGGCTGGTCACTTTTGTTCCAGAACTGGTGAGTTTGTAGGTAAAAAGGTGCGTCTGGTTGGCACATGGCAACTGGTTGCCTGAAAAAGACAGGATGAACTTCTATTATTATATTTGATTTTATCTTCAGTGCCTTTTCACAATTTTTTACTATGAATAAATTAAAATAAGCATTTTTCAATACTGTTTTGTTAACTTGTCATAAATGTTATTTGTATCAATACCTTTATGCAACAATGATTTCAAAAACCCTCCCAATGTTTACAAGATGTAGTTTTCTTCATTATAATATATAATAAAATAAAACAAAACAATTCAAATTTGATATTGTTATTTAATTACTTGTTTTGTTGGTTTTCTTGGGGGTTAACATCGTAGCAACACATTGTATAGGTCATACAACGGCAGTTCGCTGAACAACTCATTGATCCTGGAAGGCTAAATCTCAGGATTTAGTTGTTAACCAACAACAAAGCACATACTTTTGTCAGTGACTGACAACTGCCCTATGTTATTAAAAATTATTGGTAGGAGAGAGAATGGCCATAGTAATAATTTCATGTCCAAGCTCTAAGAAAGTATGCCCCGCCCAGAAATCGAATCAACGACCCCTCAATCAGTAGACTTGCATGTTACCAACTGAGTTAGCCGGGCTTCTATATTATTATTATTACTAATGATATGGCAAAGTCTTAAAGACATCTATACATATTTTGCCAAGGATATGTTCAAGTAAAATACTCTGATGTGATCATTAAATAATAACTTATTTATGTTATAAATTGTTTGCTAACTAAATATTATAAACACATACCTATGCGTGTACTCCAAAAGTACATGTACAGGACATGTTCCAAGCTTGTCTTTTGTTTCATAAAGGCGAGGATTTATCGTCCGCATGTCTGATGGGTTTTTCCGGGTTTTTGTATCTCTTTCTTCGAACATCATATACCTATAACGTATTAAAAGCATTAAATAATACATTGTATTTTTTTTAGAATAAACAGACATTATTAGTTAACAAGTGCGTTAAAAATGGTACCAACAAGTTGTTTCAAAAGATATCAAAAGATCAACATAGATAGTTAAGCATGTAGTCAATTGAAAAAATATATGTGATGTGATAAGTCCAAGCTCTCATCTTTTGCAGTAAGAATTTTGAACTCAAATAACAACAACAAAACATGATAAGGGATATTATTCACATAATATTTTCCCTGTTTATATCTTAATCAACAAGAAAGATATTTGATGAAAGATATACTATAATTACCTAGGTCTTCAATGATAGAATATGAGGATTCTAACTGATGAGACCTACATACTTATTGTATTGCTTCAGATTTTATCAAGGATAACTGACTAAAGTCCCTCATTAAGTCTCTTAAGACAAAAAGCCAAAATAAAACTTTAAATTTATCAATTAAGTACCTTGTTCCATCAACTTCTTCTCGAATGGTAATGTCCCCCATCGAAGTTTCCTGTGTTCATCTCTCCCCTAAATCCAAAGAAGTTATTTCTCCACCATACAGCTCTAGTCAAAGCAGTTGGATTGTGACTTCCCATGATTCCTAGGTCCCACAATTTCTGTGAAGAAAAAAGTAAGTATCACTGTTAGCATGTAAAATAAAAGATAATAATTGTTGATATCAGTTGCCAAATATCTCAAATTTAAGACGTATCGACATATAACAAATATACATAACTAATTAATTTATTTGCTTTGTAATGCCCCGTCAACACAATTTAGGTAATTTTACGGGGTCCTGCTAACCTAACCTAGCCCTCCTGGACCCTTGTTAATAACCAGTACTCACCAACCCATCCATAGGGCTGAAAATTTTTCAATATACCTTATATTTTTTTATTACTGAAGTAAATTGACATTATAGTCCTTTTATCAAGGATATGAACTTCGTGGTTTCGAACCGATTCTTCCCTTGTTTATAAATCCAATCACTACATGATTGGTTTTAAATTATTATATCGAATTACTTCACTTGAAAATTAGATGCAACACTATTTCACAGTTTAACTATGTATATTTAGCCCGATGCAGGCTGATAACTATCTTAAATAAAAAAAACCTCACAGAATCTCAACAAAAGAACCGAACTGGTAGAGACAGGAAGCGTACCAAGTCATTCGGTCTTCCTCGCCTAATCCGCTGACAAATGTCACACATCAGGGGAGGCAACCGATACAACATAACTCATTATAATAAAAGCTTACAAACTAAGGTCACTCAAGTATACTGTTTGTTGCAATTTTCGCGTTACTAACAGGTCACGTGATCACTATAAATAAACTGGGCTTGTCAATTCATTAACATATTTGTCAT
Organism: Mactra quadrangularis; assembly: GCA_025267735.1. Classification (NCBI taxonomy): domain Eukaryota; kingdom Metazoa; phylum Mollusca; class Bivalvia; order Venerida; family Mactridae; genus Mactra; species Mactra quadrangularis. Next base: position 14,191,095 of record CM046311.1, read on the forward strand.
TAATATTTACGTCTATTTTACTTTGATCACAGGAGCTTGACATTTTATATCATACTACGAAAATTCCCCTCTTACATATAATAAAAACACCAGGAATGCAACGCGTCCAATCTCCAACTTCTCACCTACTAGTCAAATTCACCCTCAAAAAGCAACGAAACATCGATTGATCGTAGTATCGATTTTCGTAGTATGGTATAAAATGTCAAGCTCCTGTGCTTTGATACAGTCACTTGCAGTTAAATAAGGTCATATTTTCAATTTTAAAGCAGACGCTGCAAGTTGTTCCTACCCGAAAACTGATTTACTGCGACATTAAAATTAACGCGAGAATACCAGCAAAGAGTATATACTTTTCTTCATCGGCTGTCACCTCTTCTGCTTTATTGGGCTTCCTTCAGTTGTTTTCCCTTGGCACTAAGCACATCTCGACTGGATTTAAACTCATCCCCACGACACACACTAAATCCATAAGACTTCTCGCATAAATATCTGTCAATGCTGTTCTTGATAGAAATGAGAGTTTCTGGTTCGTACTCTTCCCCGTTTTTCTTCCTCACTCTCAAGTAGAAACTTTTTAAGAAAGAGTTAAGTTCTTCCAAGTTGTGGGATTCAGAAGAGAGGGAATCAGCCAACCATCTTGTAAATATGCCTTCATCTGATTTTGTCTTGCTAACCGTATTTTTTGCTTTTTGTGCGTCTACAAAATCGGTAATTTCTTCGTCAACATTTTGACGGTAGTGCTAATCAAAACAACGCTTGCTGATCATCGAGACGCTCTACGCGCATTCGTAAACAAATACTAACAAGCGTCTTTATGCATGTATGCACGGTACCCGGTCTTTAATGCGTTCGTAATTAAAATCGGAAACCTGACTAGAATCGTTCAGTGCACTTGAACTCAATCGTCCAATACGAAAATAATATATTTTTTTTGGATCCATTACGGGAATACATTGGACGGTCACGTGGTACAAATGCTGCTTGTCGATTGGTTAGATTTATTAGATATATAATAATAAGTATTATATTCCGAGGGTATCACAGAATAGCTTTTCAGATGTTATGGCCATTGTAAAAGAATGGTCGATCTTTTAGGTAATCACAGGCATTTTCGAAAGAGAACCATTCAATGCGGCATTTATATATATACGTATGTTAGTTTAATCGTAAATATACGACTATAAAGTATTAAAGAAATTATCAATGTGGCACTGACTTACATCGTTTAAACGACAACCTCCTTGGTATTCTATTTTACCAGATAACGTGATGATTTCCTCCATGTAGCATGCCTGAAGTATGAAGATACATTATATTATATTCGAAGTCATTGGAATGCCCGTAACAAGGTAATGTCAAACGTGAAAAAATATGTTGAAGCTAAATGTCCGCATTATTTGTTTAAAGTCATTGTTTGTCTTCACACATCGTCGGCAACCACAGTATTTTCTTCCGTTACACTCTTTACGTACCGTGGATAATTTGACTTTTTTAACTATATACCTTCAGTTTCAAAATAAGACCTTTGTAGGACTCCACTCGGAACCCTTTTATATAATATTTGGATGCTAATAATTGACAACAGAACATTTATAATGAATCGGTCGCATTGCTTAGTTATTTTGATGAACGGTAACGATAGCCCACATAAAATTCTCTTATATATAATACACACATTGTAACTTCAACTCACCGTTACCTGTCGAATAAACATCGTGAGATCTAATAAAAATACTTGTTAATGGCGACATAAAATATTTTACGGCCCCTGTTATTATAGCAAGGCGCTACAGTCTGAGCAAACCAGACAGTCTGTTTTTAAGTAAGCGGTATGACCTACCTCATTTGATAAACATTGTTTTGTCTCAGTACAAAGATCTAATGATTCAACACCAGAACAAACACGACATTCTAAACAATCTATAACATACAAGAATATTTATTGTGATGATGGTGGTTACTGATGATAATATGTTGGAATAAACCATACAATCGAATAACATGTTTGAAATAGTGCAGGGTATAATTGCAGATTGTGAAAGTCTAACATTTTCTATTTTGTATGGCCTGCAAAGTGTAAGATACACACAGTTAGGAGATTTTGGCCTTATAGGTAAATCATACTTTTGTTTATCAGCTAGTCTAGGGGCCCATTCATCAAGACCATCCAAGTTTACAAGTGATTCATGGTTATTGAGAATTAGCTCAACGGTCTCATGTAAACTTACACATTTGTCATCACTAAAATGAGGTTTTAACTGACTTGTAATCATAGAAACCACGTTTAACTCTTCAGTATCTCGTAAATTCACATGAAATACAAATTCAAATCTAGCAAAATAATCGGCATAAGCCTGTAAATGGGCATTTTCAATTTGATTACCTCTTATTGAGTTTGACCATAAAAAAGCAATAACTCTAGAAAATGTCGTTTTACCAAGTCCTGCATCTGCAGTTAAATAGATGTTTTTGCATTGCTTATCACCTTTACAAAATAGATCCTTGCAGTTAATCACGGTATGTTCAGAATGAGATTGTTCTGTTTGTTGTTTTTCTATTTTATGGTAGTCCAGTACTTCCATTTCTGGAAGTTGATAAAAGTTAAATATCTGACCATTCTCGTACTCTACTAATGGGCACAATTGCATTAATTCAAACTGTTGTTGGTATATATCGACTAACTTCAGTCGAATAGCTGAAATTAGAAATATACAAGTAAAATGCAATATACGTTTTTTAGACTTTTATACACTGTGTGTATGACATCAATATACATATATCTCTTTTTTTAATGTCGCATTCAACACAAATATAGGTCATATATACGATGGCCAGCTCTTCCTACTATAGGTTTCCTGGACACTTTCTATCACCAGTACTAACCGACAACTTATGTATAGGGTATGACCTGCCGCGACCGGGTTTCGAACCCTACATATATTTCTATGGAGTCAATTAAATTCACGGGAAGTTTCAATTTCAATTTTATAATATTCCGTTATTTGACAAAATACCTGATAAGTCTTCCATAATCCGTTTTGATTCAATCTTCATCACGGATTTTCTTTTCGTGGCTGATATTCATTTATTTCAAGTGTTTAAAAATCTTTTATAGTGAATTATAATAATATATTACTTGATATATCCCATGACTTGAGTGCATCTTCAAAACGTTCCTTTAAACGTTGATCAATCACAATAGTTTCTGCTGTTTTTATAAATGATGGTAAATCTGTAAAGTTGCAGAACTTGCCGAGTTTATTCAAAATCTGCAACATAAAGAAATAATCTCTTTGTACTAAATGATAAATGTACTTAGAATGGACAATATAAAATAGTGTTGATTTGTCGTCACAAGTCAATGATAACGCTGAAGAAATTCAGAAATGTAAAGTTGTTAGATTGGATATCGGCTGTGTCTTGAAATGGTGTCTGACTTTCAAGATCGTTGTTTTGACATACACCACTTGAGACTAGCACACATTTATACAACCATACTTTATAAAACAAATACAAAATATGTTTTTAATCACACATTATGTTTGAAGGATTTATTTTATTTTATTTTTACTGGGTTTAACGCCGTGTCAACACAATTTAGGTCATATTACGGCATCCAGCGCACCTAACGTAGCTTTCCTGGACCTTTGTCTATTACCAGTACTCACCTATCCTTCCACAAGACCGGAAGCTTTTTCATATTATCTAATCAATGGAGGAAAATTGTCATGGAAGGGTATAACCTCCCATGGTGGGATTCTAACCCATACCCCCTTGGGACACAAGATTCAAAATCACGGCGCTCTACCAACTGCGCTATCGACCCGGGTTATATATTTGAAGGAAATCTAGAGGAACAAGACTTATGAAGAATCTTACTTCCAACCAATTTCTAAAGGATGTATCAGTATCATGGTTCCAAATAAAGAAAGTATATGATAAAACAACATTTAAAATAACGAAAACATAAATATTTACATTTGGAATTACAGTAATATGATCAAAGTATTGAAGTACAGAAATACTTTCGTGCACAATGAAACCTAACAAACCTATACTAATGATTACTTCTTACACATACGATTCAAGTACGAAACGAGCAGGGCAAAATATGCAGGAGACGTGTTTATTCTACCCTGTATTACTGCCAAATATTATAAAAGTTTTATGCCATACAAAATCTTGAAGTACAGTTTTCCACTGAAAACTTTGCATTTAAATTTTGTAGGTTCATTAGTATATTTAATATGATAAATACATGTGTGGTACAATACTGTAAATAAACTTAAACTTCAAGTAATACAATGAATGACCGCAGAATTATAACATTACAACTACAGACACTATCAATATATTAATCGTTTTACTTCTCTTACTTCATAAACATTTCAACAATGTAAACCTTTGATTTGCTGTGATTATTATCGAAGTATAACACTAGATTGATCATTAAATAAACTGCTTAGTGTAATTTTTTTCTTAGTGTATTTTTTTCCCAATTATAAAATATTGAGGAAGAACAATTCCTAAAATATTTCCAAGTTATTACCTCAATTCCACAATAAAACTCATTCTGATATGATATTTCAAAAGCAATGCCTACCAATGAAACAATTTATGGAAAATTTAAAAAAAATCTTAACAACTATTTATGCAGTTTTAACCTCTGGTATGAATACAACTCATAACAATAAACGAATAAACACTTACTTAAATTTTCAGTATAAATCATTACTTACTACATTACCAACAAATATCATATTAACAAAAATAAAAAACAAAACTACATGTCATCTATGTAACAGACAAAAAGAAACAATAATTCACCTGTTCTGGAAATGTCAATACAGCAAAATGTTACGGTGCAAATTAGAAGAATATCATTTTTCGAAAGAAATCACAATAAAGATCACTAATCAAAGCACTGGAGTGCTGTAGGAACGATGTCCTGAACTTATTAAATAAAAACTATAATCATGTAAAAAAATCAGACTTTTACAGCAATATTATTTATAACATAATGTATTAAATATCATTTAATAGAGTTTAACAAGAGCAGTCAGTGCGAGGACAGCGCGCTAGACTTTTCGGGTGTTTTGGTCATGGCAAGGTTTATCTTACTAGTTCAAACGAAATAAATTAGTCAAAGAATAAACACCAATTCATAAAAATACAAAAGAGGCATAAATTCTATAACATACAAGTATCGTCCCTTCGTTAAGTTAAGTAGACGTAGCATCAATGAATAAGCATAATTACCTAGTTTCATTTAGATATCTTAATTATGTACATAATTATTTCATTTCGAATACATTTAAACATTAAAATGAAAGTCTATAATTCCAAAAATGATTCATCAGCAGTTTTGTCCCTCTATGGTTGCGATATGACCTTTTTGTGTTGGTGCGCCGTTTAACCTAAACAAACAAAACCCTCTATGGTTGTGAAGATATAGTAACAATGAATAAGCATACCACTTTTCATTAATTTAAAAATATCTTAATGAGTATTGAATTAATTTTACTTCAAGTACTTTAACTATAACTAAAAAGTTTAAAAGGGGCACAACTCCTAAAATAATACATCAAAAGTTGTTCCCCTATTGTATTCGATGTAGTGCTGATAAATAAGCATATCAACTGTCAATCAAATATCTTAATCAGTACTGAAAAATTTAGTTAAAATAAACTTTAACCTTAAATATTATAAGTATCAAGGTGCATAACTCCGAGAGTATTTCATCCAGAGGTATGTCCATTTAGTCACAGGCTGCCGAGTTGAGTCCTCAGGTTGAGTGGTACCGCCCCATGAAAATGTGTTAGTTCGGTTTTATCCTAAACTTCTTTCGCAAAATGGAAGCCAATGAATAAGATTCTATATGTAATAGAAAGATCAGCCATTTCTTTGATAAATAAGAAAATCGACCAAGAAATAAAAACACACAAGCCCATTGAATGAGATAGGTCATATTTTCTTGGTTTCTGAAGCGACGAGTTACACACCTGTAATCTTTACTATAAATGTGTGTGTGTATACAATATTTTAAAGAGGGACTATTTTATGCCGACAGCCTGTCATTTAGTCTGATAGATGAATAATTCGAGGAAAAAGCATACCAACTTCCATTCAAATATATTCAAGTACTAAATATATCCCATTTTAATAAATTTTAATCTTAAATGTTAAAATATAAAGGGGAATAACTCCAAAAAACAGTTAATCCACATTTACATCACTGAAGTGCCATGTAGATTAAGTACCGACAAATAAGTTTACAGACTAAAAGTCACATATCTTGGAGGTTAAATAACTTTAACATCCAAACCAACGCAACCACCAACGCCGACGCATTAGTTATCTTTTTTGTCGAAAAGACGAGCTAAAGGCATTATTATTATCACACGTACATATAAATTATTACTGCATTCATTAATGACTTGAAAGATCCAGAATTTGAATGGTTAATGTACAGGCTTTTAATTATTTATAATTTTAAAATTATTTATTCACATGTTTTTCTGCAAAATTTAACAACAAAGGTTGAATTCTATTAAAAATTACTTAAAAAGGCCTTTACCACCATGTACGAGTATAAAGGCAATTCATCGCTGATGTATCGGATTTTAAACCTCACACAGTGGTCTCACTTTGAGTTCTCGAGTATTTAAGAATCGATAGAAATTATCTAAACTTTGAGAATGATATTAGGCAACTTTTCAGTCAGTTCATTTTATCGCGAAAAAGGATTTTTGGTTATTGGAGGATCATTATAAGCATTATAGCTAAACAATCGTGTTAGGCCCATTATTACATTTAACAAAAGTTCTAACCGATCACTTATCAAATTTTGATTATTTTATATAGGATCCTTATTAAATTTTGCAGAGGTGATTTTTGTGTCATTGTCTACCGATTTGTGGAAAGAAAAATAATTTGATACGGTCCGATGCACTCAATAGGGACACAGGGCGTGGTTTACACATTTTGGCACGAAATGTTCGTGGCGAGCGTGGTGAGTATTAATTTCACTTTGAATAAATCTTTATTAACTTTTTAAGTGAAAAAAAATGAAACATAGCACGAATGTCGATGCAGGATCTTAGAATGTTGAATGCTGGAGCCTCTATCAGACCGGTGAGTGACTGTTTATGGAAATGCCTTAAAAATATCGACACAGCATTGTTTAAAATGCTATAATTTTATTGTTCTCAATGGGTTCATTCCTATTTCAAGTTGCGTGACACTTCAATCGGGCCTTTTCGGTGGTCGGGGCTTTGGACGAAGTATCAAAGAACGTTGTTTTCTTTCGAATTCAGCGTTAGATAGTTAGTGAGTCGCACATATTAATCGAAGAGACACTAGGTCAATGTTGTGTTTATCCGAATTAATGTTTAATAAATATATTTTAGTTTTACACAACACTTTTTGCGAGCTTGCTATCGTAATGTTAAATACACACGATTCTTGAATGTATAAAATTTAAACGCTTTCCGCTATTTGTTTAATACTTGAATCGACAAGCTTCGTCCTAGACATTAAGGTTTTGAAGACGAAGTGCAGAATGGAGCGATAAGGCGTATTTCACAGCGCCACCTGGTGTTCGAGGCATTGATAGACAAATACACATATTTGTGAACGACTTAAACAACCGACAACACAAGCCGGCGTAGTTGTATTACAATAAGATGCTAACAAGTGTCACGCTTGAACTACGCCTCTTTGTCTATGTTAAAAAATGTTTAGGCGTGAAAAGAGTAATCTTATAGGTTCTTGTTACCATGTCTAATGTCTTCCATTGTCTAAACATCGTTCCGAAAATGAAGCATTCATAGTAATATTCAAACATAGGTTTAAACACATCTTGAACTATATGTTCTTTTTAGTAAAAACATACATTTACAGCATGAAATTACGAACAAAAATTCCAAATTTTGAACATTACTTCAAATGCTTAAAATCTTATCTAAACATTGAACACAAAATTTAACTATCAAAAGATAAATATGAGCTTCACCTAGATAAATGGTTAAACTTTCACTGTATAGAGAACAATAATATAACGCAAGGGTTAATATCGTTAAATTCTTTTCTCTTCTTTTCTCTTCCTTTCTTGGTTTCATAAACTCAATATCGAATTCACAATCCAAATTAAATTATACGTAAGGAAGGAAAGCATACTATCATCTAATAAAATATGATGTTTATGTATGTTAATAAAACCCTTTTCTTTTTTTTTAAAACAACTTCCATCTTGTCTTTCTTTTCTTTAATGAATTCTTAAAAAATCATCTCCAATTCTCTTATAAAATATTCTTACATATTTATTGGAAGAAATTAACCAAGACTCATAATATAAGTAAGTTTAAAATTATGATGTTTTGAAGCTTTCAAAGGTATGCGTGTAACTCATAGCGTATTAATACAATGTTTTGATTAGTGTAATTGTGATAGTATATGTATAATAACAATTTGATAATGTAATGATGAATTGCTTTTTACATTTTATTCTTCTGTTTTGGTATAATGTAAGAATGATAGAATGTTAATTCTTCTAAAAACTTAAAAACTAAAATAAAAGAAGAAAATCAAAGCTTGAAAAGAAAGAAAAAATCTGAAACACATGAAGGATGAATTCAATGATGGTTTTCTACTACTAGTACCTAACGGTAGTTGCCATAATTTAATATAATCACTATATTATTGTTTGACTAAACTTAAATGTAGTAAAATATCAATATTTACGTCACAAAGCTCTGTCCACTTATTTTTCAGAACAGTTTGATCTTCAAGTACACTTTCACTGTGTGATACCTGAAATAAGCAATATATTATTTTAAATTGTGCTTTTAGTTATTAATCAACACTTTTAATAAAATTATGTGCGATGACAGATTACTAAACTAACATTTTTTAGACATTTTTTCATGTAACTGTTTATTAGTGCAAAAAGGCCACCGGCCCATTAAACATTTTCATTTATATACAACAAGTAAATTCCTAATAATAATACAATTGAATATGAATGTGTAAGGTATCAGCAAGTAATGGCAACCTGTTTTATGTGTCTATATAATGATATGCATACAAATACATATCTGTTCTTCACATACACATTTTACTTTATAGATACCTCTTGCCTCTCCAAAGAAGTCGACACTACTCACACCTTTATATTAATATTTTGTTGGAATTTGTAAATTTCGATGCAGGAAACTATATAAACCTATATTTAGAATCAAGGACTATCGGATTCTAAATATAAAATTTCATGTATTTTGCCATATACCCCGCTAAAACAATAAGTATACACAATACAACATGTTTAAATACTTATGAATTGTTCAAAATGCACAAAAAGATTAATTTCTAGCCAATGAACATACACGTAAGAATCGTTACTGTAGATTAAAAAAAGAGTATACTAATGTAAAAAGCGTCGATAAGCATTCGTTGCTTCCGTAGTAAGCTATTACTATTAGTTACAATTACACTTATAGTATAAATTTCACAAAATATCTTTAACACAATAGAGACAACATATATAATTGGTCTCTAATCAACAAAAGTACTTTACACTTACATTATTTCTACATAATCTCAATCTCGTAATGTATGCCTCAAGAGAATGATCAGTAGATGCAGGCTGAATCCAAACGTTGTCACCTGGAGGGCGTAAACCACATACGTTCCGTAATAAGCAACATAAAAGTGTTATATCAAAGTGTTCTGATGATGGGTTCATTTCTTTGGGTGGTAATAAGTCTTCTTGAGCAGGAGTAATAATCTTCTTATTTATCATCATTTGAAGTTTTGCACGATGGTTAGTCAAGAAGGTGATTAAATCTGGAACTGCCTTTCCATCAAAAACCTTTCGGATTACCTTAGTGCCAACTTCTATCAGCAAATATTCATACCGAAAGGTGAATTCCTTAGCTGAAATAGCATAAAGCATTATTTCACAAATGGGTAATATCAAAATTATTATGGGGATTACGGTATTACAATTGCAATACAGTAAAATTAAACTTAAATGGCTGATTCTAAAAACTAATCATATCACATCACTGGGTTTTAGTGTAAATTTTATAGTGGGATGATATTGGGTCAATATAGACATCCAGTTGAAGTATAAGGCACAGTGGATGTGCTTAAATTATACAAATTGTCCCGAATATTTCTAAATTGATGCTCTTCCAAAAGTGTAAAGTTAAAAAATAATTTTATGTGCACATGTGGTATAAGTGTATGATTTGAAATAATAAAAGGCTGAGGGAAAAATCACAACTGGCGAGGCAATAAAATTTATATTAAATTGACTAAAATGACTTTAACGAATTAATAAACGAGTAATGCTGGTACATGATTGAATGCCAACATACATGGCTATAAACCTAAATATTTCTAGACTAAATACAGTGTCAAACTGCACATCACACATTCATACTTCTTCATTCAACAAATCGAAATTACCGCAGCGGGGAGTTTGATACGTTGTATTTACGGGTCATAGCGACGGATAAACACATTTTTGTAATTATTCATGACTTTTTTCCAATGCATATAGTTACTAGTAGTTTGTATTGTTTCAATTAACAATAACTATGTAATGTAAAAGGAAACAAAAGCAGAAAGTCATTCTGATTTCTAAGTACATACGAAGTAAGTTATACTTCTGGTTTAGAGCTGCTGCGAGTATCCAAGTACTCGGATAATCGCGATCTTGACCAGGAAATCGAGGACGAACATTCGTCACGTCAGAAATCGTCGGATCGCGATCCATTTTGGAAAGAAATGAAAGAAAATTTTGGGTTAATTAACTCTGAAAGCGATCCACATCACTTTTGAAAATTTTAATTTATGTAGGGACTGGTTTATTTTGTTTCAAAATTTCGATTGATACACTTTTAAACTGCCTATAAAACGCCTGGTAATTGAAATGTTTGGAGTACATGGTGTTATATATATAGTAAAGCTAATTTTTATAACATGAATTCCTGTATGCTTCTCTATTACCAAGTGATTCGTTGTTCGATTCGTGAATTACTACACATGAATCGTGGTTCGGATAAGATCGCCACTAGCTCAACGATTCGCAGCCCTATTCAGGTTATATAGTCCGGTAAATAAACTACAAAAATCGACTGAACCGTACATGAAAGGATATAGAAAATGTTTTTGCATTTTCTTGAAGCTAAGACATTGTAGTTTCCGAAACTGGATGATGCCACTTCGGCACTCTTGAGCAACTCCCAAAATTCAAGATGGCGGACAAAATGGCGGATGAGAACTGATGAATCTATAATAAATCCATCTTTATCACAGTCTGATCATTTAAAGAGATAAAATTAGTCACATTATCTGCAATATTATTTCATTCAATTTCGGTACCCTTCGTTTATATTCCAAACAAAAATGGCGGACAAAATGGCGTATAAAGTGTCAACCACAATGAGCCAAATCGTACACAGAGACATATCAAAAATGAAATAATGCTTTTTTATAGATATACGTGAGTTTATATAACTGTTTGATGCCACACTGGCATCATTGGGCATTTCCCAAAATCCAAGTTGGCGGCTAGAATGGCGTAAATAACTAGCTGTCGGGTATATATCAACCTTGATGAGTTAAGTCATAGAGTGGGGTATTCCAAGAAATTTCAATGTATTTCATTTTGTTGTTAATCTACTTTTATTAATGCAACTGATTGATGCCGTACTGGTATTCTTGGATAACTTCAAGAATTCAAGATGGTGGTCAAAAGAATGATAAGAGCTGGAGAATTAAGTCACATAAATAGACATGACTTCACATTTATGAGTATACAGCGACATGTTCAAGTTTTTATATCTCTTGGTCTTGCGAATATTAAATAATTGATACTAGCTTGTCAGTTGACTCTAGAAGCAAATTGTTTCTAAGATGGCAATTTAAAGACACTATTCCGATACTATTTAATTCATTGAACAACATAAGTTAATATACGAAATTTGAATATACTTAGAATAACGACCACTTTTTCATATATGTGTGCCACTTTAATAATAATGAATAAGTACTAAAAGGAGTTATATGCAAAGAAAAAGACAAATGCTATTGAAAGTATTGAGTGCATGTTCAATTATATTTCAAGGTATTCTAAGAGTTCATTAATGTCAAAGCAATTGAAAGAAATTCTGTTGACATTGTAACACATTTTTCTAGGAATTAGGGGCAATTGCAATAGGATTTCAAGTTCGATCTTGATATCAGATATCACAACTTGATCATGAGTGTTATTTATTTCATTGTAAATACTCTGTCCATTGATCAAAAAGGAGAAATATCAAATTCACATTTCCATCAAAGTATGTAGTATAATTTGTTTTGTTATTTACTAGGATATAGAGACATTGGACTCCAATTCTATAAGCGTATACACTGCTATTTGAATCCGGTGTCTAGTTCATGATTTAGCTAATAGTGTTACCCTGTGCAAGATGGTGGCTTTGAGGGCTTCATCAATTACAAAAATATGGCGAAGTAGAAAATTTAGAAGTGTCTTGTTTCACTTGTAATGCACTTGTGCCTGTATTCTAGCATTATTGTCGACATTATTCATTAAAAAGTGAACATGATCTATACAATTACTCGCAATGTGTATTGCAGTTTTATAAAACTTATTCAAAACCAATTTGCATACTCGCCAGACGATGTATGGGACTATGCGATCGTTATTATATAATTTAAATTGAATGAAAAGCAACACAGAAGTAAAATTTCAAAATAATCGACCAATAAACGCTAAAACTAACAGGCAAGAAATTCACTAATGGACAGGTACATTTTCCAAATTCTAGTGGGGGTCTGTACCCCTCTGACCCCCGCTGGATCCACCTATGAAATAATATAAAACTATAAAACTTAAAAAAGATTTAGTCAAGGAATTCACTGTCAAAAATCGAATAACAAGTTTAACAAGCTGTTTGGGCCTACAATTCTATTATTTAACCTGTATAGAGCGACGCAACAAATTTGATAAGATACTTGAAATCAGATATCGTTTATAAAACAAAATGTCTTACCAGGTGGCCCCGGATTTTTTTCCACACAACCCATCACCAACAACATTCTTATCAACAACAGCTCTCTATCCATCTTTAGCAATAAATATATCAATCCTCTATTTACTGAGATATGAACAGTTCTAGCACTTCATTGTCTAAAAAACAAAACATCACCTAAAAAAGTTTTACAGAGATATATTGTACAATTATATTGAACTGTCCGATTGCATACTTGCACGGTTATCGCACACTGTTTTTATCATTTTCCGCGTTCCATTTATAAAAAAATTTCAATAAAAAATACAATGTGTATGTTAATTTAATATCGATATTTCATCTGGCTGTACGGTTAAACTGAAATGTACGGAGCCTCTAAAGTGACATTTTGAAATATTTTTTTATTTTCACAACTATTTCGTTTTAACGTAATATTATTTCGTTATAAACGTGTTGTTATTTCGTTTTAACGAAATATCATTTCGTTTTAACGAAATATTTCGTTACAAAGAAAAAAAATATGCATTTAAACGTAATTATATTCCGTTGAAACGTGATTATATTATTTAGTTGTTTTTTTTTTCGAAAAAAAATGTTTGTTTTCTCGAATTAAAAAAATTATGGTATACTTTAATACTAACGTACATCAAAATGTCTTTTACCACATACCGCTGTTGTCTCACAAAACAAACGAATTGGTAATGGTATAACGAATTAAGATCTTTTACGTTATTACAAAATAACTATTTCGAAAAAAACGAAATAATTATTTCGAAAAAAACGAAATGATTATTTCGAAAAAACGTATTGATTATTTAGTAAAAATGAAATAATATTTCGTAAAAACGAAATATTTTATAAAAACGTAATTATTTCGAAAAAAAGAAATAATTATTTCGAAAAAACGAAATACTATTTTGTTCAATCGAAATAATATTCCATAAGAAACGAAAACATATTTCGCAAATACGAAACATTTATTTCGATAAAAACGAAATAAATATTTCGAAAAAAACGAAATTATATTATTTCGTTGAAACAAAATATCTTTTCGTTTAAACGTAATATCATTATGTTCAATCGAAAAAATATTTCGTATGAACGAAAATTAATTTCGAAAAAACGACATAATATTTCGTAGAAACGATTTGATATTTCGTAAAAACGAAATAATATTACGTTTAACGAAATAATTTCGAAAATGAAAAAGTATAATATAAATAACACATGGCAGTGAGAGTGACAGTACATATTATCAACCCGAGGAAAATAATATCTACCGAGGCGCTAGCCTGTGTTTTTTGTTTTATTATACCGAACAAAACTGTCACATGTGCAGGTCGTATTCTAGGTCATGCGTGTATTTGTACTTTAAACAATGGACTTGTCCATTAAATGGGTGAATAAGCTGATACATGAACAGCATTTTCACTGATTTAAACATATCATTTTGATATGTTACAGTTACAGGTGGTTTAATTTAAAAGTAGAAATAATTTACAATGTAAAATGAAAACATGCCTGACACAAATATAAAACGTATTAATCAATCCACCGTAACGTTTGTTGAATGAACTGAATACTACGAAACAAGCTTGTACTTTTATTCGAGATAACACTCATATGCTCTTCCCAAACATAATTATAAAGGGTGTTTATAGTAAAAAATAAAACTTTTTTGATTTTATCGTGACGTATGTACATTTACGGGTAATACAGTAAAAAATTACGCACTACCAAAGACATTGAAACTTTGTTATCTATGCCTCAGCCATAGCATTTTGTCAGAATACGACATACAAAAACATCTACTTTATAGATTTAGTTCAATATCGGCATGTCATCGCATAAGGTAAGTCGATGGTAAATATAAACGCATATTTACCAGATTGTATTTATATTCACAGTATTTCATAACCAAGCTACATAATCATAATTTTGAACCAAACACTGATACATAAATGATTTGAAGAATGATTTTATTTAAAAGTTTGGTGGCTGATTTATGCCATGTCGTATTTTCGTTTCTTCGCGGCGAAGAAACGAAAAAAAAACCACGAAAACACGAAGATACGATAAATCCATAGTTTGTCTTATCTTCGAATGCTCTTTTCTTCACGTACACACAACAAAAGAAATACAACAGTACGACAGATAAAATGTGTCGTGTTTTCACCTTACATCTGTCGCATCTTCGTCTTTTAATTTCTTTGTGGCGATTGGTCATATCTTCTTGTTTTCGTATTTTTCGTTTTAACGCGGCGAAGAAACGAAAATACAACTTGGCGTAAATCAGCCACCATATAAAGTCCTTTTCTTAAGAATGCACACAGTACGATGGGTTTCCAAAGTACTATACACATGTATACCCACGTTAACAATACTTTAGTCCGTAAAACTAACTTTACAGTCAGTAAGGCCACAACAAATTGATCTTTTGTTCGTCGGATTTCCCGCACGTAAAAATCCGAAAATAGAAAAAAAATATTTTTATTTTTTTTTTGCTCCCGCACTTCAAAATTTTTACCGCATCAAGATTTTTTTTTAAGTCAATTTTTTTGGCACTCAACCAAGAAGTTTTACGGAGAAAATCAATAATTTTTGGTCTAAATATCAAAGCTTATCACCATGACATTGCTATATTTGTAACAAAACAGTAAAGTATTCACGTTTACATACGTCACTATGATGATCGTATCGATCCTTTGTTCCTTTGTTTTTCTAAATTATATTTAGTACACGTTCTAACACATGTATACTAAATTTATACGTAATAAATGCAATGCTTAACTTCCATAAACTTTAACTCTTGATACATTCAGAAGTTGAATAGTGACGTAGACAGAGCGCCTCCATCAACCCTACCAAGATGATCTGGATGTGTGACGTCATATGTTACACCTTCTGTGTAACATTAATTTACAATAGAGGTCGACTCATGTCTTATGAATTGAGGTAGGACAGGATAGAAGATTTCCTTTTCTTATAATGTTCATGCCGGAGATATTCGAACAGACTGATTTAAAATGAAGTTGTATTTTGTATTATTTACCAAAAGGCTATACTTTCGACACCAAAACGTATAGTCCATTTAATTTTATAGGGGTGCTGATTCTATTTTTCCTCCAGGATTACTTAGGTATACTTAGCAGTTGTATGTTGTTTAGTCTCACTCTGTAGCATAATTTGGTTAATTAATAATCTTCTTCTTCCTAATTGTATTTATTATTTCCTAAACTGTATTTATGCACTTAAAAGTTAACAGGCTGTGTTCATTATCATTTTATATAAATAGTGGTGCTGATTCTAAAAATCTCATTCAGGAACTTAATTATACTGAGTATATGAATATAATCATACATATTTTTATGTTTTTGAGCCCATCTTTTATTTACTGGAATATTAAAACTTTATTTATACACCAAAAGTCAACAGGTTTGGTCCATCATTTTATAGGGGTGCAGAGCCTAAAATTTTCATTCAGGAGGATTTAAATTTGCTGAGTAGCTGTTTGTTGTTGATTCCATCTTTTATTTATTTGGTTAATATATGGATTTATTTTACATAAAAAGTCACCAGGTTTGGTCCTTTATAATTTTAGAAGTGCTGATTCTAAATTTTTACAATGATCAAGATTGGAAGTTTTGAAGATCAATATTGATAGAAATCAGTATATTTTACAGTATGATGATATAGTACAGTTCATCTAAATGCAAAAGGAACAAAATACAGACATTTATTTTGTATGTATCATATTAAAAGCATTAATTTTATGAATATCAACAACAAGTAATCTTTCTTACAACAAACTACAAGATAATCAGAGCTAAACTTACATTTCCTTGTAATCCAAGGTCAAGATAATAAAACCCAAGGAAAAAAGACTAAATATGAAACTATAATTGAGAGAAAAATAATAAATACAGGGAGTGCTTTTAAAATTGTATCATGTAAGAAAAATAGAATAAATCCATAGTAGTACAGCATCAATCCATGTTTTATATTTAAATAAGCTTGTCTATATCCACAACTATAATTTAAGTGATTATTGTGGCTCATATGCACTTTGAAATAATACAGAATGCTATTCATTAAAGTTTTTTCTGCATTTAAGTGCATTTTGACTTTAAGTAATTGAATATTCATAAAAATATAACTTTTTTTATTTTTCGCTTTTCGCTCGCTCCTCAAAATGCAAAATGTGGGAAAAAAATATTTTTATTTTTTTTTCGCTCGCTCGCTCCAATTTTTTTCGGACAAAATCCATAGAACATATGATCAATTTGTTGTGGCCTTATTTTTCGCTTTTCGCTCGCTCCTCAAAATGCAAAATGTGGGGAAAAAATATTTTTATTTTTTTTTCGCTCGCTCGCTCCAATTTTTTTCGGACAAAATCCATAGAACATATGATCAATTTGTTGTGGCCTAACTTAACAATTAAAATTTACAATCATGTCAACCTGACAATTTTTTCTCAATGTGATATTTACACCGTCTATGTACAGAATTCCAGCGATCCTCTTATTTAATGTCCGTCTTTCTTAACTACCAAAGCTTGAATATTTTCACGGTGACTGGATGCATTGTTTTTCTACTGGCGGCTTAATTGTAATTAAATATAGCTTGGCTAAAACATTTCAAACGGCATAAGCAGCTTTACTCTATTATTACACACACTTTTTGAAATTTATGAATGCATCATGGCGATAATTTTAACAAACGCATTCACCGTGAAGTTATTCATGTTTTGACAGTTGAGAAAAAACGAACAATAAGTATATTGGGTACAGAATGTCTACGTTAACATTCCGTAAATAAACAATGCCAGTTTCAACACTAAATTATTTAGGGATGAATGATTTATACAATGTTATAGTTTAGTGAGTTTACACTTATTTTATAAACATATCATTGCATAAAAATTACAATATGAATATACACTATTCAAAATAAATGTTAACTAACAAAGTGGTAAGTACAAATCAGTAAAATGTTGTTCAAGCATCGGCTTATTTACCTATTTAGTTGACAAGTCCATTGTTTAAAGTACAAAAACAAGCATGGCCTGGAATACAATCTGTACCTTTAGCTAAGATAGTACTAATTTATAACAAAATACTCACAACGCATACATCACGCGTTGCTATTTTAATTAATTCAACAAATAATAGCTGCGTGAAGTTTGAACTCATACACGAATGCAACGAATATTAGATACTTGCAACTTCATGGCTAAACGTTTAAATTTAACTTAAGTTAAACGCAAAAATCAATATAACTTTGATCAATAAACAGAATATACATTAACATACTCGAGTGAAATTTTTAACAAGCTCTTAACAATTTAATTTCAATATAAATAAAAGTTAACGTACATAGAACTTACCTCGGTGATATTAAATACTTAAGCAGACGACAATATGGTTATCCGCCTATCTATCATTTTCGTCGACTGGTCTCGGCTACAACAGGGAGTATAGTGACGTTATCTTCAGAATGTATTTCTTTTCACAACCATAGCAACAGTCTAAATTAAGTAACAGTTCTGAATTCCCATGTCTAAATTTAGATCCTGATTCTGGATTCCCATGTCTTATGATACTGATTCTGAATTCCCATGTCTAAATTTAGATCCTGATTCTGGATTCCCATGTCTAAATTTAGATCCTGACAGGTAAATATGAGAGTAGTTTGTTGAAAATCAAAGTACTGTAAGGTGTCACACAAAATTGCAACTATTTGCCTCTATATAAAATAGCCAAGTTAGAGTATCTCAGGTGACCTTCACAAGTAGACTGAGATGTAATGGATAGTGTTACCCTAATCATGAACACTTGAGTAGCAAAATAAGACCAAAGAATGTGTATTATGTACGTTGAACTGTTTCACTATTTCTCTTTCTTTGCGTGTACAGTTTGAAATTCCCATTTTCATAGGTAAAATGGCCACAGTTTATTAAACATAGATCTTCCACCGTGAAAAGTAGTTCTAAAAGGAATATACATGATTGGCACAATATTATTCTAAAGGGATACAAAAACTAACAAGAAATGTCTTTAAAAAAGACAAACGGCGTCGATTTAAAAACAAGAGGGCCCAAAGGGCCCTGGGTGCTCACCTGAGGAAAAAGTCAAAGGTCACAGAAGAGCCATTTACAGAGGACCACTAATGTTAAAACCTATTTTTTTGACCCAGTGACCTACTTATCCAACCAATCAGACCTATTTGAACAATTTTGGTAGGAAACCACCCACGGGCCATTCCTGTTGAGTTTGGGCAAATTATCATAAGCGGTTCAAGAGAAGATGTTGTTTGAACTTTTCCTTATATAATTCAATGTAATATTGTGATTCATGGGGTGGGGTCAATTTTGACCCAGGGGCATAATTTGAACAACTGTGATGGAGGACCTCTAGATGATGTTATATACCAAATATGAAAGCTCTAGGCCTTGTAGTTTCAGACAAGAAGGTTTTTGATAATTGCATTGTGAAAACCTATTTTTTTTGATTCCGTGACCTCCGTTAGTATTTGCTCATACAAGTTGTGACCACGCATCATCACTTCATTAACAACATTTGCAGACCAGTTTCGCAGACTTGGCACATGATTGCCTACCGTAAACAATATATCAGCCAATGCAATTGCCGTACACTGATAACCTGCAGCTTGTGAGCATATCTGACCTTGGTGAAATCGACCGTTAATAATCCTTACCATTGTTTTGATCTCCGTTGCCCGTTCAATGTTGTTTAGAGTCAGCTACCTATGCTCGGTCACTACCAATGCTCGGTCACCCCTAGCAAATTTCGATTAATTAAAAAGGGGACCTCGCGTTTCTAATTTTAGTCATACCTGTCAAACGCTCGCGGAAAACCCCAAATCATGATCATCTAGACGCTTATCTGTTTATGCAGACGATAGATACGAGCGCACCTGCTGTTTTCCGCTAGAAAATCTTAGAGGCTAGAAAATCGAATTTGGACAGCCTTGTCTTTTTCACTTATAATTGTTATAATAATTCAAGAAGTATTATGATTTATTTAAATTTATAATATTTATACAATAATCTATCAATTGTAAATAAAAATCTCACATATTTATGTATATTCTAAGTAAAACAAGGTGACCGAGCACTGGTCCGAAATTTTCCAAAAATACCGTGTTTTACGTATACATTACACTCCGCGCCGATTTTATCCAATAATCGGGATCGTCAGACGCTTGTTTTTCTGTAAACGGAAGTAGGTCAACATGTAGACGATAATGCGTAATGAATTTGACATGAATTGACAGAATACCGTTAACCCGCTTCGATTTTGATATAAATGTGACCGAACAAAAATTATGAATTTATTCTTAAAAGTTACGTACCAATAACTCTGCAGATTAATAAATATATGTGGAGCTGTGACTCTCAAAGTGTAAACCCCGGAAACTGGACGTAGTGAGGCTAACTTAATAATTATTGGGTAATATGTCAGACTTTTTACTAGAAACCGGTTCACATCTGGAGACGTAATTCATTTTACCCATAAAATATTGTGTTTGACACGTAACTTTTTATTGTTACAATATAAAAAAACACTTTGGAAAGCAATAGAAGTCTACCCAAAAAAATAATCTACGAACGAAGCAAAATTTCGTAAAACACTGCATTACAATAGTGTGGCCTTTATTTTTTCGCGCGTGTCAGGGCCATCCAATCGAAGAGGGGATTTTCTCTGTTTCCCCCGTACGTCATTTTCAGTGCTTGTAAAATCATCCAATAGAACGGCGTATTTCCGAAATTCCCAGACATACGTCATTATACAGAAATGTAGGTCAAAATCCAGCTTAGACAGCTACGCCGAAAAAACGAGAAAACAATAATTTAACACACTCTTTTGGTAACAGAACCAAGGCTTCCGAAATGCAATCAAACCAAATTCTCATATCTACATTCGTACATTACAACGTCCCGGAAGGGATTCCCCCCCCCCCCCCGCAAAAAAAGGGACACGGTATAAGCTAATTTATTGTAAATTGCTTTATTTATTGTGCTTGTATCACATTCTTAACACTGGGAGATTAAAATGCGTACAAATTTGCTTAATAGAGTTGACTATTTCATCACAAGACAGGGGGTTTTCTGACAAGGCTCCAAGTTATTTGACTGAAGAGGTAGACTTAATGTCCGTACCATTAAAATATATATTAAGAGATTTGCCTTTCTATAAGCGAATTTTGGAACCAAAAAGAATAGAGTCAGTTTTCCTAAGATGTACTGATAGCTTATTTTCTATACCACTCACTGACAGACTGAAGTTCTTTAGACAATTCCTGTTCTATATGTAGTTTAATATCTTTGCCAGTGACTTAAATAGTTTGTTATTGACTACTGCAGACATGCCATTATTAACATAAATTATATTAAGAACAATAGAGGGCCAAGGATTGAGCCTTAGGGAACTCCACAGGTAACCTTGCTAAAAGAAGAATGAGTACTGGAAACATCAACCAGTTGTTGTCTCTCACAAAGGTGGGATTTGAACCATAAAATAATATCATGACCAAGGCCAATGGCTTCCAGTTTTGATATTAGAATAACATGATCAACAGTATTAAAAGCATATTGTAAACCTAAAAGAATTATGCCAACCAAGTTGCATCTGTCCATTTGAAATCTTATAAAATCAGATATATGTAAGATATGTGTCTGTGGAGAACACCGTAATAAAGCTAGATTGGAAATTATATAAGAGGTTAATGTTTATTTAAATAAGAATAGATTCTACCTGGTCATATACAACCCGGTATATGATTTTAGAGACAACAGCTAAAATAGAGACAGGACGGTTATTTTCAACTTTGGTTTTGTCAGATTTTTTGAAAATGGGAACAATCTAGCTGACTTCAGATCATCAGGTTCAATCCCTTGGATCAAAGACAAGTTTATCACATGAGCAATGGGGTATGCTATGGCATCTGCACTGTCAACGATGAAACGAGTCAGAGTACCATTTCTAACTTTCTTGTCAGAATCGAGAGAAAACGAAAAATTATTTGGAAGTACATGTACACCTTTTTTGACATCCCTAATTGTTAATGTACTTTATTTCTTAGGATATTCCAACATGTACACGTATTGAAGATACAATTACTGTGAACTACTGAGATGGGTTTTTCGTCGTGCGCTTGTGCGTCAACAATTTCTTAAAAGTCTTCTAGTCAAAAATCATATTTAGGTCCTCTACAATGTTTGTTCGAATTATGCCCAGGGGATATTGACATAGATTTATGTACGGAAATCTTGAAAATTCTTCTTCTTTTAAACTGAATGACAAAGACTAGGGGTTAAAATTGGCCCCGTTAAAGAGGTCACAATTTTTACAATGAGTTATATTAAGAGATGTTGAAATCTCTTCTCCCCTTAAACTGAATGACCCAGAGCTTAAATATTTAGTTTGTAGCATCACCTCAGGTTCCTCTTAAAAAATTCAAACATTGCTCCTATGGCAAAATTGGCCCCGCCCAGATGTCACAAGTTTAACATGGAGTTATATAAGGCAATGTTGAAGAATCTATTTTACTGTATGGCCGCTTGGCGTAGAGCTTTATAATTCATATTTGGCATATAGCATCATCTAAAGGTCCTTTTCAAAGAGATTCACCTGATTTACGAGCAGATATATAAGAAAGTGTTAAAACTCTTTTTTTCTAAAATACTAAATGGCCAAGAGCTTTCATATTTAAAGGAGTAGGTGCGTTTACCCCCAAATTTGGCCCTGTTGCCGAAGTTCAAATTATGTCATATGATAGGGAAATGAATAAGTTACCCAGAATTAACATTTTTAAGTGAATTCTGTGAAGTCTGTTACCATGGCAACAGAACAAAATAAATGACTTAATTTGAAAATATTGATATCCCTTCAAACTGACTTTCAAAATTGATAGTTTTATAGTCACATATTGTCACATGAGGGAAGTACTTTCTTTTAGAGTTGTTAATATTTGGTTGCCATGGTAACCGATTTCAGAAATTGAAAATCTTTTATTTTTTGTAAAACAAGTCCTTTTGCAATTCTAAAGAAAGCTTATTCAAACATTATGTTGATGTAATTATACAAAATTAACAACACAACACTCTGGCCTCATTTATTGCATTATTTATTACCATGGAAACAAAGTAAATGTATTCTATACTAAGAAATAACATATACATGTTTAAAATAGAATGTTATATTCTCACTAAGAATATAAAGTTTGAAGATGAAGTTTAGATTTTAAATGTATGCCTAGTTCTTAATGTTATGGTTATCCCATCTATGACTGAGAAAATTCAATTGAAAAAATACATTTTTAGTCGATAGGTTCTCGTTGCCATGGAAACTTTATCATTTTTACTAAAACTATAATATTCAAACATATATATTTTTTTAATAATTTTGATTCTAAATCTTATCACATTTACCACTCAATTGAATTGAAACAGCAAAAAAAATACATTAACACTGACTTAGTTACTCGTTGCTAAGGTCGTTTCTAAGGCAACAAATGTCCCAGTTTTTGAGAATTACAAAAATGTTACTTAAATCTGTCAGAGGAGAAGGTATCATGCAAATAGGCCAAAATAAAAGAAAACAGTATTGAAGTAAAACTTGCTTAATTATAATAAAGTATCAGTATGCAAACATTAAATCACATTATTTATATCTTTTTTATGAGTGGTTGCCATGAAAACAAAATTAGAAATTATAGTTCTAAAAATGAGATTCAGTCATTACTACAATACTGCATAAGCTAAATTAATGAAATTTGATATGCAAGATGTTCAAAGTATGCAGACAACAATCAAATGCTATTCTTTTCTATTAAAAGCTGTGGTTGCTATGGTAACAGACAATGAAAATATAATAATTTGAAATACAACTATCAAGATTATGAAACCTAATTTTTTTACCAATTCTTTCATAGAAATGAAAAATATCAGATCAAAATAAAATCAAATTTGTACTAATTTCTCATATAAAAATGTTCAAAAAGAGTAAATCAATGCTAATAGGACAACAAGTTACAAAAGAGCTCAGGTCAGGAAAACTGCATTAAGAGATTTAGTTTTCAAGCATTCAAACATGATGACATCACTGGGATGTAAGGTTCACTGTTATTGATAGGATAACAAGGTTATAACAATATTTTCTACAAATTTCATTGCATTTTGAGATAAATGGATGACATAATATGAACATGTTGGAATAAAGTAAAATTATATAAAAAAGTTTAAAAAGATATACAGTGATTCCTTTACTTTTTCTTATTTAAGACAGTTATGTCATCATCATATTTAAGCAAATTCAGCATTAATTTGGATACAAGAAATGGTCTAGGTAGGTAAGAATAGAATTCAGCAGTGATATCATTTTAATTGTTGAAAAAAGTGAATACAGAATCACTTAGCTCACATTGCTCAACAATGATACAAATTATACAAAAAAAGTTTAATCATCACAAAGAGTCCTCACATAGATGTCATCTTTTATGAAAATCATGAATGAACCCAGTCATTCCTTGTACAGAGCTAAAAGAAGCATACTCCTTTTCACACCGATGTTATACAAAATAGCAAGTGAAAATGATTTTCACTTTCTACCATGTGAAATAAAAAAAATATCAAACACTTACAGGATGTCCATGCAAGAAATTACATTTTACATGCTGCAATTATCAAGCTGCAGTCATATGTTAAGACATATTACTTCATATGACCTTTTATGAGAGCCCAGAATACTGATAGACTTTTATATTTGATAATTTTCAACATACAATTAGTCATATAGTTTTAAACATATATAGATATGGAACAAAGATCTGCCATACTTTTGTCTTCTATAATTCATGTTATTAAAATTGTCCAAATCAGGGATTACTTATAGTAAAATGCCTATACAAATGGATTGAATAAAAAGTATACACTGATATTAAAGTAAAACTGCACACCATCATGTAGAAAACATTAAAAAATTCTTCTACTCATAACCATGGAAGTCAGATTTGTTTCTGAGTCATGAACATAACATCATTAGTGTATAAATACTCATTGTGTAAATACCAGATTGTATCATTTTTGTACGGTTCTTGACAAACTTGTTTGACTCATTTGTTTTGCTCAAGGCAAAGCAAATATTTTTATTCCACAACATTTTGGAAGCTTTTGTATTTGATAAAGTTACAAATATTACATTTCTAAAAAAACTGTATGTACAAGTAGGTGAAATCAGATCACAAGAAAATAAATTGTTATTCACAATGGTTTCAAATACAAGCTATTCATTGCATCGTATTTGCAGACTAGCAGGGCTGTCAATGTAGTCTAAATTAATAGTTTTTATTTTGTTATATTAATAGGCAACTTTTCTTCATATTGCATATTTATTTTAAATCATAGATCTAAAAACCCTGTGAGGTATAAACATGTTCTTGAAAATTGTCCAAAGCAGTTGTTCATGTGAATGAGCCCAGCTGAATTTTATTACATCAAATGTATATAATACACAACTTTCATCTGGGCTATAAGAAGTTGATTGCAAACAAGTTCACTGTCTAGATCGTGAAACGGTGGCGATTTTCCGTGTCACGGTGTAGCCACATCAAGATGGCGGAAAAACAACCATCCAAAAGGTACGTGTCGTTTTTGTATGATATTTTGAGAAATATTCGGGCCCAAACGCGTTATATAGTTTCATTTGATCCGTAAATTAATAAACTAAAGGCGGGTGTACTCACCTGACATGTCACGAAGGATTTATGTGAATCAAAGCCACCAAAGTTGACGAATGACCGTCAGTCAAATTTGAACCGAGAGAAGAGTATTATTTTTGATAAAATCGCCGTTAGTACGACACTTACAAAGTTATAAATACGTTTGTGAGATAGTGTACATGCATGAAATTATACCTTAAAATTGTACAAGTTCTAATTTATTTTGTTTTGTCAAAACATGCCTACTTTCGGTTTTGTCTAAGCAACGGTTGAGATTTTAGCTCCGGTGAAGATTTTCCGTAAGAAATGACTCGGTGTTGCCATAAAAAGTGGATACGGTGTATACATTTGCGTGAAAGTGGACACGGTTTGGACACCCATCCAAAGGCTAAACGCAACTATATCATTTGAAGTAAATCACATTGGCATTATCCTTCGTAAGTTGCTATACAGAAAAGCCCAATGTGTTCAATACGTAAATCTTTGCAGAAACAACGCCTAATTATAAATCAGTTAGTATTATTTTATTCCCACTATTCCCACTATTCCAGATCGTCACCTTTCGTATTGATACTTGAAAAATAATGTAGTATAGAAATATGAAACTGATACTTATAAAAACCCTTTTGTGATAAGACTAAAATTATATATTTCATAATTTTGTTCTCCCCAGTGTCAAAATGGAAATAATGCTATATAATGCTACCACTGTAAGTTTTCGAAATCTGATCTCCTAGCATGCATTCATCATTCAGAAGAAAAGCATGCCAAATTGCAGATAAAATGACGGATGAGATAGTTTAAAAAATATCAACCGGCCGATATGGCCTTCTGACGAAAGACTAATGACTAACACCAAATTTAGAACTGCAAACTGGGGAATATTTCAAAGTGAATCAACACATATGTACATCCTTTCTAGAAAATAAGAAGTGTCTTTATGTAAAAGAGCTAGAAAATATACAAGAATCTAAACAAGATATTTCTGTTGATACTGATTTAATTACTTTCCAGTCCAGATGTGAAAAGCGTACAAAACGTCAGCACCAATAAGAGCACTCGGCAGTGTAACTTTAGCAGGTCCCTCTCAGCAGACGTTTATTCCATGTACGAGGAACTTGATGAACAGTTAGAAGATTTAAATTTGTTTACGATTTGACCAAACCCGTATCTGTGTTTTAACGAATACTGCTACGTTTTGCCTTGCCTACATTTCGACAGTATTCCAAATGGTCTGGTCGCATTTCAAGCGTTTGAATGAGTGTCCTAACCGTGTTCTCTTTAACGCAAATGTATACACCGTATCCACTTTTTATGGCAACACCGAGTCATTTCTTACGGAAAATCTTCACCGGGGCTAATATCTCAACCGTTGCTTAGACAAAACCGAAAGTAGGCATGTTTTGATATAATAAAATAAATTAGAACTTTTACAATCTTCTCACAATCGTATTTACAACACGCTAAGTGCCGTACTTACGGTGATTTTATCAAAAGAATACACTCTCTCGGTTCAAATTTGTCAAACAGTCATTCGTCAACTTTGGTGGCTTTAACTCACATAAATCCTGTGTGACATGTCAGATGAGTACACCCGCCCTTTAGTTTATATATTTACGGATCAAATGAAACTTTATAACGCGTTTAGGCCCGAATATTTCTCAAAATATCATGCAAAAACGACACGTACCTTTTGGATGGTTGTTTTTTCCGCCATCTTGGTGTGGCTACACCGTGACACGGAAAATCGCAACCGTTTCACGATCTAGACAGTGAAGTTTAGCAACATGAAGCATATATTGACAATTTGATATGTTTATGGTGTGATTACCAATGTATGGTCTAACAATCCTCTAACAAACTGCATGTACTGTACATGTTAGGGTTTAGAAATTAGGACAATCAAGTTTGTTATTTGGAATCTATGTATTTCATATCAAACCTTAGCATTGCTTATGACTTGTAGATCTATATGTATAGATATATATGTATGACAGAACAGCAGCAATTGGTTTCAATGCCAAGATATACCAATATTCCTGCTATAATGCAAATTGTGTGAAAATTTAAAAATTATCTAGATCTACATGTACCTGATTTCAGGAAATTATACCTCTGCTGATTTGAAACCGAAAGTAGAAGTTAAATTCTGTTCCAGTAACATATGGCATGCAAAATCATCGCATCCTTTAGTTCAATTGTTCTGTGATGATGTGACAAACACCATTTACTTTATATACAGAGAGACTAGTCAATCATACAGCCAATCTGCATAACGTAAAATAGACAGTGTAATCATAATTTCATGTTGATTGAAGTTCAAAGTCGTCGTTCATTGGACCTGTGTGTGACATCATTCACTCCTTTATTGTCAGCTTTGACTTAATCCACAGTCTAAAACAAACTTTTGATATCAGATAACTAGTCCATAAAATCTCCCTTTCCAGTATCCTCCATTTACTTCGTATTTTGTCCAAAATAAGTTAAGCAATTTTACTTTGTTGACATATCAATGGAGGTTGCCATCTTGGTTTATGCATTCAGGTCAATGAGCTATTTTAGCCCAAGATATTTAAATGATTTAAATGCTGATAACTTGTGACTTGACCCCTTATAGTCGTGAATGTGAATAGTTGATACATAGAAAACTTATGTCTTGATTTTTGTTAGAATAATTTGAGGTTCGTAAACACACAATTTTAGTTTAAAACCGTTGTTAAGGACGCCGGTGCAAACAAGTCGAAGTTGCGTCCCTTGGTTTTCAGTAGACTATTTTTAAAGACTTTTTTTAAAATTGAATATGAGTGCAACATGACGAAGATTTTATATTTTGTCCAGCTTTTTAGTATGATAAAATAGACATTTCCTGAAAATTTCATATCTTCGCAATGCTGCATTCGTATTGAAAATTACAGAAGAAGAGGTCAAAATCAGTCAAAATTAGCGACATTTGCCGTACTTGACCCTAATTAAGGGTCCCGTAAGCAGTCAAAATGAACTCGAAATTTTACATAATTTACATTTTCTTGAAGCTTAAAGATAGATCTATTTGCCTGAGAAATATTATGACTGAAATCGTAAATTAAAAAATCGACAATTTTACAGGGCCGAATCGCACCTACTCCTTTAAATTTCTCAAGGTCACAGCACAAATGAAATCGTTAAAAAATGTGTCCGATTCAGCATTCGGTGGTCGTGCTTCAGTGTATACGTGGACAATCCATGAACATATACTATCTTTAAGACATCTGAATGTTGTTTTGAAGCGTATAAGTAATATAGCATACATATTGTTAGATAATATTGACTTTACACGTCGATGTATAGAAAAATAGTAGAACTACTTGCTAAGGAGTTAATCGCCGGACCTTATAGCCCGGTTGTATTCCTACTACATCGCCGAGGTCGTTCTGAATGCCGATTCAGTTGAGCGATCATGGGTCTTCAGGAACCTCTTGTTTTAAAGGTTCTATTGCATTAAAATTCTCCATGTGTAGAATTAAAGTATCTTACATTTTGTCAGAAACAATAAGGCCATTCTTATTGGAACAACTTGTTCAGGAAATTTTAGACAGCAATCTAGGCTTTGTTTTGATGTTTGATGAAACAATCATGTCTCAAGGGTGTCGTCAGATGGATACACTGGTCAGGTGTTGGAACGAGTTTGTAGGGCAGATAGAACAGAATTCTTAAGACCTTTTGATTTGTATAGTTGCTGCATGGTGCTTTACTTGGTTTGAAAGATGACTCTGCAGGGTAAGCACAGACTTAAATTTGAACTCCTTTCTTAAAAAGTGCTAAAATACTATGAACAATGCTTTCAAGTCCTTGAATTTGAATTTATTATTTCACTTAAATAGGACTTAATTTTGTTAGAAAACATGCTCAGAAAGGAATAAATGACGAAATGTTTCGTCAAAAGTCGATGGTTTTCAACAAACAATCGTATGTAAATACCAAAATTAACGAAATATTCACTCTACGTAACTGTTACTGGATGAATTCCAATCGGTTCAAATGAAAATAGGTACGAATACAGCATAGTTGCGCCTCCAAGCTGTTCTACAAATATGGCGTCTGGAAAATATGTATTTAACATAAAATAGATTTTTACGTATCTTTGTGTTGTTGATAGTGACGACAAAATGAGATAGGCTAAGTGCAGCACATGCGACAAAATTATTGGCATTAGCAAAATGGGCAGAACAGGTTTGAAACCGCTCGCAAATGGTGAAAAAACATCTTCGTATTTCAATATCTTAGGAAACAACGACACTGGACAATTGTTTTGTTGGGAACCAACGAATCAGAAGGGAAACCACAAGAAAATGTCTGCAACTGTAACTTAAGGGATCAAGACTTCAGCCGTCCCCCACTACCTTCTGTTCCTGAAACCACAGAAGCAAACAACAATAACATTTGATATTTTGTGAACATGGGTGAAAGTTGTGAAAACTGAAAATACTGAAGAAAATGCTGGGGGCCAGGGGGCCGCTAGGACCCCCGGTGGGTCCAGGGCAACGCCTTGGCGGGGGTTCAGGGGGCCGAAGGCCCCCGAAAGCTGACAGTGTAGAAGCAAAATAAAGCAGTAAAATCAAGCATTCATGGAAGCTAGCAGGAACTTTCAGGACCTCTGAGTAAAATATCTATGTACATATATTAAGCATTTTGGTACTCATGAGTACTTCATAAGTTCTTAACTTGAAAACAATTGTATGGTTTATGACTATCTTAATTCTTAAACATGCTATCAAATAATTTAAAGTTAGTGTATAAGACCAAGCTGAATGTACACAGAAAATAATTTCAATCCACTTTGCAAGTGAAATTGATAGATAAGTCTTTTTTGGCAGCAGGTATATCTTCATTGAAGAATGATCTAGTTGCTTTCTGATTGAATGTAAAATATTTTTTTCACAGACCAATGTCATGCTTATTTTGCACTAAGAACAGTACAAGAGCTGTCAGAGACAGCATGCTCGACTTAGTAAGTATTTGTCACAGGAGATGATGTTGATGATAAGGAACACACATATTTTAGAATTTGAAAATATAACCTTAACAAATTTAAAGTAAATAAATTAATAAAAAGATAAAAAAAAATAAGTTCTAGCAGCTTCTATTACACTCCTTGTCTGACTTGATAATTTGATGTATCACCAATAACTACTGTTCAATATATTGCTACAAAAGTTTTTATCAATGACAGCTCTTTTGGCAAACAGACCCAAGTATCAAATTACATACACATTGGTAATGCCTATGTTTTTACTCAAATCTTGTTTTACATGTTGTCCAGCTGACAAAATGACACCGGAGTTCCAAGACTCACAATATTAGAAAGGTTGAATGTAGACAAATTTGTCTATTTAATCTATACATATGCTGTTCATACAAAATGAACATTCAATTTAAAACTTCCAAGATTACTGTATAAATTTAGAATCAGTTCTGCTAACATCATCATGGACCAAACCTGTTAACTTTGGTGTATAAGTAAAGTCTCAATGTTATTGGGTAAATTATAAAGAGATAGGCTCAACAACATACAACTGCTCAATATAATTAAGTCATCCAAAGTGTGTAACAGCATCCCTATAAAATATTAATGGACCAGTCCTGTTGACTTTTTTGGAGTATAAATAAAGTTAAAATATTATTTGTGAAATACGGGATTGACTCAACAAAAAACAACTACTCAGAGTACGTAAGTCATCATGAATGAGGATTTTATAGTCAGCACCCCTATAAAATAATAATGGACCAAATCTGTTGACTTTTGAGTGCATAAATACGGGTTTGTCATTTGGGCAAATTATGCTATAGACTAAACAAGACAGAACTGCAACATGCTAATAGACTTAAGTTATCCAGAAGATTGCAATTAGAATCTGCTCACCCCTTAAACGAAAATGGACTTAACCTTTTGGTGTTATGCAAAATACAGCTTTAATTTAAATGAGACTGAGTATTTTGGGGTATTAACAGTAGAATGTGAAATCTTCTTCCCTGTCTTAAGGTATACAATCCCTAACGCCACTCTCATTCTAAATCTGATATTGAAAAAGTATGACAAAATCTTACAAAACTTGATATTTTTCATTTATCACAATTTGTTAATCATTCTGCATGGATTAGATTTATTATATAACTTGCCATTTCAAAAATATTAGACACCAACTTTGACAGGACTTAGTAATTACCTCCCTTGCATATGAAAATAGAATAATTTAAAATATGTCCATAAAAAGTCTATGTTGACATTATTAAAATATCTAACACGGTAAAAAGTTTAGAAATACGATGTACAAACAAATAAAACTATTTATAGAATTATTCAGCAGTCATCAAACATAGTTTTTAGTTAGGGATTGTATACCTTAATCACCTGTTTGTCATCAGTAGTAGTGTTAACACAGCAGGGGAACATATGACGTCACATACACAGAGCTGTGTAGAGTTGATGCAGACGCTAAGTCTACGTCACTGTTCAACTGAGTCTGATTTTAAATCAATTTAAGGTGTATCATGTGTTAAACTCGGTGTTTAAGTTAAAGTGCATTGCATTTACGTATTCATTTTGTAATTAAATATAAACTAGATAGAATTTCTAGGATTAAAAAGAACAAAGGAAAAGAGGCTTGTGTCTTTATCACTGCTTATGACGTACGTTAACATGACTGTTTTGTTACAATTTTAGTTAAGTTATAGTGATAAATGTTGATATTTAGACATCAAATTTTTGAATTACTCCATAGAACTTCTTGGTCGAGTGCCAAAAAATTGTCTTAGAAAAAATGTTTGTTTCGACGATTATTTTTCTGTGGCATTTTATTATTTTGCTAACTCTCAAAATAGAGTAAGTGTTTTTTCCCCAAATCGGTCTGTTTTTTTTTTCATTTTCGTCGATTTTTTGGTCGGTAGGAACAAGAAGTAGTGGCCTTAATATGTAGTAAACATTACTATATCTGTGTTTCTGCAATCTTTACAAAACTTAAAGAGTCATTCTTATCCCTATTTTTATTTTTCGAGGGTCATTTGAATTGAAACTGAAGGAAATGCAATAAATATCTGTATCTGCAAGGAACTTAAAGATGAGAAGCTTCCTGTTCAGTTTGCTTTTTAACACTAATTAGTAATGTTTGGCTTATGTCTTTGACTTTTCCGAACAAAGATACGTGTTGTTCATATCTTGATCGATGCATCTTTAACCTTGTTCATATCATTTATGCTGAAGGTTCTTTAGTTAGAAAGTGTTGGTGAGAAAACAGGAAAGCGTCAGTTAAACATAGATCTATATTAACGCGGAAGAAAATAAGCACTCTTGACAGATGAATAGAAAAAAACAAGGAAAGGTGAAGAACAAGATTGGTCAAGTGCAGCATTTCAATATTTTTAGGCTTTTCCGTTGCTTCTTCAAGGCAATGACCAAATACTTGACTAAAAGTATATCTTATAAAGAAATGTTCAATTATATTCATCTAGTCTAGTGAGATTAGCATTATGGCAATTCTCCGTATTGCTGCAGAAATTGCAACACATGGCAAGTGTGGTAGAAATGTTGTAAGTAAAAGGTGAGTCGATGGACTACAAATTGGCGGGCATACCTACTGGATGGTCTGAAAATCAAGAATGTATCAAAGTCGAAGATATGTGTAAAATATTTTATGACAAAAGAACAAGTGGACACATCTGAATGTCACAGTATCTACTACACTCCCTTTGCAGTTCGGTGAATACATTTACACGCTACCGTATAAGATGTCGATATACATGTTCATACAGCTACATAATCTATTTCTTTCATTTCTCTTCACCCTTTTTCATTTTTCATCATAATCATCTTCATTAATTTTTACACGCCTCTCCTTCATTTTTACATGTGAGCATCACCTTGCATTGAGACGGAGTCGACCTGTCATCGCATGCGCGCTGGTCGACTACTGAAATGCTGTTATCGGCGCATTTGCCAATACACTTTCAACTTGGTGAGGACCAAATGTTTGCTTGTTTCATATTTGTGCCATTATCTGTGTTTCAGGTTAGTAGTCCTTTTGTATTATTGTGATGTTGACATGTTGTATAGATATTCTTGACCTGTATTAAATTTCATGTTTGTATTTCATGTTTTGTTTCATGATTTTATTCATTTGTTTGTAATATTCATTTAATAGACTGTGCGGACGACGTGATGACGCACGTGCGTATTTGCCAATACACATTCAACTTGGCGAGAACCAATTGTTTGCTTGTTTCATATTTGTGCATTTATCTGTGTTTCAGGGGCATACCAAACGAAAATAGAACCCATTACGCATTTTACAAGTACAAGACTAGTAATATGGTGACAATATAATATAATTATATTGATGTCACTGTATACTGTCAATGTACAGTGTGTACCGACAGCTGTATTGTAAATTCAATTGCGCCAAACACCATGTGCTTATGCTGTTTACAATAGATGTTGTTAAGATATCACATCCAGACAAAATTGGTGAGATCTGTGTTAGCTGATGGAATTGTCGCTATTACATATTTCCGAATTTATTGTCAAAACTTGAAATAATCACAACAGTCATTCAGAGGTCTACTCTATAGTCACGTGGTCTACTACATCGCCGATTCTCCTGCATTCGGAACTCCTCGGAAATTCGCAAGGAATAACCTCGGACATATTTAAACGCCCTTTTGGAACTACCTTTGCGATACACGCCCAGACAAAATACCTAAACCGGTGTTTCGTATACAAATTCACGATCGCTTAGGCAGTGATAAATGTCTCGTTTTTAGTTTAATGATATCCGCTGAACAATATATAGCCACATTTATTTTAAAAGAAATGTATTTATAAAATTTTATGTGTTTATGACAAGAACTAATTGCATAACCGTTACATGCTTCACCTCATGTAGGTAGTAAAAACCCTGGGTTATTGGTGAACCACCCACGAATCCTTCCGAAATATTCATTCAATGAATGGTCGAGGTGTTCTGAAAGGATTCTCCTGTTATTTGAATGGGTGTAAAGTTCAGTCTCTGGTACGTGATATTCTGGATCGTTGAAATAGAGTTAGTATTCGTATTTTTCTAAAATTAATGAAGTATAGTTACTGCTTGGTGTTGAACAATTAAGATGGTAAGACTAACCCTTTTTCAAATTTTGGCAAATATTTTAAGCTAGAGTTCCTATAATTTTCTGCTATAAATTGCGGGCGATCTCGGGTCATGTCGACAGATTATGTAAACAGTCTTTAAAGACACAACTTATCATAAATTTTGACACTTGAAGTGCATGCTTTTTCGTGGCTAGATATAACAGTAGAATTTCAGTGTGTCACGTAGACTTAATATGATAATTGAGCCCTGCAATGAGTGCATGAACCTAGTTCAAATGTAGCGTTTATATAAATGGATCTTTGTATCGAACAGCAAAAAATTTACATGTCCCTAGTTGACTACAATTTTTTTTGTTGTTTGAGTTTAAGTTAAACCTTGATACAACTTAATTGATCAAAGTCTGCCCAAACGGTGAGACAACGGATACCGACACCCGACTGACAGTAATAAGCTCCCATTCTCTTTGAAATCCATATGTGACCCATATATGGAAAGAGGATTTGGTACACTACGGCACTTGATGACAATACTTCTGTTATTTTTTTTGAAATCCATTGACAAATATAGATGGAATTGTGAATAGAAAAAATATTTCCCTAATCAGTGCACATGTATTATCGTTGACCATGCTACGGAGAGAAAACTGTCGTCTGCTTAATGAAATGTTGTCTGCTAAATTCATCTTTTATCCAATGTTTAAAAAAATGATGGAAATACTGTCTGAATGACAAACAGTTTGGAACCACGCGCCACAAAAACATTTTACTCATAAAATTTTGTCAGAGATTTTCATAAATACAGTACTAGTAACGTTATCAACAACTTTGCATGGGACTCAATTTACTTACTCAATAATGAATTTTGCCAGAGATATTTATAAATGCAGTACTAGCAATATCAATCAGTAACTATGCATGGGTCTACATTTATTTCACTTGCTAGCAAACACCAAAAAAGTCATGAAACATGTAATACTTGAAATTTTCACCTCTATAATGATGTAACCACTATACTACAATTTTCTTTTGATGTCCAAGATTTATAAGTTGTGTCTTCAACGATATAAACTAAATAGTTTAAGTCGTTTTCAACTTTATCCAATGGGAGGCAACACGGGCAACGCCTATGTAACAATAGATCATTTTAAAAATGCGTCCATATTTGCGTCTCTTTCTCTTATAAAATATTTTTTTCGATCTTTTTCATTCTTCTGCACCCGACGATGTAATCACTTCAGTTACTGCCCATATCGGACTGACACCTCATCTGCCCTTGTGAATTATATTATCAAATCTTGCTCTGTTGGAACATGTCAAGGAGTACTATCAGCGCTTTGATTTCTTGTACAATCACGCAGTGTGTTCATTAACATGAATGGTTGCTTATAATTGGAAATCAATACGCTGTCGCGTGTGCGAGATTAAAATACGTTAACAAAAAAACCGATATCTATAAATAGATACACGTCACTCATTAAAAACTTGACTACCATTTTTAAAAGGATCTTTTTCAATACTATTAAGGTAAGCCATGCCATTGTTCAATAACTCACTTAATTAAAATTATAATACGTTACATGATAATCAATTGTCGTTAGTTATAACTTACAATCTTTATTAGTTAAATTTTCGTTACAAGCACTTGGATATTGTAATATTTTCTTGCAATCAAAGATCTCTGTTAAAATAACATTGTAAATGGGTATTTGAACTATTTTTCTTGTTTAACGTGTCGTTTTGTCATGTAATTCACAGGAAAATGTCTGACTATATACATTCAGAAGAATTTATGAACTGGGTGAAAGGAGTGACGATCCTAAAAATAACTAAAGACGGAGCTGCTGCCTATGTAAAGGGTAAAATGCAAGAATTTGTTAATGATTTAGAACACAAAGTGAAAAGTGATGAAGGGCATTTCATCAGATTTTTAACTAAAGTCACTGTAGTTGGTCGAGTGAAGAAAAAACATTTGAATAAACATGACGGAGAATTCAAATATAAAATAGATTCACCTTGTACTGAATGTAATGAAATGTTTGAAAAACTACAAGACAATCTAGAGGACGGGTAAGTTTACACATTTTACTCCATGGATATGTACAATTTCCGTAAACAGATATCCTGTAGAGCGTTGTGGTACGGGATCTCTAAGGTTCCCATGGAGGGTCACGTCGAGATGACCTTTATGTCGACCAATCAATGCGTAACTTTTTTCTAGACGAAACACTATTAATAACATTTTGATTTCGTAATTTCTATTTTAGACCAAGGTTCGCGAGCTATTATTTGACAGCGGTATTATTCACAGTCTGCAATTGGACGGCTTATTTAAAATTGCGTGACGTAGACGATGTAAACAAGTTACTAAACATGACGGTTTCGTTATGAATATCATAATGAGAAAATGTTACCTTAACGTGACCCTCGTTAGAAAACGGCGAGATCTAAATTAGCGAGAAGCCGCGCGCGAAAAATTTGAGATCGGGTTTTAATCAGATTGTGGATGGGTAAAGATTTGTTTCTTTTCAACTGTCTTATTACAAACATTTTATCTAGTGTTGTTCAATGCTTGATCTGTCTTAAATTTTTTCCAGTTATAGATTTGTTCGTTGGAAGTGTCATGATTCAAGCAGTACGATATCAGCGGCAGTTTATTGGTGGATTTTGAGTAAAATCTACATATCGTATAAAGTCGATAGTTCACTTGGACCTAAAGATGTTGATCCACTTGCAGTCTTTACTTTGATGACATTGTGTAAGCTATTTACT
This sequence comes from Mactra quadrangularis, assembly GCA_025267735.1. NCBI lineage: Eukaryota > Metazoa > Mollusca > Bivalvia > Venerida > Mactridae > Mactra > Mactra quadrangularis. Next base: position 14,228,769 of record CM046311.1, read on the forward strand.
GCCGTAAAATTGATAGTCGTTTGTGTAAGTATAGAGTATCTTATGTCTCAACATTTTCGTGTTTTACGTTTTGCTCCAGTATTTTTATTAGTGCTGGGAACGAATACAAATTTTGATGATCGAATATTCGTTTTTGATATTCGAATATTCGTTTTTGATATTCGAATATTCGTTTTTATAAAGCTAAAAATGTTCCAAGTACATTATGTATGTCAATGCCTCATATTACGATATTCGTGTCTGAATTTGACTATCTGATTACTAGGCCACTTCAGTTTATATTAGAATTAATAATTTCCCGAGTTTCAATGAAAGATTATGAATGTATGTTGATTGACGGCTCCTTCATGATCTAGCTACATGTATAACCAAGGTTGGGACAGTTATTTAGGGGTGATAAAAACTGATAAACATAACTAAACTGACACGTGTTGAACAAACATGCAACCTTTAAACAGGTTCTTAAACTACGATTTTATTTGTAACTTAGAGTGGCAAAAAATTTTTAAAAGCCATTTTTATGCAGAGAGTTTCGATTATTCGTTTTACAATACATGTATTTGAATTTTCAGTGACGATCCGAATATTCGAATATTTTCCCGGTTTTCCTATTTTTATACCTTTTCCCTAATGGCGTGTTTGTTTTCATCGTATAAAATACGCGCTAGCATCTGGTTTATGCACTTCCATTAAAATTTACATATTTACATCGATTTTCTCTAAGAGGAAGAATTTGTTTGATTTTTGTGGAAGGGTAAGTGAGTACTGGCAAAGACGTGTCAAGGAAAATCGAGTAGGCCAATGACTCAATATGATTAAAACCCGATCTAAAATTTTACACTTGCATACTCGCTAATTTAGATCTGGCCTTTTCTAAACGAAGGTCACGTTCAGGTGACCTTTTCTCATCATAATATTAAGGACGAAATTGTTATGATACGTAACTTGTTTACAACGTCTACGTCACGCAATTTGAAATGAGCTGCCCAATCGCAGACTGTGTATAATACTGCTGTTAAATAAGCATGCAAACCTTGGTCTAAAAATAGAAATTACGAAATCAAAATGTCTTTAATAGTGTTTTCGTCTAGACGAAAGCTACGCATTGATTGATCGACACAAAGTTCATCTCGACGTGATCTTCCACGGAGAAAGTAGAGAGCCTGTACGACAACGCTCTATAGGATATCTGTTTACGGAGAGTGGCCAATGACTATAACGTTAAGTGTACCAGTTGATAAACGATGAACAAAAAACATCGAAAACGTTTCTTAAAATTACAACCAGAAATGGTTCAGTATTTTCCACGGTCTCACAAGGACCAAAACTTACATTTTTGTAGGACATTATATCTCGACAGATAATTGTAGGTTTTAGACATTAATTGAAAGTTTTGTAAACATGTACAATATGGTATCGACATCTAACGAGTTCGAGTCTCACAAATGACACACCAGATTTCATTGAGCAAGAAATGTATCTTGGATTGTTTTACTTCCCTCAACTGTCCATATTAGTCTGTAAGAATGTTATAGATAACCCGAGACTCTTCTAATTTGTAGTCAAGACTCGCCTGGGAGATTCATAAATACAGTTATGAATATTACACCGGTAGCCCAAATACCTAGGGTACGTGTATTAATAGTATGCTGAAGGCTAAGCGGCGAACGCTGAGTAGCTTTTCCCGATCATTGCATTTTTGTGCATTGTTTTATGCAGTTTAATGACACAGCTAGGTTTAAACATAGAATACACCCCAGTGCCGGATTCTGGATTTTTCTTGGGGGGGGGTCCAAAATTTTTCTAGGGGGACCAAATCTTCTAACTACACATGCATTTAACACTGTTTGTAAAATTACGCGACATATTAATAATGAAACTACATAACCATTACATCTATATTAGGAACAAAGGCGAGCGAAGTGAGCCCGAGAAAAAATGCTTCATGTTACTTAAAAAGGACTTATTGTTTAAAAAAACACACTCGTGGAATGGTACATTTTGTTAATTTCAGGAGGGTAGGGGTCCGGACCCCATTAACCCCCCCCCCCCCCCAGCTAGACCCGCCTATCCACCCAATATTACAACTAAACTTAAGAAATCAATTTGTATGACCTGTATGTGTGTACATTTTATAAATGAATAATTATTTTGTGGAATCCCTGGTAATTTGAAACTTCAATGTATAATCCTAGTCAGAAATCAATACGGGATTTCAATACAAACAATTGGCTATTAGTTTTATAAATACGACACACAATCGATTTATTTGTTATGTATATATAATTATAAACTTACGGAAGCCTATTAGGGCCAAAAGGTTTTATAACTGTTGAATAAAACTTATGTATTTAGGGATTCTTTTGGGTCAATTTTTAATGGAAAAAATAGTAAAAATTCTCAACGTGTGACGAAATATTATCATTTATATACCTTGTAAAAACCACAACTCTATCTGTGCTAATGTTGGATAATTGTCATTTATATACATTGTATAGTTCTATTACATTAACCTGTCACAACTTAAATAATTATACGGTCATTGAATCTATTATTTTTAACCCCTGTCCAACTTGTTATTTCCCCGATATTCAAAATCGTCGCATATATAGTTAGATTATCAATAATTAATATGGATTGGTGGCTCAATGGTTAAAAAGAGGTTAAATAATTACACATTCAGTGACCGTGTAATTATTCAAGTTGTGACAGGTAAATGTAAACTATACAAACACGCAGCTCAATTTATCTTAATGTTGGACCATTGTCATTTATATACCTTTTATTCCTTATAAAACTGCAGCTCAATTTTGCTTCATATTGTATATTATTGTCATTTGTATACCTTTCCATTAACATCTGACAAACTTTAAGTCTCCATGCAACGTGTAGCTGAAAGCCCACAAATATTTTGCTTGACTTGATATAACGTTTGCTTTTTATCCCACCAGGGATTCATCACTAGTTTATAGCAACAGAAAATTTCTCAGAAATGAAATTGATTTCCTTAAACGCTTTTATTGATCAGCTTGCAACAGATGTTATTTTATAAATCTTATCTATGCAAAATGCTGAACGGAAAATTGTTTTGTAATCATATTTCAATATAATTATGACTTTATGTGGTTAACTGTCTTGCAGAAGGCATATTTTAAAGACGTTAGTTATGGCGTGTGAAACGTTGCAAATTCAAAAACTAAATTTATATGCGATAATTCCATATTAATGTTCTATAATCTAACATTCATGTGGTAAAAAAGACATTATATGGTTAAAAAATATATATTCGAAAACTATATTTATGTGCTATAATTTCACAATTATATTCTATTTTGTTTTTATGATGTAAAAATAAAATCTATGTAGTATAAAATCATCCATATTCTATACTATTATTTTCATTTATATTCAAAACGAATATATTTGTATGGTAAAAAAATATTTATGATCAATAATCGCAAGACATTATGGGATCAATAGTAACTTGTATACCTGCAGCGTGTTCAGTTACCCTAAACGTTCCAAAACGTTCCGTAACGATACATTCGGAACTTCTCGGCCATTCGCTGTGAAAAAAATAATATAATAAACAAATGTACGATCGTAAACGCAGTTAGTGATGTTTAAAGTTTACGAACTTAAAATGAAACATCACTCATTGCCTAAACGATCGTATATTTGTTTACTTCAACACCGGTAGTTTCAAAATAGAGTCTAAATATGTCCGAGATTATTCGCAGAGAATGGCCGAGGAGTTCCGAATGTATCGTTACGGAACGTTTAGGGTAACTGAACAGGCTACTGCAGCGTGTTCAGTTACCTTGAACGTTCTAAATGTTCCGTAACGGAAGTGTCGGAACAACTCAACCCATAGACAACTCAACCCGAGACAACTCAATCTCCTACTAACGGACTGAGTTGTCCCAACTTTTAATTGAGTATTTCACGGGTTGAGTTGTCTTCGGGTTGAGTTCTCCATTACCCGTAATGTTAGCTAACCTCGCGTTTAGTAACTACTGTTAGCTAACGTTACGGGTACGGGAGAAGCCATTAGGGATTGTCTGTTACAGGAAAGTATGGGTTGTTTAAGTACTATTCGATGGCATTCAAATATTTGTTTTTGAAAAAGAAATCGGAGCGAAAATAACATTTGTTTACCTTCTTATAGTTGTATATCAAGCGGATGCACATCCTTATATACTGAATGACGCATTTTGTTGTTGTTTTTTTTTTTGTTGCACATATGTCACTCATGTGCTGTTTAAAAAGCATCGCCTTCATTTTCCTGACTATATAATATTTACCCTCAATTGATAGAGTTAAGAAACAAACTGATGCACATTAAAGACAACTGTTTATCGCCTTCATTTTCTGACTCTATATATACACACAGTTGATAGAGTTAAGAGACATACTGATGCACATTAAAGACAACTGTTTAAAGCCTTCATTTCCTGACTCTATCCTATTTACACACAGTTGATAGAGTTAAGAAACAAACTGATGCACATTAAAGACAACTGTTTATCGCCTTCATTTCCTGACTCTATACATACACACAGTTGATAGAGTTAAGAAACAAACTGATGCACATTAAAGAAAACTGTTTATCGCCTTCATTTCCTGACTATATCATATTTACCCACAGTTGATAGAGTTAAGAAACAAACTGATGCACATTAAAGACAACTGTTTATCGCCTTCATTTCATGACTCTATCCTATTTACCGACAGTTGATAGAGTTAAGAAACAAACTGATGCACATTAAAGACAACTGTTTATCGCCTTCATTTCCTGACTTTATCCTATTTACCCACAGTTGATAGAGTTAGGAGACAAACTGATGCACATTAAAGACAACTGTTCATCGCCTTCATTTCCTGACTCTATATATACACATAGTTGATAGAGTTAAGAGACAAACTGATGCACAGTAAAGACAACTGTTTATCGCCTTCATTTCCTGACTCTATACATACACACAGTTGATAGAGTTAAGAAACAAACTGATGCACATTAAAGACAACTGTTTATCGCCTTCATTTCCTGACTCTATCCTATTTACCCACAGTTGATAGAGTTAAGAAACAAACTGATGCATAGTGAAGACAACTGTTTATCGCCTTCATTTCCTGACTTTATCCTATTTACCCACAGTAGATGGAGTTAAGAAACAAACTGATGCCCATTAAAGACAACTGTTTATCGCCTTCATTTCCTGACTCTATCCTATTTACCCACAGTTGATAGAGTTAAGAAACAAACTGATGCACATTAAAGACAACTGTTTATCGCCGTCATTTCCTGACTCTATCCTATTTACCCACAGTTGATAGAGTTAAGAGACAAACTGATGCACAGTAAAGACAACTGTTTATCGCCTTCATTTCCTGACTTTATCCTATTTACCTACAGTTGATAGAGTTAAGAAACAAACTGATGCACATTAAAGACAACTGTTTATCGCCTTCTTTTCCTGACTTTATCCTATTTACCTACAGTTGATAGAGTTAAGAAACAAACTGATGCACATTAAAGACAACTGTTTATCGCCTTCATTTCCTGACTCTATCCTATTTATCCACAGTTGATAGAGTTAGGAGACAAACTGATGCACATTAAAGACAACTGTTTATCGCCTTCATTTCCTGACTTTATCCTATTTACCTACAGTTGATAGAGTTAAGAAACAAACTGATGCACATTAAAGACAACTGTTTATCGCCTTCATTTCCTGACTCTATCCTATTTATCCACAGTTGATAGAGTTAGGAGACAAACTGATGCACATTAAAGACAACTGTTTATCGCCTTCATTTCCTGACTCTATCCTATTTACCCACAGTTGATAGAGTTAAGAAACAAACTGATGCACAGTAAAGACAACTGTTTATCGGCACATGAACTAGAAGAAGCATTTGAAAACTCCAAGATATTTTTGTCACATAAAGATGTGGGAACAACGTCAGAAGATGCTATGAAAGAGCTAGAAAAGGTAAGTCTACCACGGGATGTACAGACTTAAACAAACACTACAACAGCCGTTTAGGAACGGGGATAACTAGTATTCGTTACATCGAAAATCGATTGCGAGGGCACCGATTCGGTTTCGAGTTACAATATATAACTAGTGATAAATAAATCAGTATGAAAATTCATTTGCTTTATAATTTTTGTTCTGAAATTAATGTTGAAACTGTAGGTAACTATTTTATATTATCTATATTAGATAGTTTTCAGCTCAAATGAATGATTTACTTATTTTTGGAATAAACAAGTGAATCGAATCGAAGGAAGAAAATCGAATCGACTTTCCGGTGAATCGTTGCAGCCCTACAAATTACAATGTACAATCAAATGCAACATTAGAAAATCTGAAAATAAAATCTGATTTTGTTATGATCGATCGGTAAGTTTAACACATATTTTTATTTCATAGCTATTTGTTTGTCTGGATAAACACTGTAATTTCTAAAAAAGGTTAAAAGTCGAATTTCAGTACATACACATTACTAGCATGTATACCTTAAACCTGTACATATATACTTAACGAAAAGTACCCCGATTTCAATGTTGTTGGAATTGTTTGATTTTTTCATCATTTATGTCCGATCGTTAAATGGATAGTCGTATAGGAATATACTGTCGTTTTCTTGCATGCTTTTTATGCATCTTATTGATGCAAAATTGTTTTTGTCGTGCATGTGCTGAAAACCGGAAATGGGCTCGTGCTTCTCGCGCAAAAATCCCACGTGGTCATTTTAGTGAAAATCGGTAGTGTGTTGATAACTTGATATGCACAACTACAAATCAAGAAGTGGCTCAAATGTTGCTTCAAGAACGAGACATTTCCTTATGTATTTTGCAAATAAGATTTCTAATTGCTAATTTTCAGTTTATTCAAAGCAATTAGAAATCTTCCCATATTACATGTACATGTAACGCATTCACGACAACACAGGTTTTGTGTCGATAAAGTAGCATAAACGATGCAAGCAAACGACAGTATGGTCCTATACAAATTTCCGTCATGGGTCGGACTCAAATGTTGAAAAATAAACATTTCCTTCAATATTGAAACCGGGGTATTTAGAAGTTTCGTTAAGAATATATACATGTACTACACAGTTAAAACAGAAAAGACTGATATCTGTTGGAGTAGATGCCGAATGTCATGAACTGGTTAGAGAAGCATTGATTCTCAAAAAACAATGTCTTGAGTATGATATGGAAATGGCTAGAAGTGAAGACAAACCAATTGATAGGTTTGACAGTTTGTTACGTCATACAAATTCGGAAATTGTCAAAGAGGTTTGTATGAGGTCTTCTATTTTAAAAATTTCAATAAATGTTGTTTTGTTTTTGTATGAACTCATTCCCTTAAGTCATCAAATCAGGTAGGACAGGTATAACACTTAAAATTAGAATATGATTGTTTGGTACGCAGTTTGTTGAAAATTCTTTGACCATTCTGGTACTCGCATGCTGTTCTTTATTTGTTTGGGACCAGTGGTGCGTTCAACAATGCTAGCGCTCGTACTGAATGCGGGCGCCCGCGCGAGTGCTCACAAGCGCTCGCGATTCAGCTCGAGAAGTGTTTCGTTAAGATAGGGGGGGGGGGCTGGAAGAAATTCAGTTTTGAATCATTACCTTATTAACTTGATCGCGCTAATGTTGTATTTCAGTTTTACCCGCTGAAATTGAAATGCAACTGAACAAATTTGTCGATTTACGAATTGTTTTTTTCTATTACAGACAGAAAAGGTGTATAAAATAGAAAAACGTAAGACTGATGAAATACAAAATCTGAAAATTGAGCTTGATCGTAAAACAAAGGTATGGTATGCATCAGTTATTTGATTTGATTGTTATAGAAATTACTTTATATCAGTTTTTACAACAAACTTTCATCCACACTGGCCAAACGGTCCAGCAAAATGGATATTTTACCGGACCGAAAGTTCTAGCGCTTTGTTTAAATATGCTGTTCATGTTCATGATTAAGTATAATATATCTTAAAATTTAATAAACAAAACAATATACATTAGCACGATGTTTTTATTCATACATGTACTTTCTCATTATCTATATCTCTTTTATTTAATTAGGAAAATGGTGGCCGTAAAAGTTGAAGGATCTTCGGACCACTCACATTCTAAAAGTCACTTGACCGACAGCATTTTGTTGACTCGGTTCACATGCCACTGGCTAAATTCGAAGGCTGGTATACTTGTCAAACACACTGGCGATCATCTTGGCCTCCTAACCTCCATTATAAGAGGGTCCTAGATTTGACCATCCGAGCCATGAAAAAAAAATATTGGTCTTTGGTGAGCCACGTGTTGTACTGAAGCAGTCTAACTAAGATAATAGGGCGAGCGAACTATCCTCACTTGGTAGTTCTTCAAATGGGACTTAAAACAAAATATACTAAGATTTCTCAAAATGAATAACTACATGATATACATGTTTAGACAACGGTGACCCCCTCTCAGCCAATCAAATTGCTTAAAAAGTGTTTGATAAATCCCATAACACACGGTAAAGTGTTTGATATATTCAGATCGTTTTCTCCGTGCGTTAAACTCGAGAAAACATTGACTGAAAGTATTGGGTGGATCCAGACTTTTTTAAGTGGGGTGCACATTAAGAACAAAATGAAATGTTATAGTTCGTATACAAGCAGCCACGAACATTGGAAAAGTCTAATTATGATCTTATTTGTTGACAAGCGTAAGTCATTAAAAAGTACAACCCCTTGTTAAAAGTCTAGATCCGCCCCATAATCAGTTAAATACAATTAACTGAAATGCTTAAATAAGCTTATCTGTATTTAGTCTGGATTACCTGCCCCTTACCACTATCGTTATCAGGTCAGGCAAAGCACGATCATGGCTGCACTCCTAGTTTTTATTCAGATAACAAGATTATCGTATACGTTTTCTTTATCTGCATGATCATTTGCTGACAATTGTAACTTTTGTAGGAAATCGGTACTATATAAGAAATTCAAAGATTTACTGATTGCTCGTATACTTAGCGAACAATAAAGCAAATCATGTCTCGAAGTGAACACAATTCAGACGTGAAATAGTCTCGTTAGAATTTCGGAAACTTTATTTATCATAAATGTAGCCGAACTACTAAAAAAGGTATCCACTGTAATTCTTGTACATTGATCTTTAGATTTAAGCCCGCGTAGTGAGAAATGTTTATATGAAAAACTTATTATCCAATACCTAATTCATTAATAGGGCGCGGCCATTATCATGCTTTGCCTGACGTTCTTTTACCTGTCAAAATACGACTGGGAACCGGACAAATCTATTTGAAAGCTAACCGAAAATTTAAGAAATTCACTGTCCTTATTGCTTTATTACCGGGAGACAAGGAAGCGCATTTTTATAAGTCTAAAACTACTGCAAACGAATGATTTTATTGAATTCATCCGATCAAGTTAATACAACATGTTATGTTATTTTAAAGAAAACCAAGATCTATATTTAAGACAAAAAGCTTTTCGATCAATTGTATTTTGGATAGTTCATACTTTCAACAAAACAAATGTTTAGGCGTCATTATGCACATGGTTATAAAACATAATGTATTTAACAAATTGATCTACCATTTTTGTTCATGACAATCGTCTTGATGGTTTTAAGCAGGTGAAAAAATATTGGTAGGGGTTGATTCAATGGTCCACTTGTTCCTATATAATAGAACGACCAGTATTATGTAACACAATGCAATTCACATCTATCCACTCCCTTGATTACATATTAACCGACTATATATGAGAAATATTGTCTTAATTGAATATTCGCATGTTTATTAGGTATATTAATGCAGAAAATGATGAAATTCGTAAAACAATAACATGTACTTACAGCCTAATAACACTCTTGGTTAGCCATAACATTCTTTAGTTCTGCGATAAGAATTATTCCTAAGACGACTCACCCCTGTGATTATTTATCAAAAATGATTTTTTATACATTGTTTAACTGCCGATATGTACATGGGCACAAATATTTTTATCCATGAATAACACAATTTAAATGTTGTTCATGAGTTTTAACTAGCTTTCGCACGAAATTCACGACACATATCGTACGCTTTAGATTAAGGCCAACTATATTTCTCTGCGTTTTATATGGCTTTAAGGTGACAGTAGTATAAATACGTGAAAAAAAAATGAAAATGGACATTATAAGCATATAATTTCCTACCCGTTGTCTAAGTCGGATAGAGTACTCGTAGCAGTTTGATATGAGATTTATCAACTCGCTTCGCTCGTTGATAAATCCCATATCAAACTGCTACTCATGCTCTATCCTATACATAGTTCGTACAAAAATACCAACCTCCGTTTATATAAACAGTACAATGAACTAACCCACGACGAGGGATGCCCAGGGTGACTTTTAAATAAACAATTGTGATATGTTTTAATTTCGCTTAGTTGTTGGTGTAATGGAAAGCGTTCTACCATAAAAAGCATGATTTACCATATGGTGGTGGTTTATCAACCATGCTAATTTTGTTAAAATGAATTACTCAGATTTTATTTTCATTACTGCCTACCCCTGAAATGAATTGTCTCATTTTTAATGTTTACCAAAACACTAGAGTTCGTACAAAAATACAAACCACTGTTTATATAAACAATACAGGAAATGACAGGTCGTATTCTAGGTCATGCGTGATTTTGTAATTTAACCATTGGACTTGTCCACTGAATAGGTGAAAAAGCTGATTCATGAACAGTATTTTACGGATTTAAACATACAACTTTGATATTTAGAATTTATTTTAAATACTGTATATGCACATAGTAAATTTTATATACATTTAGTTGTATGTTAATAAAATAAGTGTTAAATTACAAAATCATAAAGTTGTAAAAATAATTCACCCCTAAATATTGGTGTGTAATGAAACTGGCTATGTTTATATACGCAATGTTAACGTGGACGACCTGTAATCCACGACATGGGAAGCTCGGGATTGCAATAAAAATATAATTGTATTATGTTTTTATGAGTGTCTTGTTGGGATAATGGTTATGCGTTATACCATTACAGGCATAATTTTAATGTTTACACAAACACGTTCTGTTATTTTGTTCGAACTATACGAGTTATTGCTATATGGTAAGATATAAATGAGTAAATAATATCAAAGATAAAGACAACTCAACAAAATAAGTCTTCTACAGAAGTTAGCTATGGAAATATATAAGAATCGTAAAGAAAGTATATGTGAACGTAATAAACAAAGTAGTATGCTTTCAGGACGTTGAATTTGAACGATCTGAGAAACAAAAGGTTAAACTACTTTATGAAAGGGTATCAGAGAAAGAACGTGAGTTACAAAACAGAAACAATGATATAGAAGCTATGAATAGACTTCTCATTCAGAAGGTATGTAAATATTATGGAAAGCCTTGACTGTCTTATACGTATATTATGCGCTAAAAGTTTAGTGAATTTTATGTCTCACTTTAAATGTACAAAATCTGTTATTTTCATATGAATAATGCATATTTTAAGTAATGCTTTCATTATTATTTAAATGAATTGTTTAAATTATTACCATATTTATTTTGCACATAATTTTACGCTAGTTTTTACAATATTCATAATCAATTTAATCAGTAATAACAAAGGAACTGACCATATGTTTATTTATCTTCTTATCTTGATTTTCATCTCATATTTTATGTCGCTGTTTTATACAAGATGCATTGTTAATGTTTATTATAAATATTGTTTCCTTCTTATGTTTTCGCATTTTAGCCATGTGGCAGTTGATAATCTTTCTTGTGACAAGTGTCACATTTGCATTAATTACATATCTTTAATATATTTCCTAGTCTGGTCACAGTTAAAGGTGTCGGCTAAACAGATCAAGATGCCAGATTACATAATATTTGTAGTTTTGAATAAATATATTAATTATTGTCAACATCTGTTTAATTCCGGCTATGATTAGAGTGTGCTTATATAAAGCAAACTAACAATCATATAATATACAATATAAACATGTAATTAAGAAGAAGAACTTGTAAGATACTTTGTGAAATCTACACTTCGTGATATTTACTTTTTAACTGCTTATTTTTAATATTTTTCGGACTTAGATTATTTAATCATTAACTCTGTGACAACTTTGTGCACTTGTATAATTGGAAATTGTGGACTAAATAAATTGTTATTGACTTAGAAATCTTTGTGATTGTTGCAACTATTCAACATTTATTAAGAATAGAGAGTGACTCTCGTCACATCGACTACTTGACGATACGTCCTAAGATCATTTCTTCTCTGGCGTATTACGTACATGATCAAATGTTGTTATGTTGAAATAACATTATATTAAGAAGTGCATACATTATATTGTGACAGTGTAGTTTGATCAATGTATAAAGCGCATCCTTTATTATACTCTGTGGTTTGATCATTATATTGAGTTTTTTTATTCATAAAACGCATTGTTTTGATCATTATTTTGAGTGCTTTTTCATTATACTCAGTGGTTTGATCATTATATTAAGTGCATCATTCATTATACTCGGTGCTTTGGTCATTATATTGAGTGCTTTATTTATTATACTCAGTGGTTTGATCATTATTTAAAGTACATACTTGTGAAAGCACTCAACATAATGACCAAGCCATCGAGCATGATAAAACCACCGAGTGTTGTAAAGAATGCACCTTATATAATTAACAAACTATCGAATATAATGAAGGAACCACTCAATATAATGACAAACTACTTAATATGGTGATACTTTAACTCAACAGCGTTCCTTAATGTATGTATAAAACATTCAAGGCTTTTCACATATTATTTTAATTTAAACAATGTCATTACATTGGAATAGTTAAAAACAAAAAAAATTCGATGATTTGAGTAACATTGAATATAAATTAGGCGACTGTCTTAAGTAAATATTATACGTACATACAGCCTTCACGGTTCCAATACCAAACACTAAATGCATTTAAGCATGTGTAAATGGATCACACTTATTGTTCTATTGTTCAGATTCAAAGTTTGGAGGATGAAAGACTTAACAATATGGAAAAAAATGAATATTTAAAACGAGAATTGGTCAATCGTCAAGAGCAGGTATTTCTTTTCAAACATATTGTGTTTCATGTAAAAAAGTATTAATGACGTATTGAAAATTTGTATAAAATAGCAAGAATGAGTGTTTCTACAAATAGATTTAGCCATTGAAGCAATACAACGTATTAACAGGGTGGCGTAATACGCGACCAAAAATAATCAAAACGGCGGATTTTTCTCGTCTTAACCAGGTGTTTATGTAATTTCTTGATTTTGATCCATCCGAAATGTACCCTATTATATTGCAATTGGTATTGGATCGAATTTGACATATTTATCTTGTTTTCTGGGATCCGCTGTTCATGAAAACTCTTGTCAAGCTTTTTTTGAATTGTTGGTTTGTTATGTTCATAAACTACAAACTTAAGAAATGTTTATAGAACCTTCTTTATGGATTAACACAGGAAATCTATCAAAATACGTCGGAAACGAATGAGCATATGATAGGCTTTATCAATCCTTTGAAAAAAATATGATAAATAATATAAATATTTAAAATTATGGGTTAAGACGAGCCGCAAATTCGTCATGTTTTTATGGTTTTGGTCTCGTGTTACGTCACCGTGATTTAAAAAGTGAATAATGTTCAAGTTTATTTATCTCAATAATGTTGTAAGAACATTTTGTCTTCGGGACGTGCTTCCTTAAATGTGTTTGACATTTTAACAAAATTCGCTATGGCAACATAAGACAGGACAATTTTTGTTATATAAGTAAACCAAGTAAGGGTTAACGTTGAGAATTTTCGCTAAATTGAATTAAAGATTTAGATATTATTGCATTGGTTAAGTATTAAGACTTATTATTGTGAGCATTTTTTTGGCATATTACTGTTAACAAAAAACCGGTCGATAGCGTAGTTGGAATCTCGTGTCCCGAAGGAGGCACGGGTTCGAATCCCACCCGGAGAGGTTATACCCTTCCATGAAAATTTGACAATAATGTCAATTTTCCTCCATTGATTAGATAATATGGAAAAGTTTCCGGCCTTGTGGAAGGGTGTATGTGAGTACTGGTTATAGAGAATGGTCCAAGAAAGCTAGGTTAGGTTCGTTGGACGGCGAAATGATCTAAATTGTGTTGACACGGCGTTAAAGCCAGTGAAAGGGTTAACAAGAAAAAAATGTTAACTTAATGTACATTTATGTAACACGTGTTTTCTATTTTCATCAGCTAGATCAGGTTACAGCTCAAAACAATGAAGATATAGGAATGATAAAAACATGTGTAGCCACAGCAGCGGCTGGTGGGATGATAGGAGGCGTGACTGGAGGTATTCCAGGAGCAGGAGTTGGATTAGTCCTAGGACCAGCTGTAGGCGTGGCTAGAGCTACCATCAAACAATATAGAAATTAGCTTATTTATAAAACAGCTTATGTCTTAAAAATGGCTAATTTAAGGTAAAAGTGGACTAAATTAACAAACAGTGCATGTACTGCACCCATGGTGATTTTGTGTTTATATTGGTTGTATACATTTACAATTTCTTCGGAATATTTTGTTAATAATTTACGCTTGATATCTTTTTTTTTGGGGGGGGGGGGAGTTGTGGTAAAAAATACTAGTTTTTGTTATGGGTTTTGTTATGGGTTTTCCTTATGATATGATTTCATTTGTGGTTCTTCGTGTAGTCATTCATGTTAACCATAATGTGGCTTGTAAATTCTTTATTTTATATAAGGGAGATAACTCCTGTATCACTGTATATATCATATTGATGGACAGCATGTTCCTTCATTATTCGTATTTAGACGCCTAGAAACAATTCTAGTGATCCAATGTAAGTACTATGTACTTAGAATTAGATGTTTATATTTGTAAAAAGGACTACGTACAGTGCTTGCAAGCTGAAGAATGGATAGGTGAGATCCATGTTGTCTATTATGAAAAGAGTTAATCAGTACGATAAACAATATAGTCCACATTAAAACTAACCATGTTTAACAAGGTTAACAGTTAACTAGCAACCATAAAATTGATTTGAACTGGATGACAAATAGTTTATAAAGCACTAAAACAGAATATATATTAAATCATGACAAGTTTCATCATAGTCACAGACTAAGACACGCCCAAGTCATGTCTGTATTGTTATCTCGATATGTACTATATTTTAAAATTGTCGAATAAAACACACAACTTGACATATAGTTCGTACAAAAAACCTGTTTATGTAAACAGTACAATAAACTAACCAGCAACAGGGGGTGCTCAGGATGACAATAAAATGTATTTTAATGTATTTCTTTAAGTGTCCTGTTGGTGTAATGGCAAAGCGTTCTACCATTTCAGCATGATCTTCATAAGAGCGAGAGATGAAGATCACCTATGGATTGACTTAGAGGGCACTTGGTTTGACACACTTATTTGTACAAATACTTATTTTACAATACTGCCTTACCTCTGGAAAGGATTGGTTTATTTTATTGTTATTTTGTGCGAACTATGTGTTGTATTGTTTATCTATGAATACACATGTACATTAGTCTCATTTTCGATCGCTTTATTGTTTATCATTCAACTTTATCAAACGCATACTTTCGTGAAGCTTGGTCATGAAATTATTTCTACGGCCATTCTTCCTCCTACCAATGAATTTTAATTATGTAGGACAGTTGTCAGTCTCTGACGAAAGTATGCGCTTAGTAGTTTGATAATGATAACAACTAAATCCAGATATTTAGCCTTTCCAGGAGGAGTGAGTGAGTAGGCTGACCGCCGTTACATGACCTATACAATGTGTTGCTACGGCGTTAAACCCAACAAAAACAAACAAACAGAATCAAATCATTTATTTCTGAGATCTGGCGTACTCTACGTGTAGGACAAACGTCTCAGATTTCTTTAATATACCATTGTCTTTCATTGTCTTACTTGGTCTTTCATTGAGATGGTCGTGGGTTTACTTGTTTTATTTGTTGAGGGAGAGAGATTGAGGATATGTCAGACAGTGGCTGGGGTAAAAGAGCCAGAGATGCGGACAGAGCGAGATAAGAGAGCGAATTAATAGAGAAGGGTTGGATGTGGTAATGGACTTTAAGATTGTTGTAGATAATTTGGATATAACTGTTTTACATATTACGCCGAAAACGAAGGCATTTTTATTGAAGTGTTGAAGATGAAATGTATTTTTTAAACGTTCAAGATAAATAATAGATTCTATTTTATGAATTTATTTAAAACATCTTGCAGTAATCTCTACAACATGACATAATTCAGGGTAAAGGCTAAAGCACTTCATGTTATAACCTCATGTTATTTATGTACAAGCAGGACATATCATGTATACTGGTACTAATAAAGAGTGTTTAAATCACATGTTGTTTGTCCCGTTTTTCTTTCCCTTTTGATATCGGTTATGATACCAACTCTTAACAAACCATGATTTTACATCATATGCTATTAAGGTTACGAAATCTTCTCCTCGTCCTGTGTCCGTTGTAATAAATACGATATCTGTATTAAATCAAAGCGCTAAAGGCACCAACTAAATAATGAATACATAGACCAGTCACTCTATCGATTTTCATCGTACATTAATTGACCGCCATATTGGACGGGCGCATAGTAGAGTGCGTCTTTAGAAGAAATCGAGATCATGTCATATATTAAATATGGAAGTTGTAGGTCATGTGGTTTTAGTTTGTTATAGAAAAAAAGATTTTTACTTCGTATCTAATGCCTTCCAATTTGGCCGCCAATAGTACGATAGAGGCTACGCGATGGCCGGTCTAGGTTAATAGGTCTATGGCACCAACTTTGTATTTGTTTGTCAGGTCGAATATTTGATATCCTTACACATTACTTTGTCACTAGGTCTATACTTTGAGCAAACACCATTGAAAACCTTTTAGCGCTTTTCAGCGCGCTGCAGTGACAAATCATCGGGGTTTTTTTCTTAAAAGAAATAAAAAGGTATATAGGTGATAACTGGTGATAGTTATGTCAACTTATGTAATGTGATGTGCAGCAAGTTGCATATACATTTCTGCTGTGCCACGTGAAGGTATAATGGAAATTAGACAAGATTTAAAAGACATCTCTTTAAAACCCTTGGTCGAGGCAGCTTGTTCACTTTTTTCATCTTGAAACCGTAGCTCATTTGTGAGGTAATAGTCACGTGGTAATGCCATGACGTCATTATATGAAAGTTAAAATATCATTCGGAACAACCTCGGCGATCATCTACGAAGGTAAACTTAGAAGCCTAAAATCACAAAAAAGCATTATATATCCCCGCTACACATAAAAAATCAATAACATTAGTAAATAATATTGAACGTAAACACAAAGAGAAGTAACTAGTATAAAAAATATTACATCCACTTTTTTAGTTAATTCCCTTTGAATAAATAAAATTGCAAGTAGTGGCTTGGTGATCGAGTGGTTACGACATTGAACTGGTTGTCATTGGATAGCCAGTCCCGCTTTGGTTCGAATCCCATCAAAACCTACACCGTTGATTTCTTGAGTAAGAAACTTTAAAAATTCTTCCAGTTTAGTACTGGGATGAAAGGAAGGTAGCTTAAAAGTGATTAATGTAAGTTATTAGAACTTGTTTCACAATTGAGCTAAAATAAATGAGTATATAAACTACTAAAAACTTATGAAATGTTTATGTACAATAATATTCACCCGTCATAGTTTATAGTTATTTTTTCAGTGTTAAATGAGTCTTGTCCCCATGTTACTATAGTTCGTACAAAAACACTGTTTATATAAACAGCACATTGAACTAATTCACGACAGGGAATGCTCAGGATAACAATAAAATATGTTATTTTAATATGTTTTATGAGTGTCTTGTTGGAGTAATTGTTATGCGTTCTTCCATTACAAGCATGATTGACCTAGGGTTGGTGGTTTATCCGCCACACTTATTTTGTTAAAATGAACTTAACAAATTTTATTTTCAATATCTCTGGATAGATTGTTTGTTTTTTTATGTTTAACTCAAACACGTTTTGTCATTTTGTACCATAGGGTATAGTCATGTTACCTCCCTTTGATTTTCAAACATACAGTATACATATTTGTATATAAACGGTATGTGTGAAAGTCAAAGGGAGGTAAAATGATAATTCCCTGTGTTTAGTACGAACTATAGTTTAAAGTTTACTCTATTCAAACCTATGATTTACTGTTCTCCATTCAGTTGAATGTTGGTAACTAAGAGATATTGTTTCTATCAAAGAAAGAATTTGATATAAATGTCAACATACACATTGTATTGTCAGGGTTGTGGAATTCCTACTTTTTTCCACTTAAAATATACGTGTATGGGGTCAAAATACACTTGTCCCAAGGTTCAATATTCAAAAAGACAAATTGAGAATTATAATATTAAATACATTCTATGCAGTACCCACCAAAAGATTGGAGACAATTTTTTTTTATTGAACTCTTGAATTGTGATAATTATTTTTGCTAAATCATTATTTTTAATATATTTAAGTATGGTTTGATATAAATTGAAAACAATTTTCACGAATGCAACACATTTATCAGATTCAGCGTCTGACATCCTAAAACCCATAAACTGTGTTTATGGTAATATTTTCCATAACAAAGTTTTTATGCTATTTTGTAGTCTTTTTTAACGTCGAATTCATTACATATATAGGTCATATATACGACGGCCAGCTCTTCCTACAATAGGTTTCCTGGACATTTATCTATCGCCACTACTACAACTTACCCTACCACGAGGCCGACAACTCATGTATAGGGTATGACCTACCGCGAACGGGCTCGAACCCGCGATCTCCAGATTCGAAGTCAGACATGATAACCACTGCGTCACACCGCGGCTTATTTTGTAGTCTTAGTTATAATTATAATGATAACCAAAAAAATAATGCAAATCTACAAAGCATTTCAAAATAAACAGTTAACAAATTTTAGTAAAGACCTATTCAGTGGGCCTACAATCTGAAAATGTCTCCAAACTTTTGGTGGATACTGTAAACAATTGTCAATGTAATACAGTGAAAACGCTGGTGAATTTGACTAAAACATTTTGACATTTACATTATTTAATATAGTATATTTTACAGCTAAAATATTACATGGCTGTGGGCAAGAGGGATTGATGTATAGTGCGTACAAAAAACAAAACACTGTTTATAATAACAATAGAATAAACTAATCCACTACGAGGGACGCTCAGGATGACAATAACATAAACATGCAATATGTTTTACGATTGTCTTAGTTGTTAGTGTAATGGAACAGATTTTTACCAACACAAGCACGATTTACCAACCAATGGTGGTATCCATCATGCTAGTTTTGTTACAATGAATTACACACATTTTATTTTCGTTACTGCCTACCCCAGAAATGGATTGTCTCATTTCTAATGTTTACCAAAACACGTTTTTTTTTGTACGCACTATAATAAAAATATCGTCCAGTCCGCAGGCATAAATGTACGAGTCGGATTAGTGAGGCATAAGAATTCCACACCCCTGGTATAATGAACGTATGGCACATTGACTAATTTTGTAACTCTTAAAGAAACGATACCTTTGTTTTCAGACGTATATTTAGTACTAGTAAGCATCAATTTGCTGAAAATGGGAGGGGATGTATACATGATTTACAATTATTTACGAAACTTTGTAAATTTCACTTTCCATCTTTTTTTCTAAAAATGCACTGCTTTCACAAAAAAAGAATTTCGTAAATAATTGTAAATCACGTAAACATCCCCTCCCATTTTTCAGCAAATTGATGCTTATTAGTACGAAATATACGTCTTTGAGTATATACGTATCTTGAGTATGAATCTTTCCAAACTTGAGTCCAGATTTGCGCCAGTTATTCCCAAAAAATATCTTTGATGCGTGAAAGCGTTCTAAAGTTGCACAAAGAACAATGGCGGAGTGTATTTGTTTGTTCATATACTGTCTTCTATTTTCATTTCAGACTCAGACGAAATCTGATTAAAACCCGATCTAAAATTTTCCGCTCGCCTACTCACTAATGTAGGTCTGGCCGTTTTCTTACGAGGGTCACGCTCAGGTGACCTTTTCTCATTATAGTATTCATGACGACATCATTATGTTTAGTAACGTGTTTACATTCTCTACGTCACGCAATTTGAAATGAGTCGTCCAATCGCTGACTGTGAATAATACCGCTGTCAAATTAGCCCGCAAATCTTGATATAAAAATAGAAATTACGAAATCAAATTGCTATTAATTGTGTTTCGTCTAGATGAAAGCTACGCATTTATTGGTCGACATAAAGGTCATCTCGACATGACCAACCATGGGAACCTTAGAGATCCTGTACGCATCTCTCTACAGGATATCTGTGTATAGAGATTGACTCAGACGTAAAAACAAATATTGTTTAATCCCTGACCTATTTAAATATTTATCAATGTTCGATTATATTAGCATTTGTGCAATAATATTACAGCACGTTGGTCAATAAGGTGCAGACAATGAACTTGCACCAAGTTAACCTTGCAGTCAATTTATATTAAGATTTGAAGATTTGAACGTAGTGTTTGTAGACCATAGACTAAATGTTGATGAAATTTTATTATGTAAAACTTATTGATTAAATTGACTTATATCAAGAGCTTTGGGCAAAACAATCACAGCTATTGTGTGTTTGTATATATTTACATCTGTTAAGCTTCTATGTATTTGATATTGTGTATTTGAAATATTGTGAAGTCTAGACTGTTGATTTGTATTATAATGATATCTTTCTGTAAGTACGGTTTATATGTAGCTAATATATACGGACAGATTATCTTAAAAGGATATGTTTTTGTTTGTTTTTCATTTAGAGATTAATCGTTTTAACATTGTGTGACAAAAATATTAACATAAGTAAGATTTACATAAGATATTTTTAGTTCTACAATTAGATTTATTTTTGTTTTCTAAACGTGTATTTAGATGGAGACGTATTATAGATTTGATGGTGTTTCTTGATATGGATATATTTTAAATATTTGAGTTTAGATCTAGCTTTTAGAGTGATGTGCTGTTGGATTAAGTCTGTTTTTGTTTTGGCAATTATTCTTTCATGTGGATAAACCTTAAGGTTTTGTAAGTTGCAGAACAGAACAGAACATTTTCTTTATTATAATAATCACAGGTGACATTATATGAAGTAACAACATGTGAGATAATTGGTAATGGTTAACAGAATACAATATTGATATAGAGTTGTAGAGTTACGGGGAATTACAATGTATAATAAAATAGAGTAGGTATATATATATATATATATATATATATATATATATATATATATATATATATATATATATATATATATATATATATATATATATATATATATATATATTATGTATAATGAAAATCAATTCATTTTCTAAGTTGAGAAACGATAAGATAAACAATATGATAACTGAATGGGAACTTAGTTTTGGCTTTAAACTTTATGAGAATATCGGATTTGTAATTACGTATTGTACAAATTTGCTAAGGTTGATAAGCGTGGCTTCTTATTTAACATTCATCAGAGATTTAAAGTTTCTCAAACTAGGATAGTTATACAAATAGGGAGGAATTAATTTTTGTCTTCTGTTCTGTTGTTGCATGTAAAGTAAAACAATATTTGATTTTATGTGGAATTATTACTATGTTATCATTGTGTATCCAACGTCTGTATCTCACTTATTTAGATGACTTTATGGTATGTAGTTGATTTGTTTCTCTGATTGCATGTATAGTTTCTTTTACTAATTTCGACTTAAAGATTCAAAAAAAAATTCGTTTATGTGTACATCCATGTATAAATGCATTATAATTAGGTACCATAAGAGTACCAATTTTCTGATTAGTATTTGATTAGACTTTCGGCGATTTTGCCGAAAAGCTTAAGTTATACCTCAAGTCAAAAGCTATCGACGATTTAAATGCCTGACCAGTTTAACCTGTGGAGGGATACATGTGTTTTTGATTTACTACGCAGTTTATTTCTGGGCGATGAAAGTAGTTCCGTCAATCAACTGACGCGTCTTTGTTTCAGTGTCAGTGACAGGTATTATATTGATAGGCGTGTGAATGGGCGGAGTCAAATCTCGTTAATACACTAAGCAGTAGTATTTGCCAGTTATACAGGATAGAATAAACATTTCGCCCGCATTTTTGCCCTGCTCAGTTCGTACTTGAATATGATGTGTAAGGAGTAATCATTAGTATGAATTCGTTTGGTTTCAATGTGCACGAAAGTCTTTCTGTATTTCAATACTTTGATTTTTTACGTTGGGATGTTTGAAAATTTTGTTCCACAACGGATTAATGTTTTTTAAGACTATTTTATCTGACAAACTCTTATAATCTTGTTTGACTTTATACACTTTAATTACCCAACTATTCGATGCCCATACACCATGGACATTACTGGTTTATATATTCTATAATATTAAAGGTACTCATTCACAGATTTCAACTTAAATATCAACGTTTTCTAAAACTATCAAAATTGTATGGAAACATTTTTGGAAGCAGGAACATAGTGTTGTGATACTGATAGTTTTAGTGCAAATAGACTTACAACTACAAATGATGGTGTTTCATGTAGTAAATATCTACCCCTTATGTAACGATATAGACAAGTTTAGTGCACTTTTGTGACTTTTAGTGTATATTTCTTGCAACATATAGGTCAGTTTTTCACACAATTACAGACACTGAACGATATTTTGAAATTACAGAAAAAATAACCAAATCTTTGAACTAGTACCTTTAACGATTATAATGTGTTGATAATAATTATTTTATGACTTTATTTATACACAAATTTACGTATTGTTACATTGAATTTTAAGTCACTACAATGAACATTAAATCTGTTATAATAATATTTTTGATCAATCTTAAATTTAAAAAACAAAATTAATATATAGTTTTATTACCCCCGTGACCAGAGAGCAAAGAACTTGTAAACTGACATGCCAAAAACATGATACCAAACATACCTACATTGAATTTAACTTAGTTTGTGAAATTTGTTTTTTACTGAGTGTATAGTTTTTTGCGTGAAATATATACATTACATATAAACCGTTTAGGATGATCCATATTACATACATTGACTTACGGTGGCATGTATTATTTGTAAAAACTGGCCCGTTAGTAGTTATTTAATAAAATTGTCATTAAGAAGTGTTTCAATATAAGCCCTGTTCTTTCCCAAGGGCAGCCGTATTGACCCGAGGCCGAAGACCAAGGACCAATATGACTGACCCGAGGAAACATAAAATACAAGTGTCATAGCAGACGATCTTTTTGAATTGCTATACACTTATATACTGTGCATTCTCGTACCCCGAGGTTATCAAGATTCTCGATCTAACAGTATCAAGAATCCTACTAGACTCTGGGAATGAGAATGATACTGAGGGACTACTTCTGGATTCGGTAAGTTTCAAAATAGGGAAGGCTCTGAATTATGGTATATATATTTGTTCAGGACTGACGTCCCGAACAAATAAAAATTATAGCGTAAGTCACAAATTAATCAATCTGATATTTAAATTACCTATTCGCCCACTTTAACAAAATAATTTAAAATCCTTATTTCGGGCTCCATTTCGCATCTTATAAAAACGACGAAAGTCACTTGTATTGCATAACACTCAAAGAGAATAAAAATGAAAAATCACAGGATATTTATAAAGAATAATAAACAAATCAATTTTATATGACATTATGTATTTTGCTGACACAACAAATGTATGTACGTACATGTATAACCAACATAGAAACAAATGGTAAATATCTCTACATGTATTAAACAAACAGATGTAACTGACAACTCTGACCTGCAACTCACATATAGAAAATAATAATACATGTACATGAACTGTGTAACTATAAATATATAACACATGGCCGGCGGAGGATTGCGTCCATTATCAACCCTAGAAAAATTGACAACATCACCCCGACCATGTGCTGTTTGTTTTATTATACATATTCCCTATAAACATGTATAATTAGTTATTCTTGCATTTGTCATTCAGTGTTAAAAGCATATTTCACGGCGTCAACAATGTCCCCACGGTCCACACAAGACAAACATCAAATCATTGTTGCATTGATTTAATATATAAATTGTACATGTATATACATATTAAATGCTTAATATCAATATTATAAACAATATTAAAGGTACTAGTTCACATATAAGGTTAAGATTAATCTATATTTCAAAATACTATTCATTGTCTGTAATTGTGTAAAAAAAATAAGTCTTGATATCTTACGGCCAACTGACCTATAGACTGCAGAAAATATACAATAAAAGTCACAAAAATGCACTAAAATTGTCTATACCGTGACATACGGGGTAGATTTTTATTACTTGAAACGTCAGCATTTGTAGTTGTATGTCAATTTGCGCTAAAATTTTCATTATCAAATCACTAGTTTCCTGCGTCAAAAAAATGTTTCCAAACAATTTTGATATAGTTTCAGAAAAAGTTGATGCTTACGTTGAAAACTGTGAATGAGTACCTTTAAATTTATATAATTATTCTAAATAAGAATGACCAACTAACAGCCATTTCTAAAGAACAACAAAATCCAGATAACAGACATTTCAATAACATTTTTGTGTAAAATTCCCTGGCGGGCCCCTTTCAGTTTCAACCATGTATGATTTTAACAATCTTTGTAGAGAACAACTAGTTGATGTTGTATACCAAATATCAAAACTGTAGGCCTAATGGTTTTTGACAAGAAGATTTTTTAAGATTTCAAAAAATCTTTCGGTTGCCATGGCAATCAGAGTTCTTCGTGGAATTTAATTCTTTGAACAACATGTAGGACTTCTTGCCAGAAACATCCCTGCAAAGTTTCAACAAATTTGGTCAGATGGTTAAGGAGGAGAAGTTGTTCAAAGAAATTGTTGACACACGGACGGACGCACGGACGATGGACGCTGGGCCATCGCAAAAGCTCACCTTAGACACTTTGTGCTCAGCTGCGCTAAAAAGCCTAGTTGTGCGTACATGTAGTGGCATCATAATTTGACGTATATTACATTCACTTAAGCCTATAGGGTCAGTGATATACATTTATGTAAATCCTTGTACCAGCTGTCGCAGATTTAATGTATTATTGACCCAGTATGTTTATGATTCAACTTTGATGGTAAGATTACTTACTTCGTGTATTACTCACATGTTTTTTAAGATACAGATAGGCCATCTGGCGGCAAGTGGTGTAAGATTGAAGCGTTATTGTTTGAAAATCGTATTTTAGTAATATATGTTCTTGTTAACAGTAAACGGTTGGATTTAATCATTAGAGTTTGTGTAAATAATTATGTTTATATGTTATCTAAATGACTAAATGAACTCACTTTTTATGTGATACTGCAAACTGAGTTAGAGGAAACCATTGTCTTTGCACCAGTTGATTTTACATGGCATTGTAGGAATGACAATGTCTAGCTATGACAGAGTCAGTCTTAGTAGAATCACACAACTGAACAGTGTTAATGGAGCGATTTAATTTTATAACAAATATCAGGTGTAATTTGTAAGTCTTTGATACCAGTAATTTAACGGACTTGTATTTGTAGTAAAAAATATACAAATTTGGTGCTCAGGAAGGTTATGAAAGTGATATATGTACATTTGTATTATTTGCTTGTATTTATACAAAGAACGTCTACAACTTTTACTTTTCGTTCGTCTCTCTTTAAACGTTAATTATGCTAAGATATTAATTGAAATGTAATGATATTTTTACACAGATATGTGGCAAATAGATTTTGCTAAAGAATGATACCAAACATATCTACATTGAATTTAACTTTGTATGTGAAATTTGTCTTTTACTGAGCGTATAGTTTTTTTGCGTGTCAGTATACCATGTTGTAATTATAGATCAAATATAACATGATGTTGTTCATTATTATTATTCTATTGTTTATCCCGCTAATTACAGTTTCTATCGCTTGTATATTTCAGTTAAAGCTGATGACAGTTTGACGTGATATGTATATGTATGTAAAGCCTGTAAATGACATGAGCGTTATGGAAGAAAGTCAACATCTCTGCGGGATACACATACATGTATATTAACTGAGGTCTTTTTGTCTCAGAACAGAATAGAACTCGTAAAGAGCCAGTATTAGTTATTGTTTTACTGATAGAAAGTGACTATTCACTGTTTAAGCTTGGAGCATAGGATGTATTGTTACGTGTGTACATACATGTAGATGACTAATACTCATTATTGAAATTTAGGCTAGTTTTTTTCAACGATAGACAAAATACCTAGTTGTTTTATTCAAACCAAAGTGAATAAGTTTTATTTATATGTGTATATGCATTAAGAATTAGTTTAACGCATATATAACTCAACATATTTTGTTGAGTTTTAGTATTTTTGTTTGAGTTTGTCAGGCTTATATGAGAGACAAATTATTATAGTACAATGAAATTGGTTTCATGATTGTCTAATTCAATGCTTCATTAACAAAAACTATAACACAATTTTCTAAATACCCAGAAAACAAGGACAGAATGCAATGACAGTTAATTTTAAAGTTTAACGTGAATATATAAGGATGTGATAACTCTGTGTGATTAATTGATATTTAATGTAAGAAATAGAGAGTTAACTTAAAGCGGACAAAGTTTTACGTCAGAAGTCTAGCTTTCAGTAGTATGATAACATTTGGATGTTTTACAAACATGTAAATAATGAGAATGTAAACTGGATAACTATTTGAAGTTGGCTTATAGTTAATACGTGTATTAACGTTAGGATTTAACTACATAGATAAAGGTTAGTGATTTGTTTGATATTTAAAAGTTTCAGATTTTAGTAGACTGTAGTATCTATAGATAATCATTTTATTGTATTTTTAACGTGCCTGTTAAAAGCAATGTGTGAAACGGACAGCAATGTCGTTTTGTTTAGTGACTTAGTCGAGAGCAGTTTCTCTTTTGTATACAAGAATACCGTTGAACAATTCCTTTAATCAGTATATATGGCTCTGACAAATTGTTTCCCTTTACTAAAATTGAATGTTTTGGTGAATTTTCTTCTTACTTTGTCATGTTTAAAATTTTTAATACGTTTTAATTACATGTATCTAAAACTATGTTGCATTAAACCTTTTTAACTATTCATTTTGAATCTTGAGTGAAGTTGGTGACTGCTCGTGGTGATGGTTGGAGAGGAAGATAGTCGTGGGTCTACTGTTTATTTGTCGACGCTTTTCAAGCGAGGTGTGAGCTATCTGCTGTACTGACAACTGATCATCATTGCGATTAGTAGGATGTCTCTAAGTTGGAAGCGCTTTCTTGCACGTTAACGTTGGCGGCAGAACCTGTGGGGTAAATCGTGCTTATCCTGGGCTATCCCTTGTTTTTCGTACCCGAGGTTGTATTAGTAGGCAGGCTGATTTTGCTCCAATGATTGATGTTTTGTTTCTGCTCCGGGTCGTTCTTAAGGTATAGGTGTTTGGACTAATAGTCTGTTGGTTCCAAGCAAAAGTTTATAACCCAAGGTTGTGTTTCGGGATATTGATATTAGTTTCGACTTTTGCTTTAGCTCCGAGCTGTTTCTGGAACATTGACTTGTCCGGGTTCGAGGTCTGTTGGTTTTAACATAAGTTTGTAACCCGAGGTAGTGTTTCGGGGTATTGGTTTTAGTTTCTATCTTTGCTTTTGTCCCGGGTTGTGCCTGAGACATCGACTAGTCAGAGTTCGGGTCTGTTGGTAACAAGTAAAGGTTTATATGATTTGTGTTTGTACATATTACTATACGCTTTATTTTAGTTTTCTAATCATATAAGCCAAATAACTTGAGAAAAATCCAACTATATATATTTCACTTTGTTGTGAAACCCAGAGCTCGAGTCAGTGTCCTGGGATTGTCTCTGTCTCCGTCCCTACATCAAGCTCGGACGCCTTGTCAGTCGGTGTTAAGACGAGCATCGACTTAAAACACATAAGCGAGTGCCGGCTTGACTGTTGTGCGCCCAGTGGACACGTTACATGTGTATAATGTTAACACTAAACGACTGGTTCGTTAGCTTGGCGTGTCTGTGTATTTTATGTTCACCTCTAACTAGACGAGTATTTTTTACTGGGTTTGACGCCGTGACGACACAATTTAGGTCTTTTTACGGCGTCAAGCGCACCTAACCTAGCTTTCCTGGACCCTTGTCTATAACCAGTTCTCACCTACCCTTCCACAAGGCCGGAAACATCTCCATACATCTAATCAATGGAGGAAAATTGACATTATTGTCAAATTTTCATGGAAGGGTATAACCTCCACATATGGGGTTCTAACCCGTATCCCCATTTTCCAAATCCCGTCGCGCTACCAACTGCGCTATCGACCCGAAGACTACTAATCTGATCTTTACCCATTCTGTTAATATTTTAGTCTGGCAAATTTTACAACTTGGTCAATCTATTGTTTTTGTGGCATTATGGCACCTTGCTTGTGTCCAAAAGTCATAATAATTGTAAAAAATATTCAGTGCAATGCTTTTATTGCAGGACACTAGAGCCATAATACCACTTCGCGCAGTTTTAGAATTATCATCCTTAGTGGATAAATTAACTTAAATCCTTAATATTTTAAAGAAAATTCTTTATGTGCCACATGCCTCAATGCTATTCATTTTACTGAATAATAATAATTAGATAACCATGAATTTCATTACTTTATGATTCCAATCCCTTTTCACATCATGGCTGTAGTAATTTGTTCGTATGAAGCCAGTTGCGTAAGAATATCGCAACAAAGCCAGAACTTTTCTTCATTATATAACAGGGCCGTTTACAGGGGCCTTCCCCATATGAAATTACTTTGAATTCATGCAGTTTTCCATAAATTTGGAGTTTAACGTGGATTATTCTCCCCCCTATCAATGAAATTATGATAAAAATTTTCCAAGTGTTCTGTATAAGAAAGGCCCCAGGCCCCAAAATCTGAAAAAATACCCTTAAAGCACCACATATACTCAGCGCTAACCAAAACATAATCAAAGCACTGGAGTGCTGGAGGAACGATGTCCTGAACTTATTTTTTGATTGTTTATTACTATCGAATGATGTAATTAAGCTACGCATATAACATGCATTGTCAAAAACATCGTAGGCCCTTTTTACTCCAACAAGTAATCATTGCAGTTGTCACGGGTTGAGTTGTCTACGAGTTGAGTTGTCCCGTCTCCATTGCAAGATTTGTATGTCCTGAGAGTAACCTCCCTTTTCCTGAAGAGTTTCAAGAACGACAACACAAGCCAGCGTTGTATTACATTTAAATGAGATGTTAATTAGATTCACGCTTGAACTACGCCTCTTTGTCTATTTTGAAAATTGTTGAAGCGTGAAAAGAGTAATCTTATACTTTCTTGTTACCATTGGAACGATGTTAAATAACATCGTTCCAAAAAGCTACATGAAGCTGAATGCATTCGGAATACTGAGCCACTTGAAAAGACCGCAATCTTGGTTTGGCTACCATTAAGCAAACCCTTTACAAATTATGTCTAGGTTCACAAAAACACTTTTAAAAAGCGATAGTTTGCGACTTCGTTACGTAACTGTCTCGTAATTACATGGATATCACTACAGTGATCTCATAAGTGATAGAAATTACTTTAGGCCAGCTATACAGGAATTTTGTTAAGCGTCCACGTGTGCATAGGTTTTAGAGTCCTCAATCAAAAAATATTGTTGGTGAAATTTCGTAAATAATTCTGTTGTTCCGGGATTCGATAACTTATTTTTCTCAGGAAATACTGATAGTTCCTTGTTTCTGTGTATTTGATAAAGGAAAATGTACATGTGTTAGTTGTACATGTATATACTTTTTTATAGAATTACTTTTAAAAAACATAATTTTATGTTATAAACATTCATGTACTAACAAGTACTTATTTGAGTGAATACTAGCTAGAATGGACATGTGTTTTCGGTTTGTGTGTTTTTTTGTGAATACATGTAGGTACCTAGGTTTGTCAAACTTGAGTTGTCACTTAACAAAATTCCAATATGGCATGGCCTTATGTATAACATAGCATGAGTGGATATTGTATTCAATATTCAAGATAGACACCTGCAGCATTATTTGTCTGAAATTAACTATGTAACAATACTTGTTATAAGCCTCATTTTCTCTGTTATGAAGTAGTACCTAATGTTGTCTCTCGTTTATCTTCTGTTTTACAACCAATGTTATACTGGCAGATTTAGAAATCATGTCTTAAATTTGATTCAAAATATGTTTGCAAGTGTCAATTAGTTGGTAAAATATGTATCTACACCCCCCCTACACAAACCCCACCATGAACAATCGGGCTAAAAGTTTACATATCAATTCTTGCTCCTTTTTATTGTCCTCTTTTATTGCAGGAAACCTTGAAAACATTAAAAAGGTTCAACATTACAGTTTTTGTGTTTTAACCACACCCCTTCTTTTAGCTTGAAAAATCTTGACACACCTAGTGGACCTCCTTGAACAATATGTGGATCCATGAGCCATGACATATTTGTTTTATTACAATAAATGAAGATTGTTTTATTTTACAGGAAACACGGAAGACATTTTCATCATCATATTTTATTGTAACAATGATTATATAAGAGATGATGTCTAGTTGGCACAGTCTATCAGGATACCTTCATTATAAATCTGGTAATAATGGTAAGTCCTTATTTTTCGAACATTCTTCTTTTATCATTTAATTACACTGGGCGTGCTAGATTGGGCTGTCGGAACTTTGCCAGAATCAAATTCCGACTCTTCCAAAGAATCTGCCAAACGAGTGAAATTGGATGTCGGAACTGAATCAAAAGGCACAATCCGTCGCAAATATACTCGCATCTTACTTTATTTACAGCAAATAGTTAAAACATAACAAACATAGATAGATTTAACAAAATGATTAAATGACTACAAGATGTAAACGACCATGCACTATTTAAGACTTATAAGCCTTACACGAAGAATTGTGAGATATCGTTCTGTCCGCTTTTATTCACTTAATTTGTATAATTTGTCAACTTCTGGTGAATTATAAAATCAATATTGAGTCTGCTGCCATGTCCCTAGGCATTGCAGGTATAACGTTTAAAATGGGCCTCCATACTCAAAGCTCTGTTTTGTTGAAAACATGGGATCACATTCATAAACCCTCCAAAATTTGAGAGTATTGTTTAAGAATACAGTCGTAATTTATTACAACCAATTGGTTTATAGTAGGTGTTATTGGATGAAAATAGGACAGTACAGTCCTAGTGTTATGTTTCCTCCATCGTCGGCAACCACAATACTTTCTTCCGTTGCAGCTTTAAAATAGTAATGTATCGTGGGATAACCGACGATTTGTTTCCACAGGTCTCTAGTACTAAGGCAATCTGATTAAAACCCGATCTAAAATTTTACCGCTCGCATACTCGCTAATTTAGATCTGGCCTTTTCCAAACGAAGGTCACGTTCAGGTGACCTTTTCTGATCATAATATTTATGACGAAATTGTTATGATACGTAACTTGTTTACATCGTCTACGTCACGCAATTTGAAATGAGTCACCCAATCGCAGACTGTGAATAATACCGCTGTTAAATCTACAGGCAAAACCTAGGTCTAAAAATAGAAATTACGAAATCAAAATGTGATTAATAGTGTTTTCGTCTAGATGAAAGCTACGCATTGATTGGTCGACACAAAGTTCATCTCGACGTGACCTTGCATTGACTAAGTAGAGATCCAGTACGACAACGCGAGTTGAACAGGATCTCTGTTTACGGAGATTGGTAC
Source organism: Mactra quadrangularis (assembly GCA_025267735.1). Classification (NCBI taxonomy): domain Eukaryota; kingdom Metazoa; phylum Mollusca; class Bivalvia; order Venerida; family Mactridae; genus Mactra; species Mactra quadrangularis. The sequence goes on from CM046311.1 coordinate 14,260,710, forward strand.
TAAGGTAAGTATTAAAATGCTACATAAATATTTTATAGAAGAAAACATAAATTATTTATTCTTGTTTTGTACAGCTCTTGGTCGGTTGATCACAAAACGTCGCACATGGTGTGTACTTGAAGAAAGTGAATGTAAACTATTGTTGTACAAGACAGAGGATGAGGTACATAAACAAAGACATCCTCAAGGTCATGTCAACCTTAGCGGTGCTGCAATCTCATTGGATCTTGAACATCAAAACCAGTTTGTTATCATGTAAGTATATTCTACAATTCTAGTAGGTTAGAGGGCATTATATTTAGAGGATATTTGTCGAGATCGTGGCAAGATATATTTTTATTTCACCGACTGAGCTCAAATACTAGTAGCACTTGTCCACGAATGTCTACGAGTTGAAATAAAAATCGATCTTAAACCACATTCGACGAAGATTCTGTTTTTGTATTCATTGTGTTAACAATGAATACTCTGTTACCAATAGATTAATAGTGGTATTCCGATCGGAGTCCTATATTTAATCAACGAGACCTAACAGCATCCATATCCGGATAATTTCGCTACAATAAAATAGTTCATACTGAAACTGGTACTTTATGTATTTCTGCGCGAGAAAATGACCAGACGCTCAATATGACGTTACAGAATATACTTGAAGCGATTAACTTGTAACAGAGATAAGACTGTCCATAATACTCATGAGAGGTGTGTGGCAGTACTATTAGATAGATGTACACTCGACGGCCTTCGCGGTCTATTTATAGAAAGTCACAGTCTAAACCACTGACGAAGACACTGTGACTGACACCATAAACAGAGAAGAATTATCAGACCATCACTGATAATGATCGTTTTATATATTGTACATTTATATATTAAATTATCAAACATGATTGGTTTAATTAACGGTTAATAAACATTTTTTAAAGAATTTTAATGCCTCACTTATAGAGATCACAGGCGTAAGCAGTACTTTCGTGCTATTAATTGTGTGGGGACATTTGATGCTTTGCCTCAATATTTTCTTGTAAAGAAATATAATCTTCGTTCGATTAGCCGTCGGAATATGGGACAGAACATGTTCTTGAATCGAATAATCTGGATTGGTTATCAATAAATATAATTTCTTGCCAAATGGACAGGTGAATTATAAAGTATACCATAAAAATGAGTTTGTATGTGCTCGGTCGGAACATGACGAAATTGTTAAACTCTGACACATATATTGCTTGAATGCTTTACTAAAGGAGATGTCATACATGGCTAATCGACGATTCAAGCATTTTTGGAAATGCTAATACTTGTACTGTATACATTACTATAAGTGCTGATTCCCGCGTATTGGGTTTGTTTTAAAGATAATTATTTCCGGACTGTAACTGTTCGGGTCGTGTGCAATTAAACCCGATGTGTGTTCAACAATGCGAGCGCTCGAGCGAGCGCCTGCCTCGCGAATTGTTAGGCTATTGAACGACTGCGCTCATTCCATAAATAGGTGAAGATATCGGTCAGTCAGACCGTTTGTGTATAGAATGTCGAGCGCTCGCTATAAAATCCAAGATGACGTCAAACAGCACATCATTGAAAAAGCGGGTGGGGGAAACAATTATTCCTGCTGATACACGAGATCTTTCATATTTTTTTACCATATATAAATCATAGAGACAATTTACTGTACCAAATAAAGGGTACATTTAGTATATTTTATGCATTGCGTGGATATTTTATGTGGAACAAGTAACACACAAGTTTGCGTCCCACTTTTCAGAAAAATTCTTTGATATAAAAAAAAAAATTCCTGCCACCATCTTTGGTACCTGTTATAATATATATTTCCAATGATATATTAATACAGTACCCACCAAAAAAACTACATACCAGATACTGATTAGTTTGTGATTTTTTATTCTGACCCTTATGCTGTTATCATGACTGGAATTCTCAATAATCTCATCAGACTGTTTTGTAAAAATGTTCAATATTCTGTCGATTGAACAAATTTTGTTACAAATCAATTTTTTGTCAATAGAATGGGGTTTATTATAAAATATCAAATAAAACATTCTTACTGACTAAACTTTTTCCTCTCAGCATATATCTCAATATGTCAATGTTACCTCTTAATACGTAAATATCATGATATCCGAGATTTATCTGCATAGAAGATCGCCGAGGTAAGTTATAACTTCCTCGATCGACCTCTCTCAAAATGCCAATATTTTTCCGACAACACTATTTTAATGGTTTCATATTGTTTGCATATTTTTAAATATGAGAGGCAATGCATTAAACTGACGTGACCCGGGTGCGTAGAAATTCATTTTATGTATTTTTGAATATATTTTTGTTTATCATAATACTGCATTTTGACCCTGGCACTCTTCCTGTCTTTGATTATAGGAGGTTGGATTTAAAACAATATGATTTTTTCGAAGGGGTAGTAAGTACATAAATGTATGAAATGGACATAGCAAATTTACCAATTAATCCATTTTAAAGTGTACATGTATTCATTAATATTTTTTTCAAATTTCTCTCAAGATGAAAGAAATATTAAATCATTTTCAATATAGTTATTTAATTAAATATAGGGAGGCGAGACAGGATAGAGCGCCATGATCGTGCGACCACATGCACGACTCATGCAGGTTGTTTCGTCATCTCACGATGACGAACGCAGAAAACAAAGCGTTTGACCAAGTCCTAGCAAAACATCAACAGCTCTGGTAACCATGCCATATTTCCCTTCTCTAAGAAAAAGGAATGACTTGGTATTTGGGAACGACCAGAGCCAGTAAAATGCTTCGCCAGAAAAAGGCAAACGCTTGACAAAGTGAACAGACGCAGCTTGTCTGTTTGTTACAAGAACGTCCATAGATCTATGTACAAAATATTAATTACAAGGTTTTTAGTTAAATCCTACCGCTGTACACAATTTATTAGTATGTCAAATAAATCGTACATGGGATTATTTTACTTGAAATTTCATAACTATCCTTAATACGTTTAATTACAAATCACAATTTAATTGTTTTTTTAATTTGATAGTGCAGTTTATTTGTATTTGATAACAACTCACAAAATTTAGGATTCATCTTCCAAAATTATCTTCCCCATATTTAATGTCCTTTTACAGTATTTAACTATTGTTACATGCTCTGCCCTTTAGGACCCAAATAGCTCAGTCGGCTAAAGGGAAGGAACGGAAATAATAATATGAAATGAAACGTTCAAGAGGTCGCTGGTTCGAAACCTAGCAAAAGCATAAATTTTTATATTTTATTTTTTATTATATATCTATATTTTATATTATACATATTTACGTATTAAGAGGTAACATTGGCATATTGAGATATATAATCTTATGAATATTTTAAAATGAATAGTGTTGTGTTTACGTTTTATTATAGTTTCTTTAAGCTGTACATGTATTAGACTTATACAATTACACAATCATGTATCTTTATTTGAATTATTATAAAATTTTATAATATTAGTCCAGTACCATGATATGTGTGTCTTAGTGTCATCATTACATCAGCAGATGTATTCCAAAACAATGCTTTACCATAATGATTACGCTGTTAGACATTGTAAATTATAACATTTCAAACTGACGTCGACGTAAGAAAAAACCAATTACTTGATTTTCAACTTAAATCTTTGAATCAGAATTTTATGAAACTATTGAACCATACCTAAAAAAATTGATCATAACTTAGCCTCATATGAAACTGTATGATATTAATTATTGAACAGACCCTTCAGGGACTCAAAATATTGATTACTGAAAACACAAGACCCTTAAGGGACCTAGATTATTGATTTTAACTCATTATCCTCATTAGCCTCAATAAATTGAGGCTGTCTTGATTATTTTTATCCTACTTCTATTCAATAAAGAATAAAGGCTTATGATGGAATAGTTTCATTTCACCAAAGTGTAATCTGACAAGATCTGGAGAGATTAAGGAAAAATTCCTGAATAAAAAATGTTAATAAAACATACTCATTTAAAAATACAATAACTGCATTTAACTTAAATATATTAATAATATGAATGATAATTATTATACTATCAATTAATGTATTGAATATATTATTTGTACTTGTTGAAGTCATCAACATAATTAATGTTTGGAACATATATCACTTTTTCTTCAAAATAACTAGTTTGTGTGTAATAATGAACTCGGGTATTAAATCTTAGTATAACACTTTGAATCTTAACATTTGTTTATTTTCTTACAAGATATAGATAACTTGTGCATATAAAACACTTTCAACTATTTTCCAAAAAATAATCCCATTCACTTGACTACATTAACCTTTTTGTTAAATCAGGCAATCGAATGAAAAAAAGAAATATAATTTATCAAACAATTATTTCTTAATTATATCTGTAAATTTTAACCTTCGTAATTTAACACCATCAGTGCAGGTACAATTAATTTCTAAGACATTTATGATAAGCAGAAATGGGGTTTAAATACATTATTTTCTGTTCAGTTACTATATAAATCATAGAATAGCAGCAGGGTGTTAGTCCAACTTTACTCAAAAATGTGTACTACGTAGCACACATAACAGATAACAATGACATAGTTTTAAATCTCTCCTATATTAGAGATTTTTTTGACACACAGACTAATTAAACAATGTGATAGTCATATTGTAACAGTTATAGCTTTGACTAATTACAACAGTAGTCATAGTGCACCTAGTAGTTTGTTAACAGCTAAATCCAGAGATAAAGCCTCTTCAGAAACAGTGATTAGGTGGACTGACCGCTGTGATATAACCTTTATAAGGTGTTTCTACAGCATAAAACCCAACAAAAATTGAATAAATCTAAACACAATGAATACCCCAGTACTTTCAGTGCTTTGATTTTTTCAGGCTTAGTTCTTAGAGCCTGCAGTATTTAACATAACTATAACGTGAAGTAATTTCTTCTCCAAGATAAGATAATATTTTTATTACAATGAATAAGACAGATTTTACATTATCATCGTATATTTTTATCGGAAATACAATTCAATGTAAAGCACGCAAGATATTTCAAATAACTCAACCCGAAGACACCTCAACCCGAGAAAACTCAATACCTCACCGCTTTGAAATGTTCCAACTTTGGCTGGAGTTATCCACGGGCTGAGTTGTCTTCGAGTTGAGTTGTCCCGGATCCATAACGTTCGCATACAGTCATTATTCAACATGACCCAGGGACATGTTCAATAACGACTGTAAGCGAACGTTACGGGACCGGTTTTACCGCAGGTCGTTAGCTCGATGATACTCTAATTCATATATTATATATGAGTAAGAGTATCATCGAGCTAACGGCCTGTGGGTTTCACCGGGAGCATAGAGCTAAGGCTTTTCGCCCCGTAAGTATCGTCACCCACATCAATTTTGAAAGAAAAAGACACAAATCGGCTCTTTCAATGAGAAAATAGCTTGACTTATGATTAATAGGAAATTCATTATTCTCAAAAGCTGGGCTAAATTAAGCCCGCTTCTGGAAACGAAATTAACAGACATTCGGAACAACATCGGCGATCATCAACGAATGATTTAACAGCCTTACGTAGGTTTTCATGAATGAAAGCATTGGAAGGGTGTACACGATAAAAGAGTACACTAAGTTGTGATATTGATCAAATAGCGTCTAGGACGTTAACTAGTAAAAACAATTTAGTGATTTTAAAATTGTGCCTCGCAAGATAGAGTTACGGAATTTTCGTAATCTAGACAAATTCTAGACAAGACCGTCACTTTTCTCTCACCTGGCCTACCCTGACCCTTGACCTTTTCCTGACCAATCAGCACTCGAGTCAGTTGAATTTCACCTGCTGTTAACATTTAGAATCTTGTGTCTCGGTGCTTTCAGAGATTGATGGACATGTGAGGAAGTAGCCGTTGGCTTTGAATTTATGGTGATTTATTTGAGTTTGTGATCGGAATGTTTATTTTACAAATTTCTTTGTTTTACTTGGACTGCTTACTTCATATTCATTTTGTTAAGGCAGAGACTGTAGGTAAAATGTCTACACGTTATTTGATGGAATGGACAAGTTTAGGTGTATTTTTCAATGGAGGTAAATATACTCTTTGTGGTGACTTATCAATATCTGTACTCATTGAATACACTGTATGATTGACTGTAGCATTATCTGGCCTCGTATATTTGTGTTGGCTATCGTGTTGTTTTATAAACAAAAATGACAAAACAAGCAATGACTGCAACAGTCTCCTGTAACTGACGTGTTTACGTAATCTGACTTATTGTCTTAAAAGTTATTGTGTACAATGTAAGTAACATAACATTGGGTTTTGTAAGATCCGGGAGATTTTGTCTTTAATGTATGTAATTTGGAGTATTCCTCTTATTTGATAATGAACATGAAGTTGGCAGGCTCAGCAGAGGGATCGATCCGTCTGCTGTGTCTGCTGGCAGAAAGATAAAAATTACAGCAGAAGGATCAATCTTTCTGCAATGTCTCTGAGTCTGCCAACTTTATGTTCATCTGCCAACAGAACCATCAGAAAGATTAATTCTTCTGCTGTAATTCCATTTTTCTGCCAACAGACATAGCAGAAAGATTGATCCTTCTGCTGTAATTTTATCTTTCTGTCAGCAGACACTGCAGAAGAATCGATCCTTCTGCTGTGTCTGCTGGGTCTTCCAACTTTATGTTCATAATTTAATGAAAGTAAATTGTTTATACTTTCTAATGATGATTACCTTGTGGCCTAAAAAGGGTAAAGTTCTACCGACAAAATGTTCTGTTCATTATAAGTCTGTTATGTCTAATAAGTTTGTTATTAGGAAAGGAAATTGTTGACAATTACTTGTTGTCTACAAAATTAATGGAAATATAGCCTCAATAGGGTTATTGAACAGTTACAGTGAAAACAGTTTCATTATGTGTCCTTTTCAAGGTCTTTAGTTTAGCATGTTTATTCAAGGTTATATATTTAGTTTAGCTTTGTTTTGTTTTTGTTTGGATTTACACTGTAGCAACACATTGTATAGGCCATATCAAGGTAAGTCAGTCAACCTACTCACTGTTCCTGGAAAGGCTAAATCTCTATTTATTTATTGGAGTTAACGCCGTATCAACACAATTTAGGTCATTTCACGGCATCCAGCGCACCTAACCTAGCTTTCCTGGACCATTGTCTATAACCAGTACTCACCTACCCTTCCACAAGGCCGGAAACTTCTCCATATTATCTAACCAATGGAGGAAAATCGACATTATTGTCAAATTTTCATGGAAGGGTATAACCTCCCCGGGTGGGATTCGAACCCGCACCCCCTCGGGCACGAGTATCAAAATCCCGGCGCGCTACCAACTGCGCTATCGACCCGGGTTTTGCTAAATCTCTGTGTTTAGCTGTTATCCAGTTAATAGGCACAAACTTCCAGTTAGTGACTGATAAAGGCCCCTCCATCAGTAGCATACCGAACTTTCTTGACCATCTATCGCTTAAACCACTGTACACTTTTTACTATAGAATTATGAAATTTCAAATTAATTAAATAATTTTCAAAGAAGTAATTAAAGATTTATTGTGGCCAATTGACATTGAAAGTAAGGTTAACATACGAGTAATCAAACTGATTGGACCTACCTATTTGAAGAGTATACAAGGGGAATTAACTGACTAAGGTCCTTTATTAGTTTACCTGGACAACTTTCATCATAGGACTAAATCGTTTTAGATATACATATACTTTAATTGCACAAATTTTTGGTCTGCATGTAAATGTGTCAGGTGGACTACTTAAATAACAAAAGTAATTAACCTTTAATTTTACATATGAGGACTCATTTTAATGTTGGGGGTGGATCGAAACGAGGATTTGCCACAGTCCGCTACTTAGCACGTGGAAAACTATTGTAAAAATATAAACCTCTGTTTGTCAAGACACTTGATTTATTAATCACTAGAAATTTGATCAGCAAGTTATGACTTACTGGTACATTATAATACATTTTCCAGGTTAAAGGGATATACAGGCAAATGATGGTGCCAAAAAGATAGAACCAAGTTTAGTCTTTAAAACAGTATTTAGAACGTAAAAAAACACTTACTAATAACATTTGTCATTTATAACATTCAACTGAACAAATTAAAACATGTGGCATACACATTGTTGAAAACGAAAGTAGGATACTGAGGGAATCACCAAGCTATTTATAGATTTGTGATACATGTATGTCATACTTGCTGAAATTAAACATTTTCATTGGTCGCTTTTTGTCTTTTCAACATATTTAGGGGGTTAGGATATCTTTTAAAAAAATTATACTAATGTTACACAATAACAAGCTCTAGTATCTTCTCATCTGTAAATGCATATTTTAACACTAATCTATTTTTAGCTAACCTGACCCACATGGGACTAGTTAGAAAACACCCGAAATATTATGAGAAAATAAAGAAATATTTTGCCAAGTAATATAACAGTGTGTCTGTTGCATTTACAGTTATAAAAAATATAATTCAAATCAAGAAAAATGAAGTTGAACTTTTGCTTGTATATCTCTTTAATTTCAGTAAGTGACTGTGTCATTGTAACATCTCAGGATGATAATTGTGGTTTGATTTAGAAGAGATATCTCTGGTGTTTTAGGAGACATTCACTCTAGGAAAACCTAACTACATTATAATGTCCGTGTCACATGTTGTCTCTCTCTCGGCAACAAGAATCAATACTTGTGTTGTTAACCTGCTAGGACTATGTTTTAGAAACCAGCTTTGTGTATTATATTTATGGCAATTGATAGCAAATTTATTTGTTTTTGTAAAGATATAATTTTACTACAGAATTTGTATTTGTTTCCACGGCAACATGTTGTCATTATGAGTCAGAGATTGAAAATGTTTGTTATAGATGGAATTTACTCAGAGTTTTATTGTAACTTGTTGAACATAAGTGGTTGAACATTTTCTGTTTAATTTATATAAGCAATAAATTGTATTTATACAACATCAATGGATTTATTTTCCAGGTAAATGGCTTGATGTTTTTACTTGAATGTTATTTATTGTTGTTTTCTGGCAGATAGTCATGACATATTGTCCTTACTGGCTCCTTGGTACATGTATGTAATAGACATAATGCAGAACTTCTATTTATGTTTTTGTCCATGTACTGGCGGTACAAACAAAGTTAGTTTCAAATATGACTGAATATCAAGAAATACAGATTTAATGCTATCATTTTTGTATACATATTTTAATTGTGAGTTTTCGTAATGATGAGTTTGTTTGTGCTGCAGGGGAAACCCAATTATTTGAATTCCAGATATAGTCTATTCAGACAGAGTTTTGCTTGAACTAGTGTTTTGCCTAATGCAATACACCTGTATCCTCTAGTAAAGTCCCCAGGCCATTACATTTTCAAAAGGGAAAAGCAGGTGTTTATGAGTGCAAACAATGGTGAAATTACTATACTTAACGAAACTTTTAAGTAACTCAATTTCAGTATTGTAGGAAATAGTTTGTTTTTTCAACATTAATGTCTGATCGATGATAGAAATGTGTTTTGGACCATACTGACATTTGCTTACATGGTTTTCATGCTACTTTATTGATGCAATTTTGTCATGCATGCGTTGATATGGGAAGATTTTATTCTGCAGGTGACTCACTGTATGGCAAAAGACCCATGGCAATTTCTCGTTCTTGAAGCGACATTCGAGCGATTTTTTGATTTTTCGTTGTGCATATGAACACACTAATGATTTTCACTAAAACTGACCATGTGGGATTTTGCACGATAAGCACGTGCGCATTTCTGCTTTTCAGTACATGCACGACAAAACCAATTTTGCATCGATAAAGAAGGATGAAAACCATGCAAGCAGACGACAGTATAGTCCTTTACACATTTCCATTAACAATTGTACATAAATGTTGAAAAATAAGAATTTCCAACAACATTGAAATTTGTGTACGAAGAAACGAAAGGACGAAGATATGACAGATGTAAGGCCAAAACACGACAATTCCATAGTTTGTCATATCTTCGTCCTTTCGTTTCTTCGCCACGAAGAAACGAAAAGACGAAGATACGACAGATGTAAGGCGAAAACATGACACATTTTATCTGTCGTATTGTTGTATTTATTTTTTCGTGTGTTCGTTTCTTCGTGGCAAAACTATGGATTTGTCGTGTCTTCGTGTTTTCGTTTCTTCGTTTCTTCGCGGCGAAGAAACGAAAATACGACATGGCATAAATCAGCCACCATAGTTAACAATGTTGGTTCTTGAACTTGACTGTTGTAACTTAATGAATTCATCACTTCTCCTTAGAATATTTTATGAATGTTTCATGAATAGGATGTAGTAATTTCTTCATGAAATCTAAAAAGCTTAGACTAAATAAGTTTGAAACTAGTTGTTTAGCAACCGTCATGGATATTAGGGAGTCCAATTGCAAACCCTTTGTAATGACATTTAATGTTGATTTTAAGCATTCATTTGAGTTGCATTAAATTTTGTGAAAACAAAAATTGATGACACTTGAATGGTCTCTAGTCTATTGTAATTTAATTGGAATGCATTTGTACATGATGTGCTGAAAAAAAAGTACTGTAATTGGTCCGCTGTTTTGTATTCTCGTAAATTGGAATACATGTATATTATTTAACTGAAAATACTTGACTTTTTTACTTGTTGTATTGCCTATTTTCTGGGACCTTTGTTGAAATAGTAAGAAAATCATTTAGCTAATTTATTTATTTATTGGTGTTAACGCCGTATCAACACAATTTAGGTCATTTCACGGCGTCCAGCGCACCTAACCTAGCTTTCCTGGACCATAATTGTCTATAACCAGTACTCACCTACCCTTCCACAAGGCCGGAAACATCTCCATATTATCTAATCAATGGAGGAAAATCGACATTATTGTCAAATTTATATGGAATGGTATAACCTCCCCGGGTGGGATTCGAACCCGTGCCCCCTTCAGGCCACGAGTATCCAAAAATCCCGGCGTGCTACCAACTGCGCTATCGACCCGGGTTTATTTAGCTAAGTTGTTCTTTTACTAAAAAGGGGGTGCGATCATTAGGGGAGGACCGCTTGATAGAGAATATATAGTAGAAAAAGAACTAGGAACATCCACTGAAAAAAAAGATAAATTACAGAATACAGAAATACAGAATGTCATGTTTTTTCTGTAATAAGATTTAGCTTTTTGAACAATATGAGGGATGATAAAATATTCATTTCATGGAAGTGTTTGACGTTTACTTAGAATAGAAAAGAACCTTTGTGTGTGGCTAGCAGTGAAGTTGAGACATTTTCAATCTGAGCTAGCCAGACAGATAATTTAGTTACACTGTACTGTGTACTGGATTGTACTCTCACTCTTGGGAGCATTTAATGTTTGTTTTTGATGATGAAACATATGTCATTGTCCTCTATTCACAGATTTTCTCCATTACTTGTATGAATTACAAGTACTCTGGCAATTGTGTCGGATTACAAGTTTCCAAACTTAGTTACAGTCCTCTATGTCAATGTTTAAAGATAATTTAACAATGACTGATATATACTTAATTAGAATAACAATTAGTGAAAGTATGAGAGAAAGAAAGTGATGATGTATGAAAGCAGGTATGTTTGAGGAATGAAATGGGTGTGCATAAAAAATTATGTAGAAGAGATGATGTGTGGATTTCCTAATAGGATTATTCTAGTCAAAAAGCTCCATAGTTTTAATGTACATGTATTTGTGTTTGCTTTTAAAACATTTATTGCTTTATTGTAACCAATTTAAAAATACTGCAATTTTGAACTTTTTATTACCCTGATATTCAAAATCACTGCATATACATTACTCAAAAGTTCTAAAGTGCCACTAGACAAATGGCTATATTGCAAGGAAATTAATTTTCATTTTATCAAAATAGCAACTTCTGTTCCGATTCACCTCACATTGCTAAAGTCAGTTTTGGTATTGGCAAAATATGATTCTGTAGCTTGTAATTGACTAGCATGCAAAATTTTATATTTGTAAATTAATCGGTGTTTAAGTTATTTGACTTTCATTTAGAAGTAGTTCATCAATAATTAATTGGGATCGGTGGCTCAATGGTTAAAAAGAAGTTAAATAATAACACACTCAGTGACCCTGTAATTATTCAAGTCGTGACAAGTTAATAAAACAAGACTATATAGGTGTCTGTAAGAATTAATCTTAAAGATGGCACTCGACATATATGTATATATTCAGTAAGTTCTAATGTACTTAGTTGCTATGGTGATCTTTGACATCATAAAATTGTCTCTAGAGTCCAAACAATGTTTCTTCTAAGGTAGATTTTCTTGAATTTATTTCTGGTAGAAGGTTTTACTTATGTCTTGTCAGTAATGTTCTCATGATGGTTGAGTAGAGGATTTACTAATGCGATGTCTGACTTTGTTTAATATTTTCACAAGGGATTAGACTTTTTCTTAGATATTTTCATCATGGTATGGTGTGACTATAGCTTCTACTATTGTATTTCCTTAAATGTTGTGTGACAGTTTACTTCCTTGTTTCAAGGATATGAGATAAAATATATAGGTCAGGTTCTTTATGTTGTAACATTTGTAGTTAGGTTATAAACCCGGGTCAATAGCACAGTTAGTAGGGATTTGGAATCTCATGTCCTGAAGGCTGTACGGGTCGTATCCCATCCGGGGAGGTTATACTCTTCCAAGAAAATTTGACAATAATGTCAATTTTCCTCCATTGATTAGATAATATGAAAAAGTTAACGGCCTTGTGGAAGGGTAGGTGAGTACTGGTTATAGACAAGGGTCCAGGAAAGCTAGGTTAGGTGCGCTGGACTCTGTAAAATGACCAACTAATGTTGCCACAGTGTTGAACCCAGTAAAAATAAAATGTATAGTACTATGTTTTCCTCTCTATATTACAGAAGTGATAAAAAGGAGCATGTATTCACAGCAGGTAATCATGAATAAAACTTTTCTTTCTCTCTATTACAGAAGTGATAAAAAGGAGCATGTATTTACAGCAGATAATCATGAATCTATGATGATATGGTTGATTGGTTTACAATCTAAAAGAGAAATGCATCATAAAAACAATGTTAGAACACAAGCTGTCAGTCAGGTAGGAAACTTTGTTTTCTTTTTAATCAACTTTAATCAGCAGCAAAGTTTAATTACCAGTGTGTAGTTAAACAATCTTTATAAATAAGGAACATATTTTCAATGTTCTGATAATACATGTATAATGCTTTTTACTCTTGTATAATTAAAGCTTAACTTCAAATGTTTCCTTTTTATACCCCTGCTTGAAAAACAGGCTGTAGGATGTTATGGTGTTTTCTGTCAGTCGGTCTGTCTGTCAGTTTGCTGATGGACAATTACTTGTCTTGGCAATAACTCTACAAAGGCTGTAATTCAACATATCTTTTCTGAGGATAACCCTTGGATTAAGTACCTACCGGGGCATTGATTCTGAGATTCAGGGGTCATAATTCAAGATTGCTGGGACTTGACATTTGGAAAATGTTTGCCTGGATGATAACGTGACAATGGCTGTAATAAGGTTCACCATATCTATATTGTTGATAGCCCGTGGAACAAGGATGTGACCTATTGATTTTGAGGCCCCAGGGTCAAAGGTTGAGGTCATATGAACTTCATTTGGAGAAATATTGTCCTTACTTTTTGACAAGGTTCTTAACTCTAGCTTCAATATTTTCTAACAAATCTTCCAGTTAAGTTTAAGAGGTTTCCATATTTTTAACTTGACTTCTGTATATAGAAGGCTGTAAGTACTAATCCTGATGGCAATGTTTACCTCAGCGTTCAGATACTGGATAAAGTTATTGTGCAGTAAAATTTTGTTTATTTTGTATATTAACTGTCTACTTTTCAGATGAGTGATGATTATGAAGCTTGGAACAATAGACCCAATCTTTATATGTCAGAGAATGATAACAACACTAAATATGCTGGAAGCAGAACATTGTCTGAACGTAATAAAGGAAAGAAAAATAAGATAGGATTACAGAGAGCTGCTGAATCTGTCGACTCAGGATTTGCTTCTTATAAGAAAAGTAATAATTTATATTGTTTTATATCATTGTTGTTTTTGTCCCCTGTGGTTGTCAAACTTTGGTAACACATTGCTAGAGATGTAACAATACTTTAAAACCTGTATTGCAATATATTGCAATATGTACCAGTTTTATTTGGGTACACATGGGAAACATGAATGCATCATCTTAATTGGATCACAATAATTACACACATGTATGTAATGTCAAATGATCTCTAATTTAAATGTTTGAGTAACTTGTGTAAAATGGACTGTTTGTTACAAAAATGCATTCATGTGTATTTTGAAACAGACTATCTAAGAGATATTTTCTCTTAAATGCAAAATCCGTGTAAAGCTCAGTATGATTATTTCAAGTTTTCAACCCAACTTTAAGCATTTATACAGATATTTAATTGTACATTCTGATAAAACATCAGTACAGCTTATAACTGCAAAAAAAATCGATTCAAGGAAAAATAAACTGGTTAAAAACCGTCAGAACTCTTATTGCAATATTACATTTTGTAACCAGTACTGAAATCTTACAAATTTATCATTGTAATCATGTGATTATAAATATTTAAAGTTTCAGTTGACAGAAATAGTAATCTAAGGTCAAGGTCATTGCCTCCTGTTATAGAAGGTAATTCTGGGTATTGGTGTATATAAGCTTTCAAAAAATTGATCATAATATTTACATATATTACTTCACCTAAATAATTGTTTAACATATATTGATACACTATAATCAACCTTTGTTTTGTGTTATAAATTAATACATACCAGTACCAGGTACTTACATGTAACATATTTGGTAGAAGTTAACAATGCTAAACTGTTCTGATTTTCTGATGGTTTCCATTTTGAGGCTCGACATTTTTAACAGCTAATTGTTTTGAAAGAAAAATGACTAACAATAATTAAAATTGACATATTGAATAAGTTTTCAAAATCTAACATTGTTTGATGAGTGTTTCATTTTGTTTGGGTCTATCTGAACTAAGTGACAACATAATGTGAAGACCCTTACATGTGACATGATAACTATCCTGATATTTGTTGATTATTTCATTTGTACCTTTCCCTCATTTAACCCAGGTCGATAGTGCAGTTGGTAGCGTGCCAGGATTTGTAATCTTGTGTCTCGAAGGGGGTACGGGTTCAAATCCCACCTGGGGCAGTTATTCCCTTCCATAAAAATTGGACAATAATGTCAATTTTCCTCCATTGATAAGAAAATATGGAGACGTTTCCGGCCTTGTGGAAGGGTAAGATAGATCTGGTTATAGACAATGATCCAGGAAAGCTAGGTTAGATGCACTGGACGCCGTATAATGACCTAAATTGTGTTGACACGACGTTAAACCCACTGGCAGCAGTCTCCCTCAATCAATCTACATATTCTATATCAAGAGATACATAGAGTTGTCTGGTTAGCTTAATTGGTAGTTTGTCTAACAATGACTTACTTTTAGAGATTGGTAAACCAAGCATGTCTTACTAAACATTGCACAAACACAATACCCCAAGTACATGTAGTTATCATCAGCGTGTTCAGTAACGACTGTTAGCGAACATTACGGATATGGGACAAATCAATCCGTAGACAACGCAACCCATGGATAACTAAACCCAAAGTTGGGACAACTCAAACCGTTAGTAAGGTAATGAGTTTTCTCGGGTTGTGTTGTCCCAACCCTAATGTTACAGATCTTTTCAGAAAGTTCGGGGTAATTGAACACGCTGCATATATGCAGTCTATGAAATGAGTGGGTGTCTGGTTGCCCTAGCCAACCATTTTCTAGTTCGGGAAACCAAAACTTTCTTTTAGGTAGGTAACCATATTTCAACATACAAAATGAAGTGCTAACTGTTAAAATGCCCTGTTCAGGCAAACACCTTCATATCCTAATTTCGTTGACAGTAATTGGAAATAGGTATGAATTACATGTAGGTTAAAACATTATTCATATAATACATGTAGATGATTATACTAGTTATATTGAGATGGTTTAAACATAAAATAACTCTGGTATTATAAAGTTTTATAGATATACATCATAAAAAAATAATCAAATGTATTGAAAGGTTCAATAAATATGTTACAATGTATTTAGATACATGCTAATAATGTACTCAGTATCATATATATTTCTATAATAGATTACTATTGTTGTATGTTAGATGATACCTGAGGCTGATTCAGACATTTACATTTTACAATATATTGTACTAAACAGTTGTAAATTGATTGACAAACAATATTACCATATATGTACTTAACGAAACTTTTTAGTACCCTGATTTCTATGTTGTTGGAAAAAATGTTTTCATCATTTATGTTCGATCGTGTATGGAAATGTGTAAAGGACTGTGGTCAGTTTTGGTAAAATTTATCAATGTGTTGATAAACACAACAAAAATTCAAGAAATTCGCTTCAGGAACAAGAAATTGCCTTGGTCTTTTGCAATGTGGTGCGTCACCTGCAGGATAAGATTTAAAATCTCTAATTTTCTGTTGAATCAAAGCAATTAGAGATCTTCTTATATCAACCCATGCACAACAAAACTGGTTTTGCGTTGAAAACGTAGCATGGAAACCATGCAATCAGACGACAGTATAGTCCTATACACATTTACATCATCAATCGGACATAAATGTTGAAAAATGAACATATCCAACAATATTGAAATCAGGGTACTTAGGAGTTAGGTTGAGTATAGTATAAATCCTACTCTGTCGATGGAGACTTTATCAATGCAGTTATAGTAGTTGTAGAACAGCCCAGCGTTCAGTTACCGCAAACGTTACATTCGGAACTCCTCGGCCATTCGCTGCGAATAATCTCGGACATATTTAGACGCTATTTTTAAAAACTACCGGTGTTAAAGTAAACAAATATATATCGTTTAGGCATTGAGTGATGTTTCGTTTTTAGTCCGTGAATTTTGAAACATCACTCATTGCCTTAACGATCTCATATTTGTGTATTAGATTAGGTCACTCGCAGGGAATGGCGGAGGAGTTCCGAATGTATTGTTATGTAACGTTCTGTAACGTTTTGTGTAATTGAACACGCTACATAGGTGAAGGCATGTGGTGAAAGTTCAATGTAGTTGTAACTATTCTATATAATGTCAAGGTTCAACGAAAAAATTCAGCTTATAGTTTGCCGAGAAACTGGAGCAGGCTGGTGGGCTAGTGGGCAGGCAGTTGAGCAGGCAGGGGTCTGGTGTCGTTAACTATTGTGTTAAAATTTTTTATTTACCATATATTTCAGCCATTTGTTGTCAGATTTTTATGAAACTTCATATAATGATAACATACCATGTGATGAACAGAATTAGAAAGTAACCACAACTCTACCTGGGTTATTTCCTATTGTAATGTTTGCATAAAAGTTCTTCAGTTAAAACATAAACTTGATCTAAATTTTCCTCATCTGTAGAATAATCTGGCTATAATGTGGTTTACACAGTATATTTCTGGTTTATTGTAATTTTATGCTATTTATCAAAACTATTTATATTGAATTATTTATGACAGGCTGTCAGCTAACATAATGAGTTTTACTTACATGATCTTGATAAAACATTGTATGAAGAAATTTTGGCATTTAAATTATATTGATACAATTTAATGGAATTGTTTAATTCATAAAGTTGCTGTCAGCTGCTCTTCAGACCATATTTCTTCCTCAGTCTGACCGACCAGTCAGCAAACTTGCATATTGCCCTCAAGGCCATGACATATTATTTGTTAAGTATTACATTGATCCAATAGATAACATTGACAACACTCAGTCAGTTATCCTATCATGACATCAACTAATAGTTTATAATTGCTAAACCATTATAGTACATCATGTCCTAGATTGTTATCTCACAGATCTCACAGAATTCACTCTAACCTTATTTTACCAATGGATAATTGAATATTAATGTAAATTTTTGCAATCTAAACAATATGACATTATATCCTAGATTTAATATAATTGAATATTTTCTCTGTGTCACTGATAGATGACTACAGTATAACCTCTCCTAACAGCACCTCTGATGAGCATCAAAATCTAAAGAGCTGCATCTTAGAATTCCTCTGTCAATTTTGCCCTCTTAACAGCAGTTGAGATGCATTCTCTTTGTTTATTCTCACTCAAAGGAACATAATGTATTCATTAGAATTTAGAATTACATCAGTAAAGATTTCCAGTTCAGAATTATAATAATTTGGCTATGTCTCTGGATATATGTTTGACCCAATATCAATATTTGATATATGAAAAAGAAAGTTGAATATGATAGGATTTCAATTGTTCTAATGACAATTTAACAAATTCTTATAAGAATCAGTTATTTACATAATTAAGCACTGTTAGATAAAGTTTTTAAGTTGGTCTCTTTAAATTGGTCAGATTACCAAAATATAAATTTTGTAATATAAGATTGTATACTTGACAAGTTAACATCATCAAAGAAAGAAAGCCAAGTTTTTAATTGTTTTATTACTTCTTATAAATCCATATCTAAACTAGGTAACCTTGATGATATATATCGATAGTAAGTCAGTCACCTGTCATTATAATGTGAGTTCAATTAATTATATGACAATTTGTATCATTATTTTACAGTAGATGTTTAATAGCCTGATATATGGACATCATTAGCACAGTTTCTGTCTGTTTTTATGATCTATGTAGAACCCATTACTCTAGTTTTCATTAGAATCCAATATCAGAGGACAAGCTTTTATTTGAGGAGAATTGTATCATTAAAATTCATTCGAACACTTACATACTGTGTGTATTAGCAGGGGCAGATCCAGGATTTTTTATAAGGGGGTCCAAACTTTTTCAGGGGGGTCAAAACTTTACCACATTATACACTGTTTGCAGAATAACGCAACATAAAATAATAAAAACTACTTGTATGTAGCTACTAAATCTATGTTAAACACATAGGCGAGCTTTATTCGTACATATTCGTGCTACATTCTAGTCTAAATAAAATAATGTATCAACTAATTCCCTTACACAGTTGGAGCACAATACTTGTACCAGTCAACCCATGTATAACTGAGTATACAGTAAAGGAACTGTGTCCCTAACCGTGTTCTGTGTGAGACTGCCTTAATAGAGAACCACAGGCTTAAGCTTTTATGTTCTTATTTTATTGCCCTCTTTGATGCTTTGCATTAATTCCTTCTTGTATATATATGTACAATACCCTGTATGAATATAAGACCAGTAACTGAATTATTAATGTTAGGTCAGTGACTTATAGGTATTATATTACTTTCTGTCTCTGAACAGACTATAATGAAATATGACATTCAATTAACTGTCACCATGGTCTTCCTGTTTGTCTGAAATTAATGCATACTATTAACTTGGACATATTGGGCTATTAATTTACTTCTACAACCACTTTGTGACTTGATCTAGGATCAGATACAAGTTTTTATGTCAGGGACATATTTATTGGTTTATTAAGGCACACAGTAGTTGCTCCACTGTGACAAAAATTGTCATTTGGAACACCTCGACCATTTATTGAATGAATATTCTTGGAAGGATTTGTGAGGAGTCCACCAATAACCCAGGGTTTTTACTACATATGCGAGGTGAAGCTCAGGCGAAGTAGGTGATGGTTATGCAAAATAGTTCTAGTCGTACACACATAAGGCTAAGTGAATTCATGTCTTTCATGATATATGAGACTATATATTGACCAGCAGATATCATTTAATAGTGCATTTAAAATTTATGAACTAAATGCGAGACATTTATCATTGCCTTAATGATCATGGATTTGTTTGATGTTGTAGTATTTTTTGTACTTGTGATGCAAAGGTAGTTCCAAAAAGAATCTTAATATGTCCAAGGTTATTCTTAGTGAATGGCCGAGGAGTTCCGAATGATAAATTGTATTAAATCATCTTAGGTCAATATCTACTAACTGTAGAGCATATTGTTCTAAGAAAAACATTCGTTTCATTGTTTTTCTCTTGCTCAACAAATGTTTATAGGTAAAACATATTTTAAACCAGTTATTTAACAGTGCAGCTGATGAAATGAACAAAATACTCTAATTGTAATTATTATCATGAACTGATCTTTGATTAGAATAGTTATCTGTGTTTGAATAATGTACTATGTCCCTTAGGCTTAAACATTATTCAACACCTATATTGTAAGTTGATGGTTTAATGTTATCATTATTATTGGAATTCTGGTTTGTACTTGTTATATTTAATACTTTATGTGGAGCTCTGCTTTATGATAGCTGCCTGACTTGTTCTGTTGGTAGTATGTAAGTCTACTAATCGAAGGATTGAGGGTTCGATTCCTGGGCGGGGCATACTTTTGTGGAGCTTGGTCATGAAATTATTTCTACAGCCATTCTCCCTTCTACCAGTGATTCTTAATTATGTAGGGCAGTTGTCAGTCACAGACGAAAGTATATGTGCTTAGTAGTTGGTTAACAGCTAAATCTAGAGATTTAGCCTTTCCAGGAACAGTGAGTAGGTTGACTGACCGCTGGTATATGACCTATACAATGTGTTGCTATGGTGTTAAACCCAACAAAACAAATAAACAAACAAACTGCTTAATGATTTTACTTTTTATCACAAGTGGACCCTATTGTGTAGCGCATTTGGTAGCACACCTGAGGATTTCGAATGCTTTCAGCATACAATTATATTGTATATATTTACTTTTGTACTATATTTAATATTGTTATTATGTGTTTATTTTTAGGTTTAGAAATCAGTAAGAATTTACCATATAAAAACAGTAAACATCCAGATCTAGAACAATGTCATAGAATGATGTCAGTATCTCATACACATTTACATGTTGACAGTGATAGGTAATTCTTATATACAACTTTAAATATCTTGTAGCTCAACTTATAATATAGTTTATGTTTATTAACCTGATACAATTTGAATAATTACACGGTCACTGAATGTGTTATTATTCAACTTCTTTCTAACCATTGAGCCACCGATCCATATTAATTATTGATAAACTTACTTTATATGCGGCAATTTTGAATATCGGGGAAATAACAAGTTTGAACAGAGTTAAAAATTACAGATTCAGTGACCGTGTAATCATTCAAGTTGTGACAGGTTAATAAAATCAGGGCTCGGATTTAAGCTTGCATACTCGCAAAATGCGAGTAGATTTTGATCATTACGAGTAACTTTTATTTGAACTCGCAAATTTTTGCGAGTTGAAATCGCCGCAAAAGTTTTACTGTCTAAACCAGTAAGGCTCAAATCAGCATTGAAACAGCCAGATAATATTAAATAAAACATTCACTGTAAAAGCATTTGGGGTTATTTTTGTCTATCCCACAATAATGCCATTGTTCTATCTAGTTAAATGTAGCACTATGTTGTTTTATATTGCATATCTGAATAGTTACTATGTGTGCTATTAAAATTTATAGAAAAAATGCGAGTGATTATTTTCATTTTGCGAGTTGAAAATAAAATGAACTCGCAAAAATTTGCAAGTCCAATTTTTTGTTAAATTCGAGCCCTGATAAAATAGAACTATAACATGTTCCTTATACAATTTACATGGTGGTATACTAATTTATGTTAGCTCGATTGTGAAACAAGTTCTTACAACTTAGATTTATAACTTAGTTTAAACAATATTTATTTATCAAACAAGAACATATACAATAGTATGAACATAAGAATTTAGAGGATTGAAAAGATAGCATTTCTTATGATAGATTTATCACTTTTGAGTACGCTTCCTGGTTTCCTAGTAATGAGCTTGTAGGATAAAGTTTCTTGCTTAAGGAAACAACAGGGTTGGTTTTAGATGGGATTTGAAACAACGCAGAGCTGGCTATCCAATGATTACAAGTCCAATGTCGTAACCCCTTGGCCTTGCCCACTCCTTTCCAATTTATATGTTTAGCCAAAAGTGGCCATATCTTGTAGGTATTTGTGACATCAGATAAATGTTACAATCTACAATATATGACATTACATTGTAGGGCTGTCACGATACGCCGGAAGTGTATCGCAATATATTGCAATACACTGGTATCGGGATACGTACCAGGATATATTGTGGGCTTTTAGATTCGTTGTGCCTCCTCTGTATTTAACAGAAACATTGCAAATCTTACATGCAGCTTCTAGAATCTAGCCTCTTTTAGTATTTATGGTCATTTAGGACTGTGAAGCGCCCCAATTAGTTAAATTCTTGTAACTTAAGATGTAACTTGTTAGATGGAATGAACAATGGAAATACCAACGTTTTGCTACTTTAATTTCGCGAAGGGAAGAATTTTCCAATGAAATTAAAAATACCGCAAAATACCGGTATGTTAAAAACGTACCGCAGTATGTATTGCTGCAGCTGCGTATTGCAATATATCGGTATACCGGTATATCATGACAGCCCTATGACATGGTATCTTGTATATCTTAAATACTTGTTCAATCAGCTAGTCACTTTCCCCTGTCTATAAGTGATGTTAGAATCACTGTAGTTATTTTTTATTGAATTGTCTTATTTAATGAGATTGACTTCATTTATAACAATTACTCAACATAAAAGCCAATTTGCATGAACTGAATGACTATTCTTTCATGACCAATGACATTTTTGTATGAAAACATTTTCTCTCTTAAATACCATTCACAAAGACTCGTAACAACTCTAATGAGCCTTGAATTGTTTTAGATTATTGTTAGTAATTGTTACTGTGTTTCTGCACACAAGTTATATAATTCATAATGAGTTTAGTATTGATTCCATGTTGTTTCTGTTTTCTTAGTGATGATGTGTTTGCACGTGAGTTAGAAATCCAGAGACAACAGAAGCCTAGGTTAAGTGGACATTGGAAGAAGTTACAATATGCTGTATTAGGAGAAGTTTTACAGTCCAGGTTACCATTATCTGATGTAGCTGGAGTAGACAGACGTAGTGCTAGGTATGCTATAAATCTTTTATTTCACTTTATTACAGCAATAATGTTTTCATTCCAATCAGTGATCTATAGCTACAAACTTGTCATATTGAGGTTATCCACAGTTGATTGTTCTATAGTTCTTCTATAGTTTGTACAAGAAGACAAACCACTGTTTATATAAACAATAAAATAAACTAATCCACGACAGAGAATGCTCAGGATGATAATAAAATATATTATTGTATTATGTTTTATGAGTGTCTTGTTGGAGTAGTGGTTATGCGTTCTACCATTACAAGAATGATTAACCAAGGGGTGGTGGTTTATCCGCCACACTTATTTTGTTAAAATGAACTATTAACAACTTTTATTTTTATAATACTAACTTCTGGAATGGATTAGTTCATTTTTTATTTTTACTCAAACACATTTCTTATTTTGCACACACTATAGGTACAACTTGTCATATTGAAGTTAATGCATTTGATTATTCTACAGATCATATTCTAGGCTATGCATGTTTTTTTGTTTAAAAAAATGTACTTGCCCACTGACCAGGTGAATAATCTGATGAATGTATATGTACATCGTTCTACTGATTTAAAGGAATTGCAAGGCAAGAAGTTCAACTTCAAATTTCCTGATTTTGAATTATATTTTGTTTAAATTGTGAATGCAACAGACACACTGTTATATTACTTGGCAAAACATTTCTTTATTTTCTCGTAATATTTGGCGTGTTTCCTAACTAGACCCATGTGGGTCAGGTTAGCTAAAAATAGATTAGTGTTCAGATATGCATTTACTGATGAGAAGATGCTAGAGCTTGTTATTGTGCAACATTAGTATAATTCTTTTAAAAAGATATCCTAACCACCTAAGAATGTTGAAAGACAAGAAGGGACCATTGAAAATGTTTAATTTCAGCAAGTATGACAATATATAACAAATCTATAAATAGCTTAGTGATTCCCTCAGTATCCTAATTTCATTTTCAACAATGTGTATGCTACATGTTTTAATTCGTTCAGTTGAATGTTATAAGTTACAAATGTTATTAGTAAGTGATTTCTTGCTTTCTTAATACTGTGTTAAAGACTAAACTTGGTTTTATACTTTTGGCACAGTCATTTGCCTGTATATGATACTTTAAACATATCGCTTTGATATTCTTCTAATTTAGCCAATGGAACGTTGACTGAGTCGAAATATTAGCATTGGTTCAGTTACTTTTAGCATGAAGTGGTCTGACAACTTTAACAGCCACCATTTTCCTAATTCAATAAGAAATCAATATTTTTTGTAATATTGTTTATTTAATTTTATGTTATATTCTACTGAATCATTAAGATAGAATGTATGTTTTAATGAATCACCAAAATTTTGTCCAATTAACTTTCTTTCAGTCCAGTAAAAAACTTTCTTTCATGCTTTACGGTGAAACGTCGCGTTATTCGATGAAAATAAACGATGAAAATATGAATTTTATATTTTCATCGTAGTGAAAATATAACCTGATATTTTCATTGTTCATGACGTCATATTAGAAGATAAATGACGTCATCTTAGAGTAGAAATGACGTCACACTATAATTTTTGTAAAATGCATCAAATAAAACACAAAACTGAGCATGAAAGAAACAGAATATTCGTCAACTTTGATGTAAGATCTTTTTTATTTCAACTCGTGAACTCAGAAAATGACATTTTCACTCGTGGCTATGCCACTCGTGAAAATATGTTTTCTGAGCTCACTCGGTGAAATAAAAATCGATCTTGTACCAAAGTTGACGAATATCCTCTATTCATTTTGCTTGACTGAATGTCCAGTGCTGAAGAATATTTGTTGTGAAGACTGATTTGTAGAGACAATTAACTTAGTTGCACCACATGAACTGCTCGATTGATAAAACACAATTATGTCCTGCTAATTATTAGGGTATCACAATTTCAATTTATTGTGACTCAACAAAAACAAGAAATAATTGAACATAGAAGTTAATGATGAGTAACAATTATGGATTATCTTCCATATTATTGAAGTCAATAATAATATATAGTTTTTATTGCTGAATTAATTTAGTCTAAACCAGTACTGTGTAAATGCCAAAAAATATGACAATATTTATTTTAGGATAGATGTTTATGTCTCTTCTATTTAGCTCACCTTAGCACAAATGGTTCAAAGTGAGCTATTGTGAGGGTCTAATTAGTGTTGCTGTGGGGGGGGGGGGTGGATGTGTGTCTGTCTTCAACAATTTCTTAGAAATCTTATTGTCGAAAACCATTATACAGTCAGGTCTCGATATAACGACATTGTTCGTTCCCAGAAAAATTGTCGTTATAACGCATATGTCAGTGTAATGAATTCTTCCGACAATGTGCATTTTGGAATCAGTTTCACGTAGTTGGTGGCATCATGCATATGTACCTATGTATATATAGTATATACTGCAAGTGTACTTTTAACTAGCATGTGAAATTTATTTGTGTTTATTTATTTACAACATATAACAAATAAAAACATTCATTTCATTTCAAAACAGTATTCGTGTGCATACATATTACATAATCATGCTATACAGACCACTGTAGCAACATTCAGGAAATTATTTCATTTTTCTGATGATTGTCAGATTCATGCGCCTGCGTGTAGCAGGAGGGGTGTTAAAATGTTCTAGACTCTTTAATCAATCAGTAGGGAATAGTGTTGACAAGATTTGTAAAAATATACATTTTGTTTGAAGATAGAGCCTACAGCCCCAAACTGCACCAACTCAAAAATCCTGAGTTGATCTAGTTTTGAACTCAGCATTATAGATATTGTTTCCGTGTTAAAACTTATTACCCGTCGTAAACAGATAAAATGTGTGTAATACATGTACATGATATCAATGCACAACCAGGAAAACAAAAACAGGTAGTCTAGCTACTTAAGCTACTTGCTAAAAACACCTTAAGGTGAGAAAATCGATATCCAGTTAATCTGATTCTTGTAGTAATGGATCAAGTTTGTGCAGTAAAATGGGTTTTGGGGGTCAGTTATGAGTGTCTGTGTCGGAAACATGAATTTCCGTTATAACGGATACAAATATTGAACAAAAGTTTTCGTTCCCTTAAAATGTGTCAGTATAACGAGATTGTCGTTGTAACGAGTGTCATTGTATCGAGATCTGACTGTACTTACAGTAACTATGTTAAAAAGGTTTGGCATATAAAATGTAGCATCACATGTAGCTCCTTTACAAAGATTGTTCAAAGTATGCTCCTTGAGCCAAAACTGTTTGCTTTCTGTAGAGTTGTATAAACAAATGTTTGAAAATCTTCTCTAAAACTGTAAGGCTTAGAGCTTTGATATTTGGTACGTGTCATCACCTTCAGGTCCTCGGTAAAGTTTGTTTAAGTTATGCCTCTTGGGTTACAATTGACCTCATTTCCTGGTCTCAGTATTCATACGGCTGTATATTGACTTTGTGTCAGATGCCGTGGGAATTAAGTTGTTATTATAGATGAGTGGTCCAGAGTCCTGACAGGACTCTCTTGTTAATTATAAATTTTTACTTATTGGTATATTTAAAGACACAACTTATAAATCCTGGACATCAAAGGAAAATTGTAGTATAGTAGTTTCATCATAATAGTCCTGAAAATTTCAAGTATTACATGTTTCATGACTTTCTCGTGTTTGCTGGTAGGTGAAATAAATTGAGGCCCGTTCATAGGTAACTTTTGAATGGGGGTTTTGGTAAATATAAATTATACTTTATAAACACTGCATTTGAACTAGGTTCATGTATTTATTGCAGGGCCTCAGAAAGTATGTTCATTCACCGTAACATTTTGAAATACTACCGTTATATCTAGCCCGAAAAAAGCGTGCAACACAGATGTCAAAATTTGCGATAAGTTGTGTCTTTAAGTTCATTAATTATCATATAATATTCTAATAACTTCTGTTATAATAATTATTTCATCCATTAGAAAAAAATCAAAATTGTTCTGAAATTCTTAGTTTTGTTGATTACAATTTAATTAGCGTCTAATTAAGGTCTTTACAAATCTTGTTAAGTATTAATTTGTTTATTTATTCAGGTATTGTTTTGTATGTGACATGTGTTTGTCTAATATAGACAAAAGTTCTACAGGATATTTCTATACAGTATATATATATTGTGGGCTTAGAGCAAAACAGTTGTAACTCAGTCCTTTTCAATCTTGAGTAACAACCATATCGCACTAAGCCCGCAATATGTATATACCAAATGTTACCTATGTCTTTTGTTGAACATCAATACTGGTTGTTTATCTTGTAAACTCATTATTTTATCTATAACTTTGATCAATGATTCACAGGTCTCATGATATAATACCTGACATTCTGGTAGCTGGTTATAATTGAATCATGTGAACTTAACTCCTTATGCTCATAATATAATATTGTATGATCAATTTCCCCAGGGACCCGTACAAATACTTGCTGAATCTTGCTAACAGATACATGGTTACAGTTGACTGTGAGATGTGCCAAGGACAGTTACATCAGAAAATCATGACCAAATTGCAGTCATGTATGGATTGAAATCAGAGCCTATGAATAACACCATCATCGCATTAATTAGCTTGCAAAACTTGGTCTTAAGACAAAAATTATGTAATCAAGAGACTATTAATAGTGTTTTGTCTAGGTATAAGCTATATATGCATTGATTGGATGCCACAAATAAGCTATGCATTGATTAGATACCGCAAATAAGCTATGCATTGATTAGATACCACAAATAAGCTATGCATTGATTGGATACCACAAAGGTCATCTAGACATGACCCTCGGAGCAGCCATAAGGGATACTATATGACAGCACTCTATTGGATATATGTTTACAGAAAGTGAACTGTAGTTATGCCGAATGTTAGTTAGTTTAAATTGGCTGTAAATTGCACAAAATGTTTTGATGTAAGACTGGTGAAAAACTTGAAACAACACAGAGTTATCAGCATCAAACATAGCTAGAATCAAGACATCTTATACCTTATTTGGAATGTACTGCTGTCAGCATGTTTATCTGTGTAAATAAACATCCGTTACCTGCACCCACCTTAAATATATCTGAAATATTTTAAAATGAAAAACACATGTTGATAATTTCTATTATTGTGATCCAGATCTTAGAATTCATTTGATTTCCTATCATGTATCTAAGAGTTAAAGTCCTATAGGGGTTTCCTAGGGTGCTCAATATTGTATTTATGTAAGGTAATGCCTTATGATGTAAGTTGTCTAATTTATCAGAAACAATGATATATAAATGTATACATGTATACCCTCTTTCAACAATAAAATTCTATGAGTTATTAACTAGTTATTACAGTTGACAATTATTAGATGAAAGTCTCTGTTTTAAGTTGCTAGTGAATTATATAATGTTATATTGTATATAATGTTGTTATCTTTAGAAGAGATGTTACCTTGCAGTGAAACCTTAGTGTTAACATTGATTTCAGGTTTAGACAGTACCCACCAAAAGTTGGGAGACATTTTCACATAGTAGGCCTACTTAATATTAGCTTTTAACTAACTGTTTATTTTGAAATGCTTTTAAGTTTTGCTTTACTTTTTGGTTATCATAATAATTATAACTGAGACTACAAAAATAGCATAAAAGATCTGTAATGTAAAATGATTACTATAAACCTGGTTTTGGAGGCTTTATGAAGTCAGATGCTGAATCTTGTAAATTTATGAAATTTGTTTTCATTTATCACAAATCATACTTTTAAAAATATATTAATTGTAATAATTCTACAAAAAAATCATCAAAATTCAAGAATTGTAGTAAATTCCTTTGTCTCCAAACTTTTGAGGGTACTGTATACTGGTGACATTATAGAGCTCTTTTCACAAAACAGAATAAAATTATTTCAGATTTTGAAAGCTTCTGGAGTAAAGAGATTTGTTGTATAGGCTTGCCATGATGAATTCTGAACTTTAATGAGATGTCTTAAGCTTTTACCATATTTATGTCAATTTATGAAAACTGTAATAATAACAATAATACTAACGATAATTATATTGTTGGCACATTTTGTATTTTGGAACAAAGCTCTTCATTTAGAAACTGTGTTGTGCTCATGTTTAAGAGTATTCAATTAAACAATAATACCTGTTGAAACTTTTTTTATTTTTGAATAGTTTCTTTATTAAATCAAAATTATATTTGTTACTTATCTTGGACCTTAAATAATTCTCTTAATGTGATTTGATATTGAGTATTCTGGTGTTTTTGTGTAATAAATAGTATATAATTAATGTATTTTACTTGATTCACTTTTACATCATAGTTCATGATCCAAATAAATGATGTATTTTACTTGATTCACTTTTATATCATAGTTCATGATCCAAATAAATGATGTATTTTACTTGATTCACTTTTATATCATAGTTCATGATCCAAATAAATGATGTATTTTACTTGATTCACTTTTATATCATAGTTCATGATCCAAATAAATGATGTATTTTACTTGATTCACTTTTATATCATAGTTCATGATCCAAATAGTTGATGTATTTTACTTGATTCACTTTTATATCATAGTTCATGATCCAAATAGTTGATGTATTTTACTTGATTCACTTTTATATCACAGTTCATGATCCAAATAGTTGATGTATTTTACTTGATTCACTTTTATATCATAGTTCATGATCCAAATAAATGATGTATTTTACTTGATTCACTTTTATATCATAGTTCATGATCCAAATAGTTGATGTATTTTACTTGATTCACTTTTATATCATAGTTCATGATCCAAATAAATGATGTATTTTACTTGATTCACTTTTATATCACAGTTCATGATCCAAATAGTTGATGTATTTTACTTGATTCACTTTTATATCATAGTTCATGATCCAAATAGTTGATGTATTTTACTTGATTCACTTTTATATCATAGTTCATGATCCAAATAGTTGATGTATTTTACTTGATTCACTTTTATATCATAGTTCACGATCCAAATAGTTGATGTATTTTACTTGATTCACTTTTATATCACAGTTCATGATCCAAATAGTTGATGTATTTTACTTGATTCACTTTTATATCATAGTTCATGATCCAAATAAATGATGTATTTTACTTGATTCACTTTTATATCACAGTTCATGATCCAAATAGTTGATGTATTTTACTTGATTCACTTTTATATCATAGTTCATGATCCAAATAGTTGATGTATTTTACTTGATTCACTTTTATATCATAGTTCATGATCCAAATAGTTGATGTATTTTACTTGATTCACTTTTATATCACAGTTCATGATCCAAATAGTTGATGTATTTTACTTGATTCACTTTTATATCATAGTTCATGATCCAAATAGTTGATGTATTTTACTTGATTCACTTTTATATCATAGTTCATGATCCAAATAGTTGATGTATTTTACTTGATTCACTTTTATATCATAGTTCATGATCCAAATAGTTGATGTATTTTACTTGATTCACTTTTATATCACAGTTCATGATCCAAATAGTTGATGTATTTTACTTGATTCACTTTTATATCATAGTTCATGATCCAAATAAATGATGTATTTTACTTGATTCACTTTTATATCACAGTTCATGATCCAAATAGTTGATGTATTTTACTTGATTCACTTTTATATCATAGTTCATGATCCAAATAGTTGATGTATTTTACTTGATTCACTTTTATATCATAGTTCATGATCCAAATAGTTGATGTATTTTACTTGATTCACTTTTATATCATAGTTCATGATCCAAATAGTTGATGTATTTTACTTGATTCACTTTTATATCATAGTTCATGATCCAAATAGTTGATGTATTTTACTTGATTCACTTTTATATCACAGTTCATGATCCAAATAGTTGATGTATTTTACTTGATTCACTTTTATATCATAGTTCATGATCCAAATAAATGATGTATTTTACTTGATTCACTTTTATATCACAGTTCATGATCCAAATAGTTGATGTATTTTACTTGATTCACTTTTATATCATAGTTCATGATCCAAATAGTTGATGTATTTTACTTGATTCACTTTTATATCATAGTTCATGATCCAAATAGTTGATGTATTTTACTTGATTCACTTTTATATCATAGTTCATGATCCAAATAGTTGATGTATTTTACTTGATTCACTTTTATATCACAGTTCATGATCCAAATAGTTGATGTATTTTACTTGATTCACTTTTATATCATAGTTCATGATCCAAATAGTTGATGTATTTTACTTGATTCACTTTTATATCACAGTTCATGATCCAAATAGTTGATGTATTTTACTTGATTCACTTTTATATCATAGTTCATGATCCAAATAAATGATGTTTTTTTGGGTTTTTTTCCTTTTATATCACAGTTCATGATCCAAATAGTTGATGTAATTTTTTTTATTTACTTTTATATCACAGTTCATGATCCAAATAGTTGATGTATTTTTCTTGATTTACTTTTATATCATAGTTCACGATCCAAATAATTGATTTTACTTGAGTCACTTTTATATCATAGTTCATGATCCAAATAGTTGATGTATTTTATTTGCTTCACTTTTATATCATAGTTCATGATCCAAATAATTGATTTTACTTGAGTCACTTTTATTTCATAGTTCATGATCCAAATAATTGATTTTACTTGAGTCACTTTTATATCATAGTTCATGATCCAAATAATTGATTTTACTTGAGTCACTTTTATATCATAGTTCATGATCCAAATAGTTGATTTTACTTGAGTCACTTTTATACCATAGTTCATGATCCAAATAGTTGATTTTGCTAGATTCACTTTATTTATATCACAGTTCATGATCCAAATAATTGATGTATTTTATTTGAGTCACTTTTGTATCATAGTTCATGATCCAAATAGTTGATGTATTTATTTGAGTCACTTTTGTATCATAGTTCATGATCCAAATAGTTGATGTATTTTATTTGATTCACTTTTATATCATAGTTCATGATCCAAATAGTTGATGTATTTTACTTGATTCACTTTTATATCATAGTTCACGATCCACGTCAAGTGATTCTGCAATAGAGAGAGGTGATGGTACATCATTAGAACTATCTACAAGACTTAGTGAATTAGAACGTGAATTAATGTAAGATATCACATAATTCAACCTCTAGTATTATAACATACTATATAACCTGTAGTGCAGACTAACTATATATAACCATATCTATCATATAACAGTAATATCTTACATATAACCATATATCTAATATATAACAGTAATATCTTACATATAACCATATATCTAATATATAACAGAGGTGGATCCGGGATTTTTTTCAAGGGGGGAGGTCCGAACATTTTCTAGGGGGGGCTCCAAATTTTGGAACCACAACCACATTATACACATTTTGCGGAATAACCCAACATATAAATAATA
Source organism: Mactra quadrangularis (assembly GCA_025267735.1). Lineage (NCBI taxonomy): Eukaryota > Metazoa > Mollusca > Bivalvia > Venerida > Mactridae > Mactra > Mactra quadrangularis. The sequence continues at coordinate 14,293,207 of CM046311.1, forward strand.
AAAAAACTACATAACCATTAAATCTATGTTAAGCACCGAAACAAATTGCTTCATGCTAATTAAAAATGACTTACAGACAAGAAAACACGGGTACATTTTGGAAATTCTAGGGGGGGGTCCAAACCTACCTGAACCCCCCTGCTAGATCTGCCTATGTATAACGATTGATATCTATTTCCTAAGCTAAGTTCAGTATTAAAGAAAATAGTGTTAGCAATTACAGTAAAGTTAACCGGTAAGCATTTGGGTCTTAATAATTGTCAAAAATCCCATCATTATGAAATAACTAAAGTGGTCTTAATAGCGGAACTTAATGTATACTAGATGGGAGCCCATGCAAGCAAGGGCTTTAGGTAATGACAGTTACAAAGATGAAAAAAATATTCCGCTCTCTGAGGGACAAATTTACTTGTGGTGGCAGTGGTTATTGATTTAATAAAGGGAAATAACCGCTGCAGGGAGTTTGGTCTATTTTTAGGCACAAAAAACCCACTATTTTTGTTGATTGTTGGCAGTTTTTGCAAATATCAAGAGGCTTTGTCAAAAAAGAATTGCCAACTTGATATGCGGGTATATAGGTGCTCCAGCGACAAACAAAAGATTTATTCAAAACTGCACAGTTTCCTGCACAAAACAGGAAACTCGCAAATTTAATAGTATAGTTATATCATGAACAGCAGTTACAGTCAGCAGACCTACCCCACAGCCAAATAGTAAAGAAGAGACTATTTATTATTTTTCGGTTATAAAAGGAGCACAACAAACAAACAATGAAAATTATAAGCTAAGGCATGTCTGCCATGGAACTGACTTTGGCTAAATATATTCCTCTGCGGATTTAAACCAGGTTTTAGAGTGCACCAATCTCGCATTTGACATCAACAGGTTCAAGAACAAACAACTAAAAATTGTTTCAATGAAAAAAACTTCAACCCACCTTTCACTGGACAAAGATGCATGCAAAAACACACTAATTCATAAAAACTAAGCTAATAGCCAAGGTAAAAGGTAATTACTCAATAACCTTACGGAGACCAGAACACCTAAAATAAATCCGCAAGAACTGTTGTTGACAGGAATAAAAATAACAGCTCTTGCATTCTTTAAAAAAATAAAATATTTACATAAAAGCCTTCATAAATTCTGAAATGCCTGCCACAATCATGCAACCAAAGAAAATATGTCAACTGTAGAAGGTTCAATCACCAATCCTACAGACCACTGTAGAATATCCAGCTGCTAACCTTTCTTTTTGAACTAACGGATTGCTTTTACAAGTAAAATGTAATATAGTAAAACAATGGAAAGAAATAAGTCTTAGTGTAGTTAAAATGAGTGGTAGTTGTTGCCACATTTCTTTAACCCTTTATACTGGTTGCCACATGGGCAAAAATTGGACTTTTTTTAGCATCAACGCAAAAAGCTATTTAAAGATGCTTTTATTTCATCACTAATTGACTTTCAGATGTGCAACTTGGTCTTTCAGAAAATGCCATTTGAAATCTGATCACAGTTATATGTACCATGGCAATGCTGGGGTGCAGCACAAATGGCAAAAATGCAGTTTTTGCTCTTTTTTAACCAATATTTGCATTTCATTCAGTTATATTTTCCATAAGTCTCAAGTGCTGGTACTTCAGAGACTGAAAACATGTTATCATGCTTTCAATTACCCAGATTTCTTTTCTGGGGATGAAAATGCATGGTGCACCTCAGTGACAAAGGGGGTACAACCTGCCTTTGGGACCCCCCTGAGACACATTTTGATGAAGGAGGCACACTAAGCCATTTTTGGGGACAAATTTCATTAAGTGAAGTTCACTAAACCCAGTTAAACCTTGATTTCAAGGCCTATGGCAGTCATTTTCATGGGGTGGGGTCCAGACAAGTAAATATGTGGGGTTGACCCGTTATGTATGTTATAGCATGTCTTTTTTTCAATTTGCTTTATTCAATGTAATGTATCCTTAGTTATACATTTACACCACAAATTATAGATATGCTTAATTTAATTTGTTTCTAGCTTGTGAATTATTTTTGTAGATCTCTCAATTTAGCACTATGCATGTATGATCTTTTCTAATAGAAAATAATATTTCTAATTAGTTGTAATAACAATTAACTTTCCTCTTTGTCTTTGGATATTTTTTATTTTAAGTTAATTATATATTTTATTATACAGTATAACCTCTGCAGAGTGGTCCTCTACAGCACCAAATCCTCTGCACAACAACAACTTTCATTAGTTCTCCTCTGCATGTTTTAATGAAATCTAACCTTTTCAATGCAACAACCTCAGAACAGCAACACTTTGTAGTCTCAGCTGGTGAGTGTTGTTCAAGAGAGGTTGTACTGTTTTACTATCTACAACATTGATGGTGGTTTTGTTATACTTCTGCTATGTTTTAGTTCCAGTAAACTTACCTCATTATATATGATGTCACTTTCAATAGTTTTATATGACATCAAAACCCTGTGTGATTTTAGTATCTTATAAATTTAAAACATGTTTTAAATCTTTATACTTTACATATTGAAGATATTACTGCAACTTAAAATGTCACTGTTGTTTATACATGTACAGATTTAAAATTCCACTATTAGGGACATCAAAATTTAAATAGTCTTAATAGCAGGTCAGTGTTTATATACTTAGTAGAGCTGTCGAAATATACCGGTATATCGGTATATTGCAATTTGCAGCTGCAGCAATACGTACCACGGTACGAATTTTATGTACCAGTATTTAGTGATATTTTTTTATTTTCATCGAAAAATTCTTCCCTTAGCCAACTGAAAATTGTGAAACGTCAGTTTTCCATGGTTCATTGGATGAAAGATTAAGTTCAAAGAATTTGGGCACGTTCCCAATGTCAAATTACTCTAAAATGCCAAGTTTTTTTCAATTCAGTCTGCTACAGGCACTTTCCCTACAAAATCCTATAACATATTTCAAGACTGAATGTACAGTTGAACAATTTTTTAAGACAAAAGTATTATGCAGCCATGTCTTTGGTTTGTAAAACAATTTATTGTGGTACATATCGTGACAGGGTTCTAGCGCATTGCAATATACAATGATACATGTACGCTCCTGGCGTATCATGACAGCCCTATTATATAGGAACCCTTTTCTTCTCAAATTAAATAGTTAGAACTTAAAAAATCATCAAATTTTGCATGATTTTGCAATAACCAAGTTGGTCCTTACAGGGGAACTTTTCTGTATATACTTCTCTTTGCTGTTAGTAGAATTGTTGGTATATTTAGTCATATTCAGTAGCTACTACTTGAATTCTTGTTAATGATATAAGCTATGTGTATGTTTTGTTGGTAGCACGGGCGATCCTTGTCTGTGACTCTTATACATTTATATTGAGAAAGGTACACAACTTTTTCAGACCAAAATCACCCTAACTTATTATTGTCTTCGTGTACGCTTCAAATATCACTAATACACACAAAAACTGTTTAATAATCGGAAAAAAAATAATTAATCTACATAATAATAAGCTTATATACTTCATAGAGTGTTAAATATGTTTTTAATGCAACCAACTATTTGCGACTTTATAAAGTCGGCAATGATGTGACTCTCGGCGCACTACGTTCGTTCAGAAAAGATCTTTGTCATATCAACAGTAATGATTAAATTTGCACTACATATCTCTATACATATATGTATAAGAGCAGTAGACAAAGATTGCCTGTGGTTGGCAGAACTGGGTTTTTATTGTTATTGCTTTCATCTTTATTGTATTTTCCCAGCTTCAGCTGCTTGTTTTAGTTATATATTTTTGGTGGAAAGTGCATGCACTAATATTTAATATCACATTCTCTATAAATCAAAGCTCTGAGTAGCTAGTATTTATAGTGTAATATGTAGAGGTTAAGAAAGATATCCATATAGAATCTGGGTAAAAAACTCTTAAGGCAAGTTGTCTTCTCAGATTAACCTTTTAGAATGTTGTAACTTTGTATGATTTTATATACTCAATATTTGTAATACATCATTGAGTGCAACACCGGAGCGTTGTACTTTTTATGTAATAGATTTCTTTTTTGTCCCTGTATACGGAACATTTTGGCTATCAGTGTCGGCGATCATTCCTAAGCATTTTTCTCAGATAATCATGGGCTACTGAAAATTATAATAAAATCTTGACTGTCACTGGAAAGTAAGGGAAGTTATTTTGTCATTCTGAAATGAAGTACATGTAGTTTTAATTGAAAATCCATGTCATTTATATTGATTTAAGCTGTGTATAATTCTAGAATCAATCAGATTTTCTTATTTGACAAATTCAGCAAATGACCATATATATTGGGACAAAAATGTATATGTAAGGACTGAACTGCATTTTTTAATTGCTGTAGATATCGTTATATGTTTTTAATGTGATCAATGGGTTCTTTCATGGGAATTTAATCTACTAAGACAATTTATTGAAACCTTTCTGTTTCAGAAATATTTGCTGTGAAAGCAGCTCAGTTTATACATACATCATTTCTTGAACTAAATGTACATCCATGTACCTAACCTTAATTGCACTACTGGAATGCTTGTGTTCCTTAAAATAAATGTGTTTTTTTTATTTTATCTGTTTATCATAATGTATCAATTTATATCTTCTTAGAGTTCTTCTCTTTCAAAGCATTTTCAGCAAAAATATCTTATTTTTCAATAAACATAATATACAGTTTTGGTTGATACTCATATTGCAGGTTTGTATTTAGCTCAATTATACCAAAGGCTTAGTGCAAAAGGATTGTAACTCACTTTTTTCAAAAATCACATCCTAATAAAGTATTATGAACAAAGTCTGAAGATAAATACAAAAATAAAAATTATGTTTAAAGGTTGTATCTCAAATTTGCATTTATATTTTTTGTGCAAAAGGGTTGTAACTCAAGTAAATACACCCATTTTGCACAAAATTATCTTTTTTATACAAGGGACATAAGTTATAAACTCTTCAATAAATTGTTGAATATAACTTCACAAGAAGACAATGTCTCCAACTTTTACTGTTAAAATTTTGTTTTGCTGTATGAATTTCAAGAAGTAAAGTAATTTGGTGAATGCATGCAAACTTAATATGAATGTCATTACATGTACTTCCATTTACAAGGAACAAGTTGCCTCAGAAAGCCATCTTAAATCCTTTACAAATATGCAAATGTAATACATCAATGGAAATGTCTCAATGTCAGAATTACTTTACTTCAATATTTGTTTCTTTTTTTATAAAATCACCTTTTATGATGTCTGTTCATCTTAATGTTTTTTTCGTTGTTTTCGGTATTGACTAGATTTTTACTTCCTTCATCATAGAATATAAACAAACCATTGTTGACTTTGTAAAAGAAAATATCCTACTTGAGTGACATCAAACAAAACTGTAGACTAATATTAGTATTTTAAACATCAGTGTGGGGAATCGCATGACCCATATGGTTCCTAACACTGCAAAAATGACAACCAGATCAACAAATTTAGATGAAAAAGACAAGGTAAATGACATTTATACGTAACCAATTTTTCAGACCTAGTGCAGTATAAGCTGCATGAAGTTGTCTTTCTAGCGGTAGTTCTGCCAACCCCACAATGGTTCTATATAGTTTTCTATATTACCTCGAGGTTTGAACGAGTCGAGAGATGTTTGGATAAACTTCAAGGTAATCAAGAAATTTAGAACAGTTGTGGGGTATGCAATTTTAACTACCACTAGAAAGAGAACCATATAGGTCACGTGATTCCCCTACACTGAACATGATATCAGAGATTTTATATGCATGTAACAAACACCAAACAAATTTGTCTTTGACTTTCCAGATCAACAAAATGTGAACTAGCTAAAGTAATGAACAGACAGACATGTTATCAAGAATTATTGATACAGAAAGATGATACAATTAAACATTTAGAACAAAAATCTACTGTTGATAATATTATAGAAGATAAAAAATCAAGGTAGTGTATTGTATTTCATTTTTTACTGTATTCAAGTCTGTGTCTATATTCAGAACAGTTTGGTTCAAATTTCACTGATAACAATACTATTTCCATTAGCTGAAGCTTCCAGTTTTTACATTTTCAGTGTTCTTTTACTGCATTGACATCACATATCACTGTTTAACTTTGACAAATATACATCCAAATAGAATTGAGTTTGGTTGTCTCCACTAGTTAATACTTTATTCAACTGACATAGTTTCAAGAGAATAGAGCATCTTATAAGCTAAGTTTCATGCTTATGCATGTTCACAGACTTCACATCTGTTGCCCCTGATCCACGGGCTTTGGGAATCTCTCTGGGAGTATAATTCTGCTTATTGCAGCCCACAAATTGGCAAAACAGAAAATACCACTCTCGCAGGTACCCATTTACATAAAGTGAAGCAATCGCAGGTAAATTTCTTGCTCAAGGTAAATTGCATTGTCTCTAGTTTGGCTCGAAACCCGAGACCTCTTGACTCCTAAGCATGTATCCTACCACTGGATTACTGCTTTTATAGAATACTGTAAAAGAAAAACTTGTATAACTACCTGATATAGAAACACTATAAATATCTAATTAAACAACATGTAGATGTCTCTAACATACATGTATATACGTGTTTGTGATATATGGTAAGACTATTGATCTATCATTCATCAAATATTGTATATTATATAATTTTGTGTTTTTTACATGTCTAGTTGTCATATAGTCGTCACTAGGGCTGTCATGGTATACCGGTATACTGGTATATTGCAATTGGCAGCTGCAGCAATACGTACTGCGGTACGATTTTAACATACCAGTATTTGGCGATATTTTTTATATCATTGGAAAATTCTTCCCTTTGCAAAATAAAAGGAGCTAAACATCAGTTTTTCCATTGTTCATTCCATCTAACCTTAAGTTACAAGAATTTAACTGATTGGGGCACGTCACAGTCCTATATGACAGTTGATACTTAAAGAGGCTAGATTTTATCAGTAGCTGTATGTAAGATGTGCAATGTTTCTGTTACATAATGCGGAGGCACAACGATTCTAAAGCCCCACAATATAATGTGGTATGTATCGCGGTACAATGCCAACGTATTGCAATATGGCAAATCTGAACGTATCTGTAAGTATCAAAATTAATATTACTCCCAGAAAGTGCCTTAAGAACAAACAAAAAATCTACTGCTGATGATAAAAATAACAGTGACTGATTTCGCCAAATTATGAAATATAGCCTTGTGCCCCGTTTGAGCATGTTGCCTGGTGTGGATTTCAATTTGTATTTTAATCAAAGGTGAATCATATCTTTTACTGTGTCAGCTGTTTTTATGTATAATATACACTTATGATGATAATGTTTGCTAAACATGCTTGAATAAATAAAGTAATACACTTAGTTCTTTAAGCCATCATTCTATGATCAGAGTCTTGTTTCATAGAATTGCTTTATTTTTTACTGACATGTTCATGTTATAAGAAAGTGTCTGGTTGCTCTCTTAATGCATTCATTTCAACAGAACACCAAGGAAAATCTATATGTCATATAAAATCAAGCATTGCCCGCAAGACTGTAGTAACTTGCTCTTGAATGCAATGCACTTACTTCAGTCTTGCGGCCAACCCTTGATGATTGATATGTTGTTTTTTTCTCTTCTAAAGTGTTTTTTTCTGAACATCTGTCGCTTAGTATGGTGTGATTAACTAATGTCAAGGTTATTTAGCGATATATTTCTAATTAAATAGTACATTTATCCCTGGAAGGACCTAGTTAATATACAATTATAGTTATATATTCGTTGATACAGAGGTTTTGTTGTATGAATGGTCTAGCTCAAGACCTTCCGTGCAGTCATGAAAATACTTGTAACAAAATGACAGAACAATATTATAAGTCTTTATTTTGATATCCACACCTTTCCTTGACAAATATGTATTGACTTGTCACCCTCACTGAAAACGAAAGGATAGGCTAAATATCTATTTCCACTAATAACTTGGTTAACATTCTGAATGTGACACATATTAACTTTTACACCAGACAATGTATCCCCCCGGTGAAAAAAGTTCATGAAACTCATGAATAAATGCATGAATAAGTTCATGAATTTATTCATGAATAAATCAATCATGAAAATTAAAATTTAGGTTTCATGAACTTTGATAGTTCATGAATATGATCATGAATAAGTTCATGAACTATCAAAGTTCATGAAACCTAAATTTTAATTTTCATGATTTATTTATTCATGAATAAATTCATGAACTTATTCATGAGTTACTCACATAATTTATTATATAGAGGGTTGCCCACAAGACTGTAGTAAGTGCATGCAGTTAAAGAGAGAAATACTACAGTCTTTGATTTATATACAACCCACGATTTTATATGTCTGTTACACATGTGTAACCCGATAAAAATCCATGGTCCAAACTGAGATTTGAACCCACGACCTCTCGGGTCGTAAGCGGACACTCTACCACGTCGCCATAAAAGCTATCTTGAAGGCAAGGGAGTACAAGTGCCGTATTATACCTCTGCTACACATGTGTATACAAAATGCATTTATTGAATGAATGGTAGAGAGCTGTCTTTACTTGTATTGATATTAGGGTGCAGGAATGGACCTTTCCATTTGAATTATAATAATTTACCAATGGTTAACAGTTACGTTTTGTCCCACAAGGTGTTAACAAAAAAGCACATGGTTGTATGAATTGTGTGGGTAAATGTATTGTTATTTTAAAAAAGGCTCCATACGGAGTGGTCAATTCTGAGCATTTTCTTTTAAAGGAATTAATGTATTTATTATTTTCTTCCCTCTTCTGATGTTGCATTCTATTACATGTATTATCATTGTAATTGCAATAGACATGTTTATGATATGAAAAGAGCCCTTTACTAATTAGGGCTGTCACAATAAGCCAGAAGAGAACACTGCAGTAAAATATTTTTTTGAAATTTAGAGTCATCTGCTGTCACAAAAATCATCTTGGGTAATTCAGTTACCCCTTATCAAATCTAAAAATGCTCACACATGTTCAGTAGAATTATTATAATTTGCCTCCTTTAATATGTAAATATGAACTTGTGTTCATGTGTTGATTGAAATTGTTATTTCGCTCTCATGTTTTTTTTTGTCATCAACTATTCTTGTAAGTAAAGCTTCTATGTGGTGAGAAACATTTGTCAAGTTTTAAGGCTTTTGTAAAGTGCATACTTATGCTACTGTCCAATTTGTGGCTGTCCTGATTTCAAATTATGATCCTTATTTGTACATATCCTTATTAAAAAATGTACATATCCATTGTTTTCAAATATTTTGCATCTTTGTTTGTCCTGTTTTTTTATTTCTTTGATTTAATGTTGGTAGATGTAATACTCAGTTCAATTTAGTTCTGGCTTCCAAAACGTAATTTTGATTTTCATCAGATGCATCATTCGATTAATATCCTGTTCATTAACAGTGTACACACATGTTTGCTCCTTTGGTTGTTGAGTCATAAAATATATCCTCTTGAGATACTAGGACAGTCTGGTGTTACTGTCTTAATCAAGATATATGTAGTCTTATTCATGTAGTCCAAGATGCTGGAAGTAATATACTGTTTCAGTATTCTGTTAATGTCAATTAGATTTTCCTGGTGTAAATTCCTTTGTGACTTCTGCTATGTTTACAATAATAAGCTGTTCTGATTCTTCATCATTTTTTGGACCCAGGTCGATAGCGCAGCTGGTTGTGTGCCTGGATTTCAAACCTTGTGTCCCTAAGAGGGTACGGGTTCGAATCACGCAAGGTTATACCCTTTTATGAAAATTTGACAATAATGTCCATTTTCCTCCATTAATAAGGTATATGAAGAAGTTTTAAAGGTCTTGTGGAAGGGTAGGTGAGTACTGGTTATAGACAAGGATTCAGGAGAGCTAGTTAAGGTGTGCTGGATGACGTAAAATGACATAAAAAGTTGTGTTGTCATGGCGATAAACCCAGAAATGAATTAAAACCATCATTTATTTTATCTACTTGTTATCCCCCGCCGATGGAATCGGGAGGGGGATATAGTTTTGGCGTTGTCCGTCCGTCCGAAGTTCGTTTTCGGAGTAGTTCTCTGCAACTACTGGCTGGAATTCAACGAAACTTTATGGGAATCATTTATGGGAAACGAATTTGCTTGTTACAAACTAAGACAGGCTGTACTCACTTGGCAAGTCTATGGGCAGATCTGGAACCTGAGGCTTTTACTAAGGGACTTTTACTATCACCTTTGTAAAGGGAGCTTTACAGTATACCAGAAATAGTTACTTAGAATATCAGTTTTAATATGTTTTATGAGCAACAATGCTGCTTTTAAAATTACTAAAACACTTGTGACAGATGTGATGTTAATAATTGAAATAATGCTGTTGTAACAAAGTTTTGAATGTAAAATCATCTGAATGATGAAATCTTTAATAGATGAAAATTAATATAATTAATATATATATTTACAGTAAAAGTTCATTCTCTCTAACACCACCAGCTCGAATTAATTGACTGAGTCGAACACATTGTCTGGCACCGATCAATTTCCCTTCTATATCTATATAAAACAACCTCTTCTGAGTCAAACAGGACAGGGTCGAACTCTCGAACCAATATCACGGTCACATGGTTTTCAAATACACTATATACTATTGTCTCTCTCAAACAATAGATTTTCACACATCAGCAACAAAGGTCTGATCGTAGGTATTGTTTGTGACGCGTGATAATAACACTGCGTGAAAATCGCTCAACATTAAATTTGTTAATTGATTTTATTTGTCAAAGCATTTTGTTGTGTGATCACATTGTCGCACAAAAATGCTTAACAATAGAATTGTTTGTAGATTGCACATTGTTGATGGACACAAGTTATAAAGTGTCATGGTATAATTGTAAATCAAGAATAAAATGAGTAACTAAGGCCTCGCTAAAACAAATGAATTAGTGCGTAGTGCTTCTTTTATGTTTCAAGGTAAAATAAAATTACGTAAACAATATTTGAGTTAGTTTTTATTATTTTATTTCACTTTTATATTCCTTATTTACAGTATAGCCTTGTAATATACAAGCTCTTAATACAACAAAAAGAAATAAAAGAGATGAGTAGAATCTAGTGCACAACTATTGTATCACAACGAACCATTCTTAATGAAACACATAGCATGGACGTTCATCTCTTATACTACTACTCACCCAAATCATAATAATGCTCATAAATGTATAACTAACGAACAAAAACTAAGTTATAAGCAAATTAATTTGCAATTTGTACTGACTACGTTCACAAACCACTTGAACGAACCGTGTCACACGGTGTGTTTATATTAAACCAAGGGAGATAACGAATAAGAACAGTTTAAAAAACAAAGGGAAGAAATAACGTCGAACTCGGACGAATGTCGGTCAGGTCGAACACCTGCCTGTCTCGAATTTTCTTCCACGTCCCTTCGAGTTCGAGCCAGCCAACTTTTACTGTAATTGTTTTTTGTCATATGCTAGTATGTGAAATATTTCTGTATATTGTTCTAATTTTATAAGTTTTGTATATTATACTCTTGATAATAAGTAAGATACAGTAAAGTTTTTCTATTAAGACCAGCAAAATCAATGGTCTGAATAGCGAAATGGTCTTATTATAGATAACCTTATGTTCACAAATTAAGCCAACAAAAGTGGTCTCGATAGCGGAACTTTACATAACTGATATGTTGGGTGTTATTGAGAGTTGACTGCTGTGAAGAGGATCATTTCCATTAGAAATTGTTTGACGTTTGATTGGGGATGAACTTGAAGTAGTTGATATTTAAACATTGTTGCATTTGTATTTGAAAGCTGTAGTTCACTAGAAATATGTCTTGGAAATACTCCTAAGGTTTATAATGATATTAATATTTCTTCATTTGATATTGAAATTTCCACTATGAAAATACGTATGGAATGCTTATCATATTTATACAATGTATTGCATAAATAATTTAGGAAAGGCAAATTGTGCATTTTCCCAAGAAGGGTCTTTGAGGCCATATCAGGTGTGTAGCAATTGCGTTGTGTGTTGGTGTGTTCTTTCTTTGTTTCTTTGTTTCTTTGTTTGTTTGTTTCTTTCTTTCTTTCTTTCTTTCTTTCTTACTTTCTTTCTTTCAAGTTAAACTTAAATATTTAAAATTTGTGTTATGATTTCAGTGTTAAGTCTACTTTAAGGCAATACAATATATTTAATCACATGAAGACTTACATTGGACTAAATACCAGTTGTAAAACAACTACACTGAAGAAACTGTACTGTCTCTGATCTCTGCTGCTCCTTATATTGATAACATTGTAACTTTTAAGAAATTTTATTACATTATTTCAGTAAGCAGACAAAGAATGAGAGAGAATTCCAGGAGAGAATCCGTGTATTACAGAATCAGAATCGGTTTTTAAATGAGGAAGTAAAGAAACTTGCTAGGTTAAGATTACTGGAACATGGTCAAATACAGGAACAAAATTTGTAAGTAAAATAATTTTTCATAAATTTATTTTATAATATTTTTCATTCTATTTGTTTTATTCATTTATACCTTTATTATTACCTCAATATTTATACATTTTAATATAAATGTTTAAATTGAGATCATGCTTTTTGAAAAAAACTAGTTTTTAATCTTTAGCCAGATTTTTCAACGAAAAAAAAAAATGCTTATAGTTTGGCGAAACCTGGGGTGGGCAGGCTCTCGGGCACCTGATGTTGTTAACAATTGCGTTAAAGTTTTTTCTTCTGCCATTTATTATCAGATCTTTATAAAACTTCATACAATGATAATAATCATATTATGATGAACAGAATTATAAAGTTCCACAACTCTACCTGGCTTTATTATGGATTATTTCCCTTTGTAATTTTTGTGTTAAGGTTTTTATATGTTGGATATCTCTGTCATTTATGGTCAGATCCTGATGAAAATCTGGCTTTAATGTGGTTTCCACATTACATTTCTTGTTATCTTTTTAATTGATTTTGAGATTAAAAACAATGGACTTGCCAAAGAAATATGCAATGTAACGGGTACTGAAGCACTGATACTTCATACTTCATACTTCATATTTCATACTTCATACTTCATACTTCTGATTTAAGTAGAATGACATATAGGATTTTGATAAGTAAATTATTGGATATTGCCATTTTTTGTGTTTTGAAGTAATATTTTCAAATAATATAAATCTGTATTGTCCGTTTTTTCTCAACTGTCAAAGCTTGAATAATTTCACAGTGACTGAATGCATTGTTTTTCTACTGGCGGCCTAATTGTTATTAAATATAGCTTGGCTAAAACATATCATACGGCATAAGCAGCTTTACTCGATCATTACACTCACTTTCTGAAATTCATGAATGTATCATGACAATAATTTTTAATAAATGCATTCACCATGAGATTGTTCATGTTTTGACAGTTGAGAAAAAACGAACAATAATCAATCACAGATTTTGTGATTTCTGACATTAATCCTAATACACATGTAGTAAAATTTCATTAATTTTATCTGTGAAGTTGGAAAACTAATTTATGTATCTCAGCATTTAAGATAATGTACATAATTTTGTAAAAATATCTTCATAGGGTAATAGAACCCCTGGTGGTTACTATCCACCATTGTTCTACAGCCTGATCCTGATCATTTCAGACAGGCTTTCAACAATTCAAATGTTGCCTAGATAGCCAAACACTGTGTTTAGTTTTAGTTTATTATCTTGTTTTTGTTCTGTTTTTAACTTTTAAACACTTTTTACCCCTGTTCTTTCTTGTTACTTAAAACCTTAACTTTATTCTTGCACTGATGCGCACCTGCTAGTAATACCCGAAAGGGGAGTCAAGCAGTATATATAGATAGATATATATCTCAGTTTTCTTTTCAGTAAGTCATGCTGATTTGTCAGGAATCAGTATGGATTGTTATTTAGATGCAAATTTTTAAGATAATAATATCAATTAACTGCAAACTATATAATTGTGGCAGATGGACATTTATATGTTATTTTCGAGTATTCAGAATTGATTATTGTTACAATAATATAATAATAGGTTCTTTACTGAATTACTCAGTATGAGCAGGTGGCTGGAATGTGAACCTAACAGTTTTCATTACATATACTGTAACTGGTGAAAAATCTTTTTATCCACAATTGTATCTATGTTGTTGATAGATTTTTCAAGTGTTTTCTGTCTGGAGCACTGTAAACAATATTTTTATCATATTGCAGAGCTTTTTTCAGTATTTGGGGAAGGGGCCTGGGGCCTTTTTATATAGAAAACTTGGGAAATTTTATCGCTATGTCATAGATAGGCGACAAATTTGGGGAAAACTGCATGATTTTCATGACCAAGCTCCACGAAAGATTGCCCTGCATGTGAAACCTGAAATGCTTTGTATGAATTAATGAAATGCATGAGACAGTTTTTCCAAAAATTGGCATAAAGCATTACCTGAAAGTTCCTCTAGTAAGATTGTTCGAATTGTGCCCCCTGGCCAAGGTTAAATTGTTTTAAGATCCTCTTGCAAGATAGTTAAAGTTATATCCCCAAGGTCAAAATTGGCAATACCCTTAAAACTCAGACTCATTTTGAGAAAAGTTTGGACAAGTGTTGGAAATATAAATCCTTAAATTTCTTATAGATCAGAATGTTCCCTATGGCTTGACAACTTATTAGACTCACATTGGTTTTACTTTGACTCAGGAGTTGCAGTTCATGACATCTCAAATGATGTTATGTTGTTATAAGAAGTAAACTGCATTATTGTTCTGCCTTGTAACTCTTTAAGTATTCCCCTTTGACCTGCACAATGCATTTCTAGCTCTTCTGTAACAATTGTACGAGCAGATCCAGGGGTGGATCCAGGATTTTTTCTATGGGAGGGTCTGAACTTTTCTAGGGGGGGAGGGGTCCGAATTTTTCTAGGGGGGGGGGGTCCCAACCTTGAACCTCAACCACATTATACACATTTTGCAAAAAATGCAACATAATTATAATAAAAACTTCATAACCATTAAATCTATGTTAAACACCAAGAAAAATTGCTTCATGCTACTTAAAAATGACTTACAGGCAAGAAATACACAGGTACAGGTAAATTTTTCAAATTCTAGGAGGGTCCGGACCCCCCTGACCCCCCTGCTGGATCCGCCTATGAGATCCATTCAATAAATTTAGAGAATCACTGATCTGTCGTAAAATTATCCGATATTTTTTTATTCAAAATTATTTTATACAGTTACTGGGTATCTTCTCATAGATTTTTAAAAACAAGTAATTTCAACCTGTTGAATGGAGTTACAGATGAATTTGGAATATTTTGTTGAAAGTTAGTTAAGAAGTTAGTCTATGTTTATAAAATTTGCACCTACAATGCAATAGTGTGTTCTAAGACCACAACAAGTTGATCATAATTATGTTCTACCCATTTTTCTGGGGAAAAATGGAGTGAGCGAGCAAAGAAAAAATTCTTAATTCAGTTGCTTTATATAGTGGTTTGACCAAATTTTTCTGAGCAAGGAAATAAAAATATTTTTGTGAAAACTGTCAAAATGGTGCAAGCGAATCCATGGAACACATGATCAACTTGTTGTGGCCTAACCTATCATTGCTGGGATAACATAATTATAAAATTTGTTGTAAAATTTATAATTTGTAATTTTTAGAAGGTTACAGAAATTAGAAGGTGACATAGAGAAATGGAAGATGGATTATGTTAGTTTAATACAATCTTGTATACGTTGTCCTGGTGAGGAAGGTTGTGAAGATGTAGAATTATGTCTATATGGAGGAGATAAGGTATATTTTATATCATACAGAGTTGATCATCTAATGCTACAGTCTCATAAACATAAAAAATAGCTGTGAGGGCTCCGCTCGGGCGTCATGCGATCAAGCTCCGCAAGGACCCGCGTGAACTCTTGCGTTTCCTCACAGACTGTTACGTTTTTACTAGGGTCCATAAGATGAGCCATGGATACATGTATATAGTGCATTTGTTTATAAATATTGTTTTAGTGTATTTGTTGATAAATATCATTTCAGTGTGTATTTTTATGTTAGCACTTCATCTTCAACATTGGAGTCACTTGGATTAATTTTTAGCACTATCTGACTTTAAAGTATTTGATGTCTGTAATATTGATATTATAATGAGACAACTCTAAAAGGGTTTCACATGATTATTATGTTGTTATTGTTCCTAGAGGCACTTGCTAGCAAGGAATAAATATTAAATGTCTTTGTCATGATTCCTTCTGAGTACAATTCTAATTCCAGAACTTTCACTAATTTCCTTCAATTCATGTGGGATTTTAAATGATGTAAATTGTCTCAGAAAAATATAGTGCTCAGAGTTTCCATGAAACAGAAAATATTTTTGTCAATCAGAAAGTTATATTCAGTACTCTCATGAGAGCTTTTGTTCTGTTGTTTATAATGTAAAAGCTGGAAACAATTCTCATCTCTTTAGCCAGGAAAACAATAAGAAGTAAAGTTATATTTGATAGTTGTTGCTTTTTAACTTTATTGGTTGTCAATGTTTGTTTGTGTATGACTGTCTTTCTTCTTAGACTCATCTTTGCTTTTCTGTTTGAAATATTTAAATGATATTATCAGCCATGTTGTCAAAAATTCAGATTATTTATATAATTAATACTGTATTTGTTTATTTTAGCATAAGAAAAGAATACAAACATTATTAGATGAAGCAAGAAAAATCAATCCAAGTCTTCCAACTTATCATGGGTATGTGTAAACTTTTACTCTACCTGGTTTCACAAAATATCCCAAAATGAAATTAGTGTTGATAGTCTCTAGTTAAAAGGATCATTATTAAGCAGTGGTGCTTTTCACATAAATTCTTACATAAAAAATCTTCATAAGTCAAAAGCCAGAAACCTTAATAATATGCTCATTTTTTGGCTTATCGATTCTAAATATTATAGAATTGTGTAGAATTGTGTATACCTTTTGAATATCATATCATAATAATGTTTATTATCCATCTGACTTTGAAGTGCTAATTACATGAAACTGACTTACAAAGATTTTTTTTGTAAGAATTTTTGTGAAAAGCACCACAAATATACATGACTAAACTGCATCTTAAATAGAATTCTTAACATTGAAATCGTTTGTAAACTGATTGCATTATGAATGAAAAAAAAAC
Organism: Mactra quadrangularis; assembly: GCA_025267735.1. NCBI lineage: Eukaryota > Metazoa > Mollusca > Bivalvia > Venerida > Mactridae > Mactra > Mactra quadrangularis. The sequence goes on from CM046311.1 coordinate 14,310,415, forward strand.
TGTTCCTATTATTAGTCTTTAATCTAGAAGCTGCCTAGTACTTGCTGAAAATTAAAGCAATAACATCATGGTAGTTATTTTGTTATTCCAATACTATCAAGATGATGATTTTAGCTATTGTGACACTATCAAGATAAAGATTTTAGCTATTGTGACTCCATCAAGATAATGATTTAATCTATTGTGACACAATCAAGATAATGATTTTAGCTATTGTGACTCCATCAAGATAATGATTTTAGCTATTGTGGCACAATCAAGATAATGATTTTAGATATTGTGACACCATCAAGATAGTGGTTTTAGCTATTGTAACACAATCAAGATGATGATTTTAGCTATTGTGACACAATCAAGATAATGATTTTAGCTATTGTGACACCATCAAGATATTGGTTTTAGCTATTGTGACACCATCAAGATAATGAATTTAGCTATTGTGACACCATCAAGATAGTGGTTTTAGCTATTGTGACACAATCAAGATAATGATTTTAGCTATTGTGACACCATCAAGATAATGATTTTAGTTATTGTGACTCTATCAAGATAGTGATTTTAGCTATTGTGACACTATAAAGATAGTGATTTTAGTTATTGTGACACAATCAAGATAATGATTTTAGCTATTGTGACACAATTAAGATAATGATTTAGTTATTGTGACTCTATCAAGATAGTGATTTTAGTTATTGAAAAAATACCAAGATAGTGATGAGTGCTGAAATAGTCACTAATAGTTATATGGACAATGGAGGTTTTGTTAATTAATTTTAGATCTCTTAAAGTAGGCTTGTAACATATTACCTCTGTGTCCTTGCCATGTTTGCTAGAATGTCCTAGCATATTTGTAAGTAAGCCGCCCGGCTAGCTCAGTTGGTAGCACACAAGTCTACTGATCTAGGGGTCATGGGTTCAATTCCCAGGCGGGGCATACTTTCGTGGAGCTTGGTCATGAACTTTTTTCTATGGTCATTTTCCCTCCTACCAATTCTTAATTATGTAGGGCAGCTGTCAGTCACTGACAAAAGTATGTGCTTAGTAGTTGGTTCACAGCTAAATCCAGAGATTTAGCCTTTCCTGGAACAGTGAGTAGGTTGACTAACCGCCGTTATATGACCTATACAATGTGTTGCTAGGGTGTTTAACCCAACAAAAACCAACAAAACAAACAAACATTGTATAAAAAATGAGACAAATTTTTCTTAAGTTGTGACTTGTTATTTATTTCTAGTTTAATGAATAGAGAAGTACATGTAGATGAGTATGGTTTTAAACATGTCTATACAAATACTGGTCTAGTTCTACATTATCTGTGTACAGAATTAACTCATCATTTCCTCATACAAGCTGGGGTGTTTGAAGATCATCAGAAAAAATGGACAACCTTCATGAGACAACATGGAAAACATCCATTACAATGTGTAAGTGCATTGGTTGACATGTTTTTTTGAGATATATCTGCCTGCTGGGCCAATACACTGTTTGTGGGGTTAGGGGCCTCTGCCTTTTTTACTTTGGAAAAATTAGTGTGGTTTTCACTTAATTGGCAGAAAAGGAGCCAATTCATTGCCAGTAAAAAGGAATTAATTTATGATTTATAGGTGTTACAAAATTAATGAGATGATCCAGAAAATTATTTGGTAAAAGAAACAACATAGAATGTTTTCAAATTAAAAAGTAATCATTTTGCCATGTGGCCTTTTAGGTCTAAGGTAAAGTTTTTGGATTGAATATGTTCTTTTAGCTTTTGGAATTTGGTTTGATATTTTCATATGATTTAAAGACATGCAGATGTATAGATCATGTTTTGTTGACCTGGAATTTCTGGACTGGCTAATATAAAGAGCTTGAGATAATATAAACATCCATCAACATTTAGCTTTAGACAAGTTTAGAGTCAATTTACTGAATATTGACATTGTTATTTCAGAGATCCGAGTTAAAGTCATTATGTCGAGGTGGTATACCTGATAGATTTAGAAAACAAATCTGGCAACATTTAGTTCATCATAAAGTTAGAGATTTGATGAAAATAAAGGGAGATTACTATTACAGAAATATTTGTAATATGTTACCTGAATCACCAGTGAGTTACTTCCCTTTGTTGTTGTTTTAACATGATAGTTTAAAGCACACATCAGTGAAGCTGACTAATCAAATGAATGCATTAAAACCGTACATCATGTCTCTAATCAATATGAACAAGCATTGCTGAAAATTCATTTCAAATATCACTATTAACTAGACAGCATTTTTAAAACACTATTTTACCTGTATATCTTGATTTTTATGTCATATTACTTAAAAAGAAGTCTTTAAAAAATTATGCATGAAAATCATTTTAAAAAACTGTGTTTTTCACAGAGGTCTTTAATGTATATCACAGGAGCTTGTCATTTTATATCATACCACGAAAATAATGAAGGAGGGGAATTTTCGTAGTATGATATAAAATGTCAAGCTCCTGTGTGTATATATTCTTAAGTAACAAAGTTTCTTTCTAAAATATTGCTTGAAACTACATTGACATATCTACTAGTTCATAATTTTATGTAGTTACTAGTTTTGTAAGTAATTGATAAATTGTGATAATTTATTCCAGCTTGCAGCATGTTACAGAAAACAAGTATCATTAGATTTAATGAGGACAATGCCAAATAATGTCAAGTTTTCTACATCAGGTTCTAAAGGGGTGAGTATAATGTCAAGTTTTCTACATCAGGTTGTAAAGGGGTGAGTATAATGTCAAGTTTTCTACATCAGGTTGTAAAGGGGTGAGTATAATGTCAAGTTTTCTACATCAGGTTGTAAAGGGGTGAGTATAATGTCAAGTTTTCTACATCAGGTTGTAAAGGGGTGAGTATAATGTCAAGTTTTCTACATCAGGTTGTAAAGGGGTGAGTATAATGTCAAGTTTTCTACATCAGGTTCTAAAGGGGTGAGTATAATGTCAAGTTTTCTACATCAGGTTCTAAAGGGGTGAGTATAATGTCAAGTTTTCTACATCAGGTTGTAAAGGGGTGAGTATAATGTCAAGTTTTCTACATCAGGTTGTAAAGGGGTGAGTATAATGTCAAGTTTTCTACATCAGGTTGTAAAGGGGTGAGTATAATGTCAAGTTTTCTACATCAGGTTGTAAAGGGGTGAGTATAATGTCAAGTTTTCTACATCAGGTTGTGAAGGGGCGAGTATTATGTCAAGTTTTCTACATCAGGTTGTAAAGGGGTGAGTACAATGTCAAGTTTTCTACATCAGGTTGTAAAGGGGTGAGTATAATGTCAAGTTTTCTACATCAGGTTGTAAAGGGGTGAGTATAATGACAGTATATATTGTTCTATCAAATTAGTTAAGCCCTGCTAGCTCAGTTGGTAGCACTCAAGTCGACTGATTTAGGGGTTGTGGGTTCGATTCCAAGAATAGGCATACATTTGTGGAGTTTGGTCATGAAAAAATTTCTACAGCCATTCTCCCTCTGGAATCACTGATTTTAAATCATTAAAGGCTTTCGCCAGTTGTCAGTCACTGATGAATGTATGTGCTTAGTAACTGGTGGACTGCTAAATCCAGAGATTTCACCTTTCCAGGAATGGTAAAGATCATAAAAGTTTGAAGCAATGTTTGTTTCAGTAATTCTTTCGTTTCATGAGTCATAAGCTATACATACAGGGCTGGAATTTATGCTCACATACTCCCAAAATGCGAGTATCTTTTATTCTTTCTCACAAAGTTTTGCAAGTTAAAATCTACACAATAATGCCCTTGTTTTATCCATAATTAATAGAGCTATTTTGTTTTTATTTTGCATGTATGAATATTAACTATGACATTGTATGCTACTAAAATTTTGAGAAAAAAATGCGAGTGATTTATTTTTTCATTTTGAGAGTTGAAATGAAATCAACTCCCTAAAATTTGCAAGTCCATCTTTTTGTTAAATTCGAGCCCTGAATACAAACCAATATTTTAAAAGAATGATTTTTGCTATATTGTTTTCTGGTCAGATATTTATTACAATGTATGTATGTTTGTAGGTAATGGATCTACAAGATGTACTGTTAGCATTCTGTATACATAATCCAACTATTGGTTATTGTCAAGGAATGAACTTTATAGCTGGAATGTCCCTTATATTTTTAGATCCTGAAGATGCTTTCTGGTTGGTATTATTTGTTTTTATTCACCTTTAACCATTTCTCTGCTTAGGTCTTTCTTTGCTTGTAAAGATATACAAATTGATTGATAGATTTTGATAATAATAGCATGTTTTGACACATCGTATTTCAATTTTTAGACATAATAATGACTTGTATTAAATCATGCATATTCTTTTTACTAGTGATCGGACATCAGCTAGAAATCTTTATAGGTAATCTGTAGGAATCAATGTCCAGTGTTGATGTGATTCTTCAGCTTTTAATCAGTTCTTGATAAGATTGCTTGTGCATGCTTGTTTAGCATGATGACCTTAAGTTTTATTTTGTTAACAATGAACAATAATTTTCAATGTTTGTTCAGCTGTCTGATATCCTAATGATTCATTATTTGTAATTCATTGGCAACGTGTTGGGTAATATTTTAAATGCCTGTTTGAAAAATAGGCCATATTGTATTATAGGGTTGTCTGTCTGTCTGTTTATCTGTCTGTTCGTTGACAATAACTTGTCTGGCCTAGTTTCACCAAATCTTTACTGTGGATAGCCCGTGGAACAAAAATGGGCCCTATTGATTATGAAGCCCAAGGGATGAAAGGTCAAAGTTGCTTGGACTTTTTATGGAACAGTTTTTAAATTCGGCTTTAATGTGGTTTCCACATTACATTTCTTGTTCTATATATTGTAGGATGCTGGTAGCAGTAGCTGAGAGTTATTTTTCACCACATTATTTTGATCATAGTTTAATAGGAGCTCAATCTGATCAACAAGTATTAAAAGATCTTGTCAAGGATAAATTACCAGCTTTATATAATCATCTAGAAAGTATAGATATTGAACTATGTACTATCACATTAAACTGGTTCCTGGCTATATTTTTTGATGCTGTCCCATTTCAGGTAAGCTGGTTCCTATTTTAACATTTGTCTTAGTATAATTTCTCAATCATAAACTAGCCTTTCTCATTTAGAAGCCTTTCAGATGGACTGTAAGGGAATTGCTGTAAACAATATTACAAAATTAAGTCAAGTACTGCTAATATCTTTAAATTTATTGATGAGGCCTTAGAAAAGTGCTTTTTTGAAGAAAATTCATCAGTTGTTTCCTATTTGCAGCTACATGTATTAACTAAAGCATTTTGTAAGATATTGCCCAGCAGTCTAAACAAAAGGTTCCTGTGAACCCTGGGCCGTTCACTGAGAACTAGATTCTAAGGGCATATGACACAAAATCATTTAACGCTTGCACTTCAGCTGTATAAAAACTGTGACCTTAAGGTGATGCTATACATGCCAAATATAAAAATACAAGGCCTTTAAGTTTTTGAGAAGAAGATTTTTTAAAATTTCCTAATATAACTACATGTATATGTAAACTTGTGACCCCTGGGGGCTCAATGTTGCCAATGTTGATAAGGGGAATAATTTGAACAATCTTTTCAGCTGATACTTCATTATAAATTTGGTAACTGTAGACTTCATGGTTTATGGTACTTTGTGCTCTTGTGTAAAGTTATGCTCTATATTTTGTTTAACTGGTTCCTAGCTATCTTTAATGCTGTTCCATTCAAGAAAGTTTATTTTCAGGACAACTTAAATAATAAGATTGACCTTCAGGCTACTTTACTTAGGAAACTATATTATAAAAGGTTAAAGTCACATTAATGTACAAGAGCACGCACAAGAGCATACACATGTAATATGGTATTTTAAAACAACTTATTGTCAGATTAATTCCAGAAACATGGACTCTACTTCTGTTTTATCAAACATGTCTTACTTAATGTACTGAGCAACCCAATGTAAAATTATTAACATGAGTGAGAATGGTATCATAATCAAACAAAACTATACTATGAACTTTTTGTAACATTCATTAATTTCCATTGTTTGAGTTATTATCAACAATGGTGAAGTCTATTTACAATAAGTCTATAGAATTTATAGTTGGAAGTTTGGTTTCACCTCCTTAAATGTTAACAAAGTGGTCATTGACATCTGACCAAACCTTTATGTTTACATGTCAGTGTTAAAAGAGGTGAATTTCATGTTTATTATGTAGCCTAAGTTTCCTCTATCAATCATTCACATACCCAATGTTCAATTACCGACTTCTATCTGCCTGAATATGTTACAATATGCTACAAGGTAAAGCCCCTATCAAACTAGCACCTTATGTGCACCCTACTACATCGTTGGCAACCACAGTACTTTCTTTGTTACACTCCATACATACCGTGGGCAATTTGACTGGCAAAATCTCATTTTCATGAATATGAGTGAGACAGGGGAAACCAATCTTTTTCCAATGAAATCGCATGTTACAATTAAATACTCTTCAATAACAATGAGGTCATACTGTTTTTTTCTTACTTTGAATAGAAACCAACGCACATGTTTATTTTCAAAAAATGGTTGTGTAATTTCATTGGCTAGTTTTCTGCAGTGGTTTCTTTGCGGAACTAATGAAACTGTCTCATTAATTATTCATGATTACAAGATTTTCCCAACCAAATGACCCACGGTATATAATGCAGCATAGCGGAGTAATGTATCATAAAATAACCAAAGATGATCCTTACAATGACACCACTACATTTTTGCCTTGTTAGATATATGTCCAGGTAGCATTATCAGCTTTTTAATGCATGTGAATTTTAGTCTCTTTGCTCTCCAGACCCCTGCTCCTTGAAAAGAGAATTAGTGGGATAACCCCATGGAAAATATTATAATCCTGTTTTATAACAAAACAAGTTGTTGTGTTTCTTACCTAAGTAAATCAAACTATACTAATGTATCAAACTATGGTGTCTGATGTGTGAGAATGTTTGAGATTGTTACATTTGTTGTTATCTAATACTGTACAAATGTCTAAGATATATGATAGCCTGTCTCAGTATAAAAATAATTGATTGTTATATTGCATGATATAGTAGTATGATTGATACAATATACCATACATTCTACTTGTACATGTATATATCGTGTTATATTAGAGGTCATACCATAGGCAGATCTAGCGGAGGGGTCAGCCTGGGGGTCTGGACCCTCCTGAAATTTCCAAAATGTACTCATCCATGAGTGTATTTTCTATATGTAAGCTATTTTTAGGAAGTAAGGAGCAATTTATTTGTGCTCCTTTCGCTTGCCTTTGTGTTTTACATAGATTTATTATTATTTTTATTTATATTACATTTATTATATTTTTTATTATTTATATATGTTGTGTTATTCTGCAAACAGTGTATAATGTGGATGTGGTTTCATGGTTTGGACCCCCCTTGAAAAAGTTTGGACCCCCCCCCCCCCTAGAAAAGTTTGGACCCCCCTTGGAAAAAAAATCCTGGATCTGCCCCTATATACTATACAATATAGGTTGTATTATATATACATTGTTATATTATCTTAATTATCAACATCTATATCATCTAGTGTTACATCACTATTAACTTCTATATTACATTTTAATGTATATAATACATGTACAATCACAGATCTATATAATACCAGAGTCATGGTACTGATAGTATTACCATTATGTTGGATATTTGTTCTCTAATATCTATTACTACTTACTGAGTTCTGATTGCTCTTTTTACCAAGTTTAAAACATTAACAATTGACTTCTTAAATTGACAATTGATTAGAAAGCTATCATTTGATACTACATTGTAACTATGTTGTGGTATGTCTTTATAGAGATAAGTGCTGACAACTATGACTAGCTATTAAGTGACTGCCTTAAAAAATATTTGTTGTTCAAATTTCCCTCCTAAATTAAGGATTTATTGCTTAAATTTAATTAAGAGATATTTTGTTAGTAAATGAAAAAAGCTAAAACAATTAAAATAGAGACAAATCTCATGGTAAGAGAAAGAACAGCTTAATACTTGTCTGAAGTATAGCATCATTTAAGTCAGCTTTGTTCAACAGTGGTCAATCTCATGATGACATTTGCTAGAGTGTTTGTACGACAACTGTCAAACTGAGATGGGACCCGTTGTCCACCTTGTAAAATTAACATGGGACCAGTTGTCCACCCCTGTCAAACTGAGATGGTACTAGTTGTCCAGTGTGGCAAAACTACATGGGACCAGTTGTCCACCACAGTCAAACTGAGATGGTACTAGTTGTCCAGGGTGGCAAAACTACATGGGACCAGTTGTCCACCCCTGTCAAACTGAGATGGTACTAGTTGTCCAGTGTGGCAAAACTACATGGGGCCAGTTGTCCACCCCTGTCAAACTGAGATGGTACTAGTTGTCCAGGGTGGCAAAACTACATGGGACCAGTTGTCCACCCCTGTCAAACTGAGATGGTACTAGTTGTCCAGGGTGGCAAAACTACATGGGACCAGTTGTCCACCCCTGTCAAACTGACATGGTACTAGTTGTCCAGGGTGGCAAAACTACATGGGACCAGTTGTCCACCCCTGTCAAACTGAGATGGTACTAGTTGTCCAGGGTGGCAAAACTTCATGGGACCAGTTGTCCACCCCTGTCAAAAATGACATGGAACCAGCTGTCCATGGGACCAGTTGTTCGGCTCCTGCTAGAGTTGTAAATCCTCTTAGAGCTAATACTCTTAGACTCTTAGAGTCTGCAGACAACCTGAGCCTAATAGAGGTTGTGATCACATTAAACAGCATGGTTTAAACTATGTCTCTTAATTTATATGTATAGTTTCTTGCTCATGAAATAATTTGTGCTTTGACTTGTCAAAATATTGGTCACAACCTATGTGCTATTCATGCATTTGCAAACAATTCAAAAATATACCCATGTCTGAGAAAGGCTATAAGCCGAAATGTTATTAAATGGAAAAATACAGAGCGTAACAATTTAGTGATTAAAGATGTACAAATTTTATTATAAAGACATACAAATTTCATTCATAATGTACACTCTCATGTAAAAATACTTGGCCTAAAATACAGTAAATTTTGTTGTTGTTAAAAAGTTCTATGAGAACAAATTATACAATTGACCAGGTACAACTTGTATGTTCATGGTATGTAATTGAGGGTCACCATTGTTGGTTGACTGGTCATGTTGTCTGAACATTATCACATACAGTACTGACCATTTCAATGCATATACAAAAAATGTACTATAAAACTAAAGTCACTTTTGTTACAAGTCATTCATTCACCATCCATATGTTCTTTGCTCTATATAAATTTCAATAAAAAGCATTCACCACTGAACTGAAACTCATTTGGAACTCTTCAGATATTTTTATCACTTTTCTACCTTACACTTACAATAACAGAAGAGTACCAAATAACTTAATTCACCTTTCATTCTCCAGAATGTGGTTTAATTCTCATAACAGAAGATTTAAGTCTTAACCAATCATAATCATCATGATTAAACCAATAAAATCCTATATTATATCGTCCATTTAGATTCAATGTCTGACAATGCTTAAACCACCAACCTGACTCATAATAAAATGCACAATTAGTACTACTTGCATCATTATCTCTATCCATAGTACTAAATCCCATATTAGATATATAACTCATTGCATCAGTAGCATTTCCACTATATCCTGATAGAAACAATGTATATTTATCCTCTGGTAAATTCACAGAGAAATCTTCATACATTGCTATCCATACATTATCATCAATGTCAATCATTTCAATCTCTAGTGAATAATTCTTATGTGAGGTTAATAAATTTATGTAATAGTTTCCTAACCAATATTCCCCATCAACTTGACCAAAACCACTTCTATAATCTGTCCAGTTCTTCTTGAAATCTACACTACCATCAAATCTTCTTTGTATAACTGTCCATCCTCCATTTTGTGTCATGTGACTTTTATCATCAGTCACATGACTTTCTTCATTGGTCACATGATCAGACATGTGACACATTACTTGTATAGAAGTTGATGCTGAGTATGGATGTATAACATAAACTCCTGATTTTCTATAGCCTCTGTTAAAATAACCATCACAATCTGAAATGATTTAGAACAAATATTATTACTATTGTTTTATTTATTACTGTTACATGTGTAGAAAGAAGGGAATTAGATATCAGGACTCAAACTTCTACTTTTTGCTTGTAAGTCATAATTATGTTCAACCAATAAGGGACTTTAGTCAGTTATTTCCCCTTCAAATAGGTAGGTCCTATTAGTTGGATTACTCGGATTTTACCCTTACTTTTTAATGTAAATTTGCCAAAATTAATCTTAAATAACTTTTTTGTAAATCATTTAATTTGTTTGAAATTCAAGCCAAGCATTTTCAGGGTAAAGACCTATCTAAATTTTATCACTTCTGTTAATATCTTAATTAAGAAAAAAGATATTTGATGAAATATTTTGTCATCCTTACATAGGAATTTAATGATAAAATCCGAGGATTCCAACTGTTAGGACCTACTTACCAATTGGATTACTTCAGATTTTATCAGGGAAAGATAACTGACTAAAGTCCCTAATTAAGCTAATTAAGCTGATGAATAAACAGCATACTTGTACAATCATGTAGCACCAACTCAAGGTTCTTAATTTTGACTGATAACATTATTAGGATTGATTGATTTGCTCATTGGTAACATATTCCTTTACATTTTAGCTTAGTTAGAACTGTCATTGATTCTAACGATATTGCTGTATCATCGATTTTTATTTTCTGATCAATAATCAATATGCATTTTGAAATATCGATAATCAAGCCTATATAGGTCAACAAAAAAAAGTCATTATTAAGGTTCAAATTTGAGAGACAAACCTTTTATTGTATAAAGCGGAAACAGGTGTTCTGTCATATTATGAACTGATAGGTCTGAAACATTGACAGCACCCCCATTGTGGAAATAGTTCTAGTCCACAGAAGATATAATATTCATGACAAATATACATCTATTGTGAGTTTATGACAAGATGAATGGATTGTATAGTACTGCAGTGAAGGTATCGATATATATCAGTGTATCGTCGATATCTATTTCTCGATATATTAATATCGTTGATATGCTTTGAGCCCAATCAATGACAGCTCTAAGCTTAGTATAATTTAACAGGTCCTATGTTTAGGCTTAAAAAGCTTACATTAACCAAGTAGGTGTAAACTTGAAAATTGTCAAAAATGCCCTGTATATAAAAATGTTCCTTGTAACTAGGACCAAATGTCAATAATGATTAAGCATGCTGTAATTCTGTTTGTCTTTGAACAAGGCTTTAATGGAAACAAAAATAAATGTTCAGAAATGTTAAGTTTATAATGCAGTTAAAGGTTACTGTAAAATAATTTATGTTACATACCTGTTGGAAGTGTATATAAGAAGTTATCAACTTCTTTCTTTATTCCAACCATTGCTGGAATGATTCCACGTAATGAGTCCAAGTTACCTGTTGTAACTTTTATTTTACGTTCAGTATACTTCAACTGCATGTAGACTGATCTTACAGTATCATCTAATTCTTTAACTAGATCATGTAGAAGCTTGATAGTTTGAGTGTTGGATTTGATTACTGTTTCCTGATTGGCTAACTGGCTATCTTGGTAGGCATCAATATTGTATTTCCTACAACTGTACAAAGATTCATTTAATAGTTTCACTTCTAAGTTTCCGAGTCTATTTTGATTGAAAACTATTTGAAGGCCAAGGTCGTCTAATTGAGATTTCAACATTTTGAATAAACTGTTATCAGAACCTGTAGACTGGTCTTCTTCAAATCGATTCTCAGATGAATGATAACCAGTCTGATGTCTATAGTATGCAGCTTGATATTGATAGTTATTATTTGAATATTGTCTTCTTTCATGTAATTTCAATTCTTCTTTAATGTCTTCAACAGAATTGTTAAGTTGTATTACATACCGTTTTAATACCGTGTACTGTTGATTACTTAACATATCTCCATTAGAAACTCTCCATTTCAAGTCGGCCATTTTATCAGCATTTTCTACAACCATATTTGTAAGTTTAACAATTTGATCTTGATTATATATGGTTGAGTTAACGATCTGATTACTGGACATTTTCCATTGATCTAACGTGATCACATTCTGTGTGAAATTCATTAAAGATTCCTGCAAATTCTGCATAAAATTACCTAATTGAATAGATTTTACCCTAGTGTCAAGTTCCTCCATAAAACGGGTCATATTTTCATACTGCATTGAAAGTTCTAAAAAATTACTTTCCCATTTCATTTTCTCGGCATTAAATATATCCCTATGAATATAATGTTTTAAATCATCTCTCAAGGGAGGTAACTCAATGTCTCCACTTCCTAATTCTCCGCTGCCTTCAGTAACAGTCTCCCCACTTCCATGTTCTGAGTTAGAATAAAAGTTTTCTAGTTCTATTGCATTAGTCCCTTCTTCAAATTGTGATAAATACTCATCATACACTTCCCCTGAACCAAAATTTAATACTTCAATATGATTGGTCAATGTTGGTGAAGCATGTTTTTGATTGAATGGATTTTTTACATTTTGATTGGTGGTTGAGTATTCTGCATCCTGATTGGTCAAAATTGGCTGAGTATTACAGCATGAGGTAGTATTGAAAATTGTTTCATTTAGGTCAGATTGTATGACCCTAGATAAATCCCTGAGTGAGTTCAACACTGATGAGATGTTGTCATGGCTGTGATGTAAAGATCTAAATTCCTGAGTTATATTATTGAGATCTGTTTGAAGCTGAACTATATTTTCTTGACATTTTTCAACTTGATTGGTCAGCTGGTGAAATCTTTTTGCTGCCCTGTCTTTATATTCTTTAAATCGCCTGATTTCTTTGTTTGCCTCTTTTTGAAACAGTGTCATCCCTTCCAGTAAAATACTGAAATATAGTAAATAAGTAAATTTAATTACTGTATTAAACAAATTCATTTTAGCTTAATTCTGACATAAGTTTTGTAAGTTTCAACTTAAATTAATATTTTTTATCTACTTCCTGGTCTCTCTGAGCAAAGGATTTTGGAACAAATGCTTTAGCCCTCAATGAGGTTAGTTTTGGGTGTTTTTTAATCAACACTGAGCTCTGGCTTTTATAAAATGTTAGAACTAATCCACAAAACCGATCACCTATAAATGTCAGGATATACAATACTCCTTTTCAGTGTGATTTACCATCAGCAAACTTTTTAAGTCATTCTGGGACATGCCAAAAGGACGCTAAGTGTTTATAGTACATGTAACAATTTGATGATAAAAACATCTGAGAGGCATGTGAGGTGAATACATTTGCCTGAGAAAGCTACTTGTAAATTTCTGTTAGTGTCATCAAGTGAAAAACCATTGTCCAAATGGTTAGTCCTACAATTATGTAACAGAGAAAAGATGGTATGTCTAAGCTCCCATGATATCTGAGCTCTTTGATTTAAATAAATTCATATTGTAATTTAAAATAAAATGTTTTGCTCTTATTGTATTTTAAAGTAAAATGTTTTGCACTGATTGACTTCATTGTTACATGGCTATGATATGGTGTTAAATAAATGTAAACTGTACCCTAGAAAAACAAATATGAACTCTAATATCTATTTACTCATGATTATAGTCGCATCAATTTTAGGTTTGTCTTTTACTCATATTACATAATTGATGTTATTGTTCAATCAAAAATTGATCGTTTAGTACTACATTGTTAGATTTTCTGTTTATTTTAAAAGTTCTGCAGCGTTAAATTACTGTAACTATGTATGCCATGGAAGAAGTAAATGCTACATTTTACTCTCAGTTCTAGACAATATTCATTGACACCTTTATACCATCTTGTAACAAAAGATGATAATTTAATTACATTGACAAATAAAGGTTAAAGTTAAACAGGGTGTGATCACAATGAGCTTTTGTTGGAAGTTTTTTTGTTGTGTTAAGTGTTAATATTTTAAACTTTAAATTACTGCAAATATGAAAATATGTTTAAGTATGATAAATCTTTTCAATGTTTGCCTCTCAACAGGGCTCAACAAATGTTTTGAAAGCAACTCGTCCTGCAGGACAAACAGCTTAGACTTTTCACTTGTACTGCTGCAATATGTACTTGTCCTGTACTCCACCTCAGGTAAATGCAATTAATTGTTAACTTATATGAAGCAGTAACAAACATATTATATGTTGTAGTTTTGTATTTATAATACTTGCGGTAATATGATGCAGTCACTGGTAACTGTTTAATTTAGCACATTTTGTTCCAAGTAACAGAATTGTCACAATATGATGGCCATTTCTACAAACTAAAAGCAATCCAATCAATGTTTTCATATCACCAGTTATGAAATATGCTTAATTTGTTGTGTTTTCAATAAGACTATGTGTTTAAAACTTGAAATTTGATTATTTCCGGCTAGAAATTTCACTTGTCCTGCAGGACGAGCACGGCCAGAAAACAATTCATCCTGAGAAAATTTATACTCATAAACACAAGCCGATGTGTGAATTTGTCAAGCTCAGATGGCATTTCTGATATCAGTTCAGTATGGAGCAGTTACTTGCCAAGTTAGCTCAACTGACTACAGGTTTGATTCCTGGGTAGGATCTACATACTTTTGTGGACCTTGGTTTTTTTCCTATCTACTTCTTAATCATGTAGGACAGTTGTTAGTCATTGGCAAAGAAATGTGCCAAGTCTAGCTTAAAAACTTAGGTCTAGAGATCTAAAACTGTTAATAAGACTGTTAATAGGCCTGCTAACTGCCACATTATAGCTGGAAAAATGTTAAAACATGGGTCATTATAGTAAATCAAATCACATTTCTTCATTTGTGAAAAGTAAGTTAGCTGTGACTATGGCACAGTGGTTTGTACATGTACAAAAGACTTGAACTCAGACAATCAGATTTAAATTAACAGTTGCTGTTAGTCATACACTTCCATGATAATGCAACAGTAATGACAGTATTAGCATTTGCAGTGTGACTTATCTTTCTCATTTTATGAATGTACATTTAAATTGTATTTCTTTAATAATCTTTGTCAATCTGGAAAAATCTGCAATTACTTTAACAAATCATCATGCCTTTGTACCATTTAAATGTCATTTGTAAAATACAACATGTTAGCTATGGCTTTTATCCTCTACCAATTGATAATAATTAATCATCTAAGAATAATGATAATCAGTAGTACATGGGTGTCCGCAGCATTACTTATCTCGCTTTTAGGAGCAACATTTTGATATCTTTGCAATTACTGAATAATTTCACATGATACTTTACTCATAGCATTTTGAAGCTACATGTATACATTTAACATTTTTAACATGATGCACTGAAACACGGAGACCAAATTGGATCAAAAGTGTGAACTACTTGTGTCAGGTTACACTTCTTTTATGTCATAAAAGGCTAACAGCCTTAAACAGTCTTGACATAAATGTTTGAAAGTGATGTTGAACTCATTGACTGTTTTAATTGACATTTTAATTACTAATCTGTGATCTATTTAGATAATTCACTGTTTAATTTCACTTTCAAACACTATCACAGGGGAGGCAATTCTCTTGTATCATATAACAAGCAAGGGAGGTAATTATATTGTATCATATAACAAATAGGGGAGGTAATTATATTGTATGATATTAATCACCAAGGGACAAATTAAATCATTTATTTGATTAAAGTAAGGGTAATTTAAGCATTCATTTCAAACAACAGATTTTATTACCCTGTTTCATATTTCAAACAAGCCTGAGTCACTTCAATTTGTGTAAGATCTCTTTAATTATACAGTTTTTTTACATATGATTAATCTTAAAAAAAAATCAAATATTTTTACAAGGTCTGAA
Source organism: Mactra quadrangularis (assembly GCA_025267735.1). Classification (NCBI taxonomy): domain Eukaryota; kingdom Metazoa; phylum Mollusca; class Bivalvia; order Venerida; family Mactridae; genus Mactra; species Mactra quadrangularis. Next base: position 14,326,330 of record CM046311.1, read on the forward strand.
TGCAATGTTTTACCTTTGATGGGGTCAAGATGGATTTTGACTTTAGTTTAGATGAAGGTTTACTTTTGATCTTGATTAATGAGGTGGACATTGGTAAAATACATGACAGTAGTTGTTAATGTTATAACAGGGCTGTTTATACATTTTGAATTATACACAACTCAATACAAGTTTATAACTTTGAAGTGTAACATTGTAAGAGATGAACTGATGACAGTTTGTGATTAATTTAAGTGTTAGCTGCTTAGTTTTAAACATTGCTGTTTGAGAGTCATGAAAAAATTAGAAATACAACCTACAATATGATGTGTCTTGTTACATTGATCAACTGCTTATGTTGATTAAATCAATATGTACTTAAAAATACTGGAAAAACACTTTTAGTTAGTGCATGTCAAGAGAATCCAGAATTTTATCATCCCCAAAATTATGAAACTATTAAACTTTAAAATAAATTTAAACTAAATCAACACCGGGTGGAATTTAGGAAACATATTTACATGTATATCAACTAGTTTCAGCCACTTATGGCCTTTATCCGTTTATCAAATTTGACAAATTTTAGTTTGTTTTGTGATCTACCACCCCTTACATGTAAATATTAATATTACGTCCATCCCTGAAATAAGACTTTATAATAAAAGACAAATTGTTTGATGTGCCAGCATGATTTCATGTCTTATCTTGGAACTTTTTGTATAAAGATCAAATACATAGATATATTTATATCATTGTAATGTATAGATCTAAATGACATGACAGTTTTAGTTAACATGGACTAACTTACTGTCCTATCACTTGATGGCTTCCTCTCAAGTATTTCATAAAGACATAAACTTGATATTTCAATCAGTATGATGTTATGTCAAATTTTGAGAAATTGTTCATCAAGTTAGATTAATGAGAATGTAATAATTAACCTACAAACAACGGCAGTGACTTAATGCTTTGTAGATATCTGTAAAGACTCACTAAGACCTAACATTAAAGCGCCGATAGCGCTGTCAGACATGGGGTTTTAGTAGAGTATATTGTTGTATACAACTCATGGAAGTGGGCCAGCGATACAAGGCACCTTTACCTTACATAAACCAGATAAGATATACACGTGCTTCTTATTGTCTGCTTGTTAACGCGTAATGAGGACTATATTAATTGCAGTGGTAATTACCCCTTTATTTGCGCGCGCACAAACGAATGTAATCGTCCGCGACAAATTTTGATGTGGGTTTGCCACAGTCCACTACTAAACATGGGGAAACCCCATGTAATAATAGGTCTACATGATTGCAGCTTTTTACTTGGCCTTGGAATTTGTTACTTTGATACCTAAACTTCAAATGTCTAAACTGGGCAAGCATGTCCCTTGCGATGAATACGAGTTACAGAACCTAGGAACTTTATTCTCTTCTGATGGATTGTACCAACAAAAATATGATATTGTATGAGCTAGTAAAGAACCTTAAAATGTTACAATTTGCAGTGTTTTCTATGTTCATATTTTCACAATAATTTGTGATTTTAATGATGCTATTTCATTTTAATTGATAGTAATAATTTAATCAAGTATGTAAGAATTCTAATTATTGTACCTTATTTTCTATATATCCTAATATGACGTCTCCAGGTGACAATCCGTCATGTTACCCTCTAAACATGACCTATCGGCCCGCTTGACATGACCTATTGGCCCGCTTAAAGCGAAGGGAGACTACTGCATTGGAGCTTACTAGTACCCACACTCACGTTTTTAGCCATACTATTTGAGTTACCTCCCTTAAGCAGATGCTTGCTTTTAAGAAATGGTGTAAAATGTTGTAAAATAAAAGAGATGGAATGAATCGGTTTGTGCCTTTTAAATTGTCAACAATTTCTGATTTTAGTTGTTGGGTATAATAAAATAAACATCACATCATTCAGAGGGTGATAGAACACAATGTAATCCCTTGATAAGTAAATATCAACCTAGGCCAAAGTCTCGGTTGACATTACTTGTCTCTGGTGAACATCACCCTCTGTAGGATGTGATATTATTATAGCACCACATCATATGACCCAGTTGTTTGCTATAATTAAATGTAGCTATCATCTATATTCAATAGGTCATAGTTTGTGGAGCAAGTTTACTTAATTGACTTAATTTACAACACTAATATATTTAAAAACCGTCTTCAAATCTGTTAGTGCAAATATTTGGATTTTTATGATATTTTAATATATTGGTGGGTGTAATATATGACTGGAAACCCGCCCGGCTTGCTCAGTCGGTAAAGCACAAATCTACTGATTGAGGGGTCATAGGTTTGATTCCTCGGTGGGGCATACTTTTGTGGAGCCTGGTCATGAAATAATTTTCTACCCCAATTGTCCTTCCTTATCACCTTTGATTCTAAATCATGTAGGGCAGCAGTCAGTCACTGACGGAATTATGCACCTAGTAGTTGGTTAACAGCTAAATCAATAGATTTACTGCCTTTCCAGGAACATTGAGTTGGTGGACTGACCGGGCCGATGATATAACCTATACAATGTGTAGCTACGGCGTTAAACCTTACAAAACAAACAAACATATTTAGTAGGGTCAATGTCAACCATCAATATAATCCATCCCCTCCATTAATAAAATAAAAAATCCATTCAATATAATTTCTGTTTATTAATATAAAGAACAGTTATGTTAAATATGTTGAACATAGAGCATCACTATACTCAAGGGATGTAACTCTGTTGTACATAGTTCAGTGAACTCTTCACTAAATGTCTTTTCGTAAAGCCATATTTTTGGAAAGACTGGCTGGTTATGCTTAAACCCTGGTCATAGGCATTTTTCTTTTCTAATGTACTGTTATCTCTTTAGCCAATTCTAACTCAAACTACTTAATTGGACCCAGGTTTGTGGCGCAGTTGTTAGGGGGCTGGGATTTGGAATCTTGTGTCCTGAGGGGGTACAGGTGAATCCTACTCAAGGAGGTTATTCTCTCCAGTGAAAATTTGACAAAACATGTCAATTTTCCTCCATTGATTAGATAATATGGAGACGTTTCTGGCCTTGTGGAAGGGTAGGTGAGTATTATAGTTATATACAAGTGTCCAGGAAGGCTAGGTTAGTTGCGCTGGATGCAGTGAAATGACCTAAATTGTGTTGACAGGACGTTAAACCTAAAAAAATCAAGAACCTTAATTGGGCATGCAGCTGCATCTGTATTCTCAAATATTGGTGACTAAAGCTCCATATCAGAGGTAACATCAACCATTATTGTGCATTGAGCATGCAAGTATCAAGATGAAAGTTAAAGATCTAAGCTCAACTTTAAACATATTGTTTACAGAACTCTCTAATATATGTAATGTTTCAGTCTTTAATCAATCGGAAATTATATATATACTAACAACATTTTGTCTGCAGATATAATCTTATACAAGATATATATTTTATACAGAAGATTTAAGCTAATTATCTAATCACTTACACTACGGCCTAGTCTCATTTCACAAAAAATATCATTAATTGACTCTTGAATACCTACAGAGTGAAAATGTAATCAGGGTTACCGGTATATTGAAATGAAAAATAAAAAAAACTTAAACATTTTTATAGATTGTATTTGAATTTTTATTAGATATTTAGTTAAAATCAAAATGATTCTATTAAATGAAAATAACAATTTTTGTTTATTGACTTTTTAGAGCATTACAGATACATTAAAGGCCCTATGTATGACAGTATTATAATCAGAACTAATTATTATCCCTTCCTCTTATTCTGATAAAGATTAATATATATTGTTTTTGCATTACAGCTCATAGAAAAAAATATTTATTTTATCTAATAGTATTAAAAATTTTGAAAATCCTGCTCCAAGTGGGAAAAGTTTAAAAAAGAACACATTTAACTTGGTTCTACTCTGGTGGGAATACTTTAAGCACATGATTATCATTATTTTTGTTCTTTTTGTTCTTACTTGTTTACATGCATATGTACCATTTTTTCATTTCTTTCCATTTCATTATTATAATATTGTCTTTTTCATTGTAAATATTGTGGAGGCTCTCAGGGAAGACTGGGCTTGCCCAACTGAGTTGCCCCATTAAATAAAGTTATTTTTATTATTATTAAGCAAAATCAATGTTGTAGTTTTATATACATGTACATACAGCTGGTTTTATAGATATTTACTGATTATATGGTCCAGCGCCAATGCAAATTGCCTATGATAATTACATAATTTGTATTGCGTAATATTTTTTTAATGCCAAGAATATGCCAATCTAATTTATAAATAATAAGACCCCTTCAACTCACAGAAGTAATTACCAAAATTACCCCTATCCTAGTGATAATATTTGTGAATGATAGATATACTAGTCTAGTCAAGTACAACATAACTAGTGTTTGGATGCTTTTATATCACTGTTTGAAGTCAATGATACAGTTGATTTGTTTTGATTTGGTTGGGTTTAACGCTGTAGCTACACATTGAATAGGTCATGTAACGGAGGTCAGTCAACCTACTCACCGTACCTGCAAAGGCTAAATCTCTTGGTTTAGCTGTAAACCAACTACTAAGCGCATACTTTCGTCAGTGACTGACAACTGCCTTCATAATTAAAGAATAATTGGTAGGAGGGAGTATGGCCATAGAAATAATTTCATAACCAAGCTCCATGACAGTATTCCCTGCCTTGAAATCGAACCCACAACCCCACAATCAGTAGTCTTGCAGGCTACCAACAGAGCTAGCCTGGTGCATAACAAATAAAAAGTTGCTGCACAGTAATCTATATTTCTGATTAACTGTATGTTATTTCTTCATGGTTATGTACTTAATTATAGGTGTTTGAAAATTGTTTATGTTGATTTTATAGGAAAACAAACTTTGAAAAGTCACATTAAATTCTCTTGTCTGGTATATGTTTTTCACTAGTAACTCTTTTATCTTTTATCTTTAAGTTATAAGACCTATTTTATAATGGGTTTAACACCATGTCAACACAATTAAGGTTATATTACGGTGTCCAGCACACCTTATATAGCTTCCTGGACTCTTGTCTATAACCAGTACTCACTTACCCTTTCACAAGGCTGGAAACTTCTCAATATACCTAATTGATGTGGGGAAACTGAAATAATTGACAAACTTTCATGGAAGAGTGTAATCTCCCCAGGTGGGATTCAAACCCATACCCCCTTCTGGACAAGAGATTTGAAATCCCACTGTGCTACCAGCTGCACTACTGACCCAGGTTCAAAATTTCCCCCTTTATTGTTGAATCTTCTAAGAAGGATAATTTTGCCCTGATATAACCAAATATAATTAAGCCCAGACTTATTGTGCTAGAAGATCCAACCAATAGACAAAATATTTGCATATTTCTTTCGAAGCTGTGTGTGAGTTATTGGACTTCATGATGATTAAAACCCTCTAATTTATATTTTGTGCAGCTTTTTCCTAGTCCTGTTACATTCTATAATAATTAACAATTTTAAGATAATTGTCTTATAATGAAATGGACATTTAGGCAAGAACTTGTACATATATTTGAAACTAAGTTATACAATTTTTTAAGCATCTCCTAAAATCCTTAAAAAATTAATTTTGTTATTTTTTAAAAAAATTAGTTTTCTACAAATTAATATAAATGTTTATGTGTGTGTGAGACTACTTCAACAAGAAATGTTCTTATAGTCCATCAAATCTCTACAAATCTTCAAAAACAGTTTAAATAAATCTTTGTAAGACTTAATTACATACAATTTACAGAGATTTTTATTTATCAGAATATTTCAACACTGTAGATAAGAAATCTAGTTAGCGATGATGATTGAAATTTAAACAGTGAAATAAACAACCTGGAGAAAAATGTTAGATCCTAAGTCTCTGATTTCTTGTGCATTATAAAGCATACCAATCGTAATTATACACGTTCAGAGCCCTACGGCCTGCGACTGGTTTTAATTCCTACATTCAGTATTAAACAGGTGTTTTTCCATTTTCTTTCAGAAGTCTGTTTCTTTACATTTTATGTATTTGATCTAGGGCTCGATGAATTTACTTCTCTTGATAATTTATACCTTAGAGTCATTTACTTTTCTTGAAAAATTATACCTTCATAATATAATCGTGCACAAATTAAGTAGAAGTGTATTTTGATATGGTACAAATATAAGAGTGTCATTTTCTTTGTTGTTCGCTAAATAATGCATTTCCTTTTGAATTGTTATGAGTGATTACATAAATTATCTAGGATTGAGAGAGATATTTTAAATTCCTTATAACATGAAAATTAATGCATGTTTAATTGCAAACATGATACTTTATTCAAACCTTACCCTGGAGTTCTGAAACCCTTGAATGTATTTAATCAGAATGATGTTTCTAATTGAAACTTTTTGAAATATGGCAAAAACTTTAAACTATTACATCATTTAATTAGAATAGAATGAAATAAAATTGTTTACAAGCATAGAGGCAGGGGGATGTCTTAACAAGCATGAAAATGTCTATTGACTGGCTAGCATTTCACAGAGTCTATAAAAAACTCCTAGAATACCAATCTTCCATGTTATTTAAATGCTAGACATAACTGAGACAAGTAAATCACAACATTAATCTTATGTTAATTATTTTTATACATGTTTTATCTCACAAAGCTTGGGTGGATTTTTCAGGGATCTGCATTTTGAATCTTGGGGTATTTTAGGCAATAAGCCAAGGCCAAAACACCTTTTTGGGGGTGAAATCTTGAATATTTTTTCCTTTCTATGATTGTGAATTATGGTTCAATAGTCTTTGGGGATTTTTATGGGATAGGGGACCATTTTTGCTAGGGAAAAGTGCTAGTTTTGTTTAGGGAAGCAGTCTGTATTCCACTTGGCATTGACAATGTAGAAAGATTTATGAAAAAAAGATGTCCTTAAGGGCCTTTGATAATAGGGACACTTAAATCTGTTTTTTAAATTTATGTTTGCATCATTAAATATGAATGTTTGAAACCATTCCCTAAGAGCTGCTCCAGCCTGATTTACCCACCCTGGAGTTGAACAATATATTGAGCCACTAAGCTTAGTTGGTAGCATGCAAGTCTTCTGATAGAGGGGTTGTGGGTATGATTCTCGGGCAGGGCATACTTTCAAGCTTGGTCATGAAATTATTTCTACTGCCATTTTTCCTCCTACCAATGATTCTTCATTATGTATGGCAGTTGTCAGTCACTGACGAAAGAATGCATTTAGTTAACATATCGCGATATGATGCCAGAGCATTGCAGTATATTGCGCTATGCTTCTGGCGTATCGTGACAGCACTAATTTTCATATATATCTCACCTGTTATCGTGAGTTTCTGTCTCTAGCATCATAGTTTTATCATAGTTCTCAGTAACTAACTGTCGTATCTGTACCACTTCTGTTGTACCAATTATCATATCATTATAATATATCTGTAACTTCTCCTTTAAATCTTCTATTGTTTCTCTGAAAATATGTCATAAAAACCTTTGAAATAAATGGAAATTTTTTATAAGTAAAATTAATTTTTTTCAGTGATTATTTAATTTGGTTTACTTTGCTGGGCAGGCGGGCAGGCGGACATCATGGTCATTTACAGTTGCGATGAAGTTTTTCTTTACCATATATTTCTGCCATTTATTGTCAGATCTTTATGAAACTTCATACAATGATAACATACCATGTGATAAACAAAATTAGAAAGTAACCACAACTCTACCTGAATTTATTATGGATTATTTCCCTTTGTAATTTTTTGTTAAAGTTTTTAATACATTGGATATCTCTGTCATTTATGGTCAGATCTTGATGAAAATCCGGCTTTAATGTGGTTTCCACATTACATTTTGTTGTTTCTTTTGAATAATTATTGCTGCAGACGTATCAAGAAATGCATCTTATTTAATTGATGAAGTTTCTTAATCTCTATGAACATTCACCCATTAAAATGGTGCAAACAAATAATGATATGTGAAGAGTTTGATTGCTACATTGTTGAATTCACTTGGAGAACAATGTTCTGAAGCATCAGCTCATATTAAAATCTAACCAAGAAGGGTGTGACTTCACTTTGTTTTATAGTAGATTTATAATGATTGTTAGACATAAATGATAAAATGTAATATAAAAATCATAACATGAATTCTGTAAACCTCCTACCAATGTAACCTGGGAGAGATTAAAGTTTTCTTTTACATAGTTAACTGTTTTTGTAATTTCCACCAAAGTTTTTATATCTTTGTGAACATTGAATGCACATAGGGACTTGATCACTTCTAACTGAATACACAAGAGAGAGCTAGCATCTTTAGATCCATAGATTATCATTTCTGATTAAGATAGTAAAATTAAAAAAAGGAATGAATATAACAACCGGCAATGTTTGATGCTACCTTTACCTAGAGTAGATCTAACAAGAGCATGCCTTCCAAGTTTTCTTTTATAATACCATGTTCATGCAATTTATCAACTTTTAAAAAAAGATTTAACGTAACTTAAAAAATGAGATTAAATGATGTTGTTATTGCTTTCGGCGCGATATAACCTTTCAGTGTTGATGTGCGGTTAAACCCAAACAAACAAACAAACATAAAATGATGTTTATGATATCCAAATCAACTAAAAAATAACTGAATATATCTGACTGCAATGATGCATTAGGAACAGAGTCGAGGACATACAAATGTACAGAAATGAAAAGGAGAATGGATTTTCCAAATGCTAAATTTGAACTAGCATTCAAAAATTGCTTAGAAACCTTCCTTCACTCTCTGCATTGAAAAAATGCTGGAACAGCCTCCAAAGGCGGATCTAGCGGGGGGGGGGAGTGGTCAGGGGGGTCTGGACTCCCCCCTGAAATTTCCATATTGCACCTGTCCATTAGTGTTTTTCTTGACTGTGAGTCATTTTTAAGTAGCATGAAGCATTTTTTCTTGGTGCATAACATAGATTTAATGGTTATGTAGTTTTAATTATTAATATGTTGCATTATTCTGCAAAATGTGTATAATCAGTTTGGACCCCCCCCCCCCCCCAAGAAAAAGTTCGGAACCCCCCCCCCCCCATGAAAAAATCCTGGATCCACCCCTGGCCTCTATATTTATAGGTAATGGAAGTGTATCAGTAGAGGTACACAAATCACTCTAGTACTATTGACTGAGTGGAACATACGAGTCAAGGAATCAGTTCCATCTTTTCACCTCCACCCATGTTTTATGTCCCGTAATGAGAAACCCAGTGTTGTTTTTTATGTTGTTGATGTCATGATAAAAAAACTTGATGTACAAGGTTATTGAAATCTGCCAAAATAATTATATTCTTATAAAACAGCTGTGTAGCTATGATCTAGGTGCAGAAAGTTCTTGAAAACATGCGAAGATGTTTACATTTTAACATTATAGTATGATCTATAAGTTACTTGATTAAACTTTTTATGGTCCATGTTTTTTACAGTATTATTAAATGTTTTATAGATTTATTTTCTTGATTGTTTGATTGTTATTATTATTTCATGACTAAATGCATGGCATGAAGACATATAAAACTCATAATTTAATTATCTAGATTGCTTGCAAAATATGTAAGAGAATGCCGGTTAGAAACTGTTCATGTTTTGTCCTGTTATAATAGTATAAGCTTCATTGATCATATGTAATTAGTCATCATTGTCATTTTTATCATATAAACTAAAAAGGCTTGAAGTTCATTTTATTATTTTATAGTAGAATATGGAATTTATAGGAATATCTCAAATATAATATTGCTTTTACTCCTACAACATTGGAAGTGAATTTAACATGTGACATCATAGACATATTAATATATAGACCAGATTTTCTTTAGATTTATAGGGCACAATTAACAGCCATATTGGAAAGTCTAAAAGTAGAGTGCATCCATAACTATAATGCTAAATATGCTTTTTATATGCATTAAATTATTATTTAAAAAAAGTAAATTTATATCAGGTCCTGTGCAAGACACATGCCTTGAAGCATGATGTTTACAATTAGTGACTGTGACAATGCATTGCAGGGATAATATTCCTGCAATGTCATTTAAGTCACATGAACTCAATGCTGCGACATTCTTTAAAAGATTGTGACCATACTATTTATTAATACATTGTGTAGAACATTTGAAATCAGCTATTAATAAGAAATCATCAATTGCCTTTCCAGACACATACTGACTGTATTCACAGCTTAATTGTTTGATATGACAAAATTAGGTACCATAAAAAAAATTAAATTAAAAAGATAAGAAAATATTCTAAAACTGACACCAAACATGATAAAAACCTTTAGGTATACTTAATCATTTGTGCTTATATGTATTATACATATCATTAACTGATATACTTAGAGTTTTTTCAATTTCTCAAAGACAGGAAATAACATAAAAATATAGCATTTTGACTGGGAAAAATATAGCAATTTAGTTTCCTACACGTACCAGCATTTAAACATACAGATATTTATATTTGATATATTTTGTTTAGAGATTATTTTTCATGATAATCTCTAAGCAAAGTTTTTATCTCATTAAATCTTGTGAACTTACCTATCTTTCAACTGTGATTCCTTCATCTCCGCTATTTCATTTTTCAATTCTGCTATGATCTCTACAAGATGGTTGCTGGTTCCAGGATCTGGTTTATTCTGGTTGTGGTGAGGATGTCTAGTGTTGTCAAGGCTAAAATCAGTAGTAACGATTTTCACCACTTTTGTTGGATTGTTGCCTTCTGACTCTAGTGAGACTATTTTGTCAACTAGAATTTCATTATCTTCAAGAGATATATGTTTATAAGGAACACGGTTACCATGGCAACCCATAGATAAGATTATGATACAGAAGTTCCAAGTTGCAATTTTTTGCCATTTTATTCCCATTTTATCCATACTGAGTCAATCATGTAGAAATCTTGACAGTCTTTAGATTATCTACAGACATGATCCTATCTAATTTGTTTCATGTCGCCACTATCGTTCATCTATCTTATTTTACATAAGTTAACTCCCTTGATTTATAACGTTTCATCTGTCCAAATTGACACACTATTTGTTTTCAATAGTTTCCAGGTAATAATTTATCAAGTTTTGTTGTACTCCATCAAATGTTTATTCCAAAGTGTTTAAAACTTTTGTAAGTCTTGTGAGTTACTTCCCTTGTTAAAGTCTTAATAAACTATCAGATTTTCTACCTGTATAAGTAACCTCCCTTGATTTCAATTAGTTATTTCCTTTGTGTGCAAGAAATTTCTGTCCATGTTTGTTAAGCTTTAATTTAAAGGTTTATCTACTTAGTTAGTTCCTCCTAGTAATTTTAGTCTGTTGCCTTCCTAGATGTAAACACTAGATTTATCTTAAATTTAATGTTTATGTCGTAATATTATAACTAGTTATGTCCCTTGGATGTCACAAATCTTTATTTTCTTATCAGCACAATGTCATGCTTAAATTGACTTGTTAATGAGTCAGTTGTAATTACCTCCCTTGATAAAAAATGCAACAAGTTAGAATATCACCATTCAGTTGTCTCCCTTGGTCACTGGATTATCTTCCCTTAAGCTTTGAAATATTCACATGGTTGTGGATTTTTATCGTGGAAAATCTGTAAAAAATAACTGTAAAATTACAGCCAATACATCTATGTAATTCTATGGTAAAAATAATGAACAAAAATACAAAGTAAATTATGGACAATTGTTATAAACATTATAATGATGATATGAGAATTGTTAGTATATAATAGTATGAGGTATAGAGATATGTTTGGAATGATAATAATTTATTATATTTGATGAGAGACAGACCCCATCTGGCTAACAGACATACTAGAGAATGTGACTTCTTGTGAACCTAGAATGTTAGAATTCACCTAGTCAGCACTTTATTAATATATATATATATTTTTTAGATCCTACTTTTTTCTGCTTTTTATTAAAGTAAAAAAACAATAAGAATTCAAAGTTAGATACATGTATTACAATGATTTCTTTCAGACTAATATGGTAAAATACATTTTCATTCAATGAAAATATATGGTGAGAGATAAAACTGTTCACTGCAGTAGAAATATTGAACTTTAGTGAAATAGTATCAATTCTTAGAGGCTTTAATATGACAATTTCAACATAGACAGAATATTCATTACAGCTGTATGATTTTTTTACTTTAAACGTCTAATCCTGAAATTGTAGAAAAATAATTTCTTGACTCTTCCAATGAAATAAAATATCAATCTTACACTAAAATTGATGATTATACTCTAATTGTAACTACCGGGGGTAATTGTTAGAATGTTATCATACACTAATGTTTATTACTATGACTTAGTCCATTGTTTACTACATTGTCATGATTATATGGAATCTTATTTGTCTTCTAGATTTATAGAGCTGAGTGTGATTTCCAAGTGTTAATTGCATTTATTATGAGAATTAGAGAGTTTGTTTATGATTAAATGAAAATAATATACATTGTATACATAGGGCAAGACTTATTAAAAACAGTAAAGACATATTAAATATAAATACTGTAAATATAGTGCATTCATTGTACTAGCACATATTTTCATCTATTAAGGATAATTTGCTCGAAAAAGTAAATGTGAATAACCTTTTTTATTGTGTTCCTAAATTCTGAGTATATATTACTGTAGTCTGTAAGTTTAACCTGTAACATTTAGTTAGGAAAATGACTTTAAGAATATAAATTGAATTATGTATTCAATAGTTTATTATTGCTATCACTTGTTATCATTGATTGATTTGTTACAGATTGAAACGAAATGGCTCGGGTGCAAAAAAGTCTTTATACTTCTTTATTGTTTCAACGTAATTAGACTACCAGGTAGTTTTGTGCTTACCCTTTTATTACATAAAGTCATATTATTTTACTATTATCCATATTATCATCAGTTTTATCATTATTTTTATTTAACTATCATCATCATCATAAATGTTGGTTTAAACTCATTTTATTCATGACTTTCATAAAATAATAACAGCCTAAATAATTTATATCATATATAATGTATGTTTTTGTAAATCATATACATATATTTGTTATAAAATATGTTAGTTTTATAGAATTCATTATTAACAAACAAAAGGAGCGCTATAGTTACAGTGTAGTTAAATCTAAATGACTATAACTTCCTTGCTTAAAATTTAGTTAACATACAAATATTTGTAAATTATAAACAGTCACATGTGTTAAAGTTGGAAAAAAAATATTGTTTGAAGTCTGCTCTTAACAAGTAACAAAAAATAACAATTTTAAATGTGAAAACTTGAAAACTTCATACAACAAAAAGTTAATTCTAAATTGTTAAAAAAAGTCAGACTTACTGCAGGTGTCCATTTCGTGATGTCCCAACATAGTGGGGACTTTGCATTATAATATCAACAAGAATTGAATTTTAGAAATCCTTTCACCTTTAAAGCTAGTGTTTTATTTTCACAATACAGAAATGTATTGAAATTTATATGTTCATTCAATGCTTAGAAGAACTGTAACAATGCTTATAATTTGATGAAATTATGAGTTTGTTGAAATTTACACTTTAATGAGTTTTTAAATACAGATTAAATATGTTTAATTAAAAACAAATAAAAATATCAACTATACTTACAGTTTATTGTTAAACTATTCAAGGATTTAGACCATGCAGTAAAACTAGTTCTCACAAATAAATATATGCTCAATTTGCTGCATGCAGTTTTCAATATCAAGTGAAAGGAAATTAGCATTATTTGTACAATAATATTCAAAACTAAAATCAGTCTTATTAAATTCTTAACAAGTTATACAAATAATTGAGAATGAAACCATACATCAAATAGTAATATATCCTATGTATGACTTCATCATTGAAAAGACAACATTTTGCCCAAAATTACCTTTAATTTACCTAATAAAGTTTGAACATGTGTATTACTATATTTGAAGATACTAAAGTTACAAAATGTGAAAGCAAAATGTGAAGACTTTTGTTAAGATAAAATTCAAGATACAAAGTATACTTGTTACCTGTTAGGTTTTAGAATCATTGTTAATGTTTCAATGTTTTCACTTAAACCTTTGTCCAAGTTTTATCAACAATTCTTCTACTATATCCAGTGTTCAAAACATCCGAGTCTATTCTCTCATCATTATATAATCAGTCCCTTGTTCATTGCTATACATTTTCTGAACTCTTGCATTTTTTACAAAACTATTTAATGTCTGTACTGCAAACTAAACTTGAAACTAGTTTTTCATTCATTTAAGTTATTTTAACACAATGACTTTTATGTGCACTCTACAGTAAGCTATGCACTTTATACACCTTCATACATAAGGTAAAAAATACAAAGATGCACAGTTGATAAAATTAATTCCTGAGAAGTATTAGATGTTTCACTGACCAACTTCTATTCTACTCTAAGTTACTGACTTAACTAGATTTTACACTTTTTAATCTCCATATATCTTAGGCCACTATGATAAACTATGTGTGTTTTTACCTCTAAGCTTTGATCTTGTACATTGCTGTAAAGAGGTCTAGGGTTATGTTTTATGTCACTGATGTTTATAAATCTAAGATAATTGTCTTATTTTTAATTTGGCAATAGTGTTGTTTTCTTATTTGTTTATTGTTGGATTAATCAAAATAAGTCCAGAAATAATTAACCTGTCTTGATAAACTACATGTATTGTAAATAGATTGATTGCAAATTCAATCAAAACCTTGTTAATTTACAGACAGACCAGTGGTAGTGGTTAAGTTTAACATAACCTGTTGTTTAATCTGTCTTTTTGATTAACCTGTCCTGTTGTTTAATCTACCACTTTGTTTAATCTACCTCTTTGTTTAATCTACCCTTCTGTTTAAACATACCCTGTTGTTTAATCTACAATTTTGTTTAATATACCCTTTTGTTTAATCTACCCTTTTGTTTAATATACCCTTTTGTTTAATCTACCCTTTTGTTTAATCTACCCTTTTGTTTAATCTACCCTTTTGTTTAACCTACCATTTTGTTTAATCTACCCTTTTGTTTAATCTACCCTTTTGTTTAATCTACCTTTTTGTTTAATCTACCCTTCTGTTTAATCTACTTTTTTGTTTAATCTACCTTTTTGTTTAATCTACCATTTTGCTTAATCTACCCCTTTGTTTAATCTACCCTTCTGTTTAATCTACCTTTTTGTTTAATCTACCTTTTTGTTTAATCTACCATTTTGTTTAATCTACCCATTTGTATAACATACCCCTTTGTTTAATCTGCCCCTTTGTTTAATCTACCATTTTGTTTAATCTACCCATTTGTATAACCTACCCCTTTGTTTAATCTATCCTTTTGTTTAATCTACCCTTTTGTTTAACCTACCATTTTGTTTAATCTACCCCTTTGTATCACCTACCTTGTTTAATCTATCCTTTTGTTTAACCTATCCTTTTGTTTAACCTATCTTTTTGTTTCACCTATCTTTTTGTTTCACCTATCTTTTTGTTTCACCTGTCTTTTTGTCTAACATATTCTGTTGTTTAACCTACCATTTTGTTTAATCTACTCGTTTGTTTAAATTACTCTTTCTTTAAATCTACCTCTTTGTTTAACCTACCCTTTTGTTTTACCAACTATTCTTTTACACTCTGGGTAGACAAATAATAAAGACAGAATTCAATAATCTATAATAAACTATCAAATTTTAAACTTTTTTAACTTGTTTCACTGTTATCATTTCAAAATTGTTTTATCAAAAATGTCAAAGATTAATATATAACCTGGTTGTTGTCACTTTTCTATCTTTTTATTAGATAATCTCAACAAATATTAAATCTACTTTATACTAGATTGTTTATACTGATCTCTTGATATCTGGGGTGTGTTCAGTTACCGCAAACGTTACAGAACGTTACATAACGATACATTTGGAACTCCTCGGCCATATATTTGTTTACATCAACACCGGTAGTTTCAAGATAGCATCTAAATTTGTCCAAGATTATTTACAGCGAATGGCCGAGGAGTTCCGAATGTATCGTTACGGAACGTTCTGTAACGTTCGCGGTAACTGAACTCCCAGCTGTACTAGATTATCTTTTCATCAATCTTCAATATAACCTTCACCTCTTCACCTTATATGACTTGGTTAAAATTTGGATTTCATTTTTTTTATACTGGGTCAACTCGATTAAGATATTTTACGGTGTCCAGCGCACCTAACCTAGCTTTCCTGGACACTTGTCTATAACCAGTACTCACCTACCCTTCCACAAGGGGGAAACTTCTCCAAATGATTCATCCATGGAGAAAAATTGACATTATTAATTTTGTCACACCTGCTTGGGTGGGATTTGAACCTGTTCCCCTTTTGAGGCTCTAGATTTAAAACCCTGGGGTGCTATCAACTGCCCTACGACCTGGATTGATTTCAAGTGTAACACATTAAAGTGTATATATCAATAGCTGATACAGTAATTTCAAATGAGTTTTTGTTTATAAGTCACTTAAAACCATTCATTTGACCACTGCACCAGGTAATATGGTAAATTATTTAGCGCAATGCTGAAGCCTTGTGCTATGTTAATGTACTCAGTTTTGATTGTCGCTGATTATAATCCTGTTATATGTTGTACATTTATAAAGGTGTTTATGCTTTAGTAATCATAATTAATTGCTTTAATTAGCCGAATATAAGCAATATTCTTTTAATGCCTCATTTATAGAGAATCACAGTCTTAAGCAGTATTTTCATGTTATTAATTTTGCCTTCTTTGATGCTTTGCATCAGTATTTTCTTGTCTTGTTGATGTAATGCACATAGTTTATTATAATACTAGAATAAATATTAATCACTGCTAAGAGAAAATTACCACTCAGGGCTTTAAGAGTAGAGTTACAGAACTTTGATTTTTTATGATTTAGTACATGGAGGTTTCCCATGTAGGATACATGTAGCAGACTGCAGCAAATTCTCATTACAATCCACTATGAATGATTACATTAGGGCGTGCTGGCACAATTAAAGGGCTTAGAAATAACTACTGCAATTAAAACATTCTGCTTAACTTATTACCATGCATTAAACTTAACTTATTACCATGCATTAATGATGTACTTTGTGCAATTGAAGCATAATTTAGTATTCTAATGTTCTAAATGTAAGGGAAAATTTCCTTGTATCAGTTCCATTTGTTGTATTTAATTCTGTGTTCATATACTCCATCAAAACCCTTGACAGTGCTATCAGCGCTTTGATTTCCCTGTGTGACCTTGATGTACATTTATTGAATGATTCATCACAATAACTTAATTATGTCCCCCTAAGTCTTACTTGCATGTTTTAATTTCACTAGCAAATGTTTGAGAGTTTTAAAATTAGATAAAGAACCTATTTAACACATCTTGAGGTCTATATCAACCCTCTTATTGTAACCTCAATGTTTATTAATGTATTTTGAAGTAGTTGTTAGTTATTTAGGTGACATGTTATTTAAAATATCTTGATAAAGTGTAAATTGTTTATTGTACTCAACTATCTTGCTTGTTCCCAGGTGAGAAAGAGGTTTCTTTATCTTAACCTTTAATCTACAATGAAATATTTATATCAGTATAATATATGAAAATTACATTTTTCACTTGATATTGAAAATTAATATTGATAGCTCACAATTTTAAAATTGCCTGACTTGCACTATGCAGTAAAACATTTCTTAAAATTTAAAACTTAATACATTTTTATATGCTCGAAAGAATTTTGGGCATATTATGTTATACCCCCTGGTGTCCGTCTGTCCGTCCGTTCGTCAGTCTGTTAGCAATTTGGTTTCCAGAGCATAACTTAAGTTCCATTTGGCCCACAATATTCAAACTTTATACAATGATTGTCCATATCGGGTAGAAGACCCCTATTGATTTTGGGGTCACAAGGTCAAAGGTCAAGGTCACTATTACCTTAAAACTGAAAACAGATCTTTTTTCTCTACTTTGTTTTCCACAATTATTCATAATATGATATTCATATGAAATATTCTCATGTCTTACAAATGCTTCATCTTAACTAAAAACAACAACACTTTTGGGCATATAATGCTCCGCCTAGCGGTGCTCTTGTTCTTTTTGTTTTATTGAAAGTATATTTTTCTGAGAAGGAACCAGTATGAATTCCATTCCTAAAGAAATGAACTCTGTCAAAACATGGTTAACTATTTTTTTTCAGGCCATGATTGACTTTGAAATGACCATGGATGTATTTTTCATGGTAAACCATGTTTCAAGTTGTGGTTTATTGCCCTGATAGTTAAAATGGTGGACCATGGTTTATGGCCATCAATGATCATGGTCAAACATGATTCATTGTCCAGGTGGTTTACTGCTGTGATAGTTAAAATGGTGGACCATGGTTCATGGCCATCAAATGATCTTAGTCGAACATGATTAATTTTTCAGATGGTTTATTGTCTTGTTAGTTAAAATGTTGGACCTTGCTGCATGGCCATTAAATGACTGTTGTCAAACATGTTTCATAGTTCAGGTGGTTTAAAATATTGCTGCTTATGTACCTTGGACAAACCGACTTTTAGAGGACAAATCCTTACTAAACTTTTTTATTACATTTTTTATTACAAAAATCACATTTAAAAGCAAGATCATTTGAACCAGTTTGTACACTGAAGAGAAATGTTTATTATAAATTCTATGTTATTTATATACTAATGTGTTTATTCTTCATTTGTATGTTAGTAACAAGATGTTATATATCATTCACTGTTTATATCGCCACCCAATCTCTACATCATAGACTTGACTAAATGTTGTCTGGAACTGTTAGTGAAACTTTCAGTGTAACAAGGGTAAATTCCATGAAACAGAACATTTTTCTTTAAATTGTCTACATTGAGTACAGACAATGTTTATAATTAATGTCTCAACACTGTGAACAATTGTTTATACTGATCACATCTTAACTGGTTCAATTCTGAGATTTTAAAAGAAAACTCGGCTGTTGAGGTTTTTTTGGGGTTTTTTTTGTATTTATATAAAATATGTTTTAAGTTGATATGTGTTTGCTAAAAAGAGTTGATAAAGAATCATCAAAGTGGTAACTTTAATGATAAAAGTGAGAATAAACAAATCATTTCTTTATCTTTTGTATAGAAACAACAAACATTTGACATGGCTGTTTCTTGTTGTTTGTGTAATGTAGTTAACAAGTTGTTGGTTTCATGTAGGTGTTTTGGTTTGAGTTGAGTTGTAACACTTAGAACAACAAATGTATGGGAGGCTATGACCACTAGGGCTGTCTTGATATACTGGTATACCGGTATATTGCAATACGCAGCTGCAGCAATACGTACAGCGGTACGATTTTAACGTACCGGTATTTTGCAATATTTTTTATTTCATTGGAAAATTCTTCTCTTTGCAAAATAAAAGTAGCGAAACTTTAGTTTTTTCCTTTGTTCATTCCATCTAACCTTAAGTTACAAGAATTTAACCGATTGGGGCATGTCACAATTCTAAATGACCATAAATACCTAAAGAGGCTAGATTCTATCAGTAGCTGCATGTAAGATTTGCAATGTTTCTGTTAAATGCAGCGGAGGCACTACGAATCTAGAAGTCCACAATATATCGTGGTATGTATTGTGATACGATGCCAACGTATTGCAATATATCGCAATACACTTCTGGCGTATCGTGACAGCCCTAATGACCACTGGATCTAGTTTGATGCTGGATTGATGAATTATCTTGGGCGTGCTCGATTGGAAATTCCGACTGTTAGAACTGGGAGAACTCCAATCGAGTGCGTCGGAACTTAGTTCTGGCAGCATTCTACCCATTCATCGAAATAGGTGGTGTGAACGGAATCGGCCGCGGTTTATTCATACCCAAGATGGCGGCGGCATCACTGCATAAATGTGATTTTGATGTTTGAAAGCGAATGTTGTTAAAATTATACTTTTGAACGATTGTTTACGATAACAATTTTACTATTTTCTGTAAATAAAGTAAGAACCGAGTATATTTCCTACGGATTTTGCCTTGTGATTCAGTTCCGACATCCAATTTCACTCGTTTGGTAGATTCTGTGGAAGAGTAGGAATTTGATTTTGGCACAGTTCCGACAGCCCAATCGAGCACGCCCCTTTTGTATGTTTTGTTTATGTAGAGACAGCACATATTGTATAGTCTGTCACCTGAAAAGACTTAAAAGTTACTTTTGTACAAATTATATATAATGGTTGAGTTTTTCTACTTTGGAGCAATTTCAAAACTAGTGTGCCTTTGAATATGTGGTACATTGTTACCAACCCTTTTTATTTGATTTCCATTAATAGTCCTCTTTCATATTCAATTATCAATTTAAGCTTTAGTTTTACAAAATTGACAAGAGAGCAAGTGTAAGAGACCTAATTCAGTAGCGTGTTCAATTACACAAAACGTTACAGAACGTTACATAACGATACATTCGGAACTCCTCGGTCATTCCCTGCGAATAACCTAATCTAATACAGAAATATGAGATCGTTAAGGCAATGAGTGATGTTTCAAAATTTACGGACTAAAAACAAAACATCACTCAATGCCTAAACGATCATATATTTGTTTACTTTAACACCGGTAGTTTCAAAATATAGCGTCTAAATATTTCTGAGATTATTCGCAGCGAATGGCCGAGGAGTTCCGAATGTATCGTTACGGAACGTTTTGTAACATTCGCGGTAACTGAACGCAGGGCAGAACTCAAATTTGTAGTTTTTCTGTGCCTGTTTGGAACAAACAAAGTTTGTTACTTTTTTTTGCTGAAAAGCACAAATTATTTTGCTGAAAAGTGCAAATTGCATATTAAATTCTATTGTTCTTGTCCAGGTATTGTCTTTGTGACAGTGAAAGTTTGTTTGTACGGCAGGGAAAATCCAAATATTTGAATTCTAGAAATAGTCTATCTTGTCAGATTTTTCACAATTATTTGAAATATTAGCCAAGGTCCTTTTGTAAGTAAGTACACTGGATGTAAAATTTGTAACAGAAGATCACATCCTGTTTGCTGCATGTCATACTGGTTTGGCTTAGAGAACTTTTGGCTCCATCTCTACTTGGAAAGCAAGGGAAAGCAAGTTAACATGCATTTGTGATCTTAGATAGTCTTAGAAATTCAGTTATGTAAGGTAATGCCTCAGTCTCATAAAAAATTTGTGGCTAAATGTTACGGACCTATACATGCAGACAGCCGTAGGCCATGGTAAGCCTTGCTTATTAAGGTGAAGGTATGCCCATGGCCCAAAACAGCACGCCCGTATGGAGCCGTGGCTGGAAGATATGCAAGTTTAATCCACAATCAGCCGGGAATATGTTCACGATTTGACTTTGAAACTGTATCCATGGCTCATCTCACGGACCGTGGTGAAAATGTAACGGTCTGTTTGGGTATGCAAGAGTTTGTTTGAGTCCTTGTGGAGCTTAATCACACGGCGCCTGTACAGTGCCCTCAGGGCTATTTTTATGTTTATGGGACTGTAGCATTAAGTAGTAGTATATATTTATGTCATTGAAATACTGGAAGAAAGAAGCTGTTGTACATGCAAACACAAATATGTACCATAGCCTTTTATACAACACTCAGTTTTTGACTTGTTAAGGTCAACAAAACTAAATCTTTAAATAATCTTGTTTTGTTATCTACTTATCTACATATAACATTCTTGTCCACATTTTAATCCAAAGTTGATAATTTATAAATAATGCTAAAATTTGAACAAACTGGTCATTGCCTAGATTACAACATCATAAGTTGTTGACAAATCTAGCCACTGGTCAAGATAATGTCCACATAAGTTGTAGATAAGTTAAACTGACCGTTTGAACTTTATAATTCTGTTGACATAACTGTTTGGTTCTATAATACTTATAATCAGTTTGTCTATAAGTTTAGTAGATAAACAACAAAATTATAAGAAAATACAGGTTGAATCAAAGAACATTATTTTAAAGCCACTATATGAAGATAATATTATATATTCATCAACAGTAGCCTTGAAAACTGTATTACAAACATGAAGTTATGAGAATATAACATGCATTAGAGACATAGTAAACTATTCAAACCACTCTTTTTTCTAAATTTTAATTTGACAAAGTGTCTATTTCTTTGAAAAGTGGGTTACTTTTATAAGAGCACACTATATTCATTTATAAGCTTATGTTCAATCAATCTGCGTAAACACATATCCAGTAGACCACGGTTGTACTGAATCTGTACTTTTTCCCTTTGAGGTCACGTCGAGATGAACTTTGTGTCGACCAATCAATGCATAGCTTTCATCTAGACGAAAACACTATTAATCACATTTTGATTTCGTAATTTCTATTTTTAGACCAAGTTTTGCTTGCTAATTTAACTGCCGTAATATTCACAGGCTGCGATTGGGCGGCTCGTTTCAAATTTCGTGACGTAGACGATGTAAACAAGTTACGTATCATAACAATTTCGTCATGAATTTTATGATGAGAAAAGGTCACCTGAACGTGACTTTCGTTTGGAAAAGGCCAGATCTACATTAGCGAGTATGCGAGCGGTAAAATTGTAGATAGGGTTTTAGTCAGATTGATGTTCAATATACCTGATCCAAAATAGTTTAGAGCTTAATTATGTAATTTGGAGCAGTTTGTTTTGTATAACAAGACTTATAAAATAGCTAAATATCAATTTTTTTGTAGTCCAAAATCAGTGTTACTTTTGATAATGGGGCTTTAATATTGTTTGACTGGGACTGTACAGTTCACAGTGACCACAGGTTACCAACATGAAATAGTCCCCCCCCCAAATAAAAATTATAAATAAATGTATATAGTGAAAGTATGTAACGCATCATCTAAAAACTGGAAAATTTGTTTAACGGAATCCTGTGTTTTTAATTCTGGGATGAATTTCAAAAACTTGGTCTTATTTATCAAAGAAATGGTAAATCGTATGATTGAATATAGTAATTTATTAATGAAAAGCCAAGAAAGAAAGTTACATGACTGATGTTGAACAGGGGGAAAAAAGGTTGGTGGGATATTATGTGATCTTAGTTTGTTGAGTCTACTTCCTGAACTCAACCCATAGATAATGTTCATGGAACTCAAATAAAAGTGAACTTAAAACATACAAATAACATTTAATAAACACTTTTGTTTTCTATCCTTGCTAAGACACAGATCTTTTAAAAGAAGACTTTGAATGAATAAAATTTAAACATAAAAGAATAATGTATGTTTTATTCAACAAGAATAAACTACAATGTATATGGGTAATTCAAATATTTTGATTTTCACCTGCATTACAAACAAACTTTCACTGTCATAATTAAAATATGTACAAAGAACAATTGCTTCTCAGCAATAATGTGTAACAACTTTGTTTGGTACACCTATGCACGGATAGGAAAACCCATAAACTTGCATAATAATGACTTGTGTAACAACTTAATTTGGTACACCTATGCATGGATAGGAAAACCCATAAACTTGCATAATAATGTGTAACAACTTAATTTGGTACGCCTATGCATGGATAGGAAAACCCATAAACTTGCATAATAATGTGTAACAACTTTGTTTGGTACACCTATGCACGGATAGGAAAAACCATGAACTTGCATAATAATGTGTAACAACTTTGTTTTGTACACCTATGCAGGGATAGGAAAACCCATAAACTTGCATAATAATGTGTAACAACTTTGTTTTGTACACCTATGCACGGATAGGAAAACCCATGAACTTGCATAATAATGTGTAACAACTTTGTTTGGTACACCTGCATGGATTGGAAAACCCATAAACTTGCATAAAAATGTGTAACAACTTTGTTTGGTATGCCTTTGCAGGGATAGGAAAACCAATAAACTTGCATAATAATGTGTAAGAACTTTGTTTGGTACGCCTATGCAGGGATAGGAAAAACCATGAACTTGCATAAGAATGTGTAACAACTTTGTTTTGTACACCTATGCAGGGATAGGAAAACCCATAAACTTGCATAATAATGTGTAACAACTTTGTTTGGTACGCCTATGTACGGATAGGAAAACCCATAAACTTGCATAATAATGTGTAACAACTTTGTTTGGTACGCCTATGCAGGGATAGGAAAACCCATAAACTTGCATAATAATGTGTAACAACTTTGTTTGGTAAGCCTATGCACGGATAGGAAAACCCATGAACTTGCATAATAATGTGTAAGAACTTTGTTTGGTACACCTATGCACGGATAGGAAAACCCATAAACTTGCATAATAATGTGTAACAACTTTGTTTTGTACACCTATGCACGGATAGGAAAACCCATAAACTTGCATAATAATGTGTAACAACTTTGTTTTGTACACCTTTGCATAGATAGGAAAACCCATAAATTTGAGTACAGAAGAAAGTCTATTTCTTAAACATGAAATACTACAATGTCTTGTCGTTACAAAGCCATTCTTTCTGTGAAATGTGAAAAAAAAATATAAACAAATCTTAAGTTAAAATTACTTTGACAGGTTGTTTATTTGATTAATTATTTAAAAAAAAATTGTATGGACTCAAAACTTGAATTTGTTTTTCAGTCCATTGGTAGAGTTAGTATTGATAATAATTATACAAGTATATTATCATACTATAAGATAATGCAAACTAGATAAAAACTAAGTAATGCTTGCTATTTGAACTTCACTGCATTTGTCTATGTGCAAAAATGCAAGATCTTCAAAAATTTCTCATGAGAATGACTCAGCTTCTTTTTAAGCTAAATAAACTTTTTAGAGCATAGTTACTACAGTCTTGCAGGCAGCCCTCAACTTCTAGTATTGTAAACAAGACCAGTATTCCAGATGATGAAATTACCCCACCCACTATGTATGAATGTACCACACATCAAGTTAGCTTTCATCAATCAACTAGTATAGCCTGCAGTATTTAAACAAATTGTCAATATTCACCTTCTTATCTAAGTTTCATGTTATTGTTTTAAATCTGTTTAAACTATCAGTAGTATGATGTGAGATACAGGACATACACATTTCATAGATGTAAACCCTGATAGCACATCTAGATTCATTTACTAATTCATGAATAACTTCATAAAATATTATTCATATTCATGAATTAAAAGAAAAAAAATGACTTGATTTTAAGTTTTAAGTATCTTTGTATCGTCCTACATGGTTTCATGATAAAGGTTATTGATTTCAATTCATGAATGTTACATTTATTAATTCTGGGCAAGAGCCCATTGGTGTTTTACTTTAAATCACGAATGCTATTACATGACTAATCATGACTTTTCATGTAAGATATTATTATTCATATTGTTGGAAAATATCGTACACAAAAATTGTTTAACAATTATATTATAATTATAATGTTGTTTCTACTTTCAGACTCTTCTAAGAATTTGGGATTGTTTTCTGTTGGAAGGACCCAAAGTTTTGTTTCGTTTTTCTCTTTCAATATTAAAGTTACATGAGAAAGAGATATTACAGAAGAATGATACAATGGGAGTTATGAAACATCTTAAAGCATGTGCTAAACTTACATATGATGTTGAAGGTCTTGTCAAGGTAACTTACATGTAGTTGTTGTTAGTTTTTTATTCCATGTGGGAAAAAATACTCACTTTGTCATATACTTTTAATTTTGCTTTATTGTAAAGTTTCTGTTTAATTGATTGCAGCCAACTATGTGGTGGAATAATTTGCTGTGGTTGATGATTTCAATTCACTTTATTGAGCCCGGCAATATTTGTAGGAATAATAGAGTGAGGATGAGATACTGGTATTTTTACATTCCATGAACATACATGTAGTTTAGGTATACATGAAGAATGCTGGCGTAGGTGTCTGCTTTCGTTATTATAACTATTTGCATATTAAGCAAAAGGGTCCTAACTGATGACTCAAGACCAATCATCTGAGAACTAGATCCTAAGGTTTCGACCGACTCATTATTATTAGTACTGTTATAAATATTTGAAGCTTCACAAGCTATGCTTTGTATGATTGAATAAAATGTGAATGCTTTAAATCCCTTGACTCTCAACTTATTTTCTGTTTTATTTTTTTCAGCTTTCATTTGAAGGTTTGAAACCATTTCCAAAACGTAAAAGTATTATATCTAAACAAACATGTTATCTGAATGCTTTAAAAGAGAAGTACAAGAAAAAAGAGTTACAGAGACTTGCGTTTGCTGAAAGAGAACAATTGGTATGTCATTGTCATACCTGGTGTTTTCATTCTTTATTAAATGGCAGTCCTCTGATGCAAGTATAATGAAACTTGTCTCAAGCAGTCTTGGTTCATTTCTCAATTTTTTCAACGAAAACCCGGGTGGGCGGTCCGTCGGGTGGGCGTCCGATGTCGTTACATGTAACAATTACGTTAAAGTTTTTTGTTACCATATATTTCTGCCATTTATTGTCAGATCTTTATGAAACTTCATACAATAATATCATACCATGTGATGAACAGAATAAGAAAGCAACCACAACTCTACCTGGCTTTATTTTGGATTATTTCCCTTTGTTATTTTTGCTTTATAGTTGGACATCTCTGTCATTTATGGTCAGATCTTGATGAAAATCCGGCTTTAATGTGGTTTCCACATTTAATTTTTTGTAACATGATTTGTAACTTTAAGGTTGTTTTCATTTGAGATAACTGTGTTCATGTTCTTTAAACTGAATACTTGCTTATACTGACACTTCATTATGTTATACAGGCACATGCTTAGCACTAAACTAGTTTAATGCTGTTTCCTGGTGAGGCTGAAAACATTAAGGTGGGTCGGTACCTTCTTCGGAGGGAAAAACGAAAAAAATATTATGTTCACCGATTATGAGTGAGATAGCAAGCAGATACCTTCATGCATCTTGTTTGTTTTCTTGGTAACCTTAGCGACGTTGTCGTTTGTTTTCACAATGGTTCGCGCTAAAAACAGGCATGCAAGTACATTAAACCCATATATTTAAAGTATTGAATGTCCGATGGCAAAGATAATTATACCAAAATGTTTCTGAAATGTTGATGCATACAAATATTTTGTTCCGATTATCTAAGTATCACGTCAGTCGTAAAGATTGTACATTTCATCACTGAATTTAGGGTTTTCACGTCTAAAAAGTTTCACCAATTGACGATTTATAACGTTTATTTTCAAATTAACGCAAGACGGTGGTCAAATTCTTATCGCGATTTTTGAAAACTACACGCTTTTTGTGCCATTTTAATGAAATAAAATAGGAAAGTGAACGTTCTCAGTTTTTCACAATATTGCTTTCAAAGTAAAATTACCTTCAAAACAATGACGTTAATATTTCGTTGCGCTGATGTTGTGATTTTGGGTTATGTATGTAATTTTCTTGTAAATTTAATTTTGTAGTTTCTTTCCAGTTCTTAATTAATTTCTTATGACACTCAGCACCTGATCTGTTCAAAATTAATTTAGCATAAGTCAATCAAAGTCCGCTTCTACTTATTTCTGCAACAAATGCTTTAATCACAACGTCAGCGCAACGTTATATATTAACGTCGTTGTTGTGAAGGTAATTTTACTTTGAACGCGATATTGTGAAAAACTTTCCTTTTTTATTTCATTAAAATGACACAAAAAGTGCGTAGATTTCAAAAATCGCGATAAGAACTTGACCACCATTCTGATTTAATATGAAAATAAACATTACAACTCGGCAATTGGGGAAACCTTTTAGACGTGAAGATCCTAAATTCAGTGATGAAATGTACAATCTTTACGACTGACGTGATATTTGGATAATTGGAACAAAATATTTGTATGCAACAACATTTCAGAAACATTTTGGTATAATACTCAGTGACCTCGGAAATTCAATATCTCAAATATGTGGGTTTAATGTACTTGCATGCCTGTTTTTAGCGCGAACCATTGTGACGTCCATGACGTCGTGAAAAAAACGACAACGTCGCTAAGGTTACCAGAAAAACAAACAAGAAGCATGAAGGTATCTACCGGCCAACTTTTATCATAATCGGTGAACAAAATATTTTTTTCGTTTTTCCCTCCGAGTAAGGTACCGACCCACCTTAAAACATGCAAGTTTGAAATTAATTATGGATTATTTATTGTAGTATATGAGTATGGAAGCTGAATGTGGAACATTTTTAGGTATTGAATGTGCTGTGGCTACAAGTGATGGTTAGTGATACATTAGTTTACTTTTGTATTATAACAAGAAATTGTATAAATAATATGTGTACATGTATAAGATTGGTTTACTTTGGTTTACTTACTTGTAAAATTGAAATGTTAACATATTTAATTTGACACTTTTTTAAGGGAGAGCATTGTGTATAGGATTTATTCCCTTTTTGTCTCTAAATTTATTTTATGAACTTTTAAATAATTAAGCCATTGTTTTAATACGGTCAAACTGAATTTTGAGGTAAATGAGTTTTTGTAAAATTGCTTTGTGCTATACATGTCACCTTATCATACACTGTTATGTTTTCACCATGAATGTATGAACTTGTCTTATTAACTTGTATTTATTAGGGCTGTCACGATATACCGGTATATTGCTACACACAGCTGTGAAAATACGTACAGGGGTATGAATTTAACATACCCGTATTTGGACATATTTTTTATTTTTTTGGAAAAAGTCTTCTCTTCATGAAATGAAAGTAGCGAAACATCAGTTTTTTCATTGTTAATTCAATCTAAGCTTTAGTTACAAGAATTTAACCGATTGACAGTGGCACCTTTAAAGATTGGTTGAACAGAACTGTTGCAAACATGTCATAGGAATTTGTGAACCAAGCACGACGTCCAGAAGCTTGATTGCTTGGATGTTCTGCAGCTAAGGGGGTGATCGATTGTTTCCTTCAATTTAAGCATCTTTTTTATATGCAAAACTCATATAACAGTCCTAAATGACCGTACAGAGGCTAGATTCTATCAGTAGCTGCATGTAAGAATTGCAATGTTTCTGTTAAATATAGCGAATCTAGAAACCCATAATATATCATGGTACATATTGAGATACGGTGCTAGCGTATTGCAATATATGGCGATACGCTTCTGGCGTATCGTGACAGCCCTTGTATTTATTATTTGGTTTCTAGAGTAAGGTACCTGTATTCATTGTTGAATTTGTACACTGGAATCTAAAAGTTTCTTTACACATAATAAATGTTCTTTCATAGTACATTTGTATCTCCTTTTCTTGTCAAAATGTAGTTTTAATGAAATTGTACCTTTTTGCATACTTATTACATGCTTGACAAAAGTTCAAGTTTTCAAATAAAGTATGAAACATATACATGTGTAAAGAAACTTTTAGATCCCATTGTATATTATATCATATTATTATATAATTATGTTTATAAACAGGACAAGTATGGTTATGTTATGGTGATCAACATATAGGAAAATTATCATTTGTATCTTGTGAGACTGGTACAATGTTTAACATTGACTTTAAGGTTTGTTATATTTTATTATATTTGCTATAAGATACTTGCTATCATGGCTAACTTGTTAAATTCACTTGCTATTATGCCTTGGTTAAATTGTTTAAGTCACTAAAGTTTGAGGGTTTGAATCCAGCTACTGTACCTATGTAGGCGTTTTAGACTTGAGAAAGAAGTCAGTTGCTTAAAGAAAGGAAATATAATACAGACAATGAAGTGTCTGCCTAATATGTCTTAGATATTTGAAAAACTGAATAAAATTGAGAGACTTAACAAGAATGCATTAACAAAAATTCATTGTAATCATCAAGTTCCATTTAGACAACTTGACATTGTCACAATACAATATTTGATTTGATATGATATCTTGGTAAAAAAGCTATTTGCACCATTATACTTAATAATTAGATCTGTCTATGTTGTTGTAACATTGTCAAATTCAAGTCGTATGATGATGATGATGGTGGTTATGATGATGGTTATGATAAAACCTGAGTGATGACATCCTGTGTTTGTTGAGTAATTTGTATAAAATGCAAATTAAGTCAACCTAGCACTACCAAAATCCGGTTTTTTGTCTATAACATAATTACATCTACAACAGAAATTTGAGTTATGAATTTATCTACTCATGTTTCCAAGGTCCCTCTTTAAATGTTATATTATGCACCATTTAACTTATACATGGTGTATACAGCAGGACTTCATATATTATTTTCTATTAAATGTTTTATCGTCAAAGCCTATTACTAGTATTTTTTTATCTAATGACCAATATATTTATATTATTTTTATTTTGTACAGCTTGATTCCCGGCTCATGTGTATATGTTATATGAATCCAAATGAGTTATTGCTGGGAACCATCTCGTGGATGTTGGTATCAGTTGATATAAATAAACATGAACAAGTATGGCAGATACAGTTACATGATGCTATATTGTCTGTATGTTGCTATGACGATGAAGATATTGCTGCTACTAGAATATTCTCTGGTCTTGCTGATGGAACCATTGCTGTTACTGAGGTCTGTATACTGGAAGTGAAATATTTGTCTCCCAATTTTATGTTTAGATTTTGTATATTTGAATGGTTTTTCTTAATTTTATTGTTATTTAAAGATAAACCTTAATAATATTATATTTTTATTCTTATATAATAAAATTATATTAGACTAATATATATATATAAAAAAGACTTTGTTTAACAAGGTTACTCATTGGATAAATCCAATCTTCTATGTGAATACATATACTAATATATAGGGGATATTATCAATTTTTATTCAAGATGGATTAAGTTTTTCTATGATGAAAACAACAGATGTTATATTTTATTGTACATACATTTGTATATAGAAAAACAAAACATTTCATTTAAAAGCATTACAAAACCAGAGAGTTATCATCGGTGTCCATGTAAAAGGCATTATGTTTTGTATTTTACTAAGTGAGGTTAGAAAACATGTTTGCTGATGTTGCCATTTGAGTGAATATATCATTTTCTGGGCTTCAGAGCTTATACCTAGTTTTGTAAAATAAAGCAGTTCATATATTTTGTATTTTCATTGCATTATATGAAGGCTTTTGCTCCTTTTCTTTTTAAGTATTGAATTAGTATTCATAACCCTTCTTCCAAGTTTATCACTCTTTAAACATATTCTGAAACAGTGTTTCTAAACTTGTGTATTTTAATGTTTAAATATTACAGAAACCATATATAAGTAAGGAACCCAATGTGGATGTCTTATATATATCTATTGGACAAGCACCTGTTACATGTTTAATGTTATTAGATGAACAATTATGGTGTGCCAGTGGTAACACTGTAGCTGTCATACATGGAAAGTAAGTTATAAATATTTTATTTCTTAAAGTATGTCTGAGTTTTTATTGGAGCAGTGTAACAAGGACTCCGCAATCAGAAAGGTCTGTGTTCAAATCAATCCCAGCTGGAGCATTGCTAATATTAATGAGCGAGAAATGTATTTTCATGAGTGAAAGTTTTTAAATCTCGTCCTGAACTTCATTATTTGGTACTAAGAAGGGGTACTTTACCCTATATATTAAAATATACACAAGTACAAAACATATATTTGATACAGCCATGTCAATCAACATGATACAATAAGGACAGCACAAAAAGCTAATCTAAGGTCTTACATGTATTTCCAAAGTGGTTCTTTTATTATAGTGTTGTAAGACATATAAAGACTTAATCAATATAAATACCACAGTATATGATATTGTAAGACATGAGTATTAGATATCAAAGTTTATCACAGACAGTGAAATTAGTACATTTTTACTAGGGCTGTCACGATACACCATAAGCGTATCGCAGTATGTTGCGATGCGCTAGAACTGTATCGCGATACGTACCATGATATATCGCTTTACAAACTGAAGACAGGGCTGCATAATACTTTTGTCTTAAAAAATTATTCAATTGTTTAGTCTTGAAGTACGGTATGTTATTGAATTTTGCAGGGAAAGTGCCTGTAGCAGAAAAAACTGGGCATTTTTAGAGTTATTGGAATATTCCAAATGCAACCAGATCGGTTAAAATCTTAAAACTTCAGCTTTAATAGAATGAACCATTGAAATTGACATTTTGCTACTTTCATTTGGCAAATGGAAGAATTTTTCAATGAAAATAAAAAATATCACTAAACACCCGTTCGTTAAATTCGTACCGCGGTACGTATTGCCACAGCTGCATATTGCAATATACAAGTATATCATGACAGCCCTAATTTGTACATACATTATCATATTATATATATATGATTTATTTTAGAACATTAGATACGATGGATACATTCTCAGTCTCAGTAAATCCATATGATCATATATTATCATTACAACCATGTAACTATGGTATATGGATATCATTACGTGGATCATCTATCTTAGAACTATGGGATCCTAGAACACTCAACTGTCGTATGTTATATGATACTAGAACGGATAGATATCCTCAACTAAGAAAGGTAACTCTTTCTACTTATTGTTTATGGTTTGATTTTGGTTGTGGCACCTATAATGTTCATAGTAATGTGGTTCCTCTTTGTAGCTAGCATAATTAAATAACCTCTGTGGCAACCCTTTCAAATAAAATTGCAAAATGTGATAAAATTGATAATTTCTAGAAAAGTTAATATAATATGTTTAAAAAACTATAATCTTATGAAATAATTTGTTACGATTATAACAAGTTTAGCACGTTCATTTCTGTAGATTCCTTTATCAGATAAAAGCTACAATTTTTATATACTATACATGTATATATAGTGGAGCTTATGTATTTTTTTACTGGGTTTAAACACAATTTAGGTTATTTTACAGCATCCAGTGCACCTAACCTAGCTTTACTGGACCCTTGTCTATAACCAGTACTCACCTACCCTTCCACAAGGCCGGAAACTTCTCCATATTATCTAATCAATGGAGGAAAATTGACATTATTGTCAAATTTTCATGGAAGGGTATAACCTCCCCAGGTGGGATTCGAACCTGTACCCCCTTCGGGACAAGAGATTCTCAAATTCCAGCGCACTACCAACTGCGCTATTGAACTGGGTTTGGGGCTTATGTATGACTTGAAAAAACAATTCATACCATGTGAGCACAACATGTGCTTACAATATATTTTTACCATAATATTAGTCTAATACAAATGATGTGATGTATGATCTGTGTAAAGATCTAACAATAATTATCATGTGTTCAATATGATGTGTACATTCATTTTATTACACAATATGTTCGATTGTTCGATACAATCAATGATGGTTGCAAGCTATTTTATGTTGTAACATTATAGTTTTGATTGTTTAGTATATATTTCTACAAAAAATAACTAATCAAGTGCTTTAACTGCTTGAAGTATTTACTATGCATCCAGTTCTACTTCTTTGATTTGAGCCTCTAACAGAATTTTGCTATATTTTAAATAGTCCTTATGTTTTATTAATTTTCCTTTCATTGAAATTAAAAAATTCTCTATTAGAGGACAAGGAGAAAAAAAAACAATTGACATTATGCTAAGCCTCCCATGTCTAAATATTCTTTATCTGTGTATATAATGTTTTCAAGCAGATAACTGACTGTATAAGTTTTCATTGTATTACAGGAGGATGATTCCTATTTTAATCGTGCTCGTATCACATCTACATTAGCCAATGGTAATACAGTATGGATTGGAACAGGGGAGGGAAATCTTATCATATATGAGATTCTTGAATCAGCTCAATTAAAAACACCAACAGAGTTATCTCCCTCTATAGAAACTACATCAAGTTTATCATATGTTGTAAGGCCACAAAAACAGATTACAGGTTTGTGTAAAAAATTTGTTCATTCAATCTTTAATATGATGGATTTGAACTTCGCTCAAAATGAGCTACATTGTATTGTTATTTTGTTGAATATCTTAAATTGAGTGTAACTATGATTTGTCATCTATTTCTTTCCTCAAGAAATGTTTATTTCTACCTGTTAAATATGAAATTTACCATGTTCTCTTGTGAACCCAGTATTGACTTTTAAGAGAAAATTTATTAATGTCAAAGCATACATTGAAAATGTCAAATTGTACTTAGATCTAATTTATACACTCGGGCCAATTAGTATCATCTATACTTGTGATAATGTACCTCTTCATAGAATGTGAATGATTATTTGTTTTAACACATTTCAGATAAATGTATGGATTTAGGACAAAATGAGTTGTCTAGTACGTTAAAGAGAGTTTATCATTTAAATGAACCCAGTCACTATGAGAGTACAGGTAATGGTAATGTTTTATAGTGATTTAATGAACATAAATGTTACTAACACCCACCTATTAATACTAGTCTGTAAATTAATTATATCAATCGATCAAATCTTTCTTTTCTACTTGCTAGCTTTTTATTTGACAAACTATATAGAACTGACAGTCTATCAGATCCTTTAATTTTCTCTTTAATGTGATGACATCAAAAACTTTATCTCAGATGTATATATACAATTAATTTATATTGTCAAGATAGAATTCAGTCTGCCCAGTAATTTATCAACTATTAGCTTGACTAGAGCTAGCTATTCAGTTTTCTTAAGTCTAGAAAAAGTTTGAAATACATTTAAATGAAAGTTCAAAACGGACTGATAGAAATACTACAAAAATGACCTAATTACTATGAGAACTTTTTTTATTTCAGCTAAAAGTGATACATATTCATTAGCTGATACAAATAATTGTTCTAAAGACTTTAAACCAATGAAAAACATAAAAAACAAACTAATGCTGAGAAGACTAAGTTCATCAGAGTCTGATCTAGAAAACTTACAAAAATCTCATTTCCATCATGATTCTGTCTACCAAGATTTATTACAAGCACCTGCTTCCAGTGGAATTCTGGGTAGAATTTGTTCTGAGAATGACATTGACCATTTAGAGAAGGAACGAAATATCAGTTGTGATGATGAATGTTATGTAAATCATGCAATGGAAGAAGAATTAGAAGTTCATTTAGAGGCTGAAGCAAGGAGGGAAAGCCTAACTAAGTTTTTAGATGCTGAAATACAAGACAAAGTTAACATTGCATTTGAGAATAGAAGACATAGTTGTGGAAGTTCTGGAAGGCCTCATAAAGAAGGTGGATCATTGAGTAGAAGGTCTAGTTTTGATAAGAAAAGAAGGAGTTTACGACGAAGAAGAATGATGGTTTCTGGTGACCTTGATGACTCTGGTTGTGAGTCTACTAGAGGTATATACAGTAAATCTAAAACAAGCTGTTCTTCATCAAGAAGGTCAAGTTTGTCTAGAAGAGGAAGTAATGATTCTTCAAAATGTAAAATTCTCACAAGTAATGAAGTTAATACGAATGTTTTAGGTGAGAAAGAAGATGTGTTTGAGGCTCGTTTGGAAGAGAAAGCAAGAAGAGAAAGTTTAGTATTGAATGAAATAAATCTAACATGTCTCAGTGATGTGAATGTACAGAATGTCTCAAATATAAATCAATATAATGAACACCTTAATAATAATGTAGTGAATATTTATATAGATCAGGTTGAAGACAAAGCAGAAAATAAACTTGAACAACTTGCAAGAAGACAAAGTTTGTTAGGTATAGAACTATATAACCTTGATGACAGTTATATTTCCAGTAGTCCAAACTCATCTTGTCATGAATTTCCTTATGAAAATAGTGAATCTGAACTAGCTGTGGATGAAACTATTGATAGCAAAGCTAAAACTACAGCTCTTGGTATGTCAATAGACAGTACAGATGACACTGAACTAGATGGTTGTAAATATAATGGAAAACAATCTGAAAACCAAGTTAATGGTGTTGCCTATTGTAAAAAATCTAGTCTTGAAAATGGAATGATACTGGGTAAAGTAGATGATGTTAAGGTTAATGGAGAACAGTATGGTGAGGTTTTTAATGTCTCTATTGATGACAATGAGGCTGACAGGAAATCAAGTGTTGATAGCGCACTGGACAATTTTAGAATAGTATGTTCTGACTGTATTTCTCTTAAACAAAAATGTTCTGATTGTCGGAAATTACTTGAAAGCCAACAGTCATTAAAAATTAATGAAAAAAGATTATCATTATCTGAAGGTAGAATTCCTTCAATGATTAAAGAAGTGAAGAAACTAAATGGACATAAAGATATGAGTAATAGTGAAGAAGATGTTGAAGAAAATGGTGATATTGATATAAACACTTATGAAGCTACAAATGGTGTGTGCAATACTGACAGCCAGGTTCACTGTACTAATAAACTTAAACTAAAAGATATGAAAGCAATGAAGCATTCTGCCCTGACCTCAGATGAAGAGTCACCAGACCATGTAAATGTATTTGGTGGTGAGCAAATGGATAAAAGTGATCTTTCAAGACAAGAGAAAGTTGGTATTTGGTTGAAATCTATTTCAAATACGTTAAGTATGACAGATTCCAGTTTAGACTGTCCTGATAAATTGGATGACCAGTCAGCGGTACTTAATACATGTGGCCAGAAAGATACAACTAACAGTGATAGTGGGATTCCTGTATCATTAGAAAATGGTTTCATGGAAAAAGAGTCACAAAATGGTAACCATAGTAACAAAAGTTGTAATGATGATGAAGATGTGTTTTATCCCATTAATGAAAATGTGAAAATTGGAAGATATGATAAAATTTCTCCAGACCGACCTACTTCTTTAAATCTGTTGAACAGAGTGTCTGGTGGTTTACATCGGTTAAGTGGTGGAAGAATTGGTTCTACAGGGTCTGAGGAAGGTTCAACACAGAAATCAGGAGGAGATACTGTTCTTAATAAAAAAGATCCAGGTAATGATTATACAAACATAAATAATAATTATTTCTAGTGGAGATAAAAATTAAGGTTACTAGATGTTAGATTTCTGCCATCTTTTCATATAAATTAAATTCAGTTATTACAGACCAGTATTAGCTCAATATATTTGAACATATTTCTGTTATTTGAGATCTGACAGTAACTCAAAAGCATTACTGAAACAATGAAATTGATGTACCACAGTACGTAGGTTATACCACGTGACAATGACATCAAACAGTGCTACGGTTTTAAGTACAGACCAGTGAAAAATCTGCCTCAACTCAGAAACTGTATGTCTTTTAATTCTTGTCCGATTTCTTTGATACCTACTCGAGGCTAAGCAGAAACGTATGTACTGTTTGCTGTCTATCACACCTACAACGTCATTTCTTACCTTTTGCAAACACTTAGGAAAACCATGGCACTACAGATACAAGTTGTCATTTTGTGAATGGGAATAATGGTGGTAGGTTTTCTAGAATGTTTGCAAAAAGTTTATGACTGACTGACTGTAAATGTGTATTAAGCAATTCATTACATGCTGCCAATACATCAGAGAAAAGTTTTTTTCATCTGTAAGATGTAAGACACAATCTATTGTTATGCTGTGTAATGCATTTCAATTATATGGACATTAAATGAAATGTAACATGTTTATTTACAGGTACTCAGTATCGTTTAGATTTCTCAAGTGTTCATGTAGAAACAGATCTGGATTCTGAACGTACCTCACCTAACAATACTATCCCATCAGACCGTTCTTTTAACGCACATGTTAGGTATGGTAGTAGTGATTCTAGGAAGAATTCTCTTGATTTAGGAACTATTAAAGAGAAATGTAGCAGACTACAATCTGAAGATACAGTCCACCACATTGTTGACCCAGTTAATGTTGCTATTGGTGAAAAGGGAGACAATCAGAAAATGTTTGAATTCTTAAAAACACCAAGTCTTGCTAGCAGACAAGCTTCACTAGGTTTAAAGATTATAAATGATGATCTTGAATGGACGGATCTTTATGGTGCTCAATATACCACGGCATCTCCATCAAGGTTTGTTTGATTATATGTTTTTGATAACTTATTTAATTCCCATGAATATTTTTGTTACCAGTGAAAAAAAAAATATATGACCATATATGATTAAATTAAAAAAAAATGATTTAATAATTTTATATCATGAGAGTATTCAAAGCATGTAACAACCATTTCTTATCCTTTCTTTGTGTTGAATTATTGCACCTCGTTTTATAGAATGTCTTCTATTCAATTAATTGTCTGATTTAAATAAAACATTCTATGATACGATACCAAGAGAGGGTAGTGTTATGCAATAACAGTTACCCTTGTTTGCTTAATGTTAGATTATTACCCTTTGTATACTTTCCTATGAACAATTGTCAGTAATATAAATTATCTAAATGTAATATCGATAGAGAGCATGCTTGAATTGATCTAGTATAAAGATTTGACTTTCCTTTGTGGGAACACACATTTGTTCTCTATTAGGATATAAATTTGTCTTATTGTGGTTTCCATATTACATTGAATATATTGGATATTTATTGTTATTATTGTTGTTAGCTCGACCATAAATTTTATCATAATAATAACATAAAACAGTTAACATGTAATTTAACTACATGATTTCAAAACTTTTTGCTACTGCCTATTGTTGTTATGTCAATTTACTTGTTATTATTGTTTTCTCAAATCTCAAATGTGATGCCTACTATTACAGTACAACAGATCAGAGATTAGCAGATTTTCTACGTACGCCCAGTATAAGTAGTAGACCAAGTTCAATGTGGTCTAGCTATGAGAATATATCAACACCATCACAGATAGATGAAGGAAAATATCTACATCCTATGTCTTGTAAACAAAGAAAATTAAGTCATACACCTAGCACTGCTTCTATTGGTAAGTTACACATTCAGTCAATTCTACAACAGCTGAGACCTTTGCTTAAGAAAACCACTTAGTATTGTTTTCCAGTTCGGTCACTTGTTGTTGTATCAGTATAGTACCTGGATAAGTTAACCAGAGGGAATTTAAATCACCAGAAGCAAAAAATGCATTGTATAGCGCTGCAATATTTGCTTAAGGAACAGACTTTAGATAACCAGTTAATTTCTATTACAATTTTAGCAATGTCTTCAATAACTCAAAACTCTGAGAAAGCATTCTGTATCCTACAATAAAATATTCATGTTCTTATGCATGTAATAAAACACCAGGAATGCAACACACCTAATTGATTATTATAGTAGAATTGGTCAAACTTGAACCAAAACATCTGAACATCAATAAAAAATGATTAATCACCGGAGAAGAACCCTTTCAATAAACAAGACATCATTTTTGCTGTAACAATTAACGATTATTAAATTTGCTCTAAAGCAGATAATTGTCACATCCTTCATTCTGAAACAATGAACTATGATGTAATTTTTTATATATGATTCTTACAGGTAGTGATGTTTTATATAGTGTTGACCTCAGTCTTGAAGCTAAGATGAAAATATCAGATAAACCAGTCAAGTGTCTTCTTTCTACTAAGTATGTATTAACATTAAACTGGTGGTTACACGTAGTACCCAGGGAATCTGTATCAGACTATCCTGGCTCAATTTTTGATAATTGTAGGTCAAAAATGTCTTATATGACAAACATTGCTTCAATGTATAATCTAGAAACACTTCCCTCAAGCGCGATATGACCTTTCTGGGTTGGTGCGCCGTAAAACCAAAACAAACAAACTTCCCTCAATAAGCTCATTCTTTGAATCTACATGCTCCGTCATAGACATCGTGGTATTGGAGGCATAGTCTATGTATAATAAACCTAAGACAGGCTTATTATCGGTCAACCACTGTGTTAGTGGGGCATTGGGCTCATTGCTAGACAATGTACGTCTGTGAATAAATTGGAAGGGTGAAAACAAATGCCATCCTATTTATAGTAAAATAATGTGTCACGCTTGAACTATACCTCTTTGTCCCCGTTGTAAATTGTTGGAGCGTGGAAGGAGTAATCTTTTACTCTCTTGTTACCATTGGAACGATGTAGAGACAATAACTAGTGTTTCATTTAACCCTCGATATTATCTTAAAGCAAAGTGGTCTCTTTATGTATTGTTTGTATTATTGATATTTCTTATATATTCAGATATAAAGATGAACCTATCATATTAAGTTTCTCAGGATCCTACGGTGATGATGAAGCTGTGTTAAAATGGAGAAAACATGAAAATGAGGTAACTGATTTTGTAACTTACTTTAGCGTAATTATGTGTAACATCTATAAATTGTGAAATAATGAATAACATGAAAATAAAAGTGTTAGCTGACCAAAAAAGCCCCTTTATTGATTTTTTGTTTTATCAACTTAGGTTACATAGAAATGAATAAAACCTTGGTCGGTAGCACAATTAGTAGCATGCCCGGATTTGGACTTTAATGTTCCCAAAGGGGTAGGGGTTTGAGTTCAATATTTGGAGGTTATGACCTGCCATAAGAATTTGACAAAATTGTCAGTTTCCAGCCTGGTAGAAAGGTAGGTGAGTACTGTTTATAGACAAAGGGTCCATGAGAGCTATGTTAGGTTCACTTGATGCTGTAAAGTAATAAACCATAAAAACAATGTAGAGTATAAACAATAAAAGATAATTATTTAAAAAATAAGTAGAGAGATAGGGATTAAACATTAGTTCATAAATCAGAGTAACACCTTGTTATGTGGTATCTTGAAATGTATTGTCATTCAATCTATGGGCTATCTCTGTTTTGTGGCTTCTATTTCTTGATTAATGTGTATTAATTAATCAATTTATTGATTTGATTGGTATTGTAATGAATTTGTTATGTTACGTTACTTAAAAGTTCTAATATGTACTCATCATTGCCAATAACGATGTTTTCTATATATTTCAGCAACTATGGACAAATGAACCAGTATTAGAGATATGTTCTAAAACAAAGATGGCAATATTACCAACATATATGAGACGTAGAATGTCTAGTAACTCATCATTTAATAGTCATTGATTGAATTATCATCTGTATATCATACCATTTTATCATTGTTATAATAATTGTTACATATTATTGAATGATTTTAAGATTCAATGTTGTTATTTGGAAAATCCACTCCATTATGATTTTTCTATATATTGTTTCACTTCTGTCCCTCTCTTTATATAAATTGTTCATTCGGTGCTTTTAGCGCTTTTATTTTAACATACTGTCATATGATCCCAGTTTGTTACAAAACTTCTGAAGACAAAATCTCGCAGAGCTTGGTCATGAAATTATTTCTACGTCCATTCTCCCTCCTATCAATGATTCTTAATTATGTTGGGCAGTTGTCAGTCACTGACGAAAGTATGCGCTTAGTAGTTGGTCAACAGCTTTAGATTTAGCCTTTCAAGGAACAGTGAGGATGTTGACTGACCGCTGTTATATGTCATATACTTTAAGATGTGCAAATGGAGACAATTTCTACTTCATAAGTGTAATATTTTAAACAACATGCATATATCATTGTGGTGAATGCTGGAAAAAGTATTATTAACTAATGGAACATGTTGCTGTTTTATATTTGTATCTTTGTATATTTGCATATTATAAGTTGATCAATCTGTAATTCAGATGATAACATTGAAACAGTATC
This sequence comes from Mactra quadrangularis, assembly GCA_025267735.1. NCBI lineage: Eukaryota > Metazoa > Mollusca > Bivalvia > Venerida > Mactridae > Mactra > Mactra quadrangularis. The sequence continues at coordinate 14,367,827 of CM046311.1, forward strand.
AACAATGTTATGTTTTTTTAATTTATTTATGTCAGTTGTATGAAAATTTGTTTTTTAACTACCACCATTTTTGTTCATTTATGAAAATTGTTGTACATTTAAAAAAACTTTCATGGACATTTTAGAGCAAATACTTCATTAATTTTATTATAAACATCATCATTCTCATAATTCATTGTTAAATATTGTATTTTAAAGAATGAAAGCAAATTAAGTTTTAAATGCATTACATTTATTTATCCATTTAATTATGTTCATGAATAGGTGAAATTGTACTTTAGTATTAAATAGCAGACTAATATGTCCAGTCTGTCCCTTTACAGTTATTATAAAGAACAGAATCTGGGTCGGTGGCGCATATGGTAGCACACTGGGATTTGGAATCTCGTGTCCCAAAAGGGGTACAGATTCAAATCCCATACGGGGATGGTATACCTTTCCATGAAAATTTGACAATAATGTCAATTTTCCTCCATTAATTACATAATATTGAGAAGTTTCCAGCCTTGTGGAAGGGTAGGCGAGTACTGGTTAGTGACAAGGGTCCAAGAAAACTATGTTAGGTGCGCTGGATGCCGTAAAATGACCTTAATTGTGTTGACTGGCGTTAAACCCAATAAAAAAACAATAACAGAACAGATACTTTATTAAAGATAATGACATAATACATAATCTCGTTTAGATGATCACAATAAATATTACTTATATAAACACATGGAAAAGTAAACTTACTGTACAAGTATGCTCTTATGGGCATACTTTTACTCCTTGAATGATTGTTGGGTTGAAAGTTGAAATGGTGTCTGTTGTTCGTTACTAGGCAGAATAAAAATGGTTAAAATGTGTATTTATAAAAATGTCACTTTGCTTTCATTGTAAATTTACATCGTTAAACTGGTGACATGAATGTTGTATATAAATTATAATGTTGTTATAACTTTGTTGTGATTTATTGTATCATGTTACAAATCCAGGTATGTCTTCCATAGTATTTTATACACCAACTAAAAATATAGTAACAGTTCTAAACGTTAATGCTTGACGGAATATTCTAAGTAATCAGCTAGCTTTGTTCTTCAAATGTAGATAATTTATTAGAATATAACAAATCACTGCTTGCTATTTTCACTAAAAATAAGTTGAATATTCATGCATATTTTTTGTGTTGCTTGATATACACTACCCACCATAAACTATGGTTGCTGAACTTAGAATCACCATTAACAGACCATTTTGTTTGTCAATGGTGAAACCATAAGTGCCCTATCCTTGACAGATACATGTAACTCATTTATTTTTTATTTGAAGTTGATTTTTCTAAGGTTTAATGTAGGAAAGATTAAAAAAATAAGCATTAGTGAACCTAAAAACTGAGAAGTATTTATTTGAATAAAACTTCGAAAGTATTTGTTGATATGAATCAATCTTGATAAAGTGTGTTGTTGAAATAGTTGATATATAACTGCATATTCTAGGAAACTTCACCTAGACCATAGATTGTACATCGCATTGTAATTTTGTTTATATTTGTTAATTATAGAGTATGTTGTTGATTGTTAAACTCTTATTGTTAAGAAGTGTATATTTGTTGAAGATTGTCTATATATATTTGTCTATGAAATATATTGGAAGTAAAAATTGTGATTGGTGATTGTTTGCTTGTTATATTTTCAAATATTCCCGAGAAATTCACTAAAGATGTCAAGTGGTAATATTTGATATAGTCCATTTTTTTCCATTGTCAAATTTTGAATTATTCCACGGTGATTGAATGCACACTATCACGAGTGTTAGGTAAAGTACACGAGGTCACCGTGGAATTGTTCATATTTTTACAGTTGAGAAACAACTACCTATATCACTAGTGATACATGTTTGATAAAGGTGCAGTGCTTAACTACGCGTATATAATTATAATGATAAGTAAGTAATATTTTTTACAACTTTTGGCTTCCATTTCATAGACTTGACAGATAAGTTCGAGCTTTCTTATTTTGTTCGTCTTTAAAAAATGTACGAAGTCAACCCGATAAGAACCGGTACTAATTCACTGAAAAAGGGGGATATCAAAATTATTAATATAATTGTGATATGAGACACCCTGAAAACTAGTGTCAGGAGACCCAGTACTAAGGGCACATACATCAACAGTGCACACAGGTCACGAAATATGCATTTCACATATTATTTGGAAAATGTTGAACGGTTATACTTGAGCAAGAAACCTAATAGATAATGTTGTAGGCCGGAATATGTTACATATTGCGTTAAGGAAACCAGCACTATCAACAGAATACGGGTCCCGGAAATGTATGACACCCCAGTTTATATCTTGCACTCGGGTGAGACGTATATAGGCACAAGGAAATTTACCTACAGAATGCTGTATGTCAGCCAGAGAATATTATCAACATCAGTTCAGTCATATTTTCTTACAACATATTATACTCATATTACTCCAGAAATTGGGGACCATGTATACGTAATATTTATTAAGTCATGAAAATCACGTGTTTGGATAAAAGCCCGTACTAGACCGGTTCGGAACGGACGACCGGAATACATGTAAATCTACTTATTGTCGATCACTCGGCTTACATAGAGGAGTTGGGAGCTTACGGTGGGATATATGTAGCTTTTTGAATACGTAGAACCACTCGCATAACAATAGTATAGGTCGTTTGCGTTAATGCTGGACCCCTATTTGCCGTGAATATTTTTCAAACTATAACAGCGATTTTGCTAAAAAAATTAATACAATCTTATTTCAATTTTTCCTTCTAGGATTAAAATTTTCAGAATTTTTGATAGATAAATAAAAAAGTTTTCCATAAGGTACAATGCAAAATATTTGAAATTTTTTATCAAAAATCCGGCGGGAGGTAAAATAAGCTGTTCTGATAATAACATTGTCATACTTCTAGTGAATTTATACAAAGTCCCGTGCGTTTACTGTAAATTTGTCGCTTAAATAAACACTCGACGGTCTACTTAATTGTAAAGCAGAGGCCCGTCTTTAAAATCGTACTTGTAGAATTAGTATAGATTTTGACGATGCAGACGACAGTGATGATGATATTTGAGTTTGTATATACTGTTATACTTAGTATAATTAAATAAAATTTCTAACCGGGCCTCATATTTAGCTATTATTTTGTATCAACTGTTATGTGGCTGTTCTGATTATGACACATACCCATTTAACAAAAGTCGCTTTTTGGCTTCAAAATTTGCATTGCATGTCTATGGGAAGTATGTTATGTAATTAAAGAAAAATTCTGAATTTTTGTATTTGAGAAGGAAAATGCTAGTTATGATCACATATAAAATTAGAGTTAATTCCATCCAATAGTTATTGAGATATTTCATGATTTTAGGGGTCCAGCTTTACCGCAAACGACCTATAAGTTCATTAAACAGCCGTCTGCATTTTGTTCGGATCTCATTTTTTGAGCGGGACCATACAGTATTAAGTACCGTCATAAGACCATTATGGTGACGTTATTTGGCGCCAAAATGGAAGTTCTGAAACCTGATTGGTGGATAAATGTTGGGTGCCTAGGAACGATAGAATCAAGTTAGTATCGAACATCTGGATGCCGAAGGGAATAACAACATAAAAAGAAAGGTCGGATCAAGATTGGATATTCTGCTACTAACACTTCTTCGATTTTAACTAAAGAATCATTGTAAATAACATCTAATATTTATTAAACGAGTATTTATTAAATTACCTTGATAGATCTTTGTGAAACTATTTCAGAAAGCTGACTTAACCAGTTGAATTAAGGCGCGTAATTCAACTACATGTATATTCATCTTAGTTTTGATGTACGTCGTTTCAGTTTATTATATCAAATAAATACGACTAATTGTTAATCATATTGTTTTTATGTATTTCGTTGTTTTCTCACTAGCTGTTCTAGAGCTGTGTGCTCTTGTATTAATACCTCAGGCATCCTGACGTCGAGGCAAATTTTTACTTGAATTTATACTCAACATTTAGGTTGTATTTTGCACGAATGCAGTCCACGCATATTACAAATTAATGGAAAACATAGTCAGTTTTTTAAAGTTTCTTTGTATTATTCCATGGTTTATTCCATTGTTGACAATAGTTCTTTATTTCTCAAAGCTTTGTTTCTGAGGCACTCATTTGCAACGCTTTTATGTTATCGGACATAAGTGACAAGATGATACATTCCGTCAGACATATTGTACCTGGTTAGGACAATTTTAATAGGGATTATTTGCGGTTTTTAACGTATATTTGTAATTAAGTTAAAAACTTGGACGTAAAGCAAATATTCGTGAGATTCTACACAGCTGGGTGGTACGGACAACAAAAAACACCCCACACATTTAGCAAGTTTACAAGTTTATTTTCCAATCAAGGCATATTACGTGATATGCATGTAATTATGAAACAAAATGTATAAAAAAAAAAAAAAACCCAGTCAAACGGTTAACAGAACATGTTATGTATATCGTACATCAATAACAGAAATATAATGAAACATTTAAATCAAGACATTCACCACCATTCAGCAAATAATAGCATAGTGATGAAATCTAAAAAAGGGTAACCAGTAGACCCGGAGAACAAGATTAACGAAATTTTGACAAGATTATTTTACAAAATAAAACAAGTTTAGTAAGTATAGAAACATGTTTGTTATTCATTAGTTCCTGTAATTTATAAGTGTTTGGATGAGTGAAATAATAACGCTGAATATATTTCCTTCTATCTGCTGAAAAGTGTGTACATTCAAACAGATAATGATATTCATCCCCAACAAATTTCCATTACATAAATGACATAAACGATGGTTACGTTCAATATCTTAGTAACGTCCTTTTTCGATTGGCAGATTATGATTCATAGTACGGAATTTACAAAGAGAAAATTCAAGATTTTTAGGCAATTTATCAAGGTATTGTTCAAAACAAAAATCATTTTTATACAACCGATAAACTAAGCATTTAGAAGTGTCTGATACAGTAGTATTCCAATCTTGTAGAAATTGGTCACGTAATCTAGATTTAACCAATGATTAAAAATGACCAATACTGGCGACTTTTTGACCAACAAAATACTCTAACTATCCAAAATCATCTAAACAAGATTTAACAAATGATATCCATGGTGATTTCACAACATCATTGATATGTAGATTGTAAGCAGTACGATACAATATATTACACATTTTATCATCTTTAGCATTAATTATTTTACTCCAATAACACAAAAGTCTAGACTTAACACTTATTGAAATAGGTAAGACACCCAATTCATCATAAACCATACAATTTGGTGTAGATGGTTTTAGCTTCAATATGAATTTGTAATATTTTAACTGGAATGTTTCGGTAAGTTTTAAATTTTCAAACCCCAAGACTTCAGATCCATATGATAATATAGGACTGATCATGGAATCAAACAAATGAATTTGAGTTGAAAAAGATAAATTTAGTTTTCTGACTTGACATTAGTGCAAACATGGCTTTGCTTGCTAAATCAACTAATCTCTTTTTTGTTTTACAAAAATTACCATTAGAATTAAACTGTGTACCTAAATAAGCGAAGTCATCTACTATAGCAAGTATTAAATTGTCATAGAAAAATTTAAATCGATTCAAACCAGCTTTTGACTTTGCAAAAACTTCAACTTAAGTTTTGGCAGCATTAACTTTTAAGTCCCATAGAGCACAATGCTCTTGCATAACATACAAGGCACTTCGTAATTCTAAATGGCTTTCAGCCAAAATTACAGTATCATCAGCATACAACAGTAAATATAATCTAAAGTAAACTTCAACATCTTCATCACTTAGACAATTAAAGGTAGATATTGACTAAGTAGCTAGACCTTCAAATTTAGTTGTCATATATGATGTTAAATCGTTTAAAATATTGAATATAATATAGGTGACAAATTCTCGCCTTGACGCACACCAGAGTGACTAGTAAAAAAGTCAGACAAGTTACTACAAACTTTAACACAAGATTTAGCAATAGAGTACATATTGTAAATTATTTTGAGACATTTACCATCAATGTTGTTATTAATAAGTTTATGACAAAGAGCCAGTCTATTTACAGAATCGAACGCTTTCTTATAATCAATAAAGGCACAAAACAATTTTTTCTTCTTCATCAAGTAAAAATCAACTATCAATTTTAGTAAAAATATATGATCAATTGTACTGTCACCTTTCCTGAAACCAGCCTGTTCTTCACAAAGAATATTATTACTTTCTAAGTTCAATTTTTTATCTATAACAGATGTAAATAATTTACCAAGACAGCTTAAAATAGTAATACCACGATAATTATCTGGATCTTTAACATCACCTTTATTCTTATAAATGGGTAAAATAATTCCTTTACTCTATACTTCTGGGAAGAGGCCTAACTCCAGTATAATATTAAATAAGTGGCAAACTACTTCTAAAAACTCATCATTATTACAGTACTTCAAATATTTATTCAAAATATTATCAAAAACAGACGGGCTTTTGCTATTCTTTAAGTTAGCAACACATTTTTTTAATTTCAGCAACTCTGAAAAGGTCATTTAACATAGTATTATTACAAGATAATGAGTTAAAATCAATGTCAGAAAAATCTTTATTATCACTATCAACATTCTGATTTAATTTAACGAAATGTTCATAAAACACTTGACTATATATATTAGATCATGCCTCCTTCTTTTCACTTGAATATTTATTAAACAAGCTCCAATAGGCATTGAACTCAGAAGATCTTAAACCTACAATTTTCTTGTTAATATCATGCTGAAATGAACGCATTTTTTATTCAGTATTTTTTTATAAAGCTTACTATTATTCACCATATCACTGTGACTATCACGTGTACGATACCTTCTATGATTGTTCTTAGCATTATGATATTGCTCCCTAGCAGCTTTACATTCATCGTCAAACCAGTGTTTATAAAAAGATTTCTTTTATTATTTATTTTTTTTGCATTATTTCTTTTTGCAACAAATAAATTACAACTGTCGGCTGCCTCAGACATCACTTTAGATACCCGTTCAGTAATATTATCAATAATGCTTTTTGAAAAATTCTTTTCAATTGAAATTTTATCAAGATCAAGATTTAACCGAGCAATAACGTCTTGCTTAAAGTAAGACCTGGGTAATGGGCAATAACATGAACCTAAAATTGCACATTATATTATTGTTTTGTATCATTATGTACATCAAAATATAAAATATTAAAAGAATTTACCATGTTGTTTTATAGCTACAAGTGTTGTTGTATATACCCGGTTTCAATAATTTAGCGGCAAAATTGTCACTGTCATATTATGCAAAATATTTTTTTTTCCCCAAAAAAAGAACAAAGCAATATGTTTCAGCATGTTTTCTATTCATCTGTATATGTAATGTACCCAAAAAAACAATTCATCAATAATAAAAAGGTTTAAGAAGATATTATTACCAAAAATGTGAAACGGATTTGGTTCAAAATGGCGCATTTCATAATTTTGTTATTTTCCTCTTACTTTTTCAAAGTTCAAATTTTTTACCTGTAACTAGGGGTGTAACAATACGGTAAAAACCGTATTGCAATATATTGCAATACACGAAACCCGTATTGGAATATATTGCAATACATATTGTTCTTAGCGCATACATGCACACTGCACAGCATGAATTGATGCACGTGCGTCGTCTTAATTTGATCTGCATTGTACATAACATAACTGAAACATGCTGAAAGTGAAAAATGCTGAAACATGCTGAAAGTGAGAAATGCTGAAACATGCTAAAAGTTAAACAATGATAATGTCAATGAACAAAATATTTCTTAACTGGATAATAAAAATCAACAAATCAATCAACTCGGCATCAACAAAAACCTTGTAATTCTGGGGTTCCTATTGCTGGCCAGTTTCCAAAGTTAAGTATTTTTGTGGCATTTTGTATATTTCTCTGGTCAGTCATGAATCTGGTTTTAATAGCATCTGACAGACCTTGGAGAATTTCATCAGTATAAGTCATTGTTGGTGTTGCACCTTGCAATTTAATCCCATCATACATTCCAGTCTCCAGTAGATGACACAAACTTTGACACTTCCTGACAAAATTACAATATAGATTTAATACTGCATAGTTGAATGTTGCTTTTATACTTAATTTAGACAATTAAACATTAAATTTTAACCGTCAGCATTTTTTATCATAACATATGTACATACCTTCCCTTCTTTTCCTCAAGTAATTCTACAGTAGAGTCCACCCAGCACAAACTATCTGACAATGTGACATCATCTCTCTGTAACTTCAACCATAGTGTCATGACATGATCCAAGGCATCCTAAATGAAGAAAATATACAAAAATGCCTTAATTTTATTGCATTTTTTGTGGTACATACAATGTTATCGCCAGTAGTTATGATAACTTTTATTCCATTGACACTATGAAAGACTTAGTAGGTACTTAAACCTATATGTACAAACATGCTAATTTTCTTAAAGATGAAGAATTTTCACTTCTGACTAACTCATTAAATGTAAAGTGTATCAAAATATTTTTAATTTTTAATACAAAAATTGTACAGTATGAGTAAAATATATCACTCCGGATCATATAATTTTGATAGCTAATTCATTGTTGGATTTTTATTCTTTTCCAAAAAATATTTAAAACTATTACACTAACTTACCTGTAAGAAAATAGCAAATGCCAGGACATGTTTATCTAGCATCAGTTTAAGGAAACCTTCTGCTTAAGCATTTTCATGACTTGCAGTAGACAAGTGAGCCTCAAATGCTCTGTAAGTCTTCAAAAGAGCACCTATTCCCCTACACAGGTGTGGAAGCCACCTGGTTCCAGTTACTTTAGGTGGTAACACACCTTTACCTACTGCTTCAATAGCATTCAAAAGTGCACTTTTGTTTTTGTAACTTTTTTTATAAAAGTAATGTACGCCAATGAGTAATGTCATTAACTTATCATACAATTTTGACTTTTTCAATGTATCACGGAAAGCAAGTTCAAGTCTGTGACATAAACAATCTATGTTGACTAATTCAGGGTTGATTCGTTGTTTCAAAAGTGTAGACAATCCAGACCGTGATCCTATCATGTTGGAGGCTCCGTCACTTCCCATTCCCACCAGCTTGTCTGAAATATTGTACAATGTATAAGTAATCACCAAAGACTTAAGTTTGTCTTAACCTGCTTTAAAGAGTATATAATTATATTATACATTTTTATTTTTTCAAATTTTAGAATACATACGCACGTTATATACCTGGTTGATCCTGTCAGTAGTAATATACTTGCACAAAGATTAAGACATGCATGTCTAAGTACTAGCCCTTACACGGAGAAACTGGGACTGTCTCATCAAATTAGTTATGGTTCACTAGGCTGGGCACTTTTTACTTGGTAAGTTCATAACCGGGCGTGCGTGTGTGCACTAGTGAAGTAGATAATGTGAAAAAGATTTATTGATAATTTTTTATATGTAATTATTAAGGGCTTACTATCTACATAAATTATGAAGAGATAAGTGAATTAATTAACGATTGCTAGTACTACAATAATATTTACCTTTATTAATTTTACATTCCTCGAATACTGCAAGAACATGCTCAAAAAGATCTTCAGCTTTTGTTGATCGAGGTGAACCAATATTGAGAAATCTCTCTGTTACTACACCTTTACTGGATGTCCTTACGTAAATAGCCTCCTGCTCATTTAAATAAAAGATTTAAGAAAAATCAGTTGTGTGATCCAACAGTTGAACAGTATGTTAGGGGTCGACAAAATAATTTCATTTCATTTGTATTGGGCCAGCAAGGTATGTTAATACAAGATTTTAGAAAAATCAGTTGTGTGATCCAACAGTTGAACAGTATGTTAGGGGTCGACAAAATCATTTCATTTTATTTGTATTGGGCCAGCAAGGTATCTCATTGATTTGTATTTACTCATGATGCATGCATATATAGTTAAAGTTGTTGTGAGAAATGTAATATATAGACTGTTCAATACAAAATCTGATAAGTATGTACTAATACTAGCCTAAGACCTGGTAAAACAATTCAAGTACTATTGCTACATAATCTTTTAAAAGTATTTGTAACACCTACCTCCTGAAATGTCAGTAGTTCCATCCATCATGAATGAAAAAAATGCACAGTCATTTAGAACTTTTACAGTCTTGTCTTTTTCACACTGTGCAATGCAGCTAATAAACTCAACAGCAGCCTTGTCATTTATATATGTGTAACCTATGTCTATTTTTATACCCCCGCTTCGAAGAAGAGGGGGGTATACTGTTTTACCCTTGTCCGTGCGTGCGTGCGTGTGTGCGTCCGTCACAAAATTTCCGTCGCAGTTTTCTCAGCAACTATAACATGCAGCAGCCTAATACTTTGCATATTGCTTCATCCCATAGTCCCATGTGGTGTAAAGCGATTTCTTGCTCCTTGCTCATCTACTTCCTGTTTGTCGCATATTTTTAGATTTTGGCGGGGGTATCACTAGTGAGCATTAGCTCACAGATTTACTTGTTTTAGCACGGTCCACCTCACATAACCACTTGTAATCAGATAATGGTCTATTTTGTTTTGCTACAGCATGAGCATTCCTAAACAAATACGAAATCTTATGTTTTTCCGCAACCTTTAACATTTTGAGCGACTGCCCAGCATCAGAAGTCATTTTCTCATCAACAGAACAATTTTTTGAATTTTCACTGGCAACAGCTTTCACATGACCTTTTGATTTTTCGTGGTCTTCAACAGCAGAAATTCTAAAGTTGACGCAACCAGTTAAAAATGTATTCGATGCATGCCGATCATCTGTAATATTATGGTCCCCGTAGAAACTTCTACAAACCGAACATTTCATTTTCTCTTCGGTCTCATCATAGACCAGCCAAGAACGCCCAGTTCTCCATTTATCATTAAATTTCCTTGGAGGGCGCTTAGCCTCATACATTTTTTGTTGAGCACTTCTTTCCTCGTCTGTCTTCTTGCGTTTCTTGCCTGGGGCTGCACCATCATAGTATCGCAAAAACGACATTGTTTTGAACAAAGTTGAAGGCTTCATGGATGATCGCCGAGGTAGTCCCGAATGGGTTGAAGGTCGCGTACGATTATTTTATCTAGAATTTGATTGGAAGCTTCAAAATAGACGGCGAATCAAAATTCGTTTTACATTTTTTATTCAAGGGAGAAAACTCGGTATTGCTCGGTGCTGATAAATGCCGTAATCCGTACCGGACGTATTGTTACCGCTTAATTCTGGACCGAAATTATTGCCGGACATAAGGTCCGGAAGTAAGGAAAAAGTTATCGGACCGAACCGATTTTTGCCGGACATGTCCGACGGTCCGGCGATTTTCGCGAAGCCTGACATAGATATTTGCTCTTCAACGTATTATGCGAATGTAAGAATAAATTAGAAATGCGCTTTTTTAATGAACTTTCAAAGATAATTATTTTCTCACGTAACGAAAATGTTTCTACTTTCCGAACACGTTTTAACATTTATTCAAACATTTAAATGCCAGACTCTGATAAAAGCAATTAATATAGAACATAACTAGAAAACCGGTTCTGAGAAAAACGAACCGGTTAAAAACCGTCAGAGGTCGTATTGCAATATTAACCGGTATATCGGTTAACCGTTACACCCCTACCTGTTACTATGTAAATTTGACACCAAATTTTTTTTGAATGTGTGAGCAATAACATATGTAAAAATCAGAAACTTTACCGTCCAGTTTCTTTTAGACAAGAACACAAACAAGATGACCCCCGTGAATTTTGATAGCCGTATTTTCATGAAAAATGCTTAAAATGTCTTGAACAACTGTTAAACATACAATTTGCATTTGATTCACATGAAGACTGTCTACCAATCCTAACACACATGAACAAAACTTATTAAACATTCCACTAGCTTGACAGGCATTTACGACGATTGGGAAGTCAAAGCGTTTTCCATTATGAGCAATCAGAAAAACATAGCGAAACTGATTCAGCTAGATAAGAAAATCTCTGAGAGCTGTTTGTATAGTTTTTGTTTCCAAAGGAACACCATCTACGCACATATCTGTACTATTTGTTACAACAATGTTAGTCACTCGCTCTGCTGATGCGCTCATAGGTAGTTTTGGTAGCACATAGCAGTTGAAGCTCTTATCGGTACCAACACGTTTGGCTGCTATCTGTGTAATATGGGGGTAAACATCTCGAACTGGAAAATAAAAATGGTACTGGAGTCAAAAACTGAATAAAAAACAATAGTATTATAGTGATTTATTACATGCTTTGCAGTGGAAAATGAAACTGTATTAGATAATTTTCACAGTGAAATTATGAAATATATTTTTCACTGAAGACAGACTATATTAGAATGTCGGTGAAAAGAATATTCAAATCTAAGTGGAATAAATTCCGCTCAATGTAAAATTTGTTTCTTAGAAGCAAGTAAATATCTGCATTCAGAATCTAAATTTTACAGAACTATGTTTCAACATTTATACTGTGACATTATGATGTGACGTTACGCGGCAAAATCAGCAAGAATTGACTAATATGAAATTGATAGATTTTGTTTTGTGCGCAAGATTGAAATATATTTAACTCTGGTGAACACCAGCTATAATATTTTATATAAAATAAATGTATCTGGTATTCACTCAGTGACAATATCTCAATCTTACATGCTAAAAAACCCAAATATCCTCTATATAATAATTATACCATCATAAAGCACTTTTTGATTTATAAATGTTGTATTGGATCATCATTTTACATCTGTAAACATACAGAGGAGTAATAAAAAAAGGTAAGTAATGTCTACATAAAAGGCCACAAGTACTTACTAAGGTCTGTTGTTTCAAGATCCACAGTGATATAGGATCGGGGATTTTGTCTATGTCTTTGTCAGCTGTGTGGCCAACTTCTGTACAAATGTAAACCAAAAAAATTAAAAGAAATGGTATAACAACAAAGAGCAGTTGTTTATAAACATATCATGTCACAATAAAAAAATAATGAGAGCCACGCTGAATCAAACACATGGATTCATAACATTTATGTTTTACTGAAAACACAGGTATATCAAGATGACTGGAAACTAACCTGACTGATATGTTGCCCCTTCGAGTGACTCTGCAGCTGACTGGTTGACAGCACGCTCTTTTTTCAAAAACAGGCGCCTTCCCTTTGCTGATGGCTTAGCAAAGGTTTCCTGACATTTCTGGCGTTTGATGGCACAATGCTGTGCATACTTTTGTGTGTAGTGACCAGGTGACAAATCAGCTTGTTTGTTTACCTGAAAGACAAATCTTGTTGATGGTATAAATGCAAAATGTAAATATGCTAAATTATTGAAATTGTAAGATAAAATAAAAAACAAAAAAACTTTATTTCATCTTGAAATTGTAATTACATTTATAGTCTAAGTTTCATGTTTACGCATGTTCATCGACTTTACAGCAATTATCCCTGGTCACTGGGCTACTTGTATCTATCTATCAATCTCCCTGGGGAGTCTTTACTTCGCTTATTAGTGCAGCCGACAAATTGGCGCAGCGGAATTATACCACCCTCGCAGGTACCCATTTACACCTGGGTGGAGTGAAGCAATCGCAAGTAAATTTCTTGCTCAAGGAAATTAGCAGTGCCCCTGGTGGGATTCGAACCCGGGACCTCTCGATCCCTAGCGCGCGTCCTTCCACTGGACCAATGCTCCTCTTAAAGATTGATATTTATGTACTTACTTGTAGCTGGTGTAGGAAATCAAACATTGAAACTAAACTGCAAAACATTGTAACTGAAAATAAAAAGAACAATGAAACTGTAAAAGAGTTGAAATACACATAACTTATAGATTACAGCATTTGGACCATTAATCAAAACATTACAAGACAGTTCACAAAAATATTCCTCAGGTACTGTAGTCTATAATTTCTTTGATAGAGAAACTTTAACAAGTTGGATAAATTCTTAGCTTGGCAATCAAAGAAAACTGAAGTAAAATGATGAATGTTTATAAAATAATTGCATATTTCTAAAATGGATATAATTATATTGAACATTTGCCAAGGTAAGATATACTGAAAATTGTAAAACAAGCTCATTTCAAAGCATAACAAACATTTGAACAACTTTCCAACTGTTCATTCCTCTACTAAGTAGTTTCTTCCTTCGTTGATAAATGCTGCAGTTGCTTGAACTCGAACATCTAATGCCTCACTCCCTCCATAGTAAATGTTCTTTGGAGCCTTTAAGGACACTTCTAGCCGGTTGGCGTGTTCGCATTGCTGGCTTGACCCTAGGTTCACTAGTTGGCTGGCTTTGGCAATAAATGGTTTCATAATGTCGTCTAACCGTTGCTTTAACATCTCACCAGTCAAACTTGATTTGTATGGTAAAGAACGGTGGACATAGGATACATCTTTTATTTCTAAGATAACCACAAAACATTGGCTGACACAACTGATGATCCCCAACGTTATGGGGAATAATTGCCTTAAGGTTTTCTTGTAATCCATTCAAGTCCCCACAGTTCTTAGAAAGGGCATATGACACACACTTTTGTAAATGGCTTATAGTTATCTTACTGATTTTGATTCCCTTCTCATTTTGTAAACCATAAACGCTTTTGCCTAAATTTTTTATCACATGGTTTTTATCACATCTCTTTTTCAAAGTGACATTGTGCTTGCTTTTACGTCTGGCTAATGAAGTGTTGTCGCCATCACCTTCAAGAATTTCAACTGGTGTACCTGCTTTGGCTAAAGCCAGTACAGCTTTCTCTCCACTCTCACTCTCCATGGAACGGGCACTTCCAAAGTGGTTTCGTACACATCGGTGTTGTCGTACATGTATTTGCTGACCAGGGTGATGACGTCTCCACCAATTCCATGTTGAACATTGTCTGTGGCAGATGACACTCTTCAAAACCTTCTTCCCAATCTTTGATGAACTCATTAAAAATGTATGAGCTGAAATTTAAACATTAGCACCAAACTGAAAATTCCATAAAAAATTACATCATTTAAGTACTTTCTTAATATTGTTTGTAAAAATATAGTCAGACAAACAGTTGGGTATCGGATGCTGTTACATAACACATCATTTTAGGGGTAAGAGAAAACTTTCCCTGTTTCATCATTACAAGTATTTATTTTCAAACTAAGTCAGATATATTAATTTCTAAAATTATAGTTATCATCTAGAACCAACAAACTTACTCCTAATTCATTCATTGTGTGCTAAATTTGGTAAGATAAGTCACAATTAATTTATAAAATAAGTGATATTTAATTTATAAAATGGGTAATATTTCATAATATATCAACATAGAAGAACCAAAAAAAGTCACAAAACAAATCAGTCAAAGCCACGCTTTTGCCAAGCTGTATCAGCAGAGCAGGACATACCATACCGACTCTTAGGCTTGAATGTGGAGAGGAGGTTCTTTTTGTATGCAGATATGTAGAGGCAAGATGCCAACTGGTTTTGTATGTTTGTTGAGTCAAGATACTAAATTATGTTTGTCAATTTATATTGTCTCGATGTCAACCGTTTTTTTGTTTAATTGTAGAGTGCAGATGCCAACCAATTTTTGTCTATTTATAGAGTGCAGATGCCAAACGAATATTGTCAATTTGTTGAGTTTAGAAGCCAACCGATTTTTCTACTCTACTTGTATGGGCTGAATGCCAACCGATTTTTGTCTATTTGTTGAGTCAACATACTAAATGATGTTTGCCAATTTATATTGTCTAGATGTCTGAATTTTAAACGAATTTCAGTTATTTACTCCTTCCTGTAACAAAAATGTTCTCTGATGTAACGTATCATTCAGTAGTGTAACGAGTCATGTCGGAACGTTTTATTTTCTTCACAGTTCTGACAGCACTAATGATGTGTGGTGTATTTAAAGGGATAAACCGATTTTATGAAAACAACAACAGAGATAACCATTCTGACGCTTTTTATTTTTACAGTAAAACAAGTAACACTGGTAAAATGCCGTATTTACCCCTTCTATGCGTACACGCATGTCCACAGTAAACAGTCATCGTATTACAATAAACAATAAAACCTTACATCAAAACGTATCTTAATTGGAGTTCTCCAACAGAAATTAAGTGATTAGGTATAATCATAAGCCAGAAATGGAATGATAAAAATTCGTTACATGCAGGAAATGATGAAACCAAGGTTAGGCATTATAATATTTTTTCCCCTAAACAGGTCGAAATATTGGTCATTTTAACATGGGTTGTTAAGAGTATGCTTCAATCGAACAAAAACATACCCCAAGTCACTCTCAAACATACTTTATTTTTTTGGATTTGATATGCCAGTTTTGTTGCAAAAATATATTTTGACTCAAATATAATGCATAGTACAACTTACATGTTAACAACACAAAAAAACTTAATAAATCTGCACCCCAAGCTATAGAAAATTGGAGTTTATATAACATACTGAGCTCCGCCGGAGCATGGATTAATGAAGGCTCCGTCGGAGCAAAGTTAATTGGACTCCGTCGGAGAAAAGTTAATTGGACTCCGCCGGAGTATGGATTAAACTGTTTATTTTGTTATATGAGCTCCGCTAAAGAAATAACGCAAAGCTCTAACAGAGCAAAGTTAGTATTCATCGCGAATCCACGACAAGAGCCTAGACCACCCTCTATGCCAGTCACCATTTCGTGACTGGCTAGGTAGTCTGACATCTCCTGCTCCGCTGGTGTGTAGGTAGGTATGGGCAGATTCCCTGTTGGGGGATGGCGCTCCTCATAATTCTTCTTTATTGCGTTTTTTTTGTTATGAAAAATACAGAATATTTATATAAATTTTCACAAAAATGTATAATCTAAACATAAACATAAATTATGCGGCTTAAATAATCTCTCTCTGCAACTTACTCATGCAGCCTTCTAAAAAACACTACTCAGCATTATAATCAACAAGTCGGTGGTATGACCTTGGGTATCATATTTTCCCTAAACACAGGCAGTGACAGCCATTTTTCTTCTCTTGATAACATTTTGTTGTGTGGCAAATATGTCTGTACATCTTTGTTGGGTATGTAAATAAGCATTCATGCCAAGTTCCACTACTAATCTATTATGATATGGATTATGTTCTATTTTCATTTTTTAATGATTTATTGTTAAAATAATTTCAAAAAATATTTTTACTAAGTTAGATAAGGTAACAAACACTAACTACAGTCCAACCCCACCTCTTAGCCATTTATATACACCAACTTACCATATCACTATCATTTGTTGAGCACATACAATGAATTAAGTTTTAAGCATAGTGAGGTATGACTGGTTTGTTTCAATCATAATAAACAAAAATACTTAACACTAAATTCACTACATGTTCTCTGAACATTAAGTTTAACGCCAACAATGTAGTAACAAAATATAATAATCGTTTACCACCAGCATAAAGCTATGTCGGAGGACACAACACATGCAAGCTGACCAAGGGCTATGCTGTTGATTGCTCTTTGCCAATTTTTCTCATAAAATCCCTTCTTTAGAGGTTATATTATCCGGTTAATGGATTTTATGTAGTGTTCGACTTTAAAGAAAGGATATGTTGTACACAAGTTGAAATTAATTTAAAATCGAGGGGGTGGTTTTGTGCAAACGTGGCTTTATGGGTTGTAGTACATGAGTTAATAGACTATCATGGTTGGAAAATCTGTTGAAACTTACATCTACTTTTAATATTTTGATATTTTTTCTTAACCTGATCTACTGACCGAGGAACCATGAATTCACTGAAAAGATAAAAATGGTTACTTGTTAGGCAAATATATTGTAAAATGATTAAAGGTGAAAAAACCTTGTCAGAAGTAAATTACTTTAATAACCTTTAAATTTATGTTAACTAGTACTTACTAATGACGCTAGATTTACAATTGTTTTCCTACATATAAGGACTAATGAAACCATATGAAGTGTGAAATTACTAGAAAAAGAAATATTTATTTAATAAGTTATCACAAACAGTGCGTTAGTGTTTCATGTCAACAAATCAAATTCAAAGGCAAAAACCCAATGTGAAATTTTTAGCAACAAGGTATAAATATAAATAAGGTCAGACAAAAATAACTACAAACATGACCTACTTGCTAATTGTGGCGGCGATTTCGGCCCACTTTTAACGGCGAGTAACAAAAATATTTTCCGACCCTATCCCTTTAACCTCACCGTAAAAAAGGGACCAACTCTCGTTGACGATTTGAAATAGCCTTTGTTCCGAAATCTCTCCCCAAGCAGGAGCCTTCGTGTTTTGAAATGAAGAAACCATCTTGAAACTAAGAACGCGCTGGCGCAAGCACCTGCTGACGTAGTGATAAGGCCGCTTAAAGCAACGAAAGTTTTAATCTCAGCTGAGTCTGAGTCTAAAACCGTTCGTGAATACCGTTTTAAAGATTTGCTCAGGAAAGTCAAAGTTTGAGCCTGAGTTTGAGCCTGAGATTTATTTTTGTGAATATGGGCCGAGGATTTTGTGAATTTCATTGTGGTCTCAATGAATGTTACCGTCTTAAATGAAACATTTCTCAACTCCCGGTATGTTTGATACCACGTTCTTCAGACTAGCAATAACTTATGACAAATTCTCGACCTTTTTAACGCCGGCATAGCCACTGATAAAAATTGTGGAATGTTCCAAAATATATTAAATTACATTGTTATAAAGCATGAAAGTTTCTCGCTTATCTTCCCCTACCCAACACAACAATAAGGGGGATTTTATGGTTTGACTGCTGAATCAAAGTTTGTATTTTAAGTTTTTATCCTTGGGATATTTGCCCATCTGGAAATACTTTTATTTTATCTGTACCATCACATGCGATCCTAAACAATCTGAAAGAAATAAACATTTATCTTAGAATGTAGGACTTAAAAACAACATTATGCTATTGCATGAATAGTACTGTCAATGGCTTTCGGCGCTATATGGCCTTCCTGGGTTGATGGACCGTAAAACCAAAACAAACTTCCTGGAAATATACCCTTTTTTTCGAGGTGGCGGACTGTGATTTATTACCCTGTATTTCAAAAAGATCGACAACTGCCTTCCCTAACATTTCTGATTTGTTCATTTTTAAATACACTTTAATGCATATTCGTTTTTAAAATGAATTTATACTTTTGAGGGAATCACCAAGTTATTTATTATCTTTTTGATAGAATTAAACTTATGTTGAACAATTACAAGCTCTAGTATCTTCTCATCAAGAAATGCATATTTCAACACTAATCTATTTTCGCTAACCTGACCCACGTTGGTCTAGTTAGGAAACACTCCAAATATTACGAGAAAATGAGAAATATTTTGCCAGTGTGTCTGTTGCACTCGCAATTACATAATCATAATTCAAAATATGAAGTTGAACTTTTGCCTTGCCATTACTTGTAAGAAAAGTTTATTACCCCTTGTAATGTATGAGTTAGTTATTTATCGAATCATCCCATAAATGAAGAGCAAAGTAATGAAAACTAGACTGTTCCATTCTATTTTCAAGACTTGTATTTGACAACATGGGGGCTAAATCTTAGATAAGTTTAAATTTTTCGTACGCGTAAACTTTGTACACTGTACGTTGCTTAGTATTACATATTAACAAACCCTATGTCGGCCGCGTAACCGGATGACTTCGTTTTTTGTTGTTGATAAAACCATTGAACTTCATTGTTTTATTGTACGATTATATTGAACTGTCCGATTGCATTTAATTACACGGTTATCGCACACTGTATATATCAATTTCAGCGTTCTATTTATAGAATTTTGCAGTAGAAAATGCAATGTCTAGGTTATTTAATGTCGATATTTGAATCAAAAGATACCATTTTGTATTCTTTATATTCTTAGCATTTTTATTTTCTGAATATTTTAATTTTATTCACTATTTTTTTAAATATGAATAAAACGCTACAAAACAAAGCCAAATCTAATTTAGTTTCACTGGCAGTGTAGTTTGTACTACTGGGCATTCTCTAGTGTGTCATTTCTGCGGCAAAAAGTAACAAAAACAGTAATGATATTCATGATTCACGAAGGCATTGCGTTTTCGCAATCGTCAATGAAGAAAAATAGATAAAAAAAATAAGTATATGTCTATCGGGATTCGAACCAACGACTAAAAGATTTTCAGTCCGACCGTCTAACCACTCGGCCACACATACTTCGGAACAATTGCAAAAAAGATATAATACATCAGTGTTATGTACTAACAATACAAGGGTTGACCCAAAAGTAACGAGTCAATGTCTCTAACTTTCAAAGTTTGTGCAAAAGAGTTATAAAATTATCTCCATAAAATTATCTATTCACACGCGAAATATAATTTTAATACTTCTTTTTTTTTTGAAAAAAATTATATGGTTCGGTTTATCGCCGCACGCCAAAATAACGTAATTTCTCAATTATCATTACGGTCTCTTTCAGAAGCGTTTTTTATCAAATAATACGCCAAAATACATGACACATGCACAACGTGACGTCAATAGTGTGCGTCGTCGACGGTTAAAATTTGATTGACATTGGTGCAACCACTTGCGTTCCACACTACAAAAACTTAATCTACGGAATAAGAAGACTTGGCAATTTCGGACAAAATGGCGCAACTCACAGTCATTCAATTTTATTACATTCTAGGTGAAACACCAAAAACACTGTGGAAATGTTGCATCATACATCGGTGATAATGCCTGTAAGCAGGGTACTTGTCAACTGCTGGTTTAAGAGGTTTGACAAGGATGAGGATGTTCTAGATGATAAAAATAACAGAAAGTATGTCAGAGAGTAGATAAGATTTTAATGAAATCCGTATCCATAACAACCAGAACTTTGAACAGAAAAAGGCAAGTCAATGATTAGCATAATCTACTCATTGCAACATATTCACATAATAAGTTTTATCAATATAGCTTGAAGTCATGCCTAATTACAAGCTTTTTTATCAAATTTTGACTATTTCTGTATCCATAGCAACCACACTTTTAACTTTGAAACTTTTAAGATAAGACAATGACGTGCATTATCTCCTCACTGCAATGTATTCATATAACAAGTTTAAGCAAAAAAACTTAGATATTTTTTACGATAACGCGGGACCCGTTTAAAGCGGACAGACAGAGCGCTAACCTATAGTCCCCTCCGTTGTAAATACCGGTAGGAGACTATAAATGCTTTGGTAATGCCATTAAAATTTTGATTTCGTCACAATGCTACGCGGAAAACCCGAGCGAGACCAAAGGTCCCGCAAGGTCTTTGAGCGCTTTTACGTGTATGACATACGTTGATTCTTTAAATTTGAAAAAAAGATAAAATCAATGAAAAATTAATATACCCGAGTTTGAAAAATATCTCCAGTTACACGGGCGCCGCCATTTTCATCAATTTAATCAGACGCTTAATTAAACATCTGGGGGCCGTTTCACTAACATTTGCGTAACTTTACGCAAACTTAAGTTATTGCAAGGAGTAACGCAAAACGTAAATTTATTTTAGTTGCGTTTCACTAAACTTTGCGCAGCGTAAGTTTACGACAACGCGCAGTTTGCGGTAGAAACTCTTCAAATGAAGACGAAAAGCGTCGTTGTTGTCTGTAAACATTGACAGAGAACAAATGAATGCCAAACGTCAGAGGACAGAAAATTGGTCAAAGGGGGAGATAGAGGTCCTCAAGGCATCGTATTTGTCCAAGTATGATGTCATTGAGGGTCGTTTGTCTTCCTCTTTGACCAATAAGGACAAAGAGATGGCATGGAGGGAGGTTTATGAGTGGTAAGTAACTAAATCATGCATTTAGAATGACATGACAATACGGAAATATCGGAGAATCTCAGACTTCGGAGAATTCGATTTGCCATTATATGTAGATGCCATATTGTCCGAAATGTTATATCCGAAATGATGATGATATGCCGAGTATACAAACAAACAAAAACATTTCACTCATCAATTCAACTACATGGGTGAGCATATTGTAAATGTATCTAAAAGTATAACTGGCTTTCCTTATAACGACCAAAATGTGAAAAACTTCCTTCGTTATGTGACAAATCTAGCTTTCTCCCGATACGGTCATATTTCATATCAAGGACATTCGACACAGGAAGTAGATTTGCTATGTCATGTGACTAAAAGAGGGTTAAGTTGATAGAGTTTAGAGTTTCAAGAGTTTATTTCACTCAGAACATATTACAATACAATGATTATGTATTAGATCAGACATGACCCATGAACATAGTTTTAATACAATATATAATAAAATGTGTTCAATGGTAGAGTCATATCATTATTGTAACAATGGTACGCATGCATTAAATATATCAACATTTAAAGTTCGAAACATGGAGATCATTGGTATAAAACATTAACATTAAGATAATGTTTACATATTAAGACAGTGTTTACATGTACTACAATTTATCAAAATAGTAAAAATAAAGAAATCAAAATATAGTATTCAATGACTGGTTTAATATTTAAAACATATAGATATATCGTGTATACATGTATCTAAATACATTATGATGGGTTATGAATTATAGTGTAAATAATTAATCTTCTTTCACATAATCAGATCTTAATAAAAAGGCATGATATACATACATAGCTAAATTTCTAATATCATTTACATTATCACTATCAAACAATTGAAGTGTTTTATATAAACTTGGGTTTCTACGAAAATATGGCTTTATATATTTTAAACGTAAGTTTTTGTAGAGGGTACATTCAAACATAAAATGTTGCTCGTCTTCAAGTATTCCACATTTTTTACAACGACGATTATTTAGTGGTGTAGCGGGTTGTTTCCATCTACCAGATTCAATTTCTAGTCTATGAGAAGCAACTCTTGAACGTGTCAACGCAATTCTATATTTCTTAATATTAACAATAGATAAATACGTTTTATAACTAAAATTGTTAAAGTTTTTGTAAAAGATACTTCTTGATGAATTATTAATTCGTGAATTCCAATTTTGAACAAAAGTATCATTTACTCTTTGTTTGAATAAATTAATAAAAATGTTAACATTTCCTACACCTTGGTTCAACCAGACTTCATGAAATCCAAGGCTGTTTAATGTATTTCTTAATAAAGAAACCCAGGTATACTTATTTGGGTATAGTTCTATGTCATTCAGCATCATTTTATAGACTACTTTTATTAATTTTCTATCATCAGTATTTAAAATTTTAAACCATTGTTTTATTATACAAATAAGTCTTAAGCTTTGGTAGTTTATCCTGCCTAATTCACCATATATAAAATCATTTTGTGTGGTTGATTTAACACTTAAAAGAGATTTGCAGAATTTTAAATGAATAAGTTCAATTTTGGGGGCGGGGTGAAAGCCCCATGCCTGGCACCCATAATTTAGTATCGGCGTGATAAGCTTATCAAATAGCTCAAGTGAGTGTTTAATATCCAGATGAGTGAATTTTACTAAATACTTATTAAGCTTAAAAATCGATTTTTGTGCTTGACCAGCTAACGTAGACTGTGTTTCATTAAAGGAACCTCCACTTGTAAAAACTATTCCTAAATAAGTAAACGTACTTACGATTTCAAGTTCAAGTTCATTATAATAAAATTTTAAGGTTTTGGGTATAGAGCCCCCTTTCCTAAAGATAACAATTTTAGTTTTTTCTGTATTTACTTTAAGTTTCCATCTTTGGCAATATGAATGTAAAATGTTAAGACCGTTTTGTAAGTCTTCCGGCGATTCAGAAAAAATAACAATATCATCAGCATACATTAATAAATACAATTTCATAATATTTATATCAATACCTTTAAACCCTTTCTTAAAACATCTTCTAAGTAATTTATATAAATGGAAAACAAAAATGGACTTAAACATTCACCCTGACGGACCCCTAAAAAAACAATCAAAAGATGCACCTGTTTTACATCCTACTTTAACTTTGGATTTAACAGAAGAGTACATAGATTTAATGACGTTAAATAATTTACTCTTAGCCCCAGTTTTATAAGTTTATACCATATATTTTGGTGGACAATGTAATCAAACGCTTTAGAGAAGTCTATAAATGCACAATATAACTTTTTATTTTGATTTATGAAGTGATTAATAACGGCATTTAAAACGTAGATATTATCAACTGTTCCCATTTTAGCGCGAAAACCAGCTTGCGCCTCAATATAGATATAATAGGTATCCGCCCATGTCGATAATCGATTATTGATAATACGCGTGAAAAGTTTACTAGTAATACTCAGAAGCGAAATACCTCTAAAATTGTTCAAACTTTTAGCATTATGCTTCTTTTGAAGGGGGATAATAAATCCTTCACCCCAAGAGGAAGGGAAGTAACCGGTGTTTAAAATCTTGTTAAATAACGTTAATAAAAAAGACGAAAACACATTACGACCATGGATTAAAAATTCATTTATGATACCATCTGGACCGGAACTTTTTCCGCTTGATAGTTGGTTTATAGCTACATTTAAAGCCCCTTCACTAAATAGAACACTGATAATTGTCAAGTATCATGCTTTTGCTTAAAACTCATGCAAACATTCAATGAATATATAAAACGCATCCAAGATACAAAAAACACAAGTATTTGCTCCAGAATTTATACTAATATTATTTTGAAATTAGCGATAAAACCCAAAGTAATGACTGTACGGAAAATCACGGAACTCAACGAACTAGATCGGAACACCCCGTCGTGGCTAAAAATAACCACAACTTTAAATCTTAAGTCAACAATTTTCTGCTTTGATAATTACACGTTTTGTATAGTGAATTGCGTGCGAAAGCCAATTAAAACTCACGAAATCATGTAAATAGTTTCATACGTGAACATATATTGACGGGAAAAAGAAACGAACCCATTAAGTCTTACGTTATACAAAAACGTTTGATGATAGGCCAAGTTCAGGTAGAATGAGTGTAATGTCGGTAAGCCAAGACAACTAGATAATTTATATTTACGCCAACGACAGATTTTCATGGCAGTATCTACGTCATGTGTGGTGAAAGATAACCGTGTATGTCAAATAAGTCGACAAACAACGCAAATCTTCTTGTTTGGCGTAAAGAGTTCTTAAGATATGCCACCGTCAACGTTTATCTCTCTGCTCGTATCATCGCGGCCGTGGTGTTGAAATAATGAAGAGCTCAGTAAGGATTCGCGTCTTGGCTTATGTAACGCCCTCATATTAATCAATGTTTCAAAACGAGTTTAGGCCACAACTTGTTGTTGGCTAAGGTAATCTCGAGGACACATCACATATACTAGCTTTTATGCTCTGTGAGTGTCTCTATATTCTGGCAACGTTATGACTGTGTCTATCAGCATAGTAACGAAATAACTCACGTTGCGCAAGTCACCAAGGACTTCTTACTGGGTGACAACATTAATGATTCCTTATATTATTTTTAATCACGAAAATTATGTACCTAGTTGAAATGATGCGTTTCTTTTTAGCATCAGTTTAGATGTTTGCGTACTCAAAATTTGCACGCACTGATTTCTCGAGTAAATCATGGGAAAAACGATATAACAAATCCAACACTTTACAATTTTGTGTAAGTTTTATCAAACACCTTTTAAGCAACTTGATTGGCTGAGAGAATATCTCAGTAATCTAATTTGCATGTTATAAAAGTACCCTACTTTTATAAGAAATTGATATTTTGAATAACTTGACCCCTAAAAGAGAACCCGCTAGAGAGAATTATTATAATCCAAAGGCAGTTATATTCTATTGTCTTTTTGATGGTTTTACTTGTTTTTAAAAAGATGATAAAGATTTTGTCTTCGTTTAGTGGCTTTAATTCTGTCATACTGATAGAATTATCAAGTTCCTTAAACATAATTTTACGCTCAGAAGCTAAATATTTTTCATTAAATTCAATCACGTCCTCGTCTGCTTGGAAGAACCTATCATTAGGATTGTTGATTGCTTTAAAATATTGTGAAAAATCATTTAATGAAATATTTTTACAACATGTATTATTGTTTGATGAACAAGTACCCTCTTTTAAAAGGTTCCAATATAACTTGGCGTTTTTTACTTTGGCCTTTAACAATTTATCTGTACGCAATTTAGTCTGTGAAAAATTAAAACGACGGACATTGTTGTTGTATGTAGTACGAGCAGACACTAAATTTACTCTATTATGTTCACATTTGTTTTTCCTATACTTATTCAAACATTTATAATACTGGTCACGTGCGTTAATACACGAGTCATCAAATACTGATAGTTTACTATGTATTAGTTAGATTATGTTTTCATTTTACTATAAGGTTTAGTGCGAGGGGCGGAGCCCCGAGCACTGAACCTTATAGTAAAATGAAAACATAATCTAACTGGCTTAGCACAGCATTGTCCCCAAGTTCAACACGCTATAAGTAGGTCATTTTAAAGACACAACTTATAAATCCTGGACATCAAAAGAAAATTGTAGTATAGTGGTTACATCATATTAGAGGTGAAAATTTCAAGTATCACATGTTTCATGACTTTCTCGTGCTTGCTGACATGTGATATAAATTGAGGCCCCCGCATAGATATATTAATATTGTTACTACTGTATTATGTACTGTATTAATGAATATCTTACAGAATTACGTAAGTAAATTGTTTCTTACTTAATTTCATGCTTTTATTCGGAAAACAGGTAACTCTGCATCGGGTTCTTAACTGTTTGACATGAAGTCAAAATGAAAACCTAGTAAAAGAAATAAAATTAAATTTATCAGACATCATTTAATTGAGCAAACGACAATTTTGTTAGCTGGTCAACGGTCAGACATAATTTTATTATGATATATATTTTTGAGTGCGTACTTACACAGTGCCAAACTTGGCTACCAAACCCTCTTAATTGTCTATTATATGGGTTACAAATGGCGAAAATATAACTCGGTAAAACAGAACAGTTTAGTACGGCTTTTCGAAGAAAATGAGAGCCGATTACTATCACTAAGGCGTTGGCATCCAATGTCTCACTGTCTATGTTGGCACACTTAATCACTTAAGCTGTATCAAAGTTTTGATAACTCGAACACGAAACGGCAAAGAACGATGTCAATTAGGGACATATTAATTTTTATTAATTATTTTTGCTGTTCAATACAGAGATACCAACACAGCATTTGAACAAGGTTCATGCACTCATTGCAGGGCCTCAGTAATTGTGTTCATTCACCGTAACATACTGAAATACTACTGTCATCTAACCACGAAAAAGCATGCAAGACAGGTGTCTAAATTTAGAATAAGTTGTGTCTTTAAACGCCATACTATACAATATAGTACATGTCTACTATCAACAATCCTCGACAGCTGATTGGACGAGGGGAAAATGCTATGTGCTAATATTGTAAACTACGTCAGATTTGTTGTAATATTTAGCAAAAAGTGGTTTACAAACAGAGTCTACCTTTTCGTTAAAAGACTGGATAGATAGCTCAATATTTTCAGGACAAGTAACGTGTTCTACGCTATGCGTAAGTTCAGACAATCCTTGAATAAAATTTGGATTATTTATACACTCTATAAAATCATCTTTTTTGTTAGAATCCCACTTGTAGAAATAATCTAAGCATTCAATATGATCCTCATCATGACTAGATAAGTTCACAGATTCATCATTTACAGGCTAATTTTAATTCTAAAATCATTAATTATTGACCCGTAAATAACAAACATAGTTCCAATTTTTGTTACAGCTATTTAGATTGGTTAAATTGGTTATCTTCATTTTGATAGGTCAATATTCTTTTTATGTAAAATTTTTACTGAGGTTCCGCACTGTCGGAAAATTAGTGCGCCACTGCGGTTGTAAAATTTGTCGATGAAATCGTTTGTTGAAATTTTAGCTTGACAGTGCCTTCATTGATTTAATTGTTTTTTGATATTGAAGGAATGGAATAAAGTTTTATGGACTAAATTAGCGAAAGTTCTGTGGTGCCTTTTAATTAGGTATTTTGCCTAATACTTAGTGCGACTGGTTTATGTTCTTACCCAGTTATAATAATCATTGTACATGGAAAGGATGGCATTTCGCTATTTTAAAATTTCATTGAGTATCATTGAGTTACTTTCATGTTCTTTTAGTTTACTTTGTAAACTTCAAAATTATTATTTACTGTACGTAAATAACCAAATATTTACTATTTGTGAGTACAAACCTACGTTATAATCCTAGGTTAACTCATTTTATATTTCTAGAAATTCTTTAACATGACTGACAGGAAAAGACTAGACTATAAAAAATTGGCGAACGGAGAGAAAGTGTTGAAGAGTGAGATGTCAAACCCATGTCTTTCCCCAGTCAGGGCCTCACTTCCAGATCATCCTGATTCAATTAGTCCGTCAAAGGGAGATAACTTGTTTGTTATGAAAAATCAAGATCCTGAACCAGAAGATGATGAACTGTTACTATTACAACAGGAATTGGCAGACGCTAAGAGGGAGGAAGCTTTAGTTCAAAGACAACGACAGAAGGAACTCCTGAGACGTCAAATTGAAGAAACTAGAGAAAACACGAAGAAAATGAAGGGTAAGACAGTTAAAAATTCTTGTGAATCTGACTACCCTACTGGGCTATCGTCTTCGTTATCTAAAAGTAGAGACAAGAAAGAACTGCATGAAATTAACTCTGAGACTATCACATTAGACAGTTTAAGACAAGATAAAAAATTGAAACGTCTAGTACAAAAGCAAATAAAAAAATGGGTTTATTAGATTCTGCTGAGAGCTCCGATTCGGATACGTCCGATTCGGATACTAATAGTAGTTATGATTCCGAATTATCAGATTCGGATTCAGCCCAGGCTGGTGCTTCCAAGGCTAAGAGTAAAAAGTTAGGTAAACACAAAAAATCAGGAATTAAGGTCAATCCAGTGATAGAGTGGTCATTTCTCAACGTTATCCTCACTCACAGTTGAGATATGAATTTGTCAACTCCCATATATCATTTAATGATCTTACCTTGAATTTGTTTGTAGCCGGAGAGCTTGAAATTATTTCCTCACATAAAACAGGATCTATGGAGAGAAAGGGCCGAACAAAATTATTAAAAAGGTTAATGTATCTCAGTTCTGCTTATAACTTTTCGGTTGTTAGGTCTTATTACGCTGCCGTATTAAGAGAAATTGAACTGGGAGAAAAAACATGGGATGATGACTTCCATTACTTGGAATTGACTATTTTGAATAAAAATTTTAATAGTCAAAAGTTTAATCAAAACAAACCTATCAAAAATGAGGGCAAGAATCAAGACCCCATGTCTGAATCAACTTGGTTTTGCCCGGCCTATCAACGAAATAAATGTTCAATTAAAAAATGGTCATATGATAACACTGAAAGGTAGAATGAGAATGGTGGAACATGTATGTGCCACTTGTTTACAAAAAGACAAAAGGAAGTTGGAACACCCAGAATGTTCCTCATCTTGTCCTTATAGTCAATCTACATGACTCTCATATGTTAGCAACAATTTTCACAGTAATAAAAATCATACAGTTGACTTATTTCTACCTTCTTTTTGTTTTAAAAATTGTGGTTCTAAGGAAGTTAAAGATTTTTCTGAAGTTGTTAGGAAAAAAGATCTTCCTAAACCTAAAAATTTTAATGAATTTCCAGAAAGAATTCAATGGCATGAAAGTGTTAAAAGTTCAGGGAGTTTTAATTTTGAAAAATGTAGAATTAGAGTAAATAGTAAAATTAATACAGAATATTTAAGAAATATGCTTACATTATTTGAGTATAATGATACTTTAGTGTGTGATTTGTTAGAATTTGGTTTCCCTATTGGTTTTGAAGGTAATGAAAATACATTACCAAAGTTTGATTTGTTTAAATCAAAAAATTACAAGGGGGCCTTAGAATTTAAAGGTCACATTGACAAATTTATTGAAAAAGAAATTAAAGAAACAGCAATTATAGGTCCTTTTAACAACAAAACATTTTCTAGTAATCTAATTATTTCTCCGTTGAATACCGTTCCAAAAAGTAATGGTTCGGATCGTAGAGTTATTTTAGATCTCAGCAGTCAAACATCTGGGAATATCAATAAATTCATCAACAAGGAAACTTACCTAGAACAAGAAATTAATTTAATTTTTCCTAAAGTGGATGATTTTGCTAAATTATTATTGTCTAAAGGCAGGGGTTCCTTAATGTATAAAAAAGATTTATCTAGGGCGTATAGACAGATTCCTATTGATCCCTTACATTATAATTTAGTTGCATTTTGTTGGGAAGACAACATTTTTGTGACACAGTTTTATCAATGGGATTAAGTAGCTCAGCCCATATTTGTCAAAGTGTGACTAATGCTATTTCATATTTAATGTATTGTTTTGGGGTATACATTTTAAACTATTTAGATGATTTGGCAGGGGTAGAACAAATTCAGAATGCTCAATTTGGGTTTCAATTGTTAGGCCAAATTTTAAGTAATTGTGGACTTGAAGAAGCATTAACTAAGAGTTATTCCCCTTCAACTAAGATGTCCTTTTTGGGTGTGTGGTTTGACTCGGTCAAAATGACTATGGAAATTACTCCAGAAAGATTGGTAGAAATAATGAATTTAGTAAGTACATGGCTAAGGAGGAAAAAGGCTTCTATTACACAAATTCAGTCTTTCTTGGGCGAATTATATTTTATAGGGGCTTGCGTTAAGCCTAGTAGAATTTTTATTAACCGTTTGCTTAATTGGCTGCGATCTATAAAATGCAATGACAAATCTATCTTACACCCTATTCCGCAAGATACCAAAAAGGACATCAGATGGTGGCATACCTTTTTACCACAATATAATGGTATCACTTCGATTAGTAATGAACCTTGGAGCTCCCCTGATGCCGTTTTTTCTTCTGATAGTTGTCTGACTGGTTGCGGAGGATTCTGGAGTGGACATTTTTTCCACTCCATGTTTCCTTCATTTATTTTAAAACAAAAGTTACATATAGGTGCTTTAGAAATGCTTTCCATTGTAGTATGTCTAAAGTTATGGGCCATACAATTTGCAGGTTTGAAAATACAAATAATGTGTGATAATTTGTCAGTATGTATAGCCTTAAACTCTGGCAAGACAAGATGTCAATTTCTGCAAAATTGTTTAAGAGAAAAATTTCTAATGGCATCAATTCATGAATTTCAAATTAAGGCGGTACATTTATCATCTTCAGAAAATAGACTAGCTGACCTTTTGTCACGTTGGCATTCAAATCCTTTCTATGAATCTGAATTTAATAAACTGACTTCTGGAGTTTTGAAGATAGAATATTTTTTACATGAAAAAGATTTTAAGTTTGACCATACTTGGTAACTGGCAACTTTTTATCTTCATTCAAAATTTCAGAATCTCAGCTTGAAGTCTTAAAGAAAGACCTAAGAAATTCAAACAGACAGGCATACGCTGAAGGTACAAGAAAGAATCTAAGAACACAATGGGAATCATTTTTATTATTTTGTAACTATTTTCAACTCGTATCCGTACCAGCATCTACGGAAACTTTGCAATTATATGCTCAGTTTTTAAACAGAACTTTTTCTTCGGTAGATGCTATTAAAAATTACATAAAACGCTGTCCATTTTAAAAAGGGAATTTCCACTGATTCCCAATTCCAGTACGAAAAACAGTGTTTTTCTCCCAATATTTTTCAATATTTTTGAAGAATTTTGTTCTTTTTTGTTAAGCCGGCATAACAAATACACATCATTTGTAGATGAATTTTGTACTTTTTTTGTTAAGCCGGCATAACAAATACAAATCATTTGCACTAAAATTCATCTAAAATATAACCATTTTTCAGGATTATTTGTGTGAAAATGGCATTGTTTTGCCAGCATAACATATAATCAAGAAATTCAAACGTAACTTTTTATCATTTATTAACATCATCAAAATAACAATAGAACAAAATACTTTGTTAAGCCAGCATAACATTTTAGATACAAATTAAACAATGTTAGGCCTGGCATAACAAATCATGATACAAACTTTAACAACATATCATTTTTAAAACCAAACAAAAACAATGTTATGTCTGGCATAACAAATAGTTATATAAACTTTTACAGACATAAGCCAAAGCAAAATATTTTGTTATGCCAGCATAACAATTGTCGATATGAATATAACAATGTTAAGCCTGGCATAACAAATCATGATACAAACTTTAACAACATATCATTTTTAAAACCAAACAAAAACAATGTTATGTCTGGCATAACAAATAGTTATATAAACTTTTACAGACATAAACCAAAGCAAAATATTTTGTTATGCCAGCATAACAATTGTCGATATGAATATAACAATGTTAAGCCTGGCATAACAAATCATAATATATACTTTTACAGTCATAACTTAAAGAAAAGTATTTTGTTAAGCCAGCTTAACATTTTCAGATCCAAATTAAAACAATGTTATGTCTATCATAACAAATAATTATATAAACTTTTACAGACATAAGCCAAAGCAAAATATTTTGTTATGCCAGCATAACATTAAGTTGAACGAATTACAAGAATGTTAGGCCAGCCATAACAAATAATGGGAAAAAATTGAAGTCATAACTTAAAACAAAATAATATGTTAAGCCAGCATAACATTTTGTTATACAAATAAAAAAAATGTTAAGTCTGGCATAACAAATCATGATATAAACTTTTACAGTCATAACTTAGAGAAAAGTATTTTGTTAAGCCAGCTTAACATTTTTAGAACCAAACAAAAACAATGTTATGTCCGGCATAACAAATAATTATATAAACTTTTACAGTCATAAGCCAAAGCAAAATATTTTGTTATGCCAGCATAACATTTAGTTGTACGAATTACAAGAATGTTAGGCCAGCCATAACAAATAATAGGAAAAAATTGAAGTCATAACTTAAAACAAAATAATATGTTAAGCCAGCATAACATTTTGTTATACAAATAAAAAAATGTTAAGTCTGGCATAACAAATCATGAAATAAACTTTTACAGTCACAACTCGGAGAACATTATTTTGTTAAGCCAACATTACATTTTTATACAATTAAAATCAATGTTATGCCTGGCATAACAAATCACCGATGAATTTTCTCAGTCATGACTCAAGCAAAATAATTTGTTAAGCCAGCATAACAATTGTCGATATGAATTAAAACAATGTTAAGCCTGGCATAACAAATCATAATATATACTTTTACAGTCATAACGTAGAGAAAAGTACTTTGTTAAGCCAGCTTAACATTTTTAGATCCAAATAAAAACAATGTTAAGTCTGGCATAACAAATCATACTATAAACTCAGAGAAAAGAATCTTGTTAAGCCCACATAACAATTTTAAATCCAAATAAAAACAATGTTATGTCTGGCATAACAAATCATAATATGTACTTTTACAGTCATAATTTGGACAAAAGTATTTTGCTAAGCCAGCTTAACATTTTCAGATCCAAATAAAAACAATGTTAAGCCTGGCATAACAAATCATAATATAATCTTTTATAGTCATAACTCAGAGAAAAGAATCTTGTAAAGCCAACATAACATTTTTTTAATTTAAATAAAACAATGTTATGTCTGGCATAACAAATTATGATATAAACTTTACGATCATAATTCAGAGAAAAAGTATTTTGTTAAGCCATTATAACATTTTTAAAATTTAGATATAAATAAAAACAATGTTATGCTTGGAATAACAAATCATGATATAAACTTTTACAGTCATATCTCAAAACAAGATATTTTGTTAAGCCAGCATAACTTTTTGTTTTACGAATATAAGAAAGTTAGGCCTTGCATAACAAATTATGGAGAAAAATTACAGTCATTACTCAAAGCAAAATATTTTGTTTTAAAGCGAGCATAACATATTTACAAACGAAAAAAATCATGTAAGGCCCGGCATGACAAATCATAAAATAAACTTTACAAACATAAATTAGAACATTTTTCTAAGCTACTAAAGCTATCATAACATATTGAAATTTGAAATGATTCACTCAGTTTGTTTGCTTTGTGAGTCCTAAAAAACAAACTTATGCATGTTGTGCCAGCACAGCAATGATGAAAATGATTTACAAACTTAAACATGAATAAATACAATGTAATACATTACATAAAATATTGAAATATAAGAGTATAAAGTCAAGTAGGAATGATAGCATAATAGTTTAGATTGTTACATGTAGTAAATAAAATATAACATCCAATTGCAGTACGCATTATCACTATCAATAAAAATAGATATCATTTCACAGCTATCGGTTATTTGAATAAGCAGGGTTGATGCAAGTGCCAAAAGTAGTTCAATAAAATTTAGCAATATCTGAATAAGAAAATATAATAACTTAAACAGGTAAGGCTTAAAAATGAAACCATTAGGCACTGAAATGCGTTGTAGGGATGATAAAATTGGTAACTTATACCAATGTTCATGTGGAAGATTATGACTTAGGTCACATTGGACATTTAAATACAATTCCAGAATTATTTATGGGTAAACATCCACCATAAATGGAATAATTTATCACAGGGAAAAGTCCAATATGTGTGGCAACCAAGAATGAAAACATACGCATAATATAGAAAAGCAACTGGTCCATCAACCCATACACTAAATAAATCATGAAGAGCCAAAGTAACCAATAGTAAATTGTGAAACAATCAAATAAATATATGATTATCATCAATCATATATGCCTCTTTTCATCGTCATTCAAACTTATCAAAAGATAACTGGTTCTATGAGCATGTCTTCTCTGTTTATGCTGTTGATCTGCAATAAGAAAAATAAGAAAGTATATTAAAATGAAATTAGTCAATTATTTTGAATGAAATGTTCTAATAATTTTTTGGTGTATTTGTATAACATACGTGTATATATTATTAGCTGTTTTAAACCAAAACTCAACAGCATCAAATAACATACAAAAAGTGTTTGAAATCAGCACATGATATATTATCTCCCTTTACGTCATTGTTAAGTAACCTCCATTGACGTAACATCAAAAGTTACTCCGCATCCTACAATGCATTCTATTTATAGATATTCACTGATGAGACGTTAGGGGTAGCATGTTTGAAGTAGTAAAGAAAAAGGAAATTACTTTGCATGTGACGTCACTTTTGCTTAATCTTCGTTATATATATCTATATAATTTTTTTATAGTTTAACATAATGAAACGTAATCCTAATTCTTAGAGAGCACAGTTAAAGAAAATGCATCTTACATAGTTTCAAATTTTCCCTTTTTTAGGCATTGGCCGATGAATTGCATGCATTTTAGAAAGACTCATTTGATAGTTTTATACCACTTAAATATAAAAATCGCTAACTCGATATAAATTTTGACTTGATGTAATACTAGCATGCAGGACAACAAGCAAATAATTAACATGTTGTTCCATAATGATGAAGAAATACGGTCACATACATGTATAAAAGTACATTAATTGTTGATTACTGTATGTGATCATAAGTAAAATGATTTAACAATCTGAGTAAAGTAAAGTCATACATTTTGATCAGCTGATAAAAAAATCAAATTTCAAATTAGTTACATTTACATCAGCTGGAGACACTTACACAATAAAATGATAAAACATGCCATGTGTTAACTTACTTTTTGATGACTCTCTCTTCTGTTTCTTACTTTTGATTTTCAGACGATTACACTCTGTAAATAATAGTGTAACTTATATTAACGGATTAAACGGAAAATGTATCTATCACTTACTGAAGGGGCCAACACTTAAACACCATGACAAATTCTATGTACGTAAAATAATTTAATAAAAAGTAGAATTAAGAGCAAATATACACTAATTTTCACTCAACACATGTCAGACAATAGCAATTAAACACTCCTTGAAGAATTCTTGAAAAAACAAACATGACATTCTAAACACTTATTTACTTTTTATGTTTTGAAAAGGTCCTCATTCACAATTGATCTGACCCTTGCGCATTTAAGTGTTTACCTTAGAATCAACACCAAAGGCTTTTGTTTCATGGATGAAAATAAACCGGTCTGATTGTGTGTACAGTTGAAATTATTTGTACACATTAAATTGTTAAAATCAAAATATCAGTACTACAATTATGAACAAAAACCTACTATTGGATAGTATGTGAATGTACTGCATATAGAGACAACATTATATATGTTTCCATCATTTTTACTTTGTGTAAACTGAAACTTACTTGTTTTGTCAGACGATTTCCTCTTTGAACCTCTTTCTTCATTTGACTTAAACTGTCTACCTTTCTGTATGGATACCTGTAATTCAAATATTCAAATATGTTTAAATGTTTTTTTTAATCACTTTATCAGAGACACCTGAGTTGGGCAATTTAATCATACAATTATCCTGGTAACTACTAGTACAATACTATCCTCTAAAAATGTCAACTTTCATACATGAAGAACCATTTTAGTAGCTGGCATTTACTCACCTTCTGTACAGGATACAGTTATTATAAGTAGGGATTCATAACCGTAACATTAATAAGTTAAGATGACTATTTCAAACAAATGTCAACAAAAAAAACTTTTTTCATTTAGTCTTCTCTACATAAAAATGATTCTTAAAGAAAACATGTGCACTAGTAATTTTTAAAACAGGCTATATGGCAGCAAACCTTATAAGGACCAAAGTTTAGACATAGTGGGCCTTTAGTGGCTTATATCCCAATGGTCACAATTTGAATCGTCAAAAGTGAATAAACTGATCACCTGGTGAAAGGGAAAAAAGCGTTTGAAAATAAAATCTTTATAAATGCGGAAATGATTGTTAATTGTGTAACAAGCAGTATGAATCCCAAACTAAAAGATAAAACCAATTAACAGACATGTTTATTGCTGAAATAACAATAAAGATCCAAAAACATCATTTAAAATTAATAATTGATAAATAAATTTTTTAACCTGTGATGATGATATATCTGATGTATATTAAACTAACAACAAGGTGCTTTGAACTCTTAACAGACATGGACATTTTGTTATTTCTGTTTATTATCTTTTTGTTGTCAAAACCGTAATTTCGGAAAAATTAAAACTGTTTGATAGTAAAAAATTCAGTTATAATTGTCTATTAGTCAGACTGAACAAAAAATCAGTGTGATACCTCTGTGTATAGACCAACCTATTAGCTTAATTTAAAAATTTCACATAACTAATTTGTTACGTGATCTATATGAAATAAACAATTTAATAAAAACAAGTGCTACATTTACCAGTATTAAGCCACCAATAGTATCAAACTATTACAGACAGTTAAACCACTTACCAATTCAACATAAATATGATTTTTTATTGAATACTTGAAATAATAACAGAAATATAAAATCAAAAATTAAACACATTTATAAATAAATACATATACACCTACCTTAATTCTAATCAGAAGCATCAAACTCACGAATGTTAATTTCATGTTGAAGTTGCTGACATCAATGAGCATAAAAGTTGACAAATTATCGTCTGTCTAATTGGTTCCAATCGATAAGTTCAATGATCGACAGGACAAAATGATACGCATGCGTATTTGTACGTCTAATGCAAATTGTTCCAACTTGTATGCACGGGGGGGGGGGAGATATTTTCGAATATTCTCAACGAAGCTACATTGAAACATCTACATTTTGATTTTGGTCATCATTCTATAATACACATAAACAAAACGATCTATATTGAATTATTTAATCACACGCCGTGGTACTGCGTGTGAAAAAAACCCAAATAGAAATCCCGTTCCTCCCAAATCATACAATGGATTAGTCCAAGTCAAATCGGCAGTTTTCGGATTTTATCCGCTGTGTAATATGCGTGACCTAAAACTTTACACGCCAACGTCATTATACGGCTGCACTCTTCTGTTGACACGCGCGTTAAATTTGTACACAGATTTGAAAGATGGAGACTTGGTTCTTTGAGCTTCTTGAGACTTTTTGCTGATGGGAGAAATTGTGGAGAAGTGAAGAATTTGAAGATAGGAAAGAAACTGTCGACAATTAAGGTATATTTTTTCGCTTGTACGTTCAGTTAATGCGTCTACATTGCTAATTTAAAGAATATTTGTATATATTTTTATTATCATGGCATACACCAGACAGGAGACTGGACTGTCGATCGTTTTTTTTTATTGTCTTGCTCACAGATCTAATTAATGATTTTGACGTAAGATATATGTTCATTTTTCATAATATTATATGTTTTCTTGACGATAGATCTATTCTAGGTGAATTTCTATAACTATTGTTCATTGTTTCCTGTCATGTAAGTATGAATTGAAATGGCAAGAAATCTGCTTCTTATGCTTATTTCAGGAACTGCCATAATATTGATAAAAGTTTGACATATTCTCCCTATGAAATGCTGAATTTGTTGCTTGTTCAAGCCATCTTTTTACACAAAAGATGTTATAACTATTTCATACATAAAAAATAAAGTTGAAAATGTTTATTTCTACTAGGTTAAATGAGCACTCTGAGCTAGTTTCCTGATACAATTTTTCCTCCTTATTTTAGTCAATGGCTGATAAACCCCTACATGACTTATTTGAAGGAGCGTGAATTATAAGTATTTCATGACCAAACATAATATCCTTTGTAGTTTTTGTTCGGAATTGACTCATTCATTCATTTTCCATATTTAGGCATGAATAAATTATTTTATTTATTTGTTATGATGATACAGATTACTAGTAGTACCAATCATACTGAGACCATATGTCACAGTCATTTTGATAAAGGTTCTACACCTTGAATCAAATTGTTACCATGCTATACACAAATATAATCATTATTTTATCCAAATGTTTATACAAGGGACAGATCATTGTTTTGCTATTTGCTTCAATTCTTTTATTGTCTTTTTAAATTTTGGTGTATAATAGGGAAACAAGTATTTTTACGAGTATGTGTTATTGATGCTCTTAAGTGCTCTTATTTCTGCTATTTTATATTTATACATGTATATTGTATTTTCAGGACAGAAGAAATATTATGCACCAATACAACAACCATTTACTCCTCGCCAGGCTGTCAGAAAGTAATTGAAGCAAGTTCCAAAGAGCTGCAGCCAATCTTGGAAAAGTTTCCGACAAATTTTTTAGACCCCTAAGTAGGTTAGAGAACGAAGAAAAGATGGGTGAATGTTTGGATGTGTTGATTAAAGAAGATGTTGAGAAGTATAAAAGAAAAGTGTAAGTCAATATTATTTGAAATTTACTGCTAGAATTACTTTTTGGTAAGTTGATATTTCAAATGTATATCACAACATGTGTGTTATTAGCTTGAGTAATTAGAAAATAGTGAGACCTATCCTTTTGAATTAATGTAAGTAGTGTCATTGTATACATGTTTATAGACTTTTGATTATTAGTCAAGCTCAGAATGGTACACTTGCCGCATGATTTTTAGAAAATGTACTTTAATATGCTAACATTTATTGTCCTTAACTTTCCAGGAATCATCTTGAACTGATCTTATACGTACATACTTATGAATAAAATTTCTGATAATTAAATTGAAACTATTCTTTTAATGCTACTAGTAAACTGGTTTTTTTTAAAGAAAACCATACGATTTTACAGCATTTACTAAGCAAAGCTGACTGTATTGGGCAGAAATTATTTCAAAAAACCAATGGATATCGTCTTGTTAACTTTATACAGCCCATGTAGTAAATGGATAATATGCACTTTATTAAATTTTGAGCAATTTAGAATTTTGCATACATGATTTCATTTGTTGCATTGATATTTTGATTTAGAGGACAGTGACCAGTTAATATTGATTTAGTTACTTTGTGGCATAGTTAATAACTTTCTTTATCTTGATTTTTTGTAAATCTTTGTTGAAAAAATATGTTTAAAAAACTTGCTAGATTTTATTTGTTTTGAATCTTCCTAATTCTGGGTCTTCAAAATGCGAAAATTGTATGTTTTGGTCTATTCAATGTTGCATGTGTTTGTATTTTGTGATTTCCTTTCATTATATTAAGTGAATTTGGTAAAATGATAAAGTCTCTTTTATGATTTATTTTTTTAAATGGGGTGTATTTTTCATGGTTTAATTTTTCTATTTATTTCATCAAAAAATAAAAAAAGTTACTCTTTTGCTATTTCAGGAAAGAAGCTATTGAACTGGGTCAGGTGAAATCTAAGAAGACAAAAAGGGTAAGCCAAATATATTTGTAGTTTCTTGTTGCCTATATTTGTTTGTAAATCTGTACAATTCAATTCAATATGTAAAGATTTGAAACGAATCAAACATCATACATACTATATCGGACTTCGTTTTTATAGGATTTTAAATTTCTTCCTTTTTTGTTGTGAAACTTTTTTTTTTAGCATAAAGCCTAAATTTACTTGCTATCTTTCTGATAGATGAATTTGATAAACAGCATGAAATCCAAATCAGTCCTTAAGTAATGGATGACAGGATTGAAGTACAATCTACAAGTCAATTAAATATGTTTTCATTTTTTCCACAGTCTGTAGCAACAAATGAAAATTTTGAGACTGAATGTAATAAGGAGAATGAAGTGAATTACAAAGACGAGTACAATAAGTTAAATTAAGAGTTGCTTCATTTTTCTTATTTGTATTCACATAATTGTTGACAGATTCTTAAGCTCAGAAACTTAAGCTTTCAATTGACCTGTGACTAGTATGGGTAATATCCTTAATGAATATGGGCTCACAAGGTCAAAGTCATGAGAGTGAACATTTGAGTTTCCAAACAATGCCTTTCATGTATTTATTATTTTCAGAGTGTTTTAAGTTCACATTAGGAATAGTCTCTGAAAGTATAAATATCAATGAGTATTTAAGTCTAAGACCAATGGCATGCATGTAAGAGCTGATTTTTCTGATTAACATGTTGATCAAAATTCATTTTGAACCACACTTCTTCATCTATGTCACGTCTTTTTGGGTGTTATCTGTTTCAATTTTATTAACAGTGTGGCTTTTAAACATTATCTTGTTAAATACACCCCTAATTACAAGTCAATGTATAGCATTTTGCATATGTGAACTGGCTTTTTATTGCCTGGTCCCTAATTACAAGCAAAAAGCTTTTTCATTACATGTAACATAAATCAGTACTAAAAGTCAGTAATATTTCTGTTTCAATTTGAATTATTGAAAATGTCTGTTTGTTATGTAATGATTTGAAAGCAGTTATTAGTTTGTTTTTTTAAATGGGGACACATTTTTAGTGGAAAGCATTTTAGTGTATTTGCATCCTTATACGATTTTCTATGACCTATCATATTTACAAAATTACAAAAAATAGGTAATACTTGCGTTGTTTAAGGTATAAAAAAATATTATATTTATTAATTCCAAACGTATTTGTGGATGAATATACTTCCATGCCTCATAAAGCATCTAATGTTTAACAATATATATTAAATATGAAGCCATTTCAAATATATTGCCTGTAATTAACAGTTTTATCTTGAATACTATTTCGTTTCCTTTTTAATACAATATTTATAAATTTTTACTTGTTTCAGAATGAAAATGATTTACTTACTGCCACAATCAAAAAGTTAAAACAAGAAAATCTGATGTTAAAAGAAAGGATGGAATCAAATCAATCTACAGGTAAATGTTTGTTTGAGTACTTGATGTACTTTTTGTGCATTCATAAAACTGGTCATTTTCTGTATGCAAATGATTGAACCGACCATCCATGTAAAGCTGTAGTCAGTAATTGACAGGAGTATGTGACTAGTAACTTGATTACAGCTTCATCCAGAGATTTAGCCTTCTACGTACAGTGAGAATGTGCAATGACTGCTGTAAAATGTCCTATGCCTCTGTTGCTATGGAGCTAAACCAAATAAAATATGAGGTTAATGTTGTTCCATAATTGAATATCTTCAAGACAGATCCAGATATTTGACTTCATTTACTTATTTGTCAGTACAATATTCGACTTTGAAGAGACGTAACTGTGGATGAGTTCTTTTTGGAGTTATTGCCCTATTATACTTAAAAATGCAAAATATAAGGTTAAAGTTTTTCCTATGTTGAATGTCTTAATTACTGATAAAGATATTTGACTTGAGGTTTGACTAATTATTTTTGTACTATATCTACACTACTATGAAGGAAAGTAACTGTAGATGATTTTTTTCTGGAGTGATGCCCCTTAATACTTTATCATTCAAAAATCCAGAGATTGCGTATTCAAGCATTGTCTCCGTAGGCCATACCCAATACACGAGTTGTCGCTTTGTGGTAGGGTAAATTAGTACTGGTGAAATAAAAGTTACCAGCAAACCTATCATAGGAAGATCTGACCTTAGTTTATATAGTTAGTATACTAAATATGCGTTGAATATGATTATAAAAACCTATTAAAATTTATTTTAATGAGATATTCAAAATACTAAATGATATATTTGAATGAAAGTTGAAATGCTTATTCATCAGTTCTTCAGCTATGGAACTATTTTAGGACAAAACTCAGGATGAATTAGTTTCTGAGTTATTCTCCTTAAACTTTAATACTTAAGGTTAGTTTGCTCAGGCTGAACATACTGTTACATAGAAAGTTTGTATTTCTTTTCATCAGTACTTCATCTGCTACAAATGGATGAAACTCTTGCTGAATAATTTTTGTAGTTGTGCCTCTTTTCAACTTTTTAATTATGGCTAAAGTATTTCGAAGTGAACAATTTTCAATTCTATATATTTTAATGAAAGTTAATATGCTTGTTCATCACTACTACATGTACATGACCACAAACGGACATATCTCTTGATGATTTTTGGAGTTATGGTCCTTTAACTTTAATGTTTAAAATCGTTAAAATTGAAATATTAGGTATTTATATAAAAGTAGGTATGAACCTTTATTTAGTAGACTATGTCTACTTAACTCTGATGGAATGTTACTATGAATGAATGTTTTAAGAGTTCTTTCCATTTTTTTTTACAAATGTGAAACGGTAATTATTGTGTGACTGATTAATTTCCTTTCAAATATTACGTCTGATCTTGAAATCATTTTTGTTTAAAGATAGCCTTGCCTTGAACAAAATACTTAAAAGTCGAGCTTGCAGTCCTTGGACTGCACTTGTTTTTTGAAATTTCATTAAATTGATGATTCCATGTTCATTCTAGATCTAAAGGAGAAAATGAAGAAAAGAAAAAGGGAAAATGACAATGTAAGTTAATGTATATACATTTATGCTTCTTGATTTTGTTTTGATATACATACTACTGATGCCTGGCTTTCATACATTCCCTTGTTGCTATTTTGCAGCATTACAATCTAGATAATTACGTAGTGTTCAAGACAGTTGCTTATTGTGCATTATTTTGAATTACATTGAACTTAGCACATAGTATTCTAATTATACCACTTCCATTTTTTTACAAGTACTTTCATGCTGCAAATTACTGATGACTGAAGTGAGAAATGAGACCTTCCCAAAATATATTTTGTAATAAAAAGATTTAAACTTCTGAATCATCTTAATTGGAAATTAATATTGGTAAAATCTAGTGTCTTTTAGGTAATGATAATGCATGTTATTTTGAATATCTTGTTGTGTTCTGAAGGGGTTTGAGTTTCTCCAGGCTTGTTATATTCTAACACAAAAAACAGACAATAATGAATTTTCTCCATTGATTTGGTTTTCTGAGAATCTGATAGTTTTGTGGAAGGGTAGGCAATTACTGGTTATTGAGATAGGTCAAGGAAAAATAGGTTATGTGTGCTGACAACTATTTGTTGAGCCAAATCAATCATTGTCTAACTGAGTTGTATTGAATATTTCAGATAAAGACAGGTGATGAAATAAAAGCTATATGGAGGGATGATAATAGGGAAGAGTGGCTGGATGCAACAGTCAAATTTGTTTACATTAATGGTATTTATTTCTTCTATTTTTTTACAATTACCATGCTTTAGCAACTTCACTGACTGTGAACCGACTGTCTTTTGTCTGTGTCTGTCAACATTTTTACCTTAACAGCATCACTCAACCTACTGACCGATGTTGATTGTACTTCACTTGAAATAATTTATTAATGTTTTAAAGTCTGATCAAAAGCATAAATCAATAACTGTGTTTGTCATTGCTTTTTATTTAAACAGAACTCAAGATTTTAGTGTTGTGAATGGCTTTAGGCAGTTATGTTAAAAGAAATGTTTGGTATAATTCAATGAGGTAACTTTGCTAGAATGATATTACATGAATTATCATAAAATATTATATGTAAATGGTGGTTTAAATATATTTTGTGTATGAATATTAAGTCTGGCAGGTAAAAAAAGTTCTTTGACAATGTTTTCTTTACTTTTCAGGCAGAGTGAAGGTGCAATACCACTGTGATAAGACATTTTCTGTCATTCCCTTGTCATGGATACATGTAGAATAAAGTCAACATGAGCATCAGATCAAAGTATCTTGTACTTATGGATTTATTCCAATATATATGTACTCGTAAAGGATTCCTTGTGTACACAACTTCTCCTTTATTTCTTGACTTCTATTTTTGAACTCTTAGTGATGTTAGATTTTTATGTCGAGTGTGCATAAAGGGGACATTTTTCAAATTCTATATTTATTCTATATTTACTCATAATTGTTTCCCTTTTATTAGTTCATAAGTAAAGTTTTGAGCAAACAAGTCCTTTATTACTTAATGTTTGTTCTTGAAACTGTAAATGTTGAAAGATATTGATGTCTAGTTGTGCATAAAAGGACTATTAGTCAAAAAGAAATATCACATGGCATAAGTTTTAAAATGTCCCACAGATGATGACAGATGCCTAGTTGTGAATAAAAAGGCATAATTCAAATAACATTTTTT
Source organism: Mactra quadrangularis (assembly GCA_025267735.1). NCBI lineage: Eukaryota > Metazoa > Mollusca > Bivalvia > Venerida > Mactridae > Mactra > Mactra quadrangularis. The sequence continues at coordinate 14,412,740 of CM046311.1, forward strand.
TTTTACCTTTGATTGTGATATTTCTCCTGTGTATGCTTTATATTTTGTACATACTTATTTTTATTCATCTTTGAATTTCAAAATTGTTACTCTGGCATAGCAAGGGAGCTTAATTACTACATGACTGAACGCTTAACAGTATAAATTGTTAAAGCATTGTTATTATTTATATCTCAAATGTTATGCTGAGTTATGGCTGTTAAAGTTTATTTGTTATTCCAGGCTTAACATTAGTTTTAATGTGTAAGAAAATGTTATGCTGGCGTAACAAAATACTTTTCTCTGAGTTATGACTGTACAAGATTATATCATGATTTGTTATGCCAGGCCTAACATTTGTTTAATTGTATATACTATAAAAACTGTTATGCTGGATTAACAAAATACTTTTTTTCTGAGTTACAACTGTAAAAGTTTATGTAATGATTTCTTATAGGGGGCTTAACAAAATATTTTGCTTAGAGTCATGACTGAGAAAATTTATTGGTGATTTGTTATGCCAGGCTTAACATTGGTTTTAATCGTATGACTTTTTTTCCATTATTCATTATGGCTGGCTTACATTCTATTAATTTGTACAACAAAATGTTATGCTGGCTTAACAAAATATTTTGCTTTGGCTTATGACTGTAAAAGTTTATATAATTATTTGTTAGGCCGACATAACATTGTTTTTATTTGGTTTCTAAAAATGTCATGATGACTAAACAAAACTATTCGTCAAGCCAGACGTAACATTGTTTTTATTTGGATCTAAAAATGTTAAGCTGGCTAACAAAATATTTTTCTCTAAATTATGACCGTAAAAGTTTATATCATGATTTGTTATGCCAGACATAACATTGTTTTTATTTGGATTTAAGAATGTTATTTGGCTCAACTAGATTCTTTTTCCTGAGTTTTTATTATGATTTGTTATGCCAGGCTTAACATTGTTTTTATTTGGATCTAAAAATGTTAAGCTGGCTTAACAAAATACTTTTTCTCTAAATTATGACCGTAAAAGTTTATATCATGATTTGTTATGCCAGACATAACATTGTTTTTATTTGGATTTAAAATTGTTATGTGGGCTTAACAAGATTCTTTTCTCTGAGTTTATATTATGATTTGTTATGCCAGGCTTAACATTGTTTTTATTTGGATCTAAAAATGTTAAGCTGGCTTAACAAAATACTTTTCTCTACGTTATGACTGTAAAAGTATATATTATGATTTGTTATGCCAGGCTTAACATTGTTTTAATTCATATCGTCAATTGTTATGCTGGCTTAACAAATTATTTTGCTTTGAGTCACGACTGAGAAAATTCATCGGTGATTTGTTATGCCAGGCATAACATTGATTTTAATTGTATAAAAATGTTATGTTGGCTTAACAAAATAATGTTGTGACTGTAAAAGTTTATTTCATGATTTGTTATGCCAGATTTAACATTTTTTTATTTGTTTCACAAAATGTTATGCTGGCTTAACACAATATTTTGTTTTAAGTTATGACTTCAATTTTTTCCCATTATTTGTTATGGCTGGCCTAACATTCTTGTAATTCGTTCAACTTAATGTTATGCTGGCATAACAAAATATTTTGCTTTGGCTTATGACTGTAAAAGTTTATATAATTATTTGTTATGCCGGACATAACATTGTTTTTGTTTGGTTCTAAAAATGTTAAGCTGGCTTAACAATATACTTTTCTCTAAGTTATGACTGTAAAAGTATATATTATGATTTGTTATGCCAGGCTTAACACAAAATTTTGTTTTAAGTTATGACTTCAATTTTTCCCATTATTTGTTATGCCAGGCTTAATATTGTTTTATTCATATCGACAAGTGTTATGGTGGCATAACAAAATATTTTGCTTTGGCTTATGTCTGTAAAAATTTATATAATTATTTGTTATGACGGACATAACATTGTTTTAATTTGGATCTGAAAATGTTAAGCTGGCTTAACAAAATACTTTTCTCTAAGTTATGACTGTAAAAGTATATATTATGATTTGTTATGCCAGGCTTAACATTGTTTTATTCATATCGACAATTGTTATGCTGGCATAACAAAATATTATGCTTTGGCTTATGTCTGTAAAAGTTTATATAACTATTTGTTATGCCAGCCATAACATTGTTTTTGTTTGGTTTTAAAAATAATATGTTGTAAAAGTTTATATCATGATTTGTTATGCCAGGCCTAACATTGTTTAATTTGTATCTAAAATGTTATGCTGGCTTAACAAAGTATTTTGTTCTATTGTTATTTTGATGATGTTAATAAATGATAAAAAGTTACGTTTAAATTTCTTGTTTATATGTTATGCTGGCATAATGCCATTTTCACGCAAATAATCCTGAAAAATGGTTATATTTTAGATGAATTTTAGTGCAAATGATTTGTATTTGTTATGCCGGCTTAACAAAAAAGTACAAAATTCATCTACAAATGATGTGTATTTGTTATGCCGGCTTAACAAAAAAGAACAAAATTCTTCAAAAATATTGAAAAATATTGGGAGAAAAACACTGTTTTTCGTACTGGAATTGGGAATCAGTGGAAATTCCTTTTTTAAAATGGACAGCGTTATTAGTGGTATTAAAACTATGCACTTTTTATTAGGGGTTTCTCTTGATCACATTAACCAGTTTGTTTTAAATTTATCATTGAAAGGTTTAACTAAACAAAAATGTCATGTAGTCAAGTAAGCCCAGGCTATTACACCTGCTATACTAGTTAAAATGTATAACAGCATGAACATGTTAAATGACGAAGATATTGTTTATTGGTGTTTATTTTTATTTGCCTTTTTTTGCTTGCTCGAAAATCTAACTTAGTTCCTACAAGTTGTTCTGATTTAATTAATCCAAAATTTTTGTTAAGAAAAGACATCAGTATAACTGAGTATGGTTTATTAGTATCATGTAGATGGACAAAAACAATTCAAAGTAAGGAAAGAATTTTGTTTACTCCATTGGTTCAATTAAAAGGTAATTGTTTGTGTCCAGTTGAGGCCTATCTTAAATTATTGTCTATTAGTCCAGGTTCATTAGAAGAACCCCTTTTTGTTTTAAACTCAGGAAGGATAATTTTTTATAACATGTACCAAAAAAAGTTGAGACAAGTTTTGGATAGTTGTGGTCTAGAATCCAAAAATTTTTCGTCTCACTCATTTCGTAGAGGTTTTGCTACCTTCGCATTTCAAAACAATTTACCTAGTGATTTAATTCAGTTAATAGGTGATTGGAAATCGGAAGCCTATAAAAAATATTTGGAATACTCTGTTGAGGATAAGGTTAAAGTTTCCAAGTTTCTTGGATCCCAGCTTCAAAAATAATTTCATGTACCTTGTTTAAGCCTTGGATAGTCCAGTCTGGGTTTATTCTTCTGTGTTAATTTATTGTATTACTAGATAGAGTATACATGTATTTATTTTGTTTATTTTGTACATGACCGTTAGTTTCTAATCCTTTTTTCGAATAGAGGAGGATATAGGGTCGTCAGCTGGACGAGCAGACTTGCTGGATCTTATTAGCGGTTAGGCTATAGAAACTAACATAGATCATTTAGTTTCCTGTCCCTGCATCTTGCAGGGCCACTCGACTTTCAGATGGATGGTTACACTGTCTGGGTCTTGGCTGTAGTATTCAGCGGAAACAAAATATGTATTGTATTATCATTATTATGTATTTTAGTTATAATTCATGTGCTGATGAATTCAGTTTGTTCACTGACTACCATTATTATAATTGTTAAATTTATTCTTTTTTATAACCCAGGAGAGTTATCATCACTGGGGACAGTATGATTAAGCATATTGGACACATTGATGGAGTTCGTTTATTGCCCTTTCCTGGTGCCACTGTGTCCAGGCTGTCTCAATCTTTACAAAGGAATTCATCTAGTTTAATTGATAGAGATTATATCATTCTTCATGTTAGCACTAACAACATAGCCAACGAACATCCCCTTGAAAGAATTTTAAATGATTATACAAATTTAATTGGTTATATTAGGATTATTAATCCAAGCATTAAAATTATTGTTTCTTCAGTTTTACCCCGTCCAATTGACCACTCAAAATCTAAAACTTCAGTTGAACTATTAAATAAAAGTTTGATACAGTTGGCTAAATCTTTAAAGTTTGAATTTGTTAGGTCATACAGACCTTTTTCTCATAAAGGAGAGGTGAATAAATTCCTTTACGCTAGGATGGACGGAGGTCTCCATTTAAATTTTGAAGGATCTAGACGTCTTCAAAATTTCTTTTTGAGGGTTATTTCCACTCTATAATTGTATCTAATTCTTGTAGCTTACCTTATCTTCTTTATTATTTTATTAGAACTTGTCAAGCTATAGTAAGGTAAGCGTTTATATTGTTGGATAAGCATTAGATAAATGGTTGTCCTAGCTGTTTATGTTATTTAATTATTTAAATTATGTTGCTTAAAATGCTGAATTCTTTTATGCTTTTGCTGTGCTTTGCCTTTATTTTTTGGGCTTTGTTGGGCCTTATTTAAAATGTGGCGCATTTTAAAAATTATTCATTGTATGTACCAGTATTTATTACTTACTTCCTTGACTTCTTAATTTAAATACCTACAAATATGCCTAATTAAACTTATATTACTGATTCCTTGTTTAGTCCTTTATTATAAAACAGGGGAGATAATTGGCTAATTTTAATTCTAAAATCATTAATTATTGACCCGTAAATAACAAACATAGTTCCAATTTTTGTTACAGCTATTTAGATTGGTTAAATTGGTTATCTTCATTTTGATTGGTCAATATTCTTTTTATGTAAAATTTTTACTGAGGTTCCGCACTGTCGGAAAATTAGTGCGCCACTGCGGTTGTAAAATTTGTCCCGCCCAACCTCCCCAAAGTTTTATTTGCTTATATTTAGGTTTCATCTTGTTGTTATAAATTGCTGCATGCATTTGGTTAGTATTCATTTTGTTTTTGCTTGTTTAATGTACAGCAAAGTTTACATTGCTATGCTTTGAATTTAGTTATATTTTATTCAATTAAAATGTCTGTTTTCATTTATTCATTATTTAGAGATATTAGTAATATATGTTTCGTGACATTTCGTGACAATAGTGAACTTACATTGTGCCCAAGTGTAGTGTTTTCGTAGTATGGGCCTTATTTAAATGTGGCGCATTTTAAAAATTATTCATTGTATGTACCAGTATTTATTACTTACTTCCTTGACTTCTTAATTTAAATACCTACAAATATGCCTAATTGAACTTATATTACTGATTCCTTGTTTAGTCCTTTATTATAAAACAGGGGAGATAATTTAATAACATGGTAATGAAAATTCGATCAAACAGTGATCTGAGAGTATATTTGGTTCAAGTACAATAAAACTATTAATAAAATACAATAGTGGTTGATCAACAATACAATAATCAATCAGACTAGAACCTGTTTTACTAACGTATGTAAAAGAACCATTATCTCCACAAACTCTCCCATTTGCAATACGCAAAGAAGATTGCCTGAGTAGGTCTAAAAGTAAATGGCCATTTGAGTTTGTTTTATGATCCTTAGTATTTCTAGGTAAATGTTCATCAGGGGCATAGTCATCAGGTAAAATATTTTGTTCTAATAGCATAGTATTATCATCTATGACATAATCATGTAAGGTGCCAACCCTGGCATTGAAATCGCCTAACAACATAAAGTAAGGATCTTGTTCTAAGGAGCTGCTAATAGATGCCATATCACTGGCTAATACATCAAAAACATTATGATCAATAATAGCATTTCTTGTGGAATTCGAAGGTACTACATAACATAAACATATAATCAAGTCTCTATCAAAAAGAAAATGTTTTCTATCAATCTTAAACCATATATGCGAATCATTTGTGTAAGAAACTATATTTTGCATAATATCATTTTGTATTACTAGTTCATTTTTCAAATATAGAATAATTCCTCCAGAACTTCTTGTTGTATTTTTAAGCTTTTCTGTTCTATTCAGTTCAAAATGTTGAAAACCTTCAACTTGAAAATCAAAGTCAGTACAGCCCCATGTTTCTGTTAAACAAATAACGTCATTTTCATTGAATACCTTTCGTAATTCCTCTGTGTAAAGTTTATTTTGGTATTTTGTAATTAACCCGTTTATGTTGAGTAAAGCAAATCGAATGTTATTGTTAGATTGAGCAGACCATTCCCGCTCTTTTACCTACGTGTCACTAGTTGTAGCTCCGCCTATCGATGTTTTCATTGACGAGCCAGTAGTGTGCTGATTGCGCATGTCTGTAGAATTATCTAATTGTTCATTGGTTGTCTTTTTTGTTGGGAAAAGCCAGGAACAGTATTCTAAGAGATATAGCTGCTGCTGTGAAAAAGATTGCAGCATGTCAAAAGCAACAAGTAGCAGCATCAACTTATAAATCACTTTTTGAATAAATAACAAATTCACGCTGTTCAACGGTTATTTTATTCAAGTTTATTTCCTATTTTTCAAAATGTGCTTAATTCATATATTGTATATTTTTTCAATCATTCCAATGTATTTTTCAAATCAATTTTAACAAGAAAAAAGTAATTACATGTAATGTAATTCATTATGTTATATTTGTTCCGTCCTGTACTGCCTTTCAGTAGAGTTATGTAATATAGTGTTTTTTTGAAAACATGAAATGCAATTTATCTGTTAGTTTATATATTATCATTGAAATGCAATTTGGTTAATGAAAAATTATTTAGTTATGTAAAGTCATTTGAAATGATGTACTGGTATAAAAACAATACTTATAACTGAAAATTAATAACCTTTAAGAATTTCAATATTTTTATTATTTGACAGTTGACAGCTTGATAAGTCTATTCAAACTGTCATGGCACATGACTTGAACAATAAATGTATCTCCAGTCTACCTAATATGCAGCTGTGAAAATATATGAATGTGATATTAATGTCTGTGATATTATTGTTTCCAGTAATTTTATGTGTATTACTTTTTTTAACATTACATTGTACAATACAAATCGATAGATAATTTTTTTATCATAAGGCTTCTATACTGTCATGTAATACATGCTGAAAAAATTAAGGGCTGTCACAGCACTCCAGATGTCTCTGAAAGTAGTGACGTCAACGATCGGCGGCCATATTGGTTTCCTATCTGGCTCCATGTAAATACGTGAAAATAGTGAAACTAGCTTCGTTTTTTTAATAAACCAATAATCTAGGCACATAGAATTGGTATCTTTCATCTAAAAACACATTTATTTTCATAATAATAATCTTCAAATAACGGAAATCTGCGCTTTCTTTCCGATAAAGCTCGTAAAAAACCCAGAAACTAGGTCGATGACCTTTGACTTTTTTGCAGCGCCGCTTGTTTTCGCGCTTCAGGTGCTTGTTTTAATTATCCATTTCATAAAAAATATAGTGTAAAATCGGGGCCTCGTAGCCTCGTTATGAAGAAGGATGTTGAAATTAAGCATAAGTAAAATTTCTAACTGGAAAGCATGGTAAAAAGCCCGCCATATCAGCTTTAGAAGACCATCAATTTTTGCAACAGGTATTTCTACCTAATTTAATGGTTAAAAGATGGTGGAAAAGTGATTTTGGGATAAAGCAATGTGTCATTTAAAATTATTTGAATGAAACTCGTTTGTAAAAGGAAGCGCATTGCAGCGCAAGTAGATATTTTAATTTGTCCGAAATACGCACTGTCCGGATACTATGTTACCGTTGCCGAGTCATATATTTTCGCGATGTTTACAAATGTTCGTGTAAGTGTTTATTGACTTAGGATAACGATTGAGTAATGAGTAAATTTGAAGACGACTCCAATTCCAAGTCAAACTTGAGTGTCTTGACCACATCCGAACCCGAGACCAGCGCCAGCGGTAGCACTGTACATTCGCCACCACCATCCCCTGTTTTTAAGTTGTCAACATTCAAGCGCAGAAAGCAGATTCAACCAGCACCAGTATTTGAAGAAAGGCATTCTGAGGTATGGAATCTGTATTTTTTATGTCACTTAACTTTAGATTAGTAATAGTATGGCTTGTAATGTAGACTAGTAACCTGCACATTAACCCTGCTTTCGATTTATAGCATCATTTCGTTTCTTGTTCACTTAACCTTCTCCTCAATACCAGAATTAGCTGAAGTTTTTAAGAACAAAAACAGCACTCCATGTAATATGGCCAAAATGGTAAGCAACATCACTGCCACTATGTCTGATCAAGGATCTGTCAATTATGTTTTTAACGACAGGTTTGCTTCATTCCGAGAGGAGCTTCTTCCCCTAGCTTATAAAAATTGGAACACCCTGGACTCAGATCAGCAACAACAACTGGGTAAGCTTTTTTCATTCTTCTGCAAGATGCACATATTTGTGAATGTTGCAAAAGAAACTGAGAAATGTTTTGCCGAATTGGAAAATACTAAATATTTTGAGTACTATACCACTGTAACTTCGGTCATATAATTGACTTGTTCCAGCAAAATTGCTGACATTAAATGTCTTCAGTGCTCGCTCAATTATTGAAATAATGGAACATAGTCTCCAAAAATTATTTATGTAAATAACTTAACCACTGTAACAGCCTATCATGAAGATATTTTTTTTCTAAATTTTCGAAACATGACGTTAGTCCAATTAAGCGAGGAACAAACTTTGTTTAACCCAGTGTGTTTGTAATATAGACAGGTCATGATATCTGCTAAATCAATACACAATTGTTAGATAAAGTCACGGAGGTTAATGGTAACGGAGGTTAAGAAATTTAACAATATTGGTCAGTTTTCTAGTTTAGATTGAGTGTAATGTTATCAACTCATTGCGATATATATACACTAGATTATGATCTACATTGACATTTGGATGACCAACGAAAAAGATTTGTTAGTTTGTTTGGGTTTTACGGCGCACCAACACAAAAAGGTCATATCGCGCCGACAGCTATTAATGATACTAATAATTCAAGTTATATTAATGATGTAAAACTCTAGACCTTATTATAAACATTTATTTCTTTCAAAAAGTTAAGTATAGCATATGATGGTACAGACTCAAAAAGTTCTTTAAGTGAGTTTACTTTAAAATATTTGTCACGAATGTATTTTAGATCCTGACAGTCAAGAAGAACGTGTTTTACATTGAAATGCTCGTCACATGGTATGCATTTAGGTGCTTCTTCTCTTTTGAGAAGGTATGAATGTGTTAATCTAGTATGACCAATTCTACATCGCGAAATTACTATTTGATCTCTGCGATTAGAATATATAATTGACGAAGATGAATTAAGGGTTGGCTTTATGTCACGTAATTTATTAATAAGTGCATTGTTCCACAACGTTTGCCATTTTGATTTAATTAACGTGTTTATTGAACATTTGAAGTCACTGCTTGGCAATTTGATATTCACTGGTTGAAGGTTTAAGGATTCTTTGGCCAAAATATCAACTTTTTCATTTCCTTGTATACCAATATGGCTTGGTATCCAGCAGAGGTGTACTGTTTTAGATTTTAAAATTTCATGCAATTTTAATTCGATACTTTTAATAAGAATATTGTCTGAATTACGATCTCTTATGGCCAATAATACAGAGAAAGAATCTGAAAAGATGATAAAATTACTATTAATACTATTTGATATGTATGATAAAGCAAGATCTATTGCCTTGACTTCAGCTGTAAATATGGATGCCTGGTCAGGCAATCGCATTCTTGCAACAAAAGAATTTCCATATGCAGCGCAACCAACTTTGTTACCATCTTTAGAGCCGTCAGTAAATAAATGTGTACAATGTTTATATTTTTCTAAGATGTTAACGAATTCCGATTTATAGGCCTCTGGGCTGGTAATAGATTTACGTAAGTTAGACAAATCAATGTTAACGTTTGGTATGTTGTAGGTCCAAGGAGGGACATTTTCATCAAAGTTCTGTAGAACGGTGGAGGTGTTAATATTAAGCATTTCTAAGTCGTTTTTAACGCGCAGGCCAAATGGTTTAATTTCGTTTGGTTTGTTGTCAAATTTGCTGGTGTAATCAGGTTTAAAAATAACATTTCGTGCCGGGTTTCTTTTGTTAGAAGATATACGAGTTGCGTATTGTAATGAAAGTTTTTGACGACGTAATTTTAGTGATGGTTCGTTAGCTTCAACATAAAGACTTTCAATAGGTGAAGTTTTAAAAGCACCAAGGGCAATACGTAAGCCCTGGTTGTGTATAGTATCTAGCATTTGTAAGTATGATTTGCGAGCTGATCCGTACACTATTGATCCGTAATCGAGTTTTGAACGAACAAGACTTCTGTATAATTTTAGTAAAGTTTGGGTATCAGATCCCCAATCAGTATGTGAAAGTACTTTAAGTAGATTCAATGCTTTAATACATTTTGTTTTAAGCAACTTTAAGTGTGGTATAAAAGATAGTTTTTTATCGAATGTAACGCCTAAAAACTTAGCTTCATTTACTACTGGGATTTTAGAGCCAGAAATGTAAAGTTCGGGATCATTATGATGTTTTCTTAATCGACAAAAATGTACACATTGAGTTTTTGACTTGGAAAATTTAAAACCATTTTCTGTTGCCCATTTTTGAATTTTATCCAAGTTCTGTTGTAATTGACGTTCGATACTTCGAATATTTTTAGATCGATAACAGATTAAAAAATCATCAACATATAATGAGCAATCTGTACCAGGGTTTATAGCCTTAACAATATTATTAATTTTAAGCCCAAAGAGGGTAACTGATAAAATACTGCCTTGCGGCACGCCTTGTTCTTGTTCGTGGCTCTCTGATAATGCTGATCCTACTTTAACTTGAAAATTTCTGTCTGACAAAAAACTAGAAATGAACATTGGTAATCTACCATTTAGACCAGCATCTTTTAAATCCTTGAGAATACCATATTTCCATGTTGTATCATAAGCTTTCTCAAGATCGAAGAAAATTGAAACTACGTGTTGTTTATTGACAAAAGCCTCTCTAATAAATGTTTCAAGACGAACTAAATGATCATTTGTACTTCGTTGTTTTCGAAAACCAGACTGAAAATTAGTAATAATACCATTTGATTCTAAATACCAGATAAGTCGTTTATTAACCATACGTTCGAAGGTTTTACAGATACAACTTGTTAGAGATATTGGTCGATAGTTAAGGGGATCTGTGTTGTCTTTATCCGGTTTCGGTATAGGAACGATTAAAGCTTTTTTCCAGGAATCTGGAATTTAACCAGATATCCATATATCATTAAAAATATCGAGCAATAAATGTTGAGATACCAATGGGAGGTGTTTTAAAAATGGATAATAAATTTCATCAGGGCCAGCAGCTGTATCTTTGGCATGCTTAATAGAATCGGTTAAATCGTCAGTTGTAATGAGGGTGTTATACTCTTCTTCGTTGTTAGAATGAAAATTAATATTTTGTTTTTCCAAGTTAGATTTGACCTTTTTAAATTCTTCAGTGTAGTGTGATGAAGAAGAATTATGTTCAAAAGTTTCTGCCAGTGTGTTGGCTATATCTTTAGTAGTTTTTGCTACGCTCGAATCTTTACGTTTGAGATGAGCAGTAGGAACTTTTTTGTGTTTACCATTAATTTTACGAACTGCTTCCCAAACTTTTTTAATTGGAGTGTTGGCGTTAATTTTAGAAACATATGACTGCCATGATTTACGTTTAGAAAACTTAAATGTTCTACTAGCTTGTGCTCGTAGGATTCTATAATTGTCTAGATTTGCAGCTGTAGGACAAACCTGAAATTTCTTTAGTGCTGCTTTTCGTTTCCGATATGATCTTCTGCACTCATCGTTGAACCATGGTTTTTTAATTTTACTCGAGTTTTTCATTGAAGTTTTAGGAATACACTCATCAGCTATCTTTGATAGAGTGGACGCAAAGAGATTAGCTTTATCCGAAGAGTTGGAAAAATTCGGGATTGTTAAATCATCAGAACACAATTTGTTAATTGTTCCCAGTTGGCTTTTGAGAATTTGTATTAAGAGCGGTTGTGTACTGGAACAGAGTCGTTTAAAGTTAACAACAATGGAAAATGGTCACTGCCATATTGTTCGTCAAGCACTGACCAGGTAAGATCCAAGTATATTGATGGATGTGATAATGTGAGGTCTATACAAGAAAAACTTCCAGTGGCTGGATGTAAGTAAGTTGGTGACTTGTTATTTAAAAGGCATAGTTGAACATTATCAATGAACTTTTCTGTAATGCTGCCTTTATTATTCGTAGATGTACTTCCCCATATTGGATTATGCGCATTAAAATCGCCGAGTAAAAAGAATGGTTCTGGGAGTTGTTTAGTTAAATTTTCTAAGTCTTCAACAGTTATAGATAAATTGGGAGGGAGATATAATGAGCATATTGTAATAGGTCTGTGTAAAGTTATTTCAACGGCTACGGCTTGCAGATTAGTTCGTATCTGAATTTGTCGTTGAGGGATACAGTTTGCAACCGCAATTGTTGAGCCACCAGATACTCTTATTGTGTCTGTGCAAATTTTATTATAAAGAGTATAGTCCTTTATTGACGTTTTATCATTTGTAGAGAGGAATGTTTCTTGAAGACATACAACTTTCGGGGAGTATTTCGATAATAAAAGAAGTAGATCGTTGTAATTTGATTTAAGACCACGACAATTCCATTGAAGTATAGCTTGACTCATGGTTCAACGAAAAGTAAAAACTTACTTCGGAAACTTAACAGGACTTCGCGCCGAAGTCCGGGGAGGAGAGCTGTGGACACCCATGTCCTCGTCCTCCATCGACTCGATGTCGCTCATAAGAGCCTCGAATCGGTTGGAGGACGGGACAGGGTCCCTCTCCGCTTTTCTAACTCGGTCGGTTAGGACGACCTTCTTTTTGGGTGATTGCCTTTGAATCACCCGCTCAGGAGACGGAGAAGCCTGTGAGACCCGCCTCTGAGGTACAGATGAGGTACTTGTAGATGTTGTCTGTGAACTTGTACTTGCTTTGGACGTATTACGTGAAAGAATAGGAGACGGTTTTTGCACTGGAGTTATTTCAAGAGGAGACAATTACATAAATTGACCTGCACAGCAGAATCAACCATCTTAACTGGTTTTGATACAACAGCCGAATAAGTATTAGTTTTGGAACTTTCTACAAGCTTGCGTGCATCAGGAAAAGACAAACTTTGTGTATATTTGACACGGAGAACTTCTTTTTCTGTCTTCCAGACTAAGCAAGAACGGGAGGTTGCAAAATGATTACCCCCACAATTTGAACATTTGACTTCATTAGAACAGTTTTCAAGCGGACCAGGATGAGAAGTACTACATTTACGGCATATATTCTCTCTAGTGCATTTAGTTTCGTGATGTCCATATTTAAAGCATTTGTAACACTGCATCGGGTTTGGTATGTACATCTCAACGCGAACGTTGAGATACCCAACTCGAAGAGTGGATGGAAGAATGGGGGTATCAAATGTTAAAATGTATGTGTGAGTGGGAACACGTTTACCGTCTCTGGTGGATAGAATACGTTTGGCATTTGAAACACATTGAGAGCTAAGCTCTTTTACTATGTCTGCCTCTGACATTTCTGCAAGGTCAGGGCAGCGAATGACTCCTTTGGATGAATTGAGGGTATTGTGTGCAGTGCAAAAGGATTTAATATTAAAAAAAGATCTTAATTTCAGCAAATTATCTGATTGTTGTTTTCTTTGGACTTCGATCAGGAGTTCTCCACCACGGAGTTTCCTGACCGATTTTGGAGTTCCTATGAGTGCAGAAATTGACTTTTCAATGACAAATGGGTTCAACTGTGCTAATTTTTCATCTCCCAACGCTTCTACTACCAGAAAGCGTGGAAAAGAGGATTGATTTGATTGTTCATTTGAAATGTTGGGAGATTCGTCAGACTTACGTTTTTTAGAAGAGGTTAAAGGATCCATGGTTGAGATAATAATGATTCATCTCTCAGGTTCCCCAGCCACCTCGGACTCCAACAAGGGGAAGTGCAATGGAGGCGGGTATCCAGCCTCCGCACCACAAGGATACATGAGAGATATACTTGCATGTAATTGCAAATGATTACAATCAACACAATTGGCCCATGAGCCACCGCCTTCTTGAATAGGTGTTTTGAACGTTTACACTTAAAATAGAGTACTTTAAATTCAGTAAGCCCACTCAGATCGTAATGGAGTACACATATGGTTTTTCAAATTAGGAGTTTGCCTGTAATGTTAATAATTTTGGGAACGTGCACATAAAAGAGTACAAGAACTTACATGAATGAAATGGCTTTTGCAAGTATGCAACTATTCAAGGGCAAGGCATGACCAGCCGATTGACCAAGTCGGGCCTACTTGGACACCCGTCTACCCTGAATCAGAGGCCAAAGTAGTGTGTTGGGAAGACTGGAGATCCCTGGGTCTCCCTCAACTACCAGGATCCTCCTTTCCCGGTTACGGGACGCTGCCCACGGCAAACGGGCAGTTTTGGTGTTGGCCATATGCCCATCATGCAGGCGCAACTTGCACCTACATAATGGGCACATGTTTCTCCTCCTCACCGCGGAGAGGTCCCAAAAACAGAGGAGGAACGAAAAAGAAAGAAGATCTTTAATTGTAGGGACCAAAGGAGGTTAATAATAAATTTTACTTATTATGACTGACTAACTTGCTTAGCAAAACTTGGAATAAAAGAATAAGGATTCCCCAGTTCTCAAGGCTCTGATAAAAAGGGGGACTTGAAGCATGAGAAAATTGAGCCAAGTGGAATATTATTGGATGAACAGAAATATCCAACCCAAGGTGTCAAAGTTCGATAACGGACGTTAACATCAATATGGAGACACACATATGAGTCTGAGTAAATATTTTACATTGATTCAAAATGAAGTTTTTTTCACGATTATGAGCGCAGACATATCTCACAAATAGAAGGCAAATGAAAAAAGGTTTGTAATTAATGAGCACATTTTTGTAAACATGATATTTTTAATCACACCTAAGCTTGAGACAAGCAAATTAGCTATTTTTTCACATTCTTAAATGACTATGTAACAAATATGAAACAACCAAAATGTGCAAATAATGTTTATTTTACATCTAACCTTGTAATGAAAAAACATAAGGCAAATTTTACTTGGATATAAGCATCAGCTCGCACCTATCGTTAAAAGACATCCAAAAAACACCAAATGCACAATAAAAATAGGAATGGCTGTATTATTTCAGAAGGTAGAAATCCATATGCCTTTTCCCACAAAGAAAGTGGTATAGTGCGATTTGTTCGTACTGCAAGCAAAGCACTTACATCACATGGTTGTGAAAAATCTGGGGTAGGTGGCCACTTCAGTACTTACTTGGCACATAAAGGTATACCCAATCATTTGGTGACATTCAGAGGTAATAGGTTTAACCACCTTTTCCTTGCAGCGGGCTATACATTTTACCACCTTGTGGACATCAAAGACTTCTTATCCAAGTGGGCTAATCCTAATGACTTGCTTAAAAGCATCCAATTTGATGCAGGTGAGGTTATATATATTGCTGGGATAGGGGCCCTTGGTCTTATTGACAAAGTTGTTACTGGGCCTCTGTGGAGACTGATTGAGGCAGCTCCAAACATTCTTTCATTGAATACACATCTTCTTCAACTCAAAATAGCCTTGGGTGATTGGTGTAAAGATGCCAGTCCAGTCTTGGCTGGAGAATGTGTATTCAATGAAGATGTTGCTGCAATAACAAAGGACTGCATTTATGAATCTTTGATAGCCCCAGCAAATGACCCCGTACTTGACACTTACACACAAATGGCTTTAGAAATTGCTTTTGGTGCAATGCTGCTAATTGTTGAACGCCAAGCAAACGATCAGCTACCAGGCGGTAGGTACTGGAATATAAGTCAAACTGACAAAGACTCTGGAGTACCTACAACAAACACGGTAAGTGAAAGAGATTTTGCTCAGCTAGATATGTTAGCCAGAACAAAACCAGCAGCATCTGTCACTACCATGGAAGCCATTATATGTGGTCAAACAACAAAACTTCATAATGGCTCGACTCATTAACACCTATTGAGCATGACCGTGTCTTAGCCGAAGCAAGAACAAAGGCCCCTGAACTAAAACGCAAATTAAAAGAACGTCAGCAAAGACTCTTTGAGACCAAATTAGAAAATTTAAGGCAAAGGCAAGATAAAAAAGTACAACAAGAGGAAAATAAGATTGCGAACAAGGTAAAATTGACGACCAAAAAAATACCTGAAATTGGAGGTCTTTGGACAATATCACATGCAGTTACAAAGTACAAGCAAACTCATAGTGTTTCAACATTTAAAGAAAGTTTAATTTCACAATTACAATTTCATAAACATGTTTTAGGCAGCAAAGGCCCTAGGGAGATCTTCCAGCTACAGCTTAAAGGTAAACAATACACTGTAGATGAGCTGGAACAGAATATCAGACAGGTATTGACTTTTAATACAGACTTTACAGAAACTGATGAAAATTAATTAGTGTATAAGACTACAGACGTGTTAAATAATGATTTGCAAGATCTGAAAAACAAACTGAACTCACGAATAGAAGAAAATAGGCTGAAGGTATGTATTAAACAGCACAAGGAAGAACTTCCAAGCTCAAACATAATCCTGAAGAACTTATTGGTAAGAGTATCAGACACAAGTGTCGAGATCCAGTCACAAAAACTGTTGAATGGTTCAGTGGTAGTGTTTTAGGATTAAAAAGAAAGAATGACAATGTAATGAAAACCGAATATGAGGTTCAGTATGATGATGACGATGAAAATGACAAATGGTACTTTCCATTACTAAAAGATTTGGAAAATGGAGACCTCATTTTAAAGTAACTGATCTGAAAATTTAACAATGACTGAATGTTGATTTCAATGAGTCTCATGCTCTTCAGCATATAATCAGCAATGATTTCACTTCATTACAATACATCCCAATATTGATACAAGGCTGATAGTATTTTAAGAGAGGGTTATATACAATATTGTCCTAGTATACCCTACTATTATATATTCATATAATTAAGTTAACATAATGACAGCATGCAGTTTAAAGGTGTGTTTCATTGTATGTAAACAACATCACACTCGGCCTTCTGTATTGTATGATATTGTTTATACTTGCAACTCTAATGATACAAACCTACAGACTGCATACTGTTATAATACCCATGTTTTTCCTCAATTCTAAACAATACTATTCAAAGCAATCTCCGTTATCACATATTCTGTAGACCGATGTCTATTTTTAGACCAAGTTTTGCTTACTAATTTAAACGCGGCAATATTGCCAGTCTGCGATTGGGCGACTCATTTCAAATTGCGTGATGTAGAAGATGTAATCAAGTTATGTATCATAACCATTTCTTCATGAATATTATGAGAAAAGGTCGCCTGAACGTGACCTTCGTTTGGAAAAGGCCAGATCTAAATTAGCGAGTAAGCGAGCGAAAATTCTTTAGCTAGGGGTTTAATCAGATTGTATTCAAAGCCAACTCATTTTTCACAAATAACGTATTATTTACATGTTAAATTAATACATAATGGCTTTTTCAAATCCAGTGTGACTGGGAGAGTGAGTCAAATTGCTTATTAAAGAAAAGTTTAGATTTATTTCCATAATAGTAGTGCAAGTGGTTGCTATGGTAACTAAAACGATGGCTAACTAGCTGTATATGAAATTATTATGTAATTTGTTATAGGATATACAAGAGCTTGTTATAAAATTTGCATCATGTACATATTGCAAATAATGACTTGTAATTTTTCTCCTTGAAAGTGTTATTTGTAAATGGTTGCTATGGTAACTACAAACTTTGCTAACTGACTGTATATGAAGTTATTATGTTATTTGTTTCAAGATATGTTAAACTTGTTCTTGAATAGTGTGTTATAAAATTTGCATCATTTACATGTTGCAAATATTAACTTGTAAGAAGTTTTCCATGAAAATGTTATTTGTAAATGGTTGCTATGGTAACTAAAAGATGGCTAACTAGCTGTTTATGAAATTATTATGTAATTTGTTATAGGATATACAAGAGCTTGTTTTAAAATTTGCATCATGTACATATTGCAAATATTGACTTGTAATTTTTTTCCATGAAAGTGTTATTTGTAAATGGTTGCTAAGGTAACTACAAACTTAGCTAACTAACTGTATATGAAGTTATTATGTTATTTGTTTCAGGATATGTTTAACTTGTTCTGGAATAGTGTGTTATAAAATTTGCATCAATTACATGTTGCAAATATTGACTTATAAAAGTTTTACATAAAAGTGTTATTTGTAAATGTTTGTTTGTTTGTTTGTTTGGGTTTTACGGCGCACCAACACAAAAAGGTCATATCGCGCCGACAGCTATCAATGATACTAATAATTCAAACTATATTAATGATGTACAACTCTATATCTTATTATAAACATTTATTTCTTTCAAAAAGTTAAGTATCGCATATGATGGTACAGACTCAAAAAGTTCTTTAAGTGAGTTTACTTTAAAATGTTTGTCACGAATGTATTTTAGATCCTGACAGTCAAGGAGAACGTGTTTGACATTGAAGTGCTCGTCACATGGTATACATTTAGGTGCTTCTTCTCTTTTGAGAAGGTATGAATGTGTTAATCTAGTATGACCTATTCTACATCGCGTGATCACAATTTGATCTCGGCGATTAGAAAATTTGATTGATGGAGATGAATCAAGGGTTGGCTTTATTTCATGTAACTTATTAAAAATAGCGTTGTTCCATACTGTTTGCCATTTCGACTTAATTAACGAATTGATCGAACACTTGAAGTCACTGCTTGGTAATTTTAGATCAACTGGTTGAAGGTTTAAAGATTCTTTAGCGAGGATGTCAACTTTTTCATTTCCATGTATACCAATATGGCTTGGTATCCAGCAGAGGTGTACTATTTTTTATTTTAAAATGTCATGTAATTTTAACTCGATACTTTTAATAAGATTATTGTCTGAACTGCGATTTTTAATCGCTAGTAATACAGATAGAGAATCTGAGAAAATAATAAACTTGTTATTTATACAATTTGATATGTATGTTAAAGCCAGATCAATTGCTTTTATTTCGGCAGTAAATATAGATGCTTTGTCAGGCAGTCGCATTCTTGCAACGAAAGAATTTCCGAATGCGGCGCAACCAACTTTGTTTCCATCTTTGGAACCATCGGTAAATAAATGAGTAAAATCTTTGTATTTTTCCAAGATGTTTACAAATTCAGATTTAAAAGCTTCAGGACTGGTGAAAGATTTACGAAAAGTTGATAAGTCAATATTGACGTCTGGAATGTTGTAGGTCCAAGGGGGGATATTTTCATCAAAGTTTTGTATCACAGACGAAGTGTTTATATTTAGCATTTCTAAGTCGTTTTTAACGCGCAGGCCAAATGGTTTAATTTCGTTTGGTTTGTTGTCAAATTTGCTGGTGTAATCAGGTTTAAAAATAACATTTCGTGCCGGGTTTCTTTTGTTAGAAGATATACGAGTTGCGTACTGCAATGAAAGTTTTTGACGACGTAATTTTAGTGATGGTTCGTTAGCTTCAACATAAAGACTTTCAATAGGTGAAGTTTTGAAAGCACCAAGGGCAATACGTAAGCCCTGGTTGTGTATAGTATCTAGCATTTGTAAGTATGATTTGCGAGCTGATCCGTACACTATTGATCCGTAATCGAGTTTTGAACGAACAAGACTTCTGTATAATTTTAGTAAAGTTTGGGTATCAGATCCCCAATCAGTATGTGAAAGTACTTTAAGTAGATTCAATGCTTTAATACATTTTGTTTTAAGCAACTTTAAGTGTGGTATAAAAGATAGTTTTTTATCGAATGTAACGCCTAAAAACTTAGCTTCATTTACTACTTGGATTTTAGAGCCAGAAATGTAAAGTTCGGGGTCATTATGATGTTTTCTTAATCGACAAAAATGTACACATTGAGTTTTCGACTTGGAAAATTTAAAACCATTTTCTGTTGCCCATTTTTGAATTTTATCCAAGTTCTGTTGTAATTGACGTTCGATACTTCGAATATTTTTAGATCGATAACAGATTAAAAAATCATCAACATATAGTGAGCAATCTGTACCAGGGTTTATAGCCTTAACAATATTATTAATTTTAAGCCCAAAGAGGGTAACTGATAAAATACTGCCTTGCGGCACGCCTTGTTCTTGTTCGTGGTTCTCTGATAATGTTGATCCTACTTTAACTTGAAAATTTCTGTCTGACAAAAAACTAGAAATGAACATTGGTAATCTACCATTTAGACCAGCATCTTTTAAATCCTTGAGAATACCATATTTCCATGTTGTATCATAAGCTTTCTCAAGATCGAAGAAAATTGAAACTACGTGTTGTTTATTGACAAAAGCTTCTCTAATAAATGTTTCAAGACGTACTAAATGATCATTTGTACTTCGTTGTTTTCGAAAACCAGACTGAAAATTAGTAATAATACCATTTGATTCTAAATACCAAATAAGTCGTTTATTAACCATGCGTTCGAAGGTTTTACAGATACAACTTGTTAGAGATATTGGTCGATAGTTAAGGGGATCTGTGTTGTCTTTATCCGGTTTCGGTATAGGAATGATCAAAGCTTTTTTCCAGGAATCTGGAATTTTACCAGTTATCCATATATCATTAAAAATATCGAGCAATAAATGTTGAGATACCAATGGGAGGTGTTTTAAAAATTGATAATAAATTTCATCAGGGCCAGCAGCTGTATCTTTGGCATGCTTAATAGAATCGGTTAAATTGTCAATTGTAAAGAGGGTGTTATACTCTTCTTCGTTGTTAGAATGAAAATTAATATTTTGTTTTTCCAAGTTAGATTTGACCTTTTTAAATTCTTCAGTGTAGTGTGATGAAGAAGAATTATGTTCAAAAGTTTCTGCCAGTGTGTTGGCTATATCTTTTGTAGTTTTTGCTACGCTCGAATCTTTACGTTTGAGATGAGCAGTAGGAACTTTTTTGTGTTTACCATTAATTTTACGAACTGCTTCCCAAACTTTTTTAATTGGAGTGTTGGCGTTAATTTTAGAAACATATGACTGCCATGATTTACGTTTAGAAAACTTAAATGTTCTACGAGCTTGTGCTCGTAGGATTCTATAATTGTCTAGATTTGCAGCTGTAGGACGAACCTGAAATTTCTTTAGTGCTGCTTTTCGTTTCCGATATGATCTTCTGCACTCATCGTTGAACCATGGTTTTTTAATTTTACTCGAGTTTTTCATTGAAGTTTTAGGAATACACTCATCAGCTATCTTTGATAGAGTGGACGCAAAGAGATTAGCTTTATCCGAAGAGTTGGAAAAATTCGGGATTGTTAAATCATCAGAACACAATTTGTTAAATTGTTCCCAGTTCGCTTTTGAGAATTTGTAATAAGAGCGGTTGTTTAATGGAACAGAGTCGTTTAAAGTTAACAACAATGGAAAATGGTCACTGCCATATTGTTCGTCAAGCACTGACCAGGTAAAATCTAAGTATATTGATGGATGTGATAATGTAAGGTCTATACAAGAAAAACTTCCAGTGGCTGGATGTAGGTAAGTTGGTGACTTGTTATTTAAAAGGCATAGTTGAACATTATCAATGAACTTTTCTGTAATGCTGCCTTTATTATTCGTAGATGTACTTCCCCATATTGGATTATGCGCATTAAAATCGCCGAGTAAAAAGAATGGTTCTGGGAGTTGTTTAGTTAAATTTTCTAAGTCTTCAACAGTTATAGATAAATTGGGAGGGAGATATAATGAGCATATTGTAATAGGTCTGTGTAAAGTTATTTCAACGGCTACGGCTTGCAGATTAGTTTGTATCTGCATTTGTCGTTGAGGGATACAGTTTGCAACCGCAATTGTTGAGCCACCAGATGCTCTTATTGTGTCTGTGCAAATTTTATTATAAAGCGTATAGTCCTTCACTGATGTTTTATCATTTGTAGATAGGAAAGTTTCTTGAAGACATACAACTTTCGGGGAGTATTTCGATAATAAAAGAAGTAGATCGTTGTAATTTGATTTAAGACCACGACAATTCCATTGAAGTATAGCTTGACTCATGGTTCAACGAAAAGTAAAAACTTACTTCGGAAACTTAACAGGACTTCGCGCCGAAGTCCGGGGAGGAGAGCTGTGGACAGCCATGTCCTCGTCCTCCATCGACTCGATGTCGCTCATAAGAGCCTCGAATCGGTTGGAGGACGGGACAGGGTCCCTCTCCGCTTTTCTAATTCGGTCGGTTAGGACGACCTTCTTTTTGGGTGATTGCCTTTGAATCACCCGCTCAGGAGACGGAGAAGCCCGTGAGACCCGCCTCTGAGGTACAGATGAGGTACTTGTAGATGTTGTCTGTGAACTTGTACTTGCTTTGGACGTATTACGTGAAAGAATAGGAGACGGTTTTTGCACTGGAGTTATTTCAAGAGGAGAACATTTACATAAATTGACCTGCACAGCAGAATCAACCATCTTAACTGGTTTTGATACAACAGCTGAATAAGAATTAGTTTTGGAACTTTCTACAAGCTTGCGTGCATCAGGAAAAGACAAACTTTGTGTGTATTTAACACGGAGAACTTCTTTTTCTGTCTTCCAGACTAAGCAAGAACGGGAGGTTGCAAAATGATTACCCCCACAGTTTGAACATTTGACTTCATTAGAACAGTTTTCAAGCGGACCAGCATGAGAAGTACTACATTTACGGCATATATTCTCTCTAGTGCATTTAGTTTCATGATGTCCATATTTAAAGCATTTGTAGCACTGCATCGGGTTTGGTATGTACATCTCAACGCGAACGTTGAGGTACCCAACTCGAAGAGTGGATGGAAGAATGGGGGTATCAAATGTTAAAATGTATGTGTGAGTGGGAACACGTTTACCGTCTCTGGTGGATAGAATACGTTTGGCATTTGAAACACATTGAGAGCTAAGCTCTTTTACTATGTCTGCCTCTGACATTTCTGAAAGGTCAGGGCAGCGAATGACTCCTTTGGATGAATTGAGGGTATTGTGTGCAGTGCAAAAGGATTTAATATTAAAAAAAGATCTTAATTTCAGCAAATTATCTGATTGTTGTTTTCTTTGGACTTCGATCAGAAGTTCTCCACCACGGAGCTTCCTGACCGATTTTGGAGTTCCTATGAGTGCAGAAATTGACTTTTCAATGACAAATGGGTTCAACTGTGCTAATTTTTCATCTCCCAACGCTTCTACTACCAGAAAGCGTGGAAAAGATGATTGACTTGATTGTTCATTTGAAATGTTGGGAGATTCGTCAGACTTACGTTTTTTAGAAGAGGTTAAAGGATCCATGGTTGAGATAATAATGATTCATCTCTCAGGTTCCCCAGCCACCTCGGACTCCAACAAGGGGAAGTGCAATGGAAGCGGGTATCCAGCCTCCGCACCACAAGGATACATGAGAGATATACTTGCATGTAATTGCAAATGATTACAATCAACACAATTGGCCCATGAGCCACCGCCTTCTTGAATAGGTGTTTTGAACGTTTACACCTAAAAAAGAGTACTTTAAATTCAGTAAGCCCACTCAGATCGTAATGGAGTGCACATATGGTTTTTCAAATTAAGAGTATGCCTGTAATGTTAATTATGTTGGGAACGTGCACATAAATGAGTACATGAACTTACATGAATGAAATGGCTTTTGCAAGTATGCAACTATTCAAGGGCAAGGCATGACCAGCCGATTGACCAAGTCGGGCCTACTTGGACACCCGTCTACCCTGAATCAGAGGCCAAAGTAGTGTGTTGGGAAGACTGGAGATCCCTGGGTCTCCCTCAACTACCAGGATCCTCCTTTCCCGGTTACGGGACGCTGCCCACGGCAAACGGGCAGTTTTGGTGTTGGCCATATGCCAATCATGCAGGCGCAACTTGCACCTACATAATGGGCACATGTTTCTCCTCCTCACCGCGGAGAGGTCCCAAAAACAGAGGAGGTTATTTGTAAATGGTTGCTATGGAAACTAAAACATTGCTAACTGACTGTACATGAAATTATTATGTAATTTGTTATAGGATATGATTAATTTTGTTTACAACAGCTGGTTTTAAAATTTGCATCATTTACATATTGCAAATATTGACTTGTAAATTTTTTTCCATGAAAGTGTTATTTGTAAATGGTTGCTATGGTAACTACAAACATTCCTAACTGACTGTATATGAAATTATTATGTTTTTTGTTTCAGGATATGTTAAACTTGTTCTAGACTAGTGTGTTATAAGATTGTGTCATTCATAAACAGTATAATATTGACGTAAGAAATTTGCTGGTTGCCATGGAAACCAACTCTTTCTTTACGTAATTTTGTGAATACTCACGTTTTATCAACCAAATAAATGTTCACTATGCAATTGGTTTATCAAAAAAGTAAAGATTGCAATTCATTTAGATGTTCACATATGCAATCTTTTTTATTCTGATATGAACAAAAAAATTCCTATGTAATGGCGGCCATTTAGAATTAAATATGGCCGCCATGCTTTGAATTTGGTAACCATGGCAACCGAAAGAATGTATATGTAAAGAGCTTCAATAACATGTATGCATTATGTTTTCATCGGCCATCATATAAAGAATACGAGGGTTGGCAGACATAGTCAATGTCAATCCTTCGCATAAAGTAAATGATAGCCGAGTTTTCCAAGACAAACGTTCATCCATTTGTTATTACTTTTCGCGATCTTGTCAGAAATGTCGCCACTGTTTTCTTGACTTTCTGTTTAAATCCATTATTCCATGTTATATTTACAGTTTGTAAAGTGAAATAAACCTCCAATACATTGATTCACACATTAATTCACATTTAAATCCATGTTATATCCGTGAATTACGAGAAAATCTTCGTTATTTTAAACTCTAGCGTTTAACCGTCGGCCATGTTTTCCTTGCACAGTGGGAAAGTTTTGATGAGTCATCCGCTGATAGAGGTTAAACCTTACAACATGTACAGTAAAACTTCGCAGTCTAAAGTAACTAGCTTTCACATAGTAATTTTACACTCAAGAATATTATTATACGGGGTTTTCCCTGTATTTAAGGCTCCAGACTGTCGTTTATACAGTTTTTAATGTGAATTTATCATTGTTACCAATTTTGGGTCACTGTTACCAACTTTTGGTCACTGTTACCAATATTGGGTGACTGTTACCAATTCTCGGTCACAACGTGTTACCAATTTTTGGTCACATGTTACCATTTCTTGGTCACTGTTACCAATTCTGGGTAACAGTTACCATTTTTCGAACACAATTACGTGCGATGTCACCAGATTTTGGTAACAAAATCAGACTTGGATTAGATTTCATAGCGTACGGACGTATTTTGGTTTTCTTCAATATTTTTCATCCAAGTTCTCATTTTGGCTTTAACTTAGAATTTTATTACATTATTTAAGCAAATAAGTATTAGACATTAGATAAATTGAGTAAACTTATAATTTTTTAGATATTTAATAAATTATTGTTGATATTTCAACTTAGACGAATTTAGATAAGTTTAAATTTTTCGTACTTGTAAACTTTGTACAGTACTTCTAGTATTGCATGTTAATATTATATGCAGTTACCTTTGTCGGTCGCGTAATCGGATAGCTTCGGTTTTCTAGGTTAATAAAACCATTGTACCTTATTATTTTTGTACGGATTCGCATATTGTATTTTAAGTAGTAGAACCCCTATATTTTCGGACTTTAAATTATTTAAGCTTATTCATTTGATAAACTATCTGAAATTGATCATTCTTATCATCTTAATATATATATTTATTGTTGAGAAAAGTTATTCTAATAGATTTAGAAATCGTACTTCACAGTTTTGTTCTTCTTAAGTTTTCTTACAAATTTTTACAAAAGCCTTATCAAGCTAAAGGCTGGAGATATAAGCACAAAGTGCTTCATATTTCCTATTTGGGATCACCATAGTCTGTATAGACTCCACTGAATTACCTACACTGATATACGTACAGTACAACGTCGAGGAGCTGATCACCTACTGGAACGTAACAGTATTATGCTTCATTCGCAGTCTATACATATGCAATGTTGTGCAAATTCATTTTTTATGCTGTCAAGAGAAATATTTGTTGTCAAACCATAACTTTTTTCGAGGTTTAACAGTCTCGACTGACCATGCGGTATACAAAGGGAAGTCGCCATTTTGTTAAATTTAGTACCCTGCTTTTTCGTTCTAGATGAGAGGCCTGTTGGGAAAATCTCGGCAGTAGGTATAGGTATAAGGAAGACATGGGAGGTGAACCGATTGTGATGGTAAAGGGAAGATACTCTGTACAAACAGTTGCTTCCCTTGCTGAATCAAGAAATAAATGCCGCCATCTTCTTGAATTTCGGCTCGCTGGCAAGAGATGTTTCTCTGCCAAACCACAACGACAAACCTATCATTTTGACGATCTCACTGATATGAAAAGAATTGAAACAGGTAAGATATTCGATTCTATTCCTTCTGAACGTTAACAGTCTTTGCTGAACTAGAATATTTATTAATCAAAGTAGCGGGTTTACTCGCTTAAAATTGCGGACGACGTCATTCTCGCAAATGGTGAATACCTGTTTACACCTTACTTTTGAGTCAAAATTAACTTTTGTTATCTTTTTTATATATAAATTCATATATTTCTGTTGTCGTGGTTAACTGTTTCATCATTTGTGAGATTTTTTATTATTATTTATGATGATATTTCCGGATGGATAATTTCGGATATTAAGCTATGACTTAAGTGAATTGTATTGGAAGGAATTTACAACTCTTTTAATACATATTATGTCATTTAACATCTCAGTCTACCTCAGATTAGATCTATAGGTAGCCTAGTATCTCTCAGTCACGAAATTAGCTTCAAATGATTTATCTTATTTATATATTTTAATTTATTTATTTATTGGAGGTAACGCTGTGTCAACACAATTGTAGGTCATTTTATGGCGTCCAGCGCACCTAACCTAGCTTTCCTGGACCATTGTCTATAATCAGTACTCACCTACCCTTCCACAAGGCTGGAAACTTCTCCATATTATCTAATCAAGGGAGGAAAATCGACATTATTGTCAAATTTTCATGGAAGGGTATAACCTCCCCAGGTGGGATTCAAACCTGCACCCCCTCGGGCACGAGTATCCAAATCCCGGTGCGCTACCAACTGCACTATCCAACCGGGTTAAAATGATTTATCCACTCCCTTTAATTACCTACATTTGATAAACAACACTTAGCATACTGAAATTTTCCTTTCATACTTTTTTGTAACAAATAACATTAACTGTAAAACTTTATACATGGTCTCTCTAACCAAAAAAATCTCAGACTCTATTTCTTGATCATATTCAACTACAATGTATTTTGAATGTGAATGTCTTTTATTTCTTAAATTCCGCACCTAAAGAGTTAGGCACAAAGTTTTATTCATGTATGGTGTTTATAGACTTGGTAAGGTTAATTTAAATTATTAATTTAATTATTATTCATGTACTTTCAGGTTAGTTGATAGATTTTACCTAGTGTTGTTGGACATAAGAGATTGAGTTTTTACTCTGTGCTGTTTGACATAAAAGATTGGGCTGGTACTCTTGAAACTTTGAGACAATCACCGGTAAGTGCAGGCAATACCAATATACATTAGTATTATCAGCTATTTAAATTATATTGATTTTGTTAATTAGCCATTCAGCTGAAGTATATCTGTTTAGAAGAAAACAGATTTTAGTATGGAAACAACATTAAGGTTGCTTTCAAGACATGTTTTCTGCTGTTCGGTAACTTCAGTATTACCATCATTATAGAAGCCTCAAGACGTGTCTGACAAAGTTTCGGCTGGTTTGGCACAAATTATCAGATTGGCATTATCAAAACATGCATGTTTTAGTCCATCCAGACTTATGAACTTGAATGGTATCTATAGTGATTATTGTCATATATCATCATATTTTTTTAATATTCCTAAAATATCACTTGACATTACTCAGAAACAATGCATTTATATTAATGCCCTGATAAGGATGAGAATCTGAATGTTCAACATAACATATACAATTTGATACATATATAATTACAGCTTCACTATCATGACTAAATAATTATGTATGCTGTTCTATTTCAGATGATATTTTGTAAAAAAATGAAACATTTTGTGGTATAAAGGACCAATTGTCATTGAAGATGTGTTAACAACATTAAATATTTCATTGGTTTTCTGGTAATGATTTTCGTGATATTTTAGCCATTCTTAAATCAATTCTATTATTGTCAGTACAAGTTGTCATTGTCTGATATCAGTTCCAGTACTCCACTATCTAATATCAGTACTAGTACATGTATTTCACTGCCTAGAAGCAGAGTCAGGGTTTCGCTACATATATCTAGTAATATTACTGATACTTCACTGTAGAGATTCAGAACAAGAAATACACTGTCTAGTATCAGTACTAGAACTTCATTGCGATGTATAAGTGAAAGTGCTACACTGTTACAGTTCTAGTGATGCGAAGTCATGTATCAGTACTAATGTTACACAGTCATGTATCAGTACTAGTGCTTCACAGTCTAGTATCAGTACTAGTGCTTTACAGTCTTGTACCAGTACTAGTGCTTCAGAGTCTAGTACCTGTACTAGTGCTTCACAGTCTAGTATCAGTACTAGTGCTTCACAGTCTAGTATGAATAGTAGCGCTTCACTGTTTAGTATCAGTACTAGTGCTTCACAGTCTTGTACCAGTACTAGTGCTTCAGAGTCTAGTATCAGTACTAGTGCTTCACAGTCTAGTATCAGTACTAGTGCTTCACAGTCTAGTACCAGTACTAGTGCTTCACAGTCTAGTATCAGTACTAGTGCTTCACAGTCTTGTACCAGTACTAGTGCTTTACAGTCTAGTACCAGTACTAGTGCTTCACAGTCTAGTATCAGTACTAGTGCTTCACAGTCTTGTACCAGTACTAGTGCTTCACAATCTTGTACCAGTACTAGTGCTTTACAGTCTAGTACCAGTACTAGTGCTTCACAGTCTAGTATCAGTACTAGTGCTTTACAGTCTAGTACCAGTACTAGTGCTTCACAGTCTAGTATTCATACTAGCGCTTCACTGTCTAGTATTAATACTAGTGCTTTACAGTCTAGTACCAGTACTAGTGCTTCACAGTCTAGTATCAGTACAAGTGCTTCACAGTCTAGTATTATTACTAGTGCTTCACAGTCTAGTATTAATACTAGTGCTTCACAGTCTAGTATTAATACTAGTGCTTTACAGTCTAGTACCAGTACTAGTGCTTCACAGTCTAGTATTAATACTAGCGCTTCACTGTCTAGTATTAATACTAGTGCTTTACAGTCTAGTACCAGTACTAGTGCTTCACAGTCTAGTATCAGTACAAGTGCTTCACAGTCTAGTATTATTACTAGTGCTTCACAGTCTAGTATTAATACTAGTGCTTCACAGTCTAGTATTAATACTAGTGCTTCACAGTCTAGAATAAATACTAGTGCTTCACAGTCTAGTATTAATACTAGTGCTTTACAGTCTAGTACCAGTACTAGTGCTTCACAGTCTAGTATCAGCACTAGTGCTTCACAGTCTAGTATTATTACTAGTGCTTCACAGTCTAGTATTAATACTAGTGCTTCACAGTCTAGTATTAATACTAGTGCTTCACAGTCTAGTATTAATACTAGCGCTTCACTGTCTAGTATTAATACTAGTGCTTTACAGTCTAGTACCAGTACTAGCGCTTCACTGTCTAGTATTAGTACTAGTGCTTTACAGTCTAGTACCAGTACTAGTGCTTCACAGTCTAGTATAAATACTAGTGCTTCACAGTCTAGTATTAATACTAGTGCTTCACAGTCTAGTATAAATACTAGTGCTTCACAGTCTAGTATCAGTACCAGTGCTTCACAGTCTAGTATCAGTACTAGTGCTTCACAGTCTAGTATCAGCACTAGTGCTTCACAGTCTAGTATCAGTACTAGTGCTTCACAGTCTAGTATCAGTACTAGTGCTTCACAGTCTAGTATCAGCACTAGTGCTTCACAGTCTAGAATCAGTACAAGTGCTTCACAGTCTAGTATCAGTACTAGTGCTTCACAGTCTAGTATCAGTACAAGTGCTTCACAGTCTAGTATCAGTACTAGTGCTTCACAGTCTAGTATCAGCACTAGTGCTTCACAGTCTAGAATCAGTACAAGTGCTTCACAGTCTAGTATTATTACTAGTGCTTCACAGTCTAGTATCAGTACTAGTGCTTCACAGTCTAGTATTAGCACTAGTGCTTCACAGTCTAGTATTAGCACTATTGCTTCACTGTCTAATATCAGTACAAGAGCTTCACTGTCTAGTATCAGTACTATTGCTTCACAGTCTAGTATCAGTACTAGTACTTCACTGTTTAGTATCAATACTAGTACTTCACAGTCTAGTATCAGTACAAGTGCTTCACAGTCTAGTATTAGTACTAGTGCTTCACAGTCTAGTATCAGTACAAGTGCTTCACAGTCTAGTATCAGTACTAGTGCTTCACTGTTCAGTATAAGTACAATGCTTTATTGTTGTGTATCATCAATGATACAATGTCTAAATGATAAAAATGTCTATTAACTATTCATCAGTTGACCTTTAATACTATAGTAATCACAATCTTATTACAAACATCAATAATATATACATGTATTGCCTTTTTTTGAGAAGTTTGATAATGGATTCAAAATCTGCATCATTGTTAATCAGTGAATGGATATTATTGTAAATTTCAGAATGCTTTGTTCACATTTCCTTAAATTTGTTGCATTTTGTCATTGTAGATAAGCTAAGATAGAATATTATAAGAATATGATCAAAAGAGTACAATAACAAGAACGCAAATCTGAAATGTTTTATGACGACAGGATTTACTAACAAGTTTTTTGTATCCCATCACTCTGTTTCTCTGTCTTGTATTCAATCACTCAGTTCTCTCTCTCTTATACCCCATCACAAAATTATGTTTTGTGCTACACCTTTCAATTTTTTCTCTTGTATTTTACTGCTCAGTTCCCTCTCCTGTACTTTACTACTCAATTATGCTTCTAATACATTTTACCACACAATTCTCTCTTTGGTATCCAACCACTATATTCTCTTTCTTGTTATTTAACACTCAATACTCTCTCTTGTATCCCACCACTCTTTTCTCTCTCTTGCACATTACCCCTCAATTGTTTCCTGTAAAATAACACACAGTTCTCTCTTGTACTTTACCTCTCAGTTCTCTTTTTACTTTACCACACAGTTCTCTCTTGTACTTTACCACACAGTTCTCTCTTGTACTTTACCACACAGTTCTCTCGTGTACTTTACCACTCAGTTCTCTCTTGTACTTTACCTCTCAATTCTCTCTTGTACATTACCTCTTTCTTAGTTCTCTCTTGTACTTTTCCACTCAGTTCTCACTTGTATCCCAACACTCAATTCTCTCACTTGTATCCCACCACTCAGTTCTCTCACTTGTATCCCACCACTCAGTTCTCTCACTTGTAACTCACCACTAAGTTCTCTCACTTGTATCCAACCACTCAGTTCTCTCACTTGTATCCCACCACTCAGTTCTCACTTGTATCCCACCACTCAGTTCTCTCACTTGTATCCCACCACTCAGTTCTCTCACTTGTACCCCACCACTCAGTTCTCACTTGTATCCCACCACTCAGTTCTCTCACTTGTATCCCACCACTCAGTTCTCTCACTTGTATCCCACCACTCAGTTCTCTCACTTGTATCCCACCACTCAGTTCTCACTTGTATCCCACCACTCAGTTCTCTCACTTGTATCCCACCACTCAGTTCTCACTTGTATCCCACCACTCAGTTCTCTCACTTGTATCCCACCACTCAGTTCTCTCACTTGTATACCACCACTCAGTTCTCTCACTTGTAACCCATCACTGAGTTCTTTCTCTTGTATCCCACCACTCAGTTTTCTCACTAGTATGCCACCACTCAGTTCTCTTACTTGTATCATCACTCAGTACTCTCTTGCATCCCACCACTCAGTTCTCTTACTTGTATCCCATCACTCAGTTCTCTCACTTGTATCATCACTCAGTTCTCTCTGTATCATCACTCAGTACTCTCTTGCATCCCACCACTCAGTTCTCTCTCTTGTATCCCACCACTCAGTTCTCTCACTTGTATCCCACCACTCAGTTCTCTTACTTGTATCCCATCGTTCAGTTCTCTCACTTGTATCATCACTCAGTATTCTCTTGTATACCATCACTCATTTCTGTCTTGTATCCCACTACTCAGTGTTCTCTGTTGTATCCCACCACTTATTCCTCTCACCACTTGTATCCCACCACTCATTTCATTTTCTTGTATCATAACACTGAGTTTTCTCACTTGTAACTCACCACTAAGTTCTTTCACTTGTATCCAACCACTCAGTTCTCTCACTTGTAACTCACCACCAAGTTCTTTTACTTGTATCCCATCACTAAGTTCTTTCTCTTGTAACTCCTACTCAGTTTTCTCTCTTGTAACTCACTTATCAGTTACCTCTTGTATCCCACCACTCAGTTGTCTCCCTTGTATCCCACCTCTTAGTTCTCTCTCTTGTATCCCACCACTTAGGTCTCTCTCTTGTATCCCACCACTCAGTTCTCTAACTTGTGTCCCACTACTCAGGTTTTTCTCTTGTATCCAACCACTCAGTTCTCTCTCTTGTATCTCACCACTCAGTTCCTTCCATAGTTCCCTTAAACTCTGTGTTCTCTCTTGTATCCCATCAGTCAGTTGTCTCTCTTGTATCCCATCACTCAGTTCCTTCTATAGTTCCCTAAAACTCTGTGTTCTCTCTTGTACCCTATCACTCAGTGTTCTCTCTTGTATCTCACCACTCAGTTCTCTCTCTTGTATCCCATCACTCAGTTCCTTCTATAGTTCCCTAAAACTCTGTGTTCTCTCTTGTACCCTATCACTCAGTGTTCTCTCTTGTATCTCACCACTCAGTTCTCTCACTTGTAACCCATCACTCAGTTCTTTCTCTTGTATCCCAGCACTCAGTTCTCTCACTTGTATCCCACCACTCATTTCTCTTACTTGTATCACACTACTCAGTTCTCTCTCTTGTATCATCACTCAGTACCCTTTTGTATCCCTTCACTCTGTTTCCTCTCTTATATCCCACCACTCAAGTGTTCTTCCTTGTATCCCACCACTTAGTCCTCTCTCTTGTACCCTACCACTCGCTTCGCACACTTGTATCCTACCACTCAGTACTCTCTCTTGTACCCTTCCACTCTGTTCTCTCACTTGAATCCAACCACTCAATACTCTCTCTTGATCCCACCACTCAGTCCTCTCACTTGTATCCAACCACTCAGTTCTCTTACATGTATCCAACCAATCAGTTTTTTCACTTGTATCTCACCACTCAGTTCTCTCACTTGAATCCATCCACTTAGTTCTCACACTTGAATCCAACCACTCAGTTCTCTCACTTGTTTCCCACCACTCAGTACTCTCTTGCATCCCAACACTCAGTTCTCTCACTTGTATCCTACCACTCAGTGCTCTCACTTGTATCCCACCACTCAGTTCTCTGTCTTGTATCCTACAACTCAGTTCTCTCTGTTGTACCCTACCAATCAAGTGTCTCTCTTTTAATTAGCCACACATATGTCTCACTTGTTTCCATCACTTAATTCTTTCCTTTATCCACCCACATAGTGTTCTCTCTAGTATCATCACTCGGTTGTCTTTTGTATCCCATCACTCAGTTCTCTCACTTGTATCCCATCACTCAGTTGTCTCTCTTGTATCCCATCACTCAGTTTCTTCTATAGTACCCTATTACTCAGTTCTCTCAATTGTATCCCATCACTCAGTTCTCTCACTTGTATCTCATTACTCAGTTGTCTCTCTTGTATCCCATCACTCAGTTTCTTCTATAGAACCCTATCACTAAGTGTTCTCTCTTGTCTCCCATCACTCAGTTGTCTCTCTTGTATCCCATCACTCAGTTGTCTCTCTTGTATCCCATCACTCAGTTGTCTCTCTTGTATCCCATCACTCAGTTGTCTCTCTTGTATCCCATCACTCATTTGTCTCTCTTGTATCCCATCACTCATTTGTCTCTCTTGTATCCCATCACTCAGTTGTCTCTCTTGTATCCCATTACTCAGTTGTCTCTCTTGTATCCTACAACTCAGTTCCTTCTATAGTACCCTATCACTCAGTGTTCTCTCTTGTATCCCATCACTCAGTGTTCTCTCTTGTACCCTATCACTCAGTGTTCTCTCTTGTACCCTATAACTCAGTGTTCTCTCTTGTACCCTATCACTCAGTGTTCTCTCTTGTACCCTATCACTCAGTGTTCTCTATTGTACCCTATCACTCAGTGTTCTCTCTTGTACCCTATCACTCAGTGTTCTCTATTGTACCCTATCACGCAGTGTTCTCTCTTGTATCCCATCACTCAGTGTTCTCTCTTGTACCCTATAACTCAGTGTTCTCTCTTGTACTTTATCACTCAGTGTTCTCTCTTGTACCCTATCACTCAGTGTTCTCTATTGTACCCAATCACTCAGTGTTCTCTCTTGTATCCCATCACTCAGTGTTCTCTCTTGTATCCCATCACTCAGTGTTCTCTCTTGTACCCTATCACTCAGTGTTCTCTCTTGTATCACATCACTCGGCTCTTTCTTGTATCCCATCACTTAGCTCTCTCTATTATACCCTGTCAGTCTGTGCTCTCTCTTGTATCTCACTGTTCAGTGGTCTCTTGTATCCCACCACTCAGTTCTCTGTCTTGTATCCTACCACTCAGTTCTCTCGGTTGTACCCTACCACTCAGTTCTCTCACTTGTACCCTACCTCTCAGTTCTCACACTTGTACCCTACCTCTCAAGTGTCTCTCTTTTAATTAACCACACAGATGTCTCACTTGTTTCCATCACTCAATTTTCTTCTTTATCCACCAACATAGTGTTCTCTCTCGATCATCACTCAGATGTCTTTTGTATCCCATCACTCAGTTCTCTCTCTTGTACCCTATCAATCAGTTCTATCTCTTGTATCCAGCCACTCAGTTCTCTCTCTTGTACCCTATCACTCAGTTCTCTCTCTTGTACCCTATCACTCAGTGTTCTCTTTTGTATCCCATCACTCAGTTGTCTTTTGTATCCCATCACTCAGTTCTCTCTCTTGTACTCTATCACTCAGTTCTCTCACTTGTATCCCACCACTCAGTTCTCTCACTTGTATCTCACCACTTAGTTCTCTTTCTTGTATCCCACAACTCAGTTCCTTCTTTCGTACTCTATCACTCAGTGTTCTCTCTTGTATCCCATCACTCAGTTGTCTCACTTGTATCCCAGCACTCAGCTCTCTTTCTTGTATTCTACAACTCAGTTCCTTCTACAGTACCCTATCACTCTGTGTTCTCTCTTGTATCCCATCACTCAGTTGTCTTTCTTGTACCCTATCACTCAGTGTTTTCTCTTGTATCTCACCACTCAGTTCTCTTTCTTTTATCCCATCACTCAGTTCCTTCTATAGTACCCTATCACTCAGTGTTCTCTCTTGTATCTCACCACTCAGTTGTCTCTATTGTTTACCACCACTCAGTTGTCTCTCTTGTTTACCACCACTCAGTTGTCTCTCTTGTATCCCATCACTCAGTGTTCCTCTTTGTACCCTATCACTAAGTGTTCTCTCATGTATCCCATCATTCAGTAGTCTCTCTTGTATCATCACTCTGTAACAGCATCACTGCCTCAGCCTGTCTGTGTCAGTTTCTCTGTAACTTTTTCACTGTGACAGCCTATTTGTGTCAGCCCCTTTGCATTTGTCTTATTGTGACAGCCTCTATGTAGCAGTCTGTCTGTGACAGTATCTCTGTAATTATCTTACGGTGACAGCCTCTCTAATCAGTCTCTGTGTAACAGTTTCTCTGCAACAATTTCACTGTTACAGCATCTTTGTGTCAGTCTCTCTTTTTTAATGTCACTATGTAAACCACCCTGTGTCAGTTTCAGTGTTTCACCATGTCAAACTCTTTGCTTCAGTCTCTATATTTCAGTCAAAGACAGTCTTTCTGTGTCTGCCTCTCTGTGACAGTCATTATGCATGAGTCTATGTGTACAGCATTACTGTCTCAGCCTCACTGTGTCAGTCTCTGTAATTGCTCACTGTGACAGCCTTTCTGTATCTGCCTCACTGTGACAGTCTCTCTGTAACAGTCTCCCTGTGACAGCCTCTCTGTTACAGTCTTTCTGTGACAATCTCACTGTGTCAGTCTCTCTGTATCATTGTAACTGTGACTGTCTCTCTGTAACTGTCTCACTGTTACCGACTCTCTGAGTCAGTAACACTCTGTCAGTCTCACTGTGCAGCCATTCTGTGTCAGTCTCTCTGTACAAGTCTCTCTGGAACAATCTCTCTGTGTCAGCCTCTCTATATCATTGTCACTGTGTCAGTCACACTGTGTCAGCTTTTTTGTGTCAGTCATTCTGTAACAGTCTCTTTGTGTCAGCCTCAATGTATGAGCCTCTCCTTTACACTATCTCTGAGTCAGTCTCTCTTTGACAGTCTCACTGTGGCAGGGTCAGTCTCTCTTTAACAGTCACACTAACGTCTGTGCCGCTGTGTCAGTCTAACGTAAGAATCTCTGCATCAGTTTCTCTGTGTCAGTCTACTTATTACAGTCTTTCTGTGAAAGTCTATCTGTAAAAGTATCTGCGTTACAGCCTCTTTGACAGTCTTAATGTGTCAGACTCTCTGTAATAGCCTCTCTTTGTCAGCTTCTCTGTGTCAACCTTACTATGTAAGTCCCACTGTTACAGCATCTTTGACAATCTCTCTGTGTCAGTCTCACATTGACAGTCTCTCTGTGTCTGTCTCACATTGACAGTCTCTCTATGTCAGTCTCACTTTGACAATCTCTCTGTGTCAGTCTCACATTGACAGTCTCTCTGTGCCAGTCTCACATTGACAGTCTCCCTGTGTCAGTCTCACTTTGACAATCGCTCTATGTCAGTCTCACTTTGACAATCTCTCTGTGTCAGTCTCACATTGACAGTCTCTCTGTGCCAGTCTCACATTGACAGTCTCTCTGTGCCAGTCTCACATTGACAGTCTCTCTGTGTCAGTCTCACTTTGACAATCTCTCTGTGTCAGTCTCACATTGACAGTCTCTCTGTGTCAGTCTCACTTTGACAATCTCTCTGTGTCAGTCTGACATTGAAAGTCTCTTTGTGTCAGTCTCACTTTGACAATCTCTCTGTGCCAGTCTCACATTGACAGTCTCTCTGTGTCAGTCTCACTTTGACAGTCTCTCTGTGCCAGTCTGACATTGACAGTCTGTCTGTGTCAGTCTCACTTTGACAATCTCTCTGTGTCAGTCTCACATTGACAATCTCTCTGTGTCAGTCTCACTTTGACAATCTCTCTGTGTCAGTCTCACTTTGACAATCTCTATGTGTCATTCTCACTTTGACAGTCTCTCTGTGTCAGTCTAACATTGACAGTCTCTCATTGTCAGTCTCACATTGACAGTCTCTCTGTGTCAGTCTCACTTTGACAATCTCTCTGTGTCAGTCTCACATTGACAGTCTCCCTGTGACAGTCTGACATTGACAGTCTCTCTGTGTCAGTCTCACTTTGACAATCTCTCTGTGCCATTCTCACATTGACAGTCTCTGTGTCAGTGTGACATTGACAGTCTCTCTGTGCCAGTCTCACATTGACAGTCTCCCTGTGTCAGTCTCACATTGACTGTCTCTCTGTGTCAGTCTCTCTGTTCCAGTCTCACATTGACAGTCTCCCTGTGCCAGTCTCACTTTGACAATCTCTCTGTGTCAGTCTCTCAGTGACAGTCTCTCTGTGTCAGTTTCACATTGACAGTCTCTCTGTGTAATTCCACATTAACAATCTCTGTGTGTCAGTCTCTCTGTGCCAGTCACTCATTGACAGTCTCTCTGCGTCAGTCTCTCTGTTTTAGTCTCACATTGACAGTCTCTCTGCGTCAGTCTCACATTGACAGTCTCGTTTTGTATCTTTGTTAGTATCTCTGTGACAGTCATTGTATCTTTATCAGTAGCTCAGTGACAGTCCTTGTAGTGTATTTCTCTTTTATACACCAACACGCAGCTGTCTATTGAACTTAATTACTCAGTTCTCTCCTGTACTCTATCACTCAGATCTATCTTGTGCTCTATCACTCAGTCCTATCTTGTGCTCTATCACTCAGATCTATCTTGTGCTCTTTCACTCAGTTCTCTTTTGTACTCTATCACTCAGATCTATCTTGTGCTCTATCACTCAGTTCTCTTTTGTACTATATCACTCAGTTCTGTCTTGTACTCTCACACTCAGTACTCTCCTGTATTATATCACTCAGTTCTGTCTTGTACTCCCACACTCAGTACTCTCATGTACTCTATCACTCAGTTATGTCTTGTACTCTTACAATCAGTACTCTCCTGTACTCTATCACTCAGTTCTTTCTTATAATGTATTAATCAGTTCTATCTTGTACTCTATCACTCAGTTCACCTTTGTACTCTATCACTCAGTTCTCTCTTGTACTATATTACTCTGTTCTCTGTTGTTATCCATCACTCAGTTTTCTATTGTACTCAATCACTCAGTTTCTCTTGTACTCTATCACTCAGTTCTCTCTTGTACTTTATCTTTCAATTCTCTCTTGTACTCTATCACTCAATTCTCTCTTGTACTATATCACTTAGGTCTTTCTTGTACTCTTTTAAATCAGTCCTCTTCAGACTCAATCATTCAGTCCTCTCTAATTCTATATCACTCAGTTCTCTGAAGCACTTTATCTTAATGTTCTTTCTTGTTATTTATCACTCAGTTCTCTTTTTTGTTCCATTACTCAGTTTTCTCTTGTACTCTCTCTCTCTCTCTCAGTTCTCTATTGTACTATATTACTCAGTTCTATATTGTACTAAATCACTCAGTTCTTCCGTGTGATCTTTTACTCAGTTCTCTCTTTTTCTTTATCACTCAGTTCTTTCTTGTACAATATCACTCAGGTCTCTCTTGTATTCTATCATTCCGTTCTCTCTTGTACTATATCACTCAGTTCTCTCTTGTTCTCTATCAATCAGAACTCTTGAACTATATCACCCAGATCTCTCTTGTACTCTATCACTCTGTTCTTTCTTGTACTATATCACATAGTTCTCTCTTGTGCGATATCACTCAGATCTCTCTTGTAATCTCTCATTCTCAGTTCTGTTTTGTACTGTATCACTCAGTTCTCTCTTGTACTCTTTC
This sequence comes from Mactra quadrangularis, assembly GCA_025267735.1. Taxonomy (NCBI): domain Eukaryota; kingdom Metazoa; phylum Mollusca; class Bivalvia; order Venerida; family Mactridae; genus Mactra; species Mactra quadrangularis. Next base: position 14,452,098 of record CM046311.1, read on the forward strand.
AATCAGTCCTCTATTGTACTCTATCACTCAGTTCTCTCTTGTACTCTATCACTCAGGTCTCTCTTGTACTCTTTCAATCAGTCCTCTCCAGACTCTATCCTTCAGTCCTCTCTAGTTCTATATCACTCAGTTCTCTGAAGCACTTTATCTTTATGTTCTTTCTTGTTCTTTATCAATCAGTTCTCTTTTGTGCTCCATTACTCAATTTTCTCTTGTACTCTCTCTCAGTTCCCTATTGTACTATATTACTCAGTTCTCTACTGTACTATATCACTCAGTTCTCTTGTGTACTCTATTACTCAGTTCTCTCTTTTTCTCTATCACTCAGTTCTCTCTTGTACAATATCACTCAGGTCTCTCATGTATTCTATCACTCAGTTCTCTTTTGTACTGTATCACCCAGTTCTCTCTTGTACTCTGTCACTCAGAACTCACTTGAACTATATTACCCAGTTCTCTCTTGTACTATATCACTCAGATCTTTCTCGTACTATATCACCCAGTTCTCTCTAGTACTATATCACTCAGATCTTTCTTGTACTATATAACCAAGTTCTCTCTTGTACTATATAGCTATTTTCTTCTTTGTACTATACCACTCAGTTTTCTCTGTTGTTCTCTATCACTCAGTTCTCTCTTGTACTATATTACTCATTTCTCTCAAGTATTCATTCACTCAGTTTTCTCTTTTACTCTATCACTCTGTTCTCTCTTGTACTATATAACTCAGTTTTCTCTTGTACACTATCACTCAGGCCTCTCTTGTACTCTGTCACTCTGTTTTCTCTTGTACTAAATTACTTAGTTGTCTCTTGTACTCTCTCATTCTCAGTTCTATTTTGTACTATATCACTCAGTTCTCGCTTGTACAATATCACTCAGGTCTCTCATGTATTCTATCACTCAGTTCTCTTTTGTACTGTATCACCCAGTTCTCTCTTGTACTCTGTCACTCAGAACTCACTTGAACTATATCACCCAGTTCTCTCTTGTACTATATCACTCAGATCTTTCTCGTACTATATCACCCAGTTCTCTCTAGTACTATATCACTCAGATCTCTCTTGTAGTCTATCACTCAGAACTCTCTTGAACTATATCACCCAGTTTTTTTTAGTACACTATTACTCGGAACTCTCTCGTACTCTATCACTCAGTTTTCTCTTTTACTCTATCGCCCAGTTCTCTCTTGTACTATATTACTCAGTTCTTTCTTGTACTATATAACCAAGTTCTCTCTTGTACTATATAGCTATTTTCTTCTTTGTACTATACCACTCAGTTTTCTCTGTTGTTCTCTATCACTCAGTTCTCTCTTGTACTATATTACTCATTTCTCTCAAGTATTCATTCTCTCAGTTTTCTCTTTTACTCTATCACTCTGTTCTCTCTTGTACTATATAACTCAGTTTTCTCTTGTACACTATCACTCAGGCCTCTCTTGTACTCTGTCAGTCTGTTTTCTCTTGTACTAAATTACTTAGTTGTCTCTTGTACTCTCTCATTCTCAGTTCTATTTTGTACTATATCACTCAGTTCTCTCTTGTACTATATCAAGCTGTTTGCTTTTGTACTCCATCACTCAGGTCTCTCTTGTACTATATTACTCAGTTTTCTCTTGTACTATATCACTCAATTCTCTCTTATACTCTCTCACTCAGGTTTTTCTTGTACTCAATCACTTGTGTATTGTATGCTAGTGCATAAAATAGCTATGTTATTTTCTTTTTTCCCTGAGGTAAAATTTCCCTTTCCTTGAAGTTTAATTCTATTTATCACATGTTTTGCAAATGTGTTTAGTATTATTGAGAAATCTCATACAAGTATATTCTTCAATAGTAGAAAATGCAATGAAGACAGAAATATTCCTTTAACAATGTTGGTCCGTAAGTTGATGTTATCTTAATTAATAAATATAAAGGTACGAATTGCCTTAATTTTAATTTTGTCTCTTTTTTTACCTTAAGACCCTGCCAATTACCCCTAAAAGTGAAAATAAACACTGGCTATCCAACTGCTTGAAAATAATATTCTTATATGACACACATTACATTTAATTTCAGGAAACTTAGCTGAATTGTCATGAGTGTGGTAAAAGAATGATGGTGTGCAGCACCACAAAGGAACTACAAAGGAACTTCATTCAATAATGCAGAGCCAAGATGAACTTCTGTACTTATATGGCTCATTGTTGTGAAATCTTATAAAGTGTCTATCATCATTTTTTAAAAGTTTTGCCATTTAAGGGTATTTTAATTCATGTATGAATACCTATGACATTTTGAGAAATAATGCAGAAAGTATTCACAAATAAGAAAATACAATGTATATCATATTTATATGATTGAGTGTGGTAAAAATAATGTTTAACATCCATTGTATTCAAGTTTTTCCACCTCCTGTCAACAGTTTTGTCACCAGAAGTATCAAACGTAAAAATACCTATTGTCTTAGATACATTTTGTGATATACTGTGGGTAAAATAACATCCCAATATATTTTAATTAATATAATGTTCAAATACAAGTAATGTGTTAATATTTCATGTTATCTAAGATAACACCTTTGATCATCATATTGTTGTACTATGATAGTTAGTTGAATACAGTTTAGTGTATATTAACAATCATACAGACCTTGTTGTATAAATACACATAAAATTACAAAATACTTGTTGACTTTATGCTTTTTTATCAATAAAGCTTATATATTTGTCAAACATGTTCTATTTTGTCTTTAATAAAATTATAAGAAATGTGACTGATGTAAAATTGTGTTATTTAAACACTTGCTACTAGTGGTTCAGTATGTTGCCATAATTAATGTTGACCTAAGTATTTACCATTCCATTGCTTAAGTATTTGTGCCGATAACCAAGCAGGTGATACGGAATGATAAAAATGTTTGTGACTGGTAAGTATCTACAACTGTTACCAAAGTATGAGCTACAGATGTAAGTTTCTGTGCAATGTAGCAACTAACTTGTCTTGACAAGTGCAATTCATGAACTTTAGGATTGCAGTAAGTTTTACAATTGGATTTCTTAATCATGGTAAATGAAAGATGGCTCTGCAATCAACATAGCTTATTTCTGTTAGATAGATCATACAATAATAATAACCTAGTATGTTTAGCTTATAACGAACAATGCAATTGTTGACCAATATATTGCTTACTGTGTATGCTTACTCCAAGAAGCGATTTGCACATTCTCAGTTATGGTATAGTTTGGGATCTAGTGTACATGACGTTCAATAGACGTTAACATGCTAATGATTTGATTAATCATATCATTAAACCCATTTTGATTTGACCTTTTGCCAATTTATTCCCTTTCTCGTGAGGCTAGCGTGTAACTACATCATACCAAGGACCCATGATCATATACATGAAATGTTGCTAACTAGCTTAATACGTCGCTCATATAAATAGCGCATTTTAATAAGATATTAAAATATCATGGATTGATGTTATATTAAGAGCTAGCATTGAATAATTATAACGTCAAAAAAGACAATTTGATATTCACTTCATGCGTCTGTACGCCTCTTTACGTTATCTTACATACTTTAGTATATAGCTACTATTACAGACAATATTAACAATTTGTGATTATTCTTTTTACTTAAACATGTTACAAATATCATACTATATTAGAATTTGTCGTCTTTCATATCAACCATACAATAATTATTTATTTTAAACAAGAGGGATCTAATTAAAATTAACTTAGAATATCAAAATTTCATTATTCAGTCATTCAGGAGTTGTCGGTCGTTGATTCGTTTGTGCAATAATTAAAAAAATACTAAACACTTTTTGTAGATTATTTATCAGAAATTAAGTAAATGTCTATTAGATAATTTATGTGAAACCACAAGTTACGCCGTATCAACGTTGTTTGGCTTTTTTGAATCCAAGATCATAGCAAGTTGCGAAAAAAATGTTTTGAGTAAATTCTGTTTGATATATACGGCGTGACGGGATCCGTGCATTCTATATAATGTTGTTATTATTTTTGCAAGAATTGAATGCTTTGAGCAAATTTTATTTTATATACACGGGATCCGTGCATTCTATATAAAATTGGTATTATTTGCACAAGAGCTAAATGTTTTGAGCAAAATATGTTTCAAATACACTGGGCCCGTGCATTCTATGTAAAATTGGTATTATTTGCGCAAGAAATCAATGCTAAGAGCAAAGTCTGTTTCATATACACGGGATCTACATGTATTTGGTGTTGTTTGCGAAATAACTGTTCGTTTTTAGCAAAATCTGTTTCATATGCACGGGATCCGTGCATTCTATATAAAATTGATGTCATTTGCGCCGAAATTAATTGTTTGGGCAAATAAGTTTCATGTACACGGGATCCGTGCATTCTATATAGAATCGGTTTTATTTGCGCCAGAATTGTTTGTTTTGAGCAAGATCTCTTTCATATACATGGAATCCGTGCATTATATATAAAACTGATGTCATTTGCGCTGTTAAATTGTTTGTTTTGAGCAAATAAGTTTCATATACACGGGATCCGTGCATTCTATATAAAATTGGTGTCGTTTGCGCCGGAACTGTTCGTTTTTAGCAAAATCTGTTTCATATGCACGGGATCCGTGCATTCTATATAAAATTGGTGTCGTTTGCGACGGAACTGTTCGTTTTGAGCAAAATGTGTTACATATACACGGGCTCCGTGCGTTCTATATAAAATTGGTGTCGTTTGCGCCGGAACTGTTCGTTTTGAGCAACATATGTTTCATATTCACGGGATCCGTGCATTCTATATAAAATTGGTGTCGTTTGCGCCGGAACTGTTCGTTTTGAGCAAAATGTGTTACATATACACGGGCTCCGTGCATTCGATGTAAAATTTGTGTCATTTGCGCCGAAACCGTTTGTGTTGAGCAAAATATGTTCCATATACTCGGGCTCCGTGCATTCTATGTAAAATTTGTGTCATTTGCGCCGGAACTGTTCGTTTTGAGCAACATATGTTTCATATTCACGGGATCCGTGCATTCTATATAAAATTGGTATCGTTTGCGCCGGAACTGTTCGTTTTTAGCAAAATGTGTTTCATATACACGGGCTCCGTGCATTCGATGTAAAATTTGTGTCATTTGCGCCGAAACCGTTTGTGTTGAGCAAAATATGTTCCATATACTCGGGCTCCGTGCATTCTATGTAAAATTTGTGTCATTTGCGCCGGAACTGTTCGTTTTGAGCAACATATGTTTCATATTCACGGGATCCGTGCATTCTTTATTATTATAGATATGCACATAAGCGGATCCAGCGGGGAGGGGTGGAGTCAGCGGGCTTCGGCCCCCCCCCCTGGAATTTCCAAAATATACCTGTCTATTGGTGTATTTTTTACTGTAAGTCATTTTTAAATAGCAGGAAGCAATTTTTCTTAATGCTTAACATAGATTTAATGGTAGCAGGAAGCAATTTTTCTTAATGCTAGACATAGATTTAATGGTTTCATAGTTTTTACTATTTATATGTTGCATTTATCTGCAAAATGAGTATAATGTGGTTGTGATTCGAAAGTTTGGACCCCGTCGCCCTAGAAAAAGTTTGGACCCCTCCCCCGATGCATATTATGATATTGTAATTGTACATGACAAGATGTCAAATTGACATAAGTTGAAAATATTCTATGATAAAATTACTATTATTTGCTCTGCAAACTGTTTGTTTGAGTTAAGTCTTTTTCATATACACGGTGTTCGTGAGGAAATTCAGCTAACATGCCCAATACAAGGGCAGATCAGTTCATTTATATATTCACAATAGTAGTACACCTGCAATTTTGTATTCTATATTTTTATATTCTGTATTTTATATTCCAAGTACCATGGCAGTAGAAAGAGATTTAAGTACTTAAATGAAACAAATGTGTTTTCCCTGTACAAAAATTCTTCTATAATTATGTTCTGTAAAGATTATGGACTGTCAACATGTACTTACCTTTGTCATAAATTTCACTCAACATTGCAAGAGTACCAGCAGAATCAAAACCACACCGACTTACCTATTATGTATTTCTATAATAATCTGATAACCCACAATTTCAATATATTTTTCGATTTCTACACCATATGCCATTCAAATGTTACCAAATGACAAGTAAGGTCTAGACAAGTTTACAACATATTGGTAATACTGAAGATTGCCTATAGTAATTACTACTCTCTAGTTACTGTAGTCTTGAGGGCAACACTTGATATACAAATACAATGTAGAAAGTGAACATTTCGACTCTTAATTGCAGTACAAGATTTTCTCATCAGTATTACTGAATACGATAAAGAGTGTGCATAATGTACATAGAAATAAAAAAGAAATAATGTGTAAATGAAAACATTCATAAAAACAAGTTAATTGGTTTAAATGATTTATTCACAAGCTGCATGTGAAACACAATTAATGACAATGAAACATAATAAGTAATGTATGTAATACAAGTTGATTTAACAATCAAAGGAGCTATAGCAAATACTAAAGTAAATAAAACTAAACACTCTGTAAATTGACCAAAATACCTTTACACAAAAATCAAGCCAGTTGATTCAAAATGGAAATAAATGTATAAAAAGTAAGCTAATCATAAAACAAACACAACAAGATTATGATATATATATGTCAAGGTCATCTGATACAAGCAGGAAACTAGCTTCATGAGCTGAAACACACTAGGATCTATTTCTGTTAAAACATACTGAAATGAATCCAAACAGTGAATGCAATCAACAAATGATCTGAAACAAACTATGCTTCAAATATGTTATAACTCACGGAAAATGTATCCAGTCAGCTGATAAAAACAATAAAAGAGCTTCATGAGCTGAAACACACTAAGATTCAAAACAGTTAAAACACACTGAAAATGTATCAGACAGCTGAATTAAACAATAATAGAGTTTAATAAGCCGTAACAAACCAGACTCCAGTTTCACAAAAAAACTTCAGTACAAACTCAATAACAAACTCAAGTGTTTTTTGTCTCTTATTAGCATGTCGATGTAATTGGAATGATTGTCATAAAATATCATGGGTTTTATTATAAACTTAATGCTACAAACTCAATTTTCAATTGAATCTAAACTCAACAGATCATTAACAGACTCCAATCAATATAATTAAATAACACATAATCCAAACATTTAAGTGAGTTTTACTTTATATGACATGACTTTTAGATATCAATTGGGGTTTCTAATGACACTACATGTGTTGTAACATAGATTAAATAAGTAAAATTAATTATCATAATTTAAAATTGAGTTTGAGTACAAAGTTGAGTTTTTTCGTAAAACTGGGGCCAGGTGTCAAGGCTGTTGAAACACACCAGTGATACAAGCAATAATACAAACAATAAAAGAACTTCACAAGAACACACTCAGATTCAGGTCTATTAAAACAAACTAAATGTATCAGAGAGCTGATGCAAGCACTGATGGAGTTTAATAATCTGAAACACACTATGATAAGGTTTGAATCTTAGTGTGTTTCGGCTCATTAAGCTCATTCGTGTTAACACACTTTGAAAATGTATTAGACAGTTGTTGCAAAAAAGGTAAAATAGCTTAAACACACTTAGATTCGAGGCTGACAAAAACACACTAAAACTGTAACCCGGCAGTTGATGCAAACAATAAAAAAACTTAATGAGCTTAAACATACTAGGATTCAAGCTTGCTTTAACACAAAATGTATAAACAGTTGATATTTATAATAAAAGAGCCTAATGAGCTTAAACATACTAGGATTCAAGCTTGCTTTAACACAAAATGTATAAACAGTTGATGCTTAATATAAAAGAGCCTAATGAGCTTAAACACACTAGGATTCAAGCTTGCTTTAACACAAAATGTATAAACAGTAGATGCTTATAATTATAGAGCTTAATGAGCTTAAACACACAAGGATTCAAGCTTGCTTTAACACAAAATGTATAAACAGTTGATGCTTATAATAAAAGAGCCTAATGAGCTTAAACATACTAGACTTCAAGCCTGACTTAACACAAAATGTATAAACAGTTGATGCTTATAATAAAAGAGCCTAATGAGCTTAAACATACTAGGATTCAAGCCTGCTTTAACACAAAATGTATAAACAGTTGATGTTTATAATAAAAGAGCCTAATGAGCTTAAACATACTAGGATTCAAGCCTGCTTTAACACAAAATGTATAAACAGTTGATGTTTATAATAAAAGAGCCTAATGAGCTTAAACATACTAGGATTCAAGCCTGCTTTAACACAAAATGTATAAACAGTTGATGTTTATAATAAAAGAGCTTAATGAGCTTAAACACACTAGGATTCAAGCCTGACTTAACACAAAATGTTAACACAGATGATGCTTACAATAAAAGAGCTTCATGGAGTGAAACACACTTGGATTCAATGTTGTTAAAACACTGAAAGTGTATAAGACAGCTGATGCTAACAATAAAAGAGCTTAATGAGCTGAAACACACTAAAACTGCAACACTGTTAAAACATCCTGAAAACGTATCCTCCATCCTTTCAGAATTTAATAGATGTAAACATAAATATAAAATTCATGGATTTTTTACACTCTTTCTTTATAAATTATATCTTGTAAACAGGTAGATGTCTCATCACAATGTTTGTTTTCTGTATACTCTCTTTTTAACAGGTTATGTCATAACTTCAATAAGAGAGACAGTTCACATTTCCACACAAAAAATCCAACTAGATCATGGAATGAAATATAGCTTTTTTCCTCAATATGGGTAATCTCAACTAACATGAATTCTTAGATATCTGGAAAAGATTAATACATTAAATGAATTTCATAAAATATCAACAATAATTATTGACTTACTAACAATGGGACAATACATCAACCAACATACATAATCTGAGAATGTGCTCTTAGACTGTTGTCATTTGCTAAGCATTTCACGACATTTCGGATTTTCTACCAATATCTTGTGAAACACAATATCTTAGAACAGGTACTGAACTATATCCAAACTTTACATAGGAACATGAAATGGCATTTTTGCGACATGATATTTATAAAGGACATGAAACAATTTTCTGATACATGGCTACCTCAGACCTTTATAGATGATTTCTAATTTGTAGATTATAATGTAGCTATCCCTGGGAGTAACTGTTATGTAACATTACAGAAATTAAATTGAAATTGGAAGTGTGATTTCAGTATCATATTTCAAACAAGTGTGTGAGACTAAAACTAACATATCTGTCTTCATTGATAAACAACTCTCAATCAAACATAAAATAAAGCCTTGATTTCTTTGCTTCAGTATTTGGGAAGCTTTTAACTCCAATGTCATAATGCTACCTCTAAATTTTCAATAAAATCCATACTTATTTTTATATAAAAGATATATTATAAGGTCACCACAAGAAACTACTTTTATGCACTGGGCTTTGCATCATAATGATAGTAAAAAATGAGAACAATTCAAAAGCTTCTATCCGGAGCTATTGTGCTTGTGTTCAGTGGCAATTCTTATATATATAAAGTCCCTCTCAAGGTGAAAGTAATGTTCCTGACAAGAACTGCAAAACCAGGTCGTGACATGACTGGTGACAGAGGGAGAAATTACAGTGTAAGACTGGTGACAGAGGGAGAAATTACAGTGTAAGACTGGTAACAGAGGGGGCAAGTACAGTGTAGGACTATTGAAAGAGGGAGAAAGTACAGATTAAGACTGGTGACAAAACAGAGGGTGGCAGAGAGATTAGGTGCAGTATCAGACTGGTGACAAAGGGACTAGGAATAAAGTCAGACGGTTGACCATGGGAGTAGGTACTGTGTAAGACTGGTGACTGAGGGAGTAGTAACAGTGTAAATCTGGTGACTGAAGGAGTAGTTACAGTGTAAGACTGGTGACAGTTAGAGTAGTAAGTGTAAGACTGGTGACAGAGGGAGTAGTTACAGTGTAAGACTGGTGACAGTTGGAGTAGTTACAGTGTAAGACTGGTGACTGAGGGAGTAGTTATAGAGTAAGACTGGTGACAGTTGGAGTAGTAAGTGTAAGACTGGTGACTGAGTGAGAAGGTGCAGTGTAAGACTGGTGACAGAGGGAGTAGTAAGTGTAAGACTGGTGACTGAGGGAGTAGTTACAGTGTAAGACTGGTGACAGAGGGAGAAGGTGCAGTGTAAGACTGGTGACAGTTGGAATAGTAAGTGTAAGACTGGTGACTGAGGGAGTAGTTACAGTGTTAGACTGGTGACAGTGTGAGTAGTAACAGTGTAAGACTGGTGACAGAGGGAGAAGGTGCAGTGTAAGACTGGTGACAGAGGGAGTAGTTACAGTGTAAGACTGGTGACAGAGGGAGTAGTTACAGTGTAAGACTGGTGACAGAGGGAGTAGTTACAGTGTAAGACTGGTGACAGAGGGAGAAGTTACAGTGTAAGACTGGTGACAGAGGGAGTAGTTACAGTGTAAGACTGGTGACTGAGGGAGTAGTTACAGTGTAAGACTGGTGACAGAGGTAGAAGGTGCAGTGTAAGACTGGTGATAGAGGGAGTAGTTACAGTGTAAGACTGGTGACAGAGGGAGTAGTTACAGTGTAAGACTGGTGACAGAGGGAGAAGTTATAGTGTAAGACTGGTGACTGAGGGAGAAGGTGCAGTGTAAGACTGGTGACAGAGGGAGTAGTAACAGTGTTAGACTGGTGACTGAGGGAGTAGTAACAGTGTTACACTGGTGACAGAGGGAGAAGTTAAGGTGTAAGACTGGTGACTGAGGGAGAAGGTGCAGTGTAAGACTGGTGACAGAGGGAGTAGTTACAGTGTAAGACTGTTGACTGAGGGAGTAGTTACCGTGTAAGACTGGTGACAGTTGGAGTAGTTACAGTGTAAAACTGGTGACTGAGGGAGTAGTTATAGAGTAAGACTGGTGACAGTTGGAGTAGTTACAGTGTAAGACTGGTGACAGTTGGAGTAGTTACAGTGTAAGACTGGTGACTGAGGGAGTAGTTATAGAGTAAGACTGGTGACAGTTGGAGTAGTAAGTGTAAGACTGGTGACTGAGTGAGAAGGTGCAGTGTAAGACTGGTGACAGAGGGAGTAGTAAGTGTAAGACTGGTGACTGAGGGAGTAGTTACAGTGTAAGACTGGTGACAGAGGGAGAAGGTGCAGTGTAAGACTGGTGACAGTTGGAATAGTAAGTGTAAGACTGGTGACTGAGGGAGTAGTTACAGTGTAAGACTGGTGACAGTTGGAGTAGTTACAGTGTAAGACTGGTGACAGTTAGAGTAGTAAGTGTAAGACTGGTGACAGAGGGAGTAGTTACAGTGTAAGACTGGTGACAGTTGGAGTAGTTACAGTGTAAGACTGGTGACTGAGGGAGTAGTTATAGAGTAAGACTGGTGACAGTTGGAGTAGTAAGTGTAAGACTGGTGACTGAGTGAGAAGGTGCAGTGTAAGACTGGTGACAGAGGGAGTAGTAAGTGTAAGACTGGTGACTGAGGGAGTAGTTACAGTGTAAGACTGGTGACAGAGGGAGAAGGTGCAGTGTAAGACTGGTGACAGTTGGAATAGTAAGTGTAAGACTGGTGACTGAGGGAGTAGTTACAGTGTAAGACTGGTGACAGTTGGAGTAGTTACAGTGTAAGACTGGTGACAGTTAGAGTAGTAAGTGTAAGACTGGTGACAGAGGGAGTAGTTACAGTGTAAGACTGGTGACAGTTGGAGTAGTTACAGTGTAAGACTGGTGACTGAGGAAGAAGGTGCAGTGTAAGACTGGTGACAGAGGGAATAGTAAGTGTAAGACTCGTGACTGAGGGGGTAGTTACAGTGTAAGACTGGTGACAGAGGGAGAAGTAATTGTAAGACTGGTGACTGAGGGAGTAGTTACAGTGTAAGACTGGTGACAGAGGGAGTAGTAAGTGCAAGACTGGTGACTGAGGGAGTAGTTACAGTGTAAGACTGGTGACAGAGGGAGTAGTAAGTGTAAGACTGGTGACAGAGGGAGTAGTTACAGTGTTAGACTGGTGATTGAGGGAGAAGGTGCAGTGTAAGACTGGTGACAGTTGGAGTAGTAAGTGTAAGACTGGTGACAGTTGGAGTAGTAAGTGTAAGACTGGTGACTGAGGGAGTAGTTACAGTGTTAGACTGGTGACAGAGGGAGAAGATAGAGTGTAAGACTGGTGACAGTTGGAGTAGTAAGTGTAAGACTGGTGACCGAGGTATAAGTTACAGTACAAGACTGGTGACGGAGGGAGAAATTACAGTGTAAGACTGGAGACAGAGGGAGCAAGTAGAGCGTAGGACTATTGAAAGAGGGAGAAAGTACAGATTAAGACAGGTGACAGAACAGAGGGCGGCAGAGAGATTAGGTACAGTGTCAGACTGGTGACAAAGGGACAAGGAGCAAAGTCAGACAGTTGACTATGGGAGTAGGTACTGTGTAAGACTGGTGACTGAAGGAGATGTTACAGTGTAAGACTGGTGACTGAGGGAGTAGTTACAGTATTAGACTGGTGACAGAGGGAGTAGTTACAGTGTAAGACTGGTGACAGAGGGAGAAGTTATAGTGTAAGACTAGTGACTGAAGGAGATGTTACAGTGTTAGACTGGTGACTGAGGGAGTAGTTACAGTGTAAGACTGGTGACTGAAGGAGAAGTTACAGTGTTAGACTGGTGACAGAGGGAGTAGTTACAGTGTAAGACTGGTGACTGATGGAGTAGTTACAGTGTTAGACTGGTGACAGTGGGAGTTGTAACAGTGTAAGACTGGTGACTGAGGGAGTAGATACAGTGTAAGACTGGTGACTGAGGGAGTAGTTACAGTGTAAGACTGGTAACAGAGGGATTAGTTACAGTGTTAGACTGGTGACAGAGGGAGTCGTTTCAGTGTTAGACTGGTGACAGAGGGAGTAGTTACAGTGTTAGACTGGTGACAGTGTGAGTAGTAACAGTGTTAGACTGGTGACAGTGTGAGTAGTAACAGTGTTAGACTGGTGACTGAAGGAAAAGTTGCAGTGTTAGACTGGTGACAGAGGGAGTAGTTACAGTGTTAGACTGGTGGCAGTGTGAGTAGTAACAGTGTTAGACTGGTGACAGTGTGAGTAGTAACAGTGTTAGACTGGTGACTGAAGGAAAAGTTACAGTGTTAGACTGGTGACAGAGGGAGTAGTTACAGTGTTAGACTGGTGACAGAGGGAGTAGTTATAGTGTTAGACTGGTGACAGAGGGTGTAGTTACAGTGTTAGACTGGTGACAGAGGGAGTAGTTACAGTGTTAGACTGGTGACTGAAGGAAAAGTGACAGTGTAAGATTGGTGACTGAGGGAGTAGTTAGTGTAAGACTGGTGACAGAGGGAGTAGTTACAGTGTAAGACTGGTGACAGAGGGAGTAGTTACAGTGTAAGACTGGTGACAGAGGGAGTAGTTACAGTGTAAGACTGGTGACAGAGGGAGTAGTTACAGTGTAAGACTGATGACTGAGGGAGTAGTTACAGTGTAAGACTGGTGACAGAGGGAGTAGTTACAGTGTAAGACTGATGACTGAGGGAGTAGTTACAATGTAAAACTGGTGACTGAGGGAGAAGATAGAGTGTAAAACTGGTGACAGAGGGAGTAGTTACAGTGTATGGGTGACAGAGGGAGTAGTTACAGTGTAAGACTGGTGACTGAGGGATGAGTTACAATGTAAGACTGGTGACTGAGGGAGAAGTTAAGGTGTAAGACTGGTGACTGAAGGAAACGTTACAGTGTTAGACTGGTGATATAGGGAGTAGTAACAGTAAAAGAGTAAAGACAGATGAAGTATGTATAATGTAAGACTGGTAACACAGGGATGGTACAGTGTCAGACATTAGACAAAGGTGAAGTACAGGGTCAGACAGGTGACATAGGGAGAAGGTGCAGTGTCACACTGGTGACAAGAGGGTGTAGGTACAGTAAAAGACTAATGACAGGGGAGTAGGTGCAGAGTGAGTCTAGAAACAAAGTGAGTAGGTGCAGTGTTACGCTTTTGACAGAGGAAGTAGGTACAGTGAAATTCTAGTGACAAATGGAGAAGGTGCAGTGTCACACTGGTGACAGAGGGTGTAGGTACAGTGTCACACTGGAGACAAAGAGAGAAATTACAGTGTCAGATCGGTGACAGATGACTTTTGTACAATGTACGACAGGTGACAGAAAAAGTAAGTACATTGTCAGACTGGTGGCAGAGAGAGTTGGCGCAGTGTCAGACTGGTGGCAAAGGGGGTAGGTACAGTGAAATTCTAGTGACAAAGGGAGAAGGTGCAGTGTCACACTGGCAACAGAGGGAGAAGGTGCAGTGTCACACTGGCGACAGAGGGAGAAGGTGCAGTGTCACACTGGCGACAGAGAGAGAAGGTGCAGTGTCACACTGGCGACAGAGGGAGAAGGTGCAGTGTCACACTGGCGAAAGAGGGAGAAGGTGCAGTGTCACACTGGCGAAAGAGGGAGAAGGTGCAGTGTCACACTGGTGACAGAGGAAGTAGTTACAGTGAAATTCAGTGACAAAGGGAGAAGGTGCAGTGTCACACTGGTGACAGAGGGAGTAGGTACAGAGTCACACTTGGGACAGAGAGAGAAATTACATTGTCAGACTGGTGGCATAGGGAGTTGGTGGAGTGTCAGACTGGTGGCAAAGGGAGTAGGTACAGTGTAGACTGGTAACACAGGGGAGGTACAGTGTAAGACAGGTGACAAAGGGATTAGCTACAATGTCAGACTGGTAACACAGGGGGAGGTACAGTGCAATACTAGTGACACAGGGGAGGTGCAGTGTAAGACAGGTGACAAAAGGGTTAGGTACATTGTAAGACTGGTGACACAGGGGAGGTACCATGTAAGACATGTGACAAAGGGGGTTAAATAAAGTGTAAGACTGTGACAAAGGGGTTAGGTACAGTGTAAGACAGGTGACAAAGGGGTTAGGTACAGTGTAAGACTGGTGACTGAGAGAGAAGTGTCAGATTGGTGACAGAAGTAATTAGGTACAGTGTCAGACTGGTGGCAGAGGGAGTAGGTACAGAGTATGAGTGATGACAGAGGGAGTATGTACAGATTAAAACTGGTGACAGAGGGAGTAGGTACCAGGGAATGGGCCAATTAATTGCTCTGAACAATTAATTGTCAATTAATTTCTGTGTGAAAAACAATGGTAATTGTAATTAATTATTTTATCAATTACTTCATGATACATTTGCATATGTTTCATTAAATGGGACTTAGTTTCCAAACTGGCCCCCTCTTTCTGTTTTTCACACCTGATGAATGGGTTCTTTACTGTCATAACAATAGTGTTTGTAACATGAAATCTATAGCTAATTGATTGATAACCCTGCATGGTGTTATAGTAAAAGATTAAATTGTCTGACTGGTCACTGACAGTTGAGCATTGAGGTGATCATCTTGAATACTCTGAGTCATTATCACCTTATGACTAAGGTTATAACATAATCCACTAATCAAGTACTACTGGATTCACTAACCATTTAAAAGTGATTTTATGTAATTTGTAGGCTTGCAAAATTTGAGTGATAACATGTCAGTACAGTATATTATGAAGCAACAAGGCCAAATTTTAGGCCATTGCTATACATGCTGTCAAGATGAGCGCGTTTGTCAAGGCACATTTCAATGTTCCTGAGGGATACCGGAGTGGAAAATTACAGAGTAGGCACTGCATCCGTTACATCTCAGGGAGTTTGAGTGTTACATCAAATTTTGTCTCCATATGAAGGAATTTCATTTTTTGCCTAAATACGTCATTGAAATAATTAGTTAATAATTAATTGTTTATGTAAATAATGGTAATTGTAATTAATTATTGTCCTTACTCAGGGTAATTAACAAATAATTACAATTACTGAGGTTGAGAATAATGGTAATTATAATTAATTACTTTGCAAGTAATTGACCCCATCCCTGGTAGGTACAGTGTAAGACTGGTGACACAGGTGAGGTAGTGTCAGACAGGTGACATAGGTAAGTACGGTGTCATACTGATGAGAAGGGGGGTAGGTACAGTGTAAGACTGGTGACAGATAGTCAGTACTGAGCAATGAAAATGAGAATGGAAGAGTATTTAAATGAGATAGTAAGGGTTGGAAGTGTGAGAATGAGAATGAGGGATTTTGTGCTCAAGTGAGCTAAAAATACTATAGCAATGTAATGAATATCAGAGATACAAGGTGTTGGCTGTCAAGTATTGATGAAAAGAAGACAGAAAGACAGACTAACAAGATCCTAGAAGTTCACCCCCAGCTAACACTAAGGTGAGCTAGATAATGCTTTGGTATAAAAGAATGCTGCAACAATTTAAGTTGTGGGTAGATTGACTTTAAGACTGTGACAGGCAGAGGAAGCATTCAAGTTTTATACTGAGAAAGACACGCAGGCAGAGTGTGATGTAGTAGAGCCATTTAAATGTTAACATGAATACATTAATGAAGTACTAGGAAAAATAAATATATATACCCTCACTGAATATTTTCTTAGTGTTTTCCATTGTGCATGACCAGTATGCTAAACACATCAAATCTGTAAAGTAGCTATAAAAAAGATCACAAATATTAACACTTATTGCAATGATAATATGAGTAGAAAGTACAATAGGATTTAATTGCATGCTTTTCAGCAACAATGTGTAAAAATACTAGTTTGTACTGCATGAACATAAGTGCAAAACCAATAAACTTAAGTTCATAATCAAATCTATAAATAAATGAAGGAGTCAAATTTCTTTAATGGTATGATGACTAGAATTGTCAAGTTTTACAGAATGTAATATCATCCATTGTCCAGGGCAACAACTTTTTTAGTTCAGATAATCAAAAATTTCTCTAGGACAACAAGTACAATAAAATATATGCCAGGTGGTAAAAAGGCACTAAAGACAACCACTTTTGAGATCCTAAAATCACAGCGCTTATCCATGGTTCTTTGAAAACAATTATTAAAAGAATATTAACTTGCTAAGTGTTGCAGTCATAGTAAGAATTATGTCATATGATCCTCCAAGTTATTTGTGATACATTAGACCACCAATCCAGATGACTCTGTTTAGAGTCAAAGCCTAGATGCTGAATCTCTAAAACCATGTTCTACTGCTAGTATGTGAACAGAGCTTCATACTGGACACTAATAAAACCTTGAACGTTCCATTACAATATGCTTCTTTGCATCTGTATTCATTATAAAAAAGAACACAAAGTAGGCCTAACCTGATTCATACACTCCATGCATTTTGGGCAGCTCTCTAAAGCAGTCACAAAATATCCAGTCAAATTTAAGTGTTCAGAATAGATAATTGCTAAGACGCGTGGTCCTTTTGCTGGTAAAACAGGTGACAAATTCAACCTAAACTATACTGGGTAATATAAAGGTTACCTGACCATTCAAACACATAATACAGCTGACCATTATCAATTCATTTCATCACAACATTAAACCATGAAACAATTTTGTTTCACAGAATCACCCATGGTGTCTGTAAAAAAGGACATAAATTTATCCTTACAATGTACATCATATCCATAAAGTGTATGTATAAAAGATGATTAGCTGATCAGCACAATTAAGCATAATTGTCATAACTTGCATTAACAGAGAATTTAACCCAGTCCTTTGTTGCCCTGCATTTGGCATTGTCTGACAGTCCTGACCACAGTTAGCTAACTCGTTAATACACTTATCTATATATGATAAATAGAAGGTATACACCTCAGACTACCTCATACCAACTGTCATATTTTATGGGACACATAACACTTTTCTTATTCCTAGTCATATTATTAAAGCTATGTCATTTATCAACAGGACTATCATATGTTTTATCCCCACAAAAATCCATGATATTAAAAAAATATTCCAGGAAGTTTCATCAAAGAGAGTGCAAAATGGTCGAGCTACCAGTGGCAACATATGAAATATATTAAAATGTATTTTTGTTCATAGAAAACATTTATCAAGTAACAATGCCTGTTCATAGATCATATATGAAAAACTTACAATCAAACAATTTGTTCTATAAAACATCAGCCTTTTTCATAAAAAAACTCATCCTTGTGTTTGTAACAGGTTTTTGTTTACATCCGGTAGAATATGGTGCAAAAATTATTAAATACACTGCTAAGTGAAGCTGGACTCAATTCTTGACACATGAAATTATGTCTTACAAACTTATCCGGTTAGAGTTCATATGAATGTGTAATGTTGGCAACGGTGACTCGACCTTAGCTATCTTGTGCGATAGTTGATGAAACTTAGTAGAATAATTTTATTTGGGATTTTTGTAGTGACAAGGCTTATGACAGTCGTTTAGATAAATGATTTGGCTGCAAGGAAAAACAATTGTTGTGTTACAATAAGAAATTAAAGCTGAAGACTAACAAGGTAGCACAGTCCTCTTGATTAAATTGATTACCTTCTATACATCATATATATGAATTAGAGTATAAACAATTCGTCCTGACCAGTGATTTTTAAGTAAAAGCCAATCAGAAAATACTACAATAACTTTTTGCAAGGTCTACACCAAATGCCTAGGTATGAGAAAAAAACTGTTGATGATTCCAATGTAGGGCTTTCACTATAATGAAGAGCTTTTGATAAAGTTAACATGACTGCCGACAAGTTACACACACCCCATCATAACCAAGCTGTAATGTGTATATAATTCCATAGTTATAATGTTAAGTCATATTCATCAACGCTGGCAATCCCACCTGGGTGCTAAATGACACAAGATAATTTTTCTAGTAGTCCGGCCTCCCAGTGATTGCGTCAAGATTTGCTACTTCATCACTGCCAACACATAAATCATAAGACGCTAGTAATACCATCTATTTATAGAATACCCTAACTCCTAACAGTGCTTATGTCACGCTTGTTATTTTTACAAATTATTAATTAAAACTATTTTTTATCTTCATGTACTTTGAACATCATAATTTACTACAAGAAGACTCAATTTTTAGAAAAAATTGAAGTGTAACAGAAAAGATGAACAAAAATTATTCGGCTATCTGAGGGACAAATTTACTTGTGGTGGCAGTGGTTATTGATTTAATAAAGGGAACTGCTGCGGGGAGTTAGGGAGTGTGTGTTTAGAACAGCAAAAATAGGCGTCGCCTCCTGGTGTCGGGAGGTTTGCACGGGTTTTTTTTGGTACCTGAATGTAGTGCGGGGAGTTAGGGAGTACTTAGAACAGGACTGATCTAACAGCCTCACTAACTGCCTAAATTCTGTTTTGAACCACATTGTTGAAAATGTTTATCAACTACAGTACTGCATATTTCACACTGCACAAAGGCAACAGATTCTGAAAGTAAATTACTAGATTTTCATCCAAATTTTTGATAAAATGGGTGGGTGAGTGGATGGATGTATTTTTGATATTTGATCTTGGTATGAATAGCCCTTTATAAATGTTTTCAGGCAATAATATCACTAAAAGATCTGCCTATGTTGAATTTTCGAGGCACTTAGATACACCATACTTATCTTTGACGGTTTTCACACCATGTCAACATCTTTAATTTGTATTGTAAACATTTCACTCATTCAGTTTCAGACGACGCTCGTTTATGAACAAATATAAGCGTCTTGTCGACAATGAATTGCCGATTCGCGCTTAGGTGTTTTCGTACTGTACCGTTACGTACTGGGCATTCGTAGACATCACATAGAAATTTTGATAAGCATTTCTTGGTCAGAAAGCTTTTGGCTTCTGGAACGGATGGAAATGAAAATCTTAGTATATTTATTTTCTATTGCCATATCGGAGTATTTTTTATCATGGCAAGAATTCATAGTCCTACATCAAGTACCATACAGAAACAGTGATAATCAAGCTTTTAGAACTCACGTCTACGCAAAACGACACCAAGCAATAAAAGTTTTACTAGTAAAATAACCATAAATGTACGATTACCTATTCATTACTCATCTTCCCTAACGGTTACGTGACGACATAATGATTACGTGTAGGCCTATAGCCAGAGCCCCATGGTAGACCTCATGAATGATTTTGTTCCGCTGAAACAGATAAAGTTACAATTTTAGTAGGCCCAGGACGATTTGTGCCACAAATTTCAATATTCCATTAAATTAAATGCAATTTTCTTTGCGCGCTCAGAATTAACAATTTGGAAAAATGGGTCAAATCACACAAGCAGTTCAATTGATCCACATCAAATGTTTAAAGTATTACATGTTTTGCACGAGTGATTTTTTAAGACCAGCCACAATAAATTATTTAAAAAACTGCATTTCAACAAATCACATACGTAAAATCAATATTTAAATAGTATGCCTTACCTTTTATAGCATAAACAGCAATCATTCAAAATGGCGTTGATTTTACGCGGAAAAAAGTTAATGTCACGTGGTTAATATCATGCCCATCCGGAGCCCTCGGAAGTTTTCCTTATTTCTATACCTACTGCCGAGATTTTCCCATCTCTCTACTGAGATAGCTCACAAGCGGAATGAGCCGGGAACCAACAGTATAGAATAAATAATCAGGTCGGGTTAAAGTTCGTATGAAATATTGATGTATTTATATACCCAACGGGAATTAATGGGTGTAATTACGTTTTACTAGTTTGCGTCGTTTCGGAGTTGTTCGATAATTTCCGTTTGTAGGGGTGACAACCTAGCTCCGTATAGTTATATGATAATGAGACAGTATGCATAAATTTGTCTTTGTTGAAAGGCTTTGAAATATATATATTTATGAGTCAGAATGGTTTTAAGATTTGTCATGTCTCTGGAACGATAAATCGTTCCAATAAGTGTGTTTACCGCGCCATAGGTCGCACCTAAATTCATATTGCATTAATACTTCACTAACTGTCAAACTCAAAATGAGACTGATCCCGTTCATCGTAGAGAAATATACATAGGTAATTTCATTTTAAATGACGTCACCTTGAAGACATATTAGGTCACGTTTTAATTAGCTGATTTAGCCTAACTCCTGAGCATGCGCACAAATGCTTCCGGAGGTCATTGTTTGTTTACCCAGATACTCCCAGACCAAATAACGACAACTTTCACGGGGAAGTACGTCATTACAACCTGTCTTATTTTTCAGAGTACTTCAACAACTGCAATTATTGCCGCGTACAATTTGTGGAAGAACGCACTCTGGTAAGTGTCCGAACTAAACACACCCAATGGAACGTACCAACATTAACCCAGTATATGGTGCCTTATGCATCCGTTCCATTTGAGATCATGCCTAAAGACTGGGAGTACCCTGAGTACTACAGAGTACACTGAGCCTACCGATGTTCTCTCTGACCAAATAACGACAACGTTTACGGCGAGGTGCATCATGGCAACTTACGAATACGTCAAAAAACTAGAAGGTAATTAATATACCGAGGTACTTGCAGTCCAAATTAGGACAACACTCATGGTAACATACATCTTTACGATGTATGAATTAATCAAGAAACAAAAAGTAAATCTGTGAGCTAATGCTCACTAGGGATACCCCCGCCAAAATCTAAAAATATGCGACAAACAGGAAGAAGATTAGCAAGGAGCATGAAATCGCTTTACACCACATGGGACTATGGGATGAAGCAATATGCAAAGTATTAGGCTGCTGCATGTTATAGTTGCTGAGAAAACTGCGACGGAAATTTTGAAACGGACGGACGGACGGACAAGGGGAAAACAGTATGCCCCCTCTTCTTCGAAGCGGGGGTATAATAAATACATATAATAAAGAAATCAAGTCATTTAATCAATGTTAGGGGTGTAACAATACGGTAAAAACCGTATTGCAATATATTGCAATACACGAAACCCGTATTGCAATATATTGCGATACATATTATTCTTTGCGCATACATGCATAGCATGAATTAATGCACGTGCATCGTCTTAATTTGATCAATATTGTACATAGATATTTGTATTTTCAAATGATATACACGTAATTACGCAATTGTTTGAATAAGTTTGAAAAAAGGTTTTGAATGGACTTTCAAAGATTCTTATTCTTTAATTTACCAAAAATATTTCAAGTTTCCGAACACATTTAAACATGTATTCAAACACTTAAATTTCAGACTCTGATATAAAAAAACAGTATGGAACATAACTATAAAAAACCGGTTCAGAGAAAAACTAACCGATTAAAAACCGTCAGAAGTCGTATTGCAATATAAACCGGTATATCGGTTAACCGTTACACCCCTAATCAATGTTGTAGGAGTCGTCATGTATATGACTGCAAACTGTTACCCGATACAAGACAAAGAGAAGTCATTATTTATTTACTTTCGTCTGGCGTCAATGGATTTGTTCATTCTAAATCATCACATCTTCGTATCAATATTAAATTCCAGTTAACGAAACTGTGGATGTGGTATCATTATTTCAATTAAAAACACATTTCAACTTTTTTGGAGTTCTGCATTTACATTAGCTTCCGCAAAATTCGGCAGTTTTACGAAGGGTTTAGTATAGTCTACGTGAGAACAAGACGCCGTCAGTAGAATTTTCCTTCCATTAAGAAAGTCTAGGTGCCATGAGCGTCAGAGCCATCGCAGATATATCGAAAAACTTGGAGTATCCACAGCACCTAAAAATTCAACGAAAGTTCTTAAGTCCTCCCAGAAATATAACAACATGAATGGTGCTATACGCATCAGTTTTTTTTCCAGAGCATTCCAAAGGGCTGGGAGTAATTTGCGTACAGCAAAGAGTTAACTTTAATACTGAAGTACACCCGGGCAGAATAAGCACAACCTTCACCACAACATAACATGTTAACGAAGTATGAATTCGTCAAAATATAACGTTAAAAATGGTTTTGCTGATTTTATTAATTGATCAATTTTGTTTTAGCCACTATTCATGTGTTATGTTACTGTTACTCAATACAAGACTAAATGGAATTATGAACTAACATAATTATACAGTATTATCAACTTAGTTTCGTTTGTTATGAAGTACGTCGGATTAAACATTATCCATGATCACATTTCAGTAACTTTACAGTCTGATAACTACTTTATAGCATTGACCGAGTTACTTCATAGATAAAGATGATGTCTGGGAGGCGGCAAACGACAGGTACGATTGAGAGAATGACAGTGGAAGCTTTCACTGAACACATTCATATAACAACATGGTATCAGTGAATGAGTTACTCTAAAGTAGACTACAAATTGTTCCAATGTGGTAAAAGTATAAATTTTGAATTCATTTTAAATGACGTCATTTTGTAAGATAGATGACGTCGAATTTGTAAAGATATGACATCATATTATCATTTGTGTACAACCCCCCCCCCTCCACAAAATTAAGCATGAAAGGTACAGAAAACTTGTCAACTTTGGTGCAATATCCTTTTTATATTTCAACGTGCAAATTCGGAAAATTACTTTCCCTCGTGACTATGCCACTCTTATAATATATTTTCTGATAATCTATATTCGATCTTACACCAAAATTTACGAATATCCTCTACAGCTCTGTTAATAAATGTTCCAATATAAACAATTTTTATAAGAAGCAATTAATTATAAGATCGCTAGACGTGCTCTGGTAGCCATAATAAGTGTTGTCGAGATGTGTTGCTCACAATGATTACGCCACGAGTTACTTCTGAATCGAAACCATCAACATCATCATATTTTATCAATTTTACCATGATGAAAAATACTCTTGTTCTATGTTTGTCTGATTGGGTTAAGCGACGCACAAAAAGGTCATATCGCGCCGAAAGCAATCAACGATACCATCAGTTTTAACGAAACCAATGATGTAATGCTTTCAATCATTTTATAAACAGTTAATTCCTTCAAAAAGATAAGTATCGAATATGATGGCATAGACTCAAAAAGTTGTTTGAGCGAGTTGACTTAAACGTTTGTGACAGATGTCTTTAAGATCCTGACAGACAAGGAGAGCGTGTTTAACATTGAAATGTTCGTCACAGGGTGTACATCTAGGTGCTTTTTCTCTTTTGAGAAGGTATGAATGTGTTAATCTGGTATGACCAAGTACCATATCGCGAAATCACCATTTTATCCCGGCGATTAGAAAATATAATTGACGAAGATGAATTAAGGGTTGGCTTTATGTCACGTAATTTATTAAAAAATGCATTGTTCCACAATGTTTGCCATTTTGATTTAATCAACCTGTTTATTGAACATTTGAAGTCACTGCTTGGTAATTTGATATCTACTGGTTGAAGGTTTAAAGATTCTTTGGCTGAAATATCAACTTTTTCATTTCCATGTATACCAAAAGGGCTTGGTATCCAGCAGAGGTGTTCTGTTTTAGTTTTTAAAATTTCATGTAATTTTAATGCGATATTTTTAATAAGAATATTGTCTGAAATACGAGTTTTTATGGCCAATAATACAGAAAGAGAATCAGAAAAAATGATAGAATTATTATTAATACTATTTGATATGTATGATAAAGCAAGATTTATTTTTAAATTAATGATGTAAAGTTCTATTTTTTTCATGCCTAACGGTGAAATGCTGTGTTATTTGATGAAAATAAACGGTGAGAATAACGGTTTATATTTTCACTACGATGAAAATATAAAAATGACGGACTACTTTTTTCTAGGGAAGCAACTCCAACAAAGTAATATATATGACTTTCAGAGTTGTTTCCCTTTATTTGGCTCATGGCCAATACAGAGTTTTCGTTCTTGTTCACTGTCTTCTGCTGTGTACTTAATCAACAACAACATCAAATTTACAGCTATAATCTCATTAAAACGTATTGAAATTAATTCAGGTCAGTAATATGGATGAATTTAGTGAAGTTATAAACTTTGACTTAATGTTTAATGACTTTTTTGATGATGAAAACAATACTGAGGCAGAAAAATGAAGTAACTTCATTAGAAACCAATTTACAAGATCCCAATATTCAGTCAAATAACACAAATAAATTAAAACGCAGGTTTGAAGAAGTTGATATTGATAAATTTTTGGCAGAGAATGAAAACAAAAGGAGTAAAGCAAAAACTGAAAATGATTTGAGAGTGTTTTATGAGTTTCTAAAAATCATTAAAGAAGAGAGACCCATACAGTTAATTCCAGCAGAAGAACTAAATGAATACCTATGTAGATTTATAGTATCAGTTAAAAAGAAAAATGGGAAGGATTATGAGCCAACATCTTTGAGAAGTTTTATTTCTTCCATCGATAGAAAACTAAAATCACTAGGTTCTACAATATCCATAAATAAAGATGCTGAATTTAATAAGACAATAAAAGTTCTTAAAAGTAATCAAAAAGAACTAAAAAAGAAAGGAAAAAGTCACGGAAATAAGCCTCAGGCAGCTGAATGCCTCAGCGACGACCATTTAACCAAAATGTTTCATCTGGGACACTTGGCCCTAATTCTGGGAAAGCACTTATTCATTCAATGTGGCTGATTTGCACTACATACTTTGGTATGAGTACAGGCACAGAAGTCCACAATTTGAAATGGGGCGACATTCAAATAGATATAGATGATGAATGTAATGTAGAATATATTGTACTAAGAAAAGAGCGACAGACCAAAACAAGGACAGACGCAAATGCAAGAGATATTAGGTATGTATATTAAGCACTACTTATTTAAAGTAAATCTACTGTCTACCAAACAAAGTATCACATAAAAGACAGTTTTATTACAATGTAACAATACAATTTATATACATTATAGTTTCCCTTTTAGCCCAAATGTCATTGTGTAGTCCTTGAAACTAGTACTATAATATCAGATGTGTACCTAAAGAGGACTTTGATCTAAAGTTAACCATTTCAATAATAGGAAGGGCCTAAACCAAATTTCTTTCCTAATTGAATGTATTCAATATAAATACGTTTGTCCTAGCATTTTACACCAATAATCAATGTATTTAAATATAAAATTGAGATTACTCTAATGTATAATTTAAAACAAAGAATTAATGTTGAGTACATGAAGATAATAAAATTTTAAAAAGAATATTTAAATCACTTGTATACCATTAGTGATTGTGAAACTGACTGAACTCACAGACAAAATAGGTGACATAATTTTCAAGTTGGACCATTATACTTCAAGACTCCAAGAAAATGTTAACTGTTCGGTATTTGTTGTGAAGGACTAAGCAAGATAACATGTAATTATTATCATTATAGGGACCACATTGCAATAAGGTTTTACAATTGTCTGATTTATCCCTGGTGTTGGGTATGTTTGTCATGTCACATTAATAAGATCATGATGTCAGTGATTTTAGTGTTTCTTTATATTTTACTATGTAAACTATGCCAAATAAATATCAAATAAGTTTTTTATTATGTTCATGATTTTTACGTGGTACATTTTTACGTGGTATATTTTAAATTCTATGATGAATTTTGGTTTGTTCTTCAAAATGGAGATTATTATTGTGATTTTAATATTTGTCAATTGTTATCAAATGATTAAATTGTTTATTTTATACCGTGGTTTCATTTAAGAGAACACATATGTATTTTCTTTATCGTAAGAAACAATTTTAACGCTTTATAATCACATTTTCAAAAAGGCAGGCGTGTTTTCCATAGTGAAGTATGAGTTGTAGGGGTGTAACAATACGGTAAAAACCGTATTGCAATATATTGCAATACACGAAACCCGTATTGCAATATATTGCGATACACATTATTCTTTGCGCATACATGCATAGCATGAATTAATGCACGTGCATCGTCTTAATTTGATCAATATTGTACATAGATATTTGTATTTTCAAATGATATGCACGTAATTACGCAATTGTTTGAATAAGTTTGAAAAAAGGTTTTGAATGGACTTTCAAAGATTCTTATTCTTTAATTTGCCAAAAATATTTCAAGTTTCCGAACACATTTAAACATGTATTCAAACACTTAAATTTCAGACTCTGATATAAAAAAAACAGTATGGAACATAACTATAAAAACCGGTTCAGAGAAAAACTAACCGATTAAAAACCGTCAGAAGTCGTATTGCAATATAAACCGGTATATCGGTTAACCGTTACACCCCTAATGAGTTGCCTCATGATATGGTTGCTTTGTTTGTTAGGGTTTTACGGCGCACCAACACAGAAAGGTCACATCGCGCCGAATGATATGGTTGCCACACAGTTGTAAGCTACGTTCACAATTATCCTGCCACTCTGATTTGAAAAATCACAGCTAAATTTCATTTCGATAACTGCTGTATTCAGAAAAAAATTACATTGCATTCAGAAAAAAAATTACAGTGCTGTGGTATGTAGAGAGTAATGACAGGAAAGTCTCAAATTCGTTTGGCTGAAATGATGACAAAATTAGAAAACACGATAGTTTCAGTGATAACAATAATGATAATGATCAATGTACAAACTTGCAGTTTATTTTTACAGAAAAATACAGACTTAACAAATTTGTTTTTACCTATATCATCATAAGACTCTAAGATAGACTAACTATCTAATCAAAGAAATGTATAAAATAGTAATAGGAAATGCGGGGTTACAGCCTTTGTGCGCTGCAATTGTCAAAGAAAACTGTAAAAAACCCAGAACGATATCTAATCAAACAAGAGCTCCGCTGGGCGGGGCATTATACGCCCGTGTGCAGTCCATGCTGTGTTCTATCTCATATAAAGTCCCTGTGACCTTGACCAATGAGCCCAGGATTTCAATAGGTCCCATTCTTAACAGGAGGGCTATCCAAAGCAAAGATTTTGAGAACCTAGGTACAGCCATGGTTGATTTATCACCGACACAAAGTTTTCCCATACAAGCTTCCAGTGACCTTGGCCCTGGGGCCTCAGAACCAAAAGTTCTCGCCCTTGACCAAAAGAGTATTGATACATAAAATTTGGTGATCTTAGGTAAAGTTGGTTGTTGGACAAGGTTTTTCCTCATGATTTTTCTTGTGACTTTAACCCAGGGACCAAAAACCAAAGGGGCATATGCTAGACATTAAGGCTACCCTTAAATAAAATTTGGAAAACCTACAATATAGGTACAATTATTATTGAGTTACTGTCCGGAAAATGTTTCAATATGAATTAAGTCCCTGTGACCTTGACTTTTGTCCCTGGGGTTTCCAAATCAAAAGAGAACATCAAATACCAAAGAGCTATCAACACATTACATCTTGACAAATGGGCTGATCCACATAAAATTTGGTTAACCTAGGTACAATCATTGTTTAGTTATTGTCTGGACAAGGATTGTCCATAAGATACCCCTGTGACCTAGATCTTTGACCCAGTTTTGACCCAAAACCAATTGGGAACATCC
This sequence comes from Mactra quadrangularis, assembly GCA_025267735.1. Taxonomy (NCBI): domain Eukaryota; kingdom Metazoa; phylum Mollusca; class Bivalvia; order Venerida; family Mactridae; genus Mactra; species Mactra quadrangularis. The sequence goes on from CM046311.1 coordinate 14,480,395, forward strand.
TTGACACATGGGCTACCCTCACATAAAATTTGGTGAACTAAATTCATTTTACTTATTAAATATAGCATTATTTCCATGGTTTGCCATTTTGACTTTGTTAATATATTGATTGAACATTTGAAGTCTCTGCTTGGTAATTTGGTATCTTCTGGATGATGGTTTAACCTTACCCAGGGGCCCCAAAATCAATAGGGAACATCCTTGACACATGGGCTTCTCTCACATGAAATTTGGTGAACTTAGGTACAGTCATTGTTGAGTAATTACCCAGACAATGTTTTTCAATATGATGCCACTGTGACCTTGACCTTTGGCCAAGGTGCCCCAAAACCAATAGGGCATAACCTTGACACATGGGCTACTTTCACGCCAAATTAGGTGAACCTAGGTACATTGGTTGTTCAGTTATTGTATGGACAAGGTTTTTCCATATGATGCCTCTGTGACCTTGACCTTTGGGTCTGGGGCCCCAAAACCGATTGGGAACATCCTTGACACAAGGGCTACCTTCATAAACTTTTGTGAACCTAGGTACAGTAGTTGATGAGTTATTGTCCAAACAAGGATTTTTAATATGGTGACCTTGACCTTTGACCCAGGAGCCCCAAAACCAATAAGGCATAACCTTTACCCAAGGGCTACCCTCACATAAAATTTGGAGAACCTAGGTACATTGGTGGTTCAGTTATTGTCTGGACATGTGTTTCATTGTTTGCCGCTTTGACTTTATAAACATATTGATAGAACATTTGAAGTCACAGCTTGGTAATTTGATATCTTCTGGTCTAAGATTTAAACTTAACCCTGTTTTCCCAAACCTGATGAGGTACATCCTTGACACATGGGCTACTCTCACATGAAATTTGGTGAACCTAGGTACAGTCATTGTTGAGTTATTACCCAGACAATGTTTTTCAATATGATGCCACTGTGACCTTGAACTTTGACCCAGGGGCCCCAAAATCAATAGGGCATATTCTTGACACATGGGGTACTCTTACATAAAATTTGGTGAACCTAGGTACATTGGTGTTTCAGTTATTGTCTGGACAAAGTTTGTCCATATAATGCCTCTGTGACCTTGACCTTTGAACCTGGGGCCCCATAAACCTATAGGGCACATCTTTGACACATGGGCTACTCTTACATAAAATTTGGTGAACCTAGGTACAGGCGTTTTTGAGTTATGGTCCGGACAAGGTTTTTCAATTTGATGTCCCAGTGACCTTGACCTTTGACCCAGGGGCCCCAAAACCGATTGGGAACATCCTTGACACCAGGGCTTCTCTCACATAAAATTTGATGAGCCTAGGTAGATTGGTTGTTAAGTTATTGTCAGGACAAGTTTTTTCCCCATATGATGCCACTGTGACCTTGACCTTTCATGCAGGGGCCCCAAAACCAATAGGGAACATCTTTGACACATGGGCTACTCTTACATTAAATTTGGTGAACTTAGGTACATTGGTGGTTCAGTTATTGTCCGGACAAGTTTTACCTATTTTAAGTCCCAGTGACCTTGACCTTTAACCCTGGGGTCTCAAATCATTAGGGAACCTCCTCCACCCAAGGGCTATCCACAAATAAAATTTTAGGAACCTAGGTATATCCTTTCTTGAGTTATCATCCGGACAAGCAATTGTCCACAGACGGACAGACGGCCGGACCAACAAAATAGTGTTAATGAGGAAAATACATTATGTTGAAAAAATATGTCCGGCTTTATGTGCTCACATAAAGTGTGCCAACATTTGCTGTTTAAGAGCTTCAATTGTCCAAGATAATGTGTCCATCTTCCGCTAGAAAAGGCAGTACCAAAAGCTCATCTTCAATGAGTTTGTTTACCTAGTCACTATCTTAAACCAAGTTCTAAATATTTGTAAATTAATTGTTACATTATATTTTACTAATTTTTTATGAATGAAGGGGTGCTGATTCTAACATTGTTGCTATGACACCTGGAAACTAATTTATATGTGCGTCTGTAAAAAAGTGTCAATTCATTCATTTTGTATACATGTACTATCTATATGCATATCTATTATTTTTTCAGGAAAATTAATCATCACAATACATTGTATCTTTAGGAAAACCTTCAAAATGATGTATTTTATACATGATGAAACAATTTCCTCTGTGAGGTCTCTTGAAATTTTGCAGATACATTTTAGACATATTACACTACTAAAATATATACTAGCTAATACAATATAGAACTAGTCTGTTAACAATAAGAAAGAATTAAACAAATGTGAACTATAAGCATTTTTAAAATGAAAAAACGCAAGCCTGTTTTATAAACCTTTTAATTTTTTTTATAATTTTAACTAATCATGCTCTAATAAGTTGCAAATCAACACTGTCTACAAGAATATGTTTCATAGAAAAAGAAATACTGCATGGTCAACATTGAGATACATGTCCAAGGAATTTCAAACTTGCTTAGACACCATCTGGTCAAGAGTAAAGATTCACACTGTAGGATTGGAGACAAGTTGATTCATTTCTTGTGCTCTAAGTATTTATTATCTGACCGGTGGTAGGTTTAGAGCCTGGGAGCTCGAAATCTCAAATTGAACGCTATATCATTTAGCCAATGCCACATTATAAAGTATTTCTAATACCGAATTTACCACTGGCCTATCTGCTACAACTTAAGCACTGGGCAACTCACAATGGAAACAAACCATCATAAACAATGGGTAATTTACTACTACATAACACCGGGTATGCTTCTACATAAATACTGAGTTAATACTACTGAATGAATGCTGAACAAACCAAACAAATCTTTTTTTTTTATTGGGTTTAACACCGTAGCAACACATTTATAGGTTATATCACGGCGGTCAGATCACCTAACCTAGTTTTCCTGGACCCTTGTCTATAACCAGTACTCATCTACCCTTCCACATGGCCGGCAACTTCTCCATCTACCTTATTAATGGAGGAAAAATCGACATTATTGTTGAATTTTCATGGAAGGGTATAATCGTCCCAGGTAGGATTCGAACCCCCACCCCTTTCGGATAGCTAGATTCAAAATCCCTGTGTGCTACCAAATGTGCCACGGATACACAGTGAACAACCTACTACCACATTAGAAATGGACAGCCTACTACCACATTAGAAATGGACAGACAACTACCACATAAGAAATGGACAGCAAACTACCACACTAGAAATGGACAGCAAACTACCACATTTGAATAGACAGCAAACTACCCCATTAGAAATGGACAGCCTACTACCACATTAGAATGGACACACAACTACCACATTCGAAATGGACACACAACTACCACATTAGAAATGGACACACACCTACCACATAAGAAATGGACTGACAACTACCACATTAGAATGGACAGCAAACTGCAACATAAGAAATGGACAGCCTACTACCACATTAGAATGGACACACAACTACCACATTAGAAATGGACAGCAAACTACCACATTAGAATGGACACACAACTACCACATTAGAATGGACACACAACTACCACATTAGAAATGGACAGCAAACTACCACATTAGAATGGACACACAACTACCACATTAGAATGGACACACAACTACCACATTAGAATGGACACACAACTACCACATTAGAAATGGACAGCAAACTACCACATTAGAATGGACACACAACTACCACATTAGAAATGGACACTCAACTACCACACTAGAAATGGACAGCAAACAACCACATTAGAAATGGACAAACTACCTTACTAGCACTGGACATAACGCCACATTAACACCAGGATCTTGATAAAAAAATCAGCCACCTATTCTGCACTGCAGACACCAGGATCTTGATAATAAAATCAGCCACCCATTCTGCACTGCAGACACCAGGATCTTGATAATAAAATCAGCCACCCATTCTGCACTGCAGACACCAGGATCTTGATAATAAAATCAGCCACCCATTCTGCACTGCAGACACCAGGATCTTGATAAAAAATCAGCCACCTATTCTGCACTGCAGACACCAGGATCTTGATAATAAAATCAGCCACCCATTCTGCACTGCAGACACCAGGATCTTGATAATAAAATCAGCCACCCATTCTGCATTGCAGACACCAGGATCTTGATAATAAAATCAGCCACCCATTCTGCATTGCAGACACCAGGATCTTGATAATAAAATCAGCCACCCATTCTGCACTGCAGACACCAGGATCTTGATAATAAAACCAAAAATATGCAGACACCAAAACAGTGCATGACGGGCAGTCAGACATTAAGCAGTCACAATAGCTGAAAAGGGGCTAAAATCTTTGACAAAGACTACCATGTTTCAACAGTAAAGAAACAATATGAAAATCATACTTATCAAGCCAACACAATTTAACACTTCAACCATTTTGAGCTTTTGATCACTTTTATATATATCCTGCCTATTCAACTCATTTTGCTTCAGCTTAAGCAACCACCTACTGCAACAATAGTATTGCTCGTTTTTTCTCAACTGTCAAAACATGAATAACTTCAGGGTGACTTTGTGCTCTTTGTCTAACACTTGTGATATTGAGATAGTGTGTAATCATTCACCGTGAAATTATTCAAACTTTGACAGTTTAGAAAAAACGAACAATAAGTCTTTTTTCTTCAACATAATGACTGTGGATGCAGACTTTCTACAGTAAGAATTTAGGTTAACTTGTGAAATGGTAAACTTTTTTATCAGCCAAAGAGGTATGCATTGAATAACAGATTAACCTGATGCTACACAGAAGTTTATCAACAATGCTTTCTTTAGTTTATGTAATAAAGGCAATTGAATAAAAAACACAATTCATAAGCATTCAAATAATAACTTTTTATTTAACAAAGCCTATGTCAGTTCCTCTAACAAACAAGATCAATATATCAATCGCCTAAATACTTAGCAGTTACACAATGTTATCAACTAAAAGTTAAACTTCTAATCTAGGACAAGGTCAAAATTTAAGTCACCTGATACCAAGGATTTATTATACATCTCAAACTGTACATGTCAAAATTTAAGTTTGTAGCTCCATGGATAAGTATGTAGGTCACTATGTAATAATATAGGAAGCAAGAAACATCACTAGGTTAAAATCTAGGCAGCTGTCAAAATTTAAAACTATTTCAAATTATATATATGGTGCAAATTTAAGTCTTAAAAAACCAATTAAGTAGATCAGTAGCTCGAGATCATAAATTTAGCAAACTTCATTGCAGTGTACAAGGGAATCCTACTTCCAAAATATTTAAGCTCTAAGCCCCGTGGTTACAGAAAAGATTTTTCAAAGTTTTTCTTTAAATTTCTACATAACAATAGTAAGCCCTGGGACAGGGCCATTTTGACTCCAGGGATACTTGGTGGTGTGGTTCCAAAGAAGACTTAGAACGTTTTCCTAGAGCAGGGTCATAATGAATAAAGCAATCTTGGCAGTCATCACTATAAGATGCTTCATGAAAAATTATTAAGCTCAGGGTCTTGCGTTTTGGTATAAGTTTTATTTTTAATTTTATCCCTATTTATGCCTTTCTGAAACAAAGTTCACTCCAAGACAGGGTTATTTTGATCCCAGTGACCATGATTTAAGTTACCTTGGAAGAAGTCATCTAGATGATGCTTCATGCTTCTTGGCCTTATGAAGAAAACTTTTGAGAAGATGCACATTGAAAACCCTATTTGGGGCCTTAAGGACACATGATGCGATTGTCCGGAACAATTGAGCCATTTTGGTAAATCTTTACCCAAAATTAGTAAAAAACTACTCAGTGATTTAGGAGATGTTGTTTGAATGACAAGTCAACACATCAACGACGGACAAATGACCATAAAAAACCTCACCTAGTCACTTCATGACTGGCAAGCAAAAATGGCTTATATGAAACAAGAAAAAAATACAAATTTAATACATAAGAAGAATACTGTGGAATCATTAAATTTTGCTGTTTTGTATTTTTCAACATGAAACTCAACTTAAAACTTTGCTTGTTAATAGCATTTAAATTTGTAGAATGACTCAACCACAAAAATTAATGCCCTGTGAATATTAATGGTTCCACAGTATCTCAATATAAACATATAACGAATATCTGTTTCATAGTAATTTGTCTGGCTCTAACTTTCCAAACTTCGGAATGTACAACTATACCAATTGAATTAAACATTATAGAATCAAGCTAATTTTCTTATTCTAAATGATACATTGAAAACAATTTGAAATATTCAGAAAAAAAACCTGCAATTTGAACACTTATTTCACTACAAACAACAAATGATAATTTCAAAATCAAAGCAAGGTCTTCTCAGCAAGGTCTTATATAATATGTCTGCAGCTAAAAGTTAAAGGGTTTTCCGAATTCATATTATACATGTCTTAAACAAAACAAAGCATAAAATCAGAGAACTGATGACATCGAATTACTCATTTTCCTTATTTTTAGCCGATTATTATATTTTGCTCTGAACAGATTCTCATCAAATGAAAACAGCCCTCAATCTTCAAGTCAGATATATGGATTGAAACTAATAAAACAGATATCAATATTCAAAACAAACAAAAAATTAATTAAAAACAACTCTTTTGAAATTCAAATCTGAGCAATGGCGATTGTTTTACTTGGTCAAACAATGATTAGGTATCGGAACAAAAGTTTGGACATTTAGAAAAGTATTCAAACGAAAAAAATGGCCAGTAATTTGATAAGAATTATGCATATCCCCTGTTATATTGGTACATGAAAATATACTAAATATTTACCGACATTTTTGTCCAGTATTACCACCCTTTTAGGTGGTGCGTAAAAGGCCTTTAATTAACACTACTACTGCATTTGTTGAAAATGCTTTGTTATCACATCAAGCTACACTAAATAGTAAGAATTATTACGCCCCAGGTTGGCTTCAATTTGACCCTGTGGGTCATTGAACAACATTGGTAGAGTGGTATTAGACAGCCACAATGCTACCAATAAAATATCCAAGTTCAGGGCCTAATGAATTCGGTGAGGAAGATTTTTGAAGATATTGTAAAATTATCAAAGCCTATTTTAATATTATAAAATATATAAGCTCTTGGCCTAATGGTTTTGAAGATGAAGAATTTTAAAGGGTTTTACTGTATGATTTATTGCCACAAACACACACATCCACGCACGTCTATTGTTATATGGCACCTCATATACATGCTGTGGTGCCAAAATAAAAATTTAATAACTAGTCAAACACTTTGACAGCTATAGAGATAGATGCTTAGGAAACAAATATCCACTATACAATAATCAAGATTTCCAATATTAAAAAAATAAAAACAAACATTCTGTATTTGACTGTTCATACCCCTGTAAAAGGCAGAAAAAAACACCAATACGTTGACTTCTTTAAGTAAAATATCTGGACAAATACTTATCATTTTGATTTAAACTGAACAAATTATAGAACTGAAACAGAATTAACAAAAAAAAACTAAAGAGGAAGTTACAGCTTTTCTTTACAGCTTCATCTTTAACACTTCCCCCTTTGTGGTAAAGTGAATGTCAAACAAATGTCTTAATTATATTATAAGGAACTAGTCAATAATGGTTCACCATGTATGCTACAAGATACTATGCTACCTCATTCAAGATTTTTCCTTTTGGCGACAATCAAATGAGACACTTTCTTTTATTGTTTCCCAAGACCTTTTCCAAATTTCTCCATTGGCAGCTTTGCTTTTGTTAATTGCCAAAATACAATCTTTCATGCCTGGACACTTTTTGTTTGTTTTTAATTCAATGTAGTCTTTGAAATACATCTGGATTTCTTCCATTTCTTTTTCATTCCAAGGAACACGGACCACTGCAATAAAACAACATATACAATAACAGACAAGGTGGCTACAGAGCCAAGTATAAAAAATTACAAATGGCAAATCTAGCCATATTTATGAAAAAATATAGGTTCTTTGGCACTGCACCTTACCTTGAGTAATGGCTAGGTCAATAGGTATGAAAATTTTTAAAGGGAATCAACTCAGAAGTTATGGAACATGTTTTCGATACTTTTAGTTACTAGTATGTCCTTAAGTTTAGTCATGTAGAAAGGATGCCACAGCAAGTATCCCCTATATCCCCTGACAACAGTCTGGCTACGTTAGAATCAATATGAACTAGAACCTTTCCTAAATATGGTGACTCATACCGATCTCCCTCCCCTTTAATCTATTCACATAAGCATACAAGATCTCCCATAAAGTAGAGCAACAAAAATGCACCAAACAAAAACATACCTCTTTTGCAACATAAGAAATGGACACACAACTACCACATTAGAAATGGACAGTAAACTACCACGTTAGAATGGACAGCAAACTACAACATTAGAAATGAACAGCAAAACTGCAAGATAAGAAATGGACACACAACTACCACATTAGAAATGGACAGTAAACTACCACGTTAGAAAGGACAGTAAACTACCACATTAGAAATGGACACACAATTACCACGTTAGGAATGGACATCAAACTACCACATTAGAAATGGACAGCAAACTACAACATTAGAAATGACCAGCAAACTGCAACATAAGAAATGGATACACTACTACCACATTAGAAATGGACAGCGAACAACCACATTAGAAATGGTCATCCTTAAGGCTGTAACGATTCACCGAAGCATCGTGAGATAGTATTCGCGACTGTCCAAAATGGGTGTATCGAATCGCTTCCTAAAAAATCGCGATTCAGAGGGCCTTTTAGTTTACAAGAAATCAGTTAAAACAAAAATACAATATACATTTGTATCCATAGCATTTAACATGCAATTGCAATCTTTGTTTGTTAAAAAGATATGGATCGCAAGACCAAATGTCTGGTAGCAATTTCAATAACAATATTACTAAAAAATGGATAATTGAACATAAAAATTGCAGTTACAAGCAATTTATTATTTGGACCCAAAAACTTCAGCCGAGAGTCCACAATACGCATTGAATTTTTATCCACGCTTGTAACAATAATAGACAATAGGACTTATGTGTAAGGCGTCCTCTAAAAAATCAATAGAGCTACATATATGACGGCTTGATAAAATTAATTACGTAATCAAACGGTTGCAATGAACAAACACATGACAAACTTTGGTGAACATTGATTGAGGAAGATAACACTCTTTTTTATGTTTGCCGATAAGCAGATAATTGTTATCAATTATTAGCATGTTGTGTGCCTCTTCAAATAGCAAAATTAGTTGATTTTTTAATAAACTAATTCCTTAAATTCCACTAGAAACAAACAACTTTGTCATTATTTTACAACAAATAAAGTTATTTGTATTTTATTATTCACACTGTGGTATTCCATTTCGTAATCAAAGCACTGGAGTGCTGGAGGAACGATGTCCTGAACTTATTTTTTGATTAAAGAATATATAATTATGTATATCATCTATAAAATAATGTATTAAGTATCAATTAACAGAATTTAACTAAAGCATAGCACTAGACTTCTCAAGTGGTTTGCTCATGACAAGGTTTATCTTACTTTATCAAACAAAATAAACCAGTCAAAAAATTAATTTTCATCACATTTTAGGGTCATGTACAGCAGCCATCTCACCAAACCAAAGATTATTCTGGACTATTTTCTTTAACCACAAGGAGCTGACAACTTCTCATTTTTGGTTATTAATGGGATTTTTTAACGAGATCGTTAATATTTTCATAATTTTTTTTAAAGATTTGGTGTGGAATGACAAGCTGCATTTTTTTCACAAAAACATCGACTTTCTAACAATTCATTTAAGGTTTTCCCCCAAGTACTTAGCTCTTTTGCATCAAGCTACATTCCCATTTTTGTTCACGAAATTTAAGTCAAATTAACGTTTTGCACTTGCAATTTATTCACATTTAGAATTACTCTAAGAATTGTCTATTTCCTATAAATATTTGCTTAAAATTCCGTACAAAATTATACATATTCATTCCAAATTATAATCAAACTGTATAACTTAAAATCGCTCAAGTAAACTTTTAATGTGACACTTTGAAGACAACAACGTCATATCGCCGGTAAGAGTATTGGTCATATCCAAAATGGCGGGTGTAATAACAATTGGATAAGTCACGTCGGTAAATATTTGTTTATTTCGAGTAATAATGAATTTAAACAAGTTTTTCGACGTTTTAAAATTCAAACATACGCATGTTATTTGACTTTCGTAACTCTAGCCAACCCTGGTAGGGTTGTCTACAGTTACGGAACTTCCGTAACTCTAGAACCTGGACCTAGAGTTACGGTACCGTAACTCTAGCCACTGCCTTAATTGTAACGTTGACGTTGTGTTTTAGATATGCACAGAACGGTGCGCACAAAAACTACCAAAATCGTCCTTAATGTATTGACATAAGTATCATAATATAATACGATCATTTAATATTGTTTATAACTATCGGATGATGTAATTATGCTACGCATATAACAGGCATTGTCAAAAACATCGTAGGCCCTTTTTACTCCAACAAGTAATCTTTGCAGTTGTCACGGTCTGAGTTGTCTACGGTTGAGTTATCCCGTCTCCATTGCAAAATTTGTATGTCCTGAGAGTAACCTCCCTTTTCCTGAAGAGTTTCAAGAACGACAACACAAGCCAGCGTTGTATTACATTTAAATGAGATGTTAATGAGTTTCACGCTTGAACTACACCTCTTTGTCTATGTTGAAAATTGTTGAAGCGTGAAAAGAGTAATCTTATACTTTCTTGTTACCATTGGAACGATGTCTTAGGACATCGTCCCAAAAATAAAATTCCGTCAATCATTATTTCGTTATGTCATACATTTTCGTGACCCACCCTATGGCTTTTTTAATTTTATGATTGTTTGATTATAATATCATAATTTGTGCTTGCATTCATATTAAATTTACAATTTACATCGTATCGCGATTAATATCGTAATCGCGAGGCATATATCAGATACATATTGTATCGCGACCTTGGCCACGATACGCAGCCCTAGACAGCCTACTATCATGTAAGAAATGGACAGCAAACTACAACATAAGAAATGGACACACAACTACCATATTAGAAATGGACAGCCTACTACCACATTAGAAATGGACAGACAATTACCACATTCGAAATGTACAGACAACTACAACATTAGAAATGGACAGACAACTACCACATTAGATTTAGAAATGGACAGCCTGCAACAACATTAGAAATGTACAGCCTACTACCACGTTAGAAATGGACAGATAACTACCTAACCCTTCACAATAGCACTTTCTGCTCAGGTGAGCTAAAAAGTAAAAATGTATTAAAAATAATCTATTAGACAGAAATGTGATAACAACAGAGCATAAGGCTCAGTTTATTACTAATTATAATAAGGTTCTACCATTCCCAAACATTAATTTAATAGATTTCGATACATCAGCCATAGAGGTCATATGAATAAAACAAACAGAACGGCACCTCAAAATTCCCAAAAAAGGCCTAATACTCTGCAGATATTATTTCTGAGGTATTCTGCTAGGCCACATAAAACACAGAAATAAATAAGTCAATGCCAAAATAGTCACTTATACAGTAGCTCAATGATATTTCTTAATGATTCACAAATTAGCATAAAATATAAGCATTTCAAAAGCATTTCTTTTTTTATTTGAAAATAAAGACAATCTTACCAATATGTTGTGCCTTTGTGACCAAATTCAAAAATATAGCTATCATCCTGTACATGATCAAGATTCCCAGTTGAGCAATTTCCTCTGTAAAGGAATAAAGGATCTCCCTTGTCAGGGTGGCCACGGAAATTCTAAAATGAAATTCCCTGATAATTCCCTGATTTTTCCCTGACGTAACGGTATTATTCCCTGATCTTTGCAAGGCATACTTGTACTGTTAGTTATGTATAAATTATCCCTGTATAGCTAAACCTTCACCACTTTGTATTTATTTACTCTTGATCGAACTTTTTTTGTAAACAAAAAAGGTTGACATGTATAATTTGGCTCAATATTCATTCTATGATGTGATTGTCCCCCTATATCATACAATAAATATGTTATCAATCAGATATGCTTTAGTCTGGAAAATGCTTATCAGTGACACACATGTCTCTTCATCATGTATGTATCATACATTAGGTGTATAACAAAAATTGGTTGCATACATTCTGTTTAAAACTTTGATTTGAGGCATTCCTTGTAAATTTGCTAATATGAATGCTCCCTGAATGAGAATTTTTGTACTATATAGACATTCAATTTAAATACAAGATATAATGTACGTATCATGTGATAAGTCTAATGTTCCTAGTGCTTCCAGTCCTGTTTTATAAATAACTTGTGACTTATTAATTAACCTTTATAAGCGATGGATGAATTTCATTAAAATAATGTATACTTTAGAACATTTGAAAATAAGAGTCACTTCTTTCATTTTAACCGGTCATCTAGTTTGTCAAAATTTATTCTAAGCATCGGTTTTCTTTTTTTCTATGATGAATGTAATAGAAAAATAATTATTGAATTTTATCTGACAATTGATAAAAGTTCAGCCCATGAAATAATCTTGATCAAAGACAGAACAAATAAGTCAAAAAGCGTTTTTATTTCAATTGATAGTGAAATTCCCTGATAATTCCCTGATTTTAGGCAAATTTTAAAATTCCCTGATTTTTCCATACAGGGATTTTTTTTGGGGCATTTTCCCTGTTTTCCCTGTTTTCCAGAGTCCGTGGTCACCCTGCTTGTCCAAAACACATCTTGAAAACACACCATATCCTTCAAAGACACAAAGAAATATTTACAACAAACAATTTTTGAAGACTTGCTCAACACAATACTGTTTCAAAATTTTAAGTAACAAATTCCCCTCTGTCATCCTAACAATTTGGAAGTTGTGAAAGATAGTAAACAGTAAGTAGTAAAGCTTTCAGCAAAATTTTGTTTTCAATCAAATTAAATTTTCTTGTGCCCTAGCCTGATTTGTTAATGTCCTATAGTAAAGGGCAAAATAATCAACTAGCCCGACTATATAAAATTGGTAGTTCTCACTAGCCAGAATCAATTTTCACTTGTCCCGGGCTTCAGCTGGTGGTTAATTCAATGACTGTATCAATTACGTAGGATTGGTCTTTATGAACCATATTTTGACCCAGGCTTCAGCTTGCAAATTACATGTAACATGTCTTGATCTAGCTTCCCGAAAGGGGTACAGGTTCGAATCCTACCCAGGACTATTATACCCTTCCTTGAAAATTCAACAATAATGTTGATGTTTCCTCCATTAATAAGGTATAGGAGAAGTTAACAGCCTTGTGGAAGGGTAGGTGAGTACTGGTTATAGACAAGGGTCCAGGAAAACTAGGTCAGGTGAGCTGACCGCCGTGATATAACCATGCTTTGGTTCATCATAACTAAGTTTCTATTGATTTCAAATATGTACCTGTCTCTTCATTAACTTTTTTAATGTAGAAATCTGGAGGATCAGCCTCTAACAATTCCAACAAATTAACATGCTTTTTGACTTCTTTGCTTGATCTTGTAGACCTCATACTGAATAAATTGTACCTAGAACACAATACAAACATTAAGTGTGTGGGTTAAGTACGCTGGAACCTCGCTTAAAGACCACCCCGATTCAAGGACCACCCCGTTAAAAAGACCGGTTTTGAAAAGAACAAAAGTTTTGGCTCTTTTTTAATGGTCTTTAACCCCGAAATTAGGACCACCCTGCTACTCCGTAATACGACCACTTCTTGCTGACAAAACTCTTTAATGTGTGAGCATTTTGACCCCGCTAAAAAGACCACTTATAATTCGTGAAATATTCGGCGAGCGACCGGCAGTCTGACTATGGTATATGCTTTTCACACCTGTGTAGATAATACACTGCACCTATTGTTCGTTAACAAAACATGTCAAACTGTTAGATAACTAATAAATAAAAGGGTATTAACACGCCTGTTTGACTAACAATGTGACACTTGCATTATCTAGGTGTCATTTTCCTACTCAATACAGACCATTTAAATTGAAACTATTGAAAATATTTGATAAAACAACAAAATTACTCTAAAACGAAAGTAGACGCATCACGTGATACAAATACTTTTTTAATGTTAAATTGAGTATCGCAAATCCGAAATGGAAGCTCTTGAGAATAAATTCAACGGAAAGATCAAATGTTTGCTTGTCTAACTCTAATCAGTTAATTCGGCCTAGGGAAATAGCCGATTGATTTCGATTCGAGAGCGTCAGCACTGAATTAAGTCCGGTATACGGTCTGGTAGGCGATATAGTTCATTTTGACCGTTTCCGTACGTGATCGCCGATACATACATTATGTACTGTTGAAAAATAAAAAAGTTGAACACAAATATTTTTTATACATAAAATTATTCATGATATCATTTGAAAATCTTATGCAATAATGCAAAAACTGTTCTCTTGATTATGACTATTAAGAAAAAGCTAATTACACCCACTACGCTTTCAAATGATTCTTTAAAGCAAGAACTCTTTATAACCCGTTATATAGGGCCCTTGTTTAAAGTTAACAAAGTCAGACAATCTTTGTACTATGAATTATGCTAGACCAATTTATCCGGTAATAAAACCACCTCGCTAATAAGACCACTTTTTAAAAGAACAGTCAGTGGTCTTAATAGAGGGGTTCCAGTGTAAACAAATCTGTAAACAAAGAAACTCTTATTCTTGTTCATCATTTGAAGGGTTGTATCTACTACACTGCAATATACTATTATCATATTTTAAATATTAGAATATCCAAAACATAGAATTATAACATAAATTTGACCAAAAATATCTGATGTAAACCAGAGGACAATAATAGTCCTCTATCTTTTATCTGCCCACCTCCCACTTATTCTGATTTCGCAAATTTAAAAACTGGAAATGTGGTACAATTATGCCACAAGTGTATGCAATAAATATGGAAGCAGCATGCAAAATATCTAAGCTCTGGACCCTACAGTTTAGAGGAAGAACGCTTTCCCTATAAAACTCTATGTTAAATCATGTTGCCACTGGGTAAAATTTGACATAATTAGAACTATCAAGGTGAATTTTCATTCTAACTATAAGAAAAATATCTAAGCTACTGTATTTGTGATTTAACAAGAAATTTTAACGTGTAAAGCCCCTGTGTGAAGGTCAATATCAACCTGGGGGAGGGAATGATCTGAACAGTCAACTAGTCAGCTCTTTATGCATATCACCTTAACTCTACAAATTGTGATTTCTAAGAATATTTTTATTGACTTCCCTATAAAACTCAATTCAACCCCTGGGGTAATGATTTAAACAATCTTGGTAGAGGTCCACTAGTCAAAGGTACATGAAAAATATTTAAGCTCTTGGCCTTTTGGTTCTTATGAAGGTGATTTTTTAAGTATGCTTTAAATCTCCAAAATGCATTAAAAGTAGCCACAGTAGGCATTACAGGGCACACAAAAATGAGAATTAACATTTCAGTTAATTCCTTCTAAGGTACTTTTAACAAACCTTCTGTTTATAATTTAAAAATAACTCTCATGTAATAATGATTAATACCCCATCAAGGTGGACATCTGAAAACCCCTTTAAGTATGGACAAACAATAATACTTTAGTTCCAGGGGGAAGATAAAACAGGCAGAAATTTGGGAACCCCATAAAATATGGGCAATGACAACAGTCTAGTATCAAGCACATAATTATGAAGGCAGGCATCATGAAAACTGCATTGATACTTGACAAGAATTAACTTGTTTAAAGTTTCATGAAGACAGAATTGTAAATTATGAAAATTTAACTAAATTGAAAAACTTAAGCCTAATTGTTAACAAACCCGGCACCCAGACGCCCGCCCAACCACTTGCACATTTTTTGCTCTAATACTTTTTGAGATATCGCACAAAATCAATTATCAAAATTTTTAAAGGGGCAATAACTCAAAAAATATAACAGTAAGAGTTATGATTCCTTTGCACTGCACTTAAATTTTTCGGCCATTGAACATGCAAACCAATTTCAAGTCAATCTAACAAATATGACTTAGTTATAGACCTGACAAAGGAGCTGCTCATCCGCCCACCAGGGAGTTTCACGTAATATGTCCTGTCTTTCAACAGGCGTATAACAATTCATTGACTATTTTAATATTCAAACTGCAATAACACCTTGTCATCCATATAAAGTTCTAAGGAATATAATTTCCAATTGAATAGAATGACCTGGAGATGTTTTTCTCTCATACAACAAGCAAACAGCAAAATTCAATGAAAACTGATTACCTGTTATCATTTACAATTGAAAATATTCATTATACTCCAGTCTCCTTATTTTACAACCAAGTCTCTTGTATTGTAACCAGTTTATATAAAGGGGGTCTTTTGTGTAGTCTACATGAGGTCTTAGTGAATATCCATGAATTTTTTTTGAGTTTCTGTGACCTCTATGTTGCTCATCAACCTTTGAACTCACTGAATAAAAATTGTTGCTTGCTGTTGATTGTACGTCCTTTTTTGAATGCACTGTTTTGGAATTTATTTCTTTAACCCTATCATTTTTATCACTATTAACACATTCAGAAGATCTGTTCCCACTCTTTAATAATTCTCTCTTTCTCAGTTTCTGAGCATTCTTTCTTTTCTTTTGGAATTTTTTTTTTGACAGCCTGACTGATGCCTTCCCATATATGTTTGAACAGCTATTTTAAATTTCTAAATATTAAATTACGAAGACCAGCATTTTCACAAGGAAAAAGTCAACTTTCATTAATTTCATAGATAGCTCTGCTACTTTATAGCTTACTCTAAATATACAGGACAAAATGTGACCAGAATCAGAGTCAAAACCCATGAAAATCAAGGTTACAGTTAATATTTGCGTTTTTTTTACCTTACGCAAGAAAGGCTTCAATGCCATTTTCTTGACAAAATGCAATTATCTGATACAAATCTCTGGCAAAATAAGGCTCTATAGCAAAGATCTGATCAATATGTTCTCCATTCAGGATGTAAGTATGTAACCTACAAGCTATGTTCTTTTCCAACAAAAACGACAACAGTTGTATTAATGAAAGAGATTTAACACATACTTGCATTCTTACTGACTATTCAAAAACAATATGGCCGAACTAAAACTTCCTGTCACAGCTCTCAAAGGATGGACACTGACATTACATGCTCTTTCAGCATAAAAGTACATTTTCTCAAGCCTCATATGCATTGTTTAAGTGCCCATCATTTGTGGGGTTAAATGCTCAATATTTAGTTGTACTAAGTACATGTGTTATAAGGATAAACACTTTAAAATGTTTTTTCTGCATCATATTTCTAAGTTTTTATGATTATAATGTCCAATATTAATGGGGTACTAAGTTCATGCCTTATGAGGCAGAATACAGAAGCTATAATTCACATGCTTTTTTCTGCATTAGTGCATTGATGTGTCCAAGCTTTATGAGGTTTTATGTCCATTATTAATGAGCTAACAAAAACCAAACTTTATTAAGCATATATATATAATCCAACCAATTAATGGGCAAGTCATGTAGAGGTGGGTAGTATTACCAAGATTTTAAAAAGATTTTTTACACAAATACAGTGCTCAAGATATGCGTTGTTTTAACGTCTTGACCAGGGAAGACAAATTTATTTAAATACTACCGGGTATGAATACGCGGACCGAAATATATCATAATGTAACAAACGGTAACTCTATTAAGCTTATAACGTTTTTACTGGCATTTAGCCTTTCCCAAAATGACGTCAGTAACACTAAGTGAATTGTTTTTGTTTAAGTTGCTAATAAAGAATCATGGCGTTGATAGTTTTCTGCTAGTGAGCGTTGACGACGCGATGATTCGTACCAATAATTATGTCTAAACAAAGGAATTTAATTGATTGTATTGTTGAATTAAAAAGGCATTAATCTAATCTTTAATTATATATCAGATTTGCGACTTCACGATGAAGTAGCACTTAATCTTATTGATTCGTTGTCGACTAGTATTGCACACGAGCGCGAGCACCAGATTCACTTACAAAAAAAAATAATTATGGAGGCTACATTACACGATTTTCACCTGCCATTCAATGATATTGTGTTTATCTAGGCTGTTTATCATAAACTAATGTGGGATAAAGTAAAAGATGACCTGGATTTGCCAAAACTATGTTCGTTTTTGGGACGAACCATCTGAAGACGAATGTGACTGGGGTGGGGACAGATCGTCTTGTCGGAGAATAGGGGAGAAATCGTCTTGTACTTTTGTCCAAGAAAACTTTTTTACCACATTTTTCAACATTGGTGGGTACAATACCCACTGTAAAAAGTCACTGAACATGCTGGACAAAATAGAGTTATGTTAAAGTAGCAACCACTGCACATGTGCGAACTTGTTTATATTCATTATAACTCGAAATAAACAAATATTTACCGACGTGACTTATCCAATTGTTATTACACCTGCCATTTTGGGTATGACTAATAAACTTACCGGATGTTTAACATATGGCGATATGACGTTGTTGTCTTCAAAGTGTCCCACACTTAGTTTACATTTCAAGAGCGATTTGTTATATAGAGTAGGATTATAATTTGGACCGAATTTGTCTGATTTGGACAAAATTAATATCTTCTTATTAAATTGACGATTCTTTAGTATTTTTCATTAAAACAATTTATTTGTCCTGTAAGAAAAAACGGCAATTTTCAAATGCAAAATCGTCCTTATTTTTGGACAGAATCAAAAGCTAAATGTCTTCAATTTGACAATGTTGATAAATGATATATTTTTACATTGTCACTTTTAAAAGCGGTGATCTTTATTTAAAACATTGACAAAAATCGGCAATTTCCCACAAGATTTGCATACTAAAGATCAAATCACGGCGTTTTACTTGTAAACATGTATATTGTATGATAAGTACACTGAGCTTTTTTGGTGGAATTAGCGAATTTAATTGAAAAGATAAAAAAAACGCGATTTTTTTACTGAATATATTCTGAGTTTTTAGTAAAATTGCTGACATTTGGTTATGAATATCTTTTTTAACGTGATCATTTATATTTTCGTTAAAATTTTAAAGATTTGGTGAGGAATGACAAGCTGGATTTTTTTAAGACAAAACATCGATTTTTAAACTATTCATTTAACTTTTCCCCCAAGTACTTAGCCCTTTTTATCAAGCTAAATTCCCATTTTTGTTTAGGAAATTTAAGTCTTTAACGTTCGAAAATCGGCGACTTTCTTGCTAGACACTTGCAAACTATTCACAATTAAAATTACTCAAAGAATCAACTTTTTCCTATTAATATTTCCTTTCAATTCCGTACAAAATTATATATTTAACGAAACTTCTAAGTACTCCGATTTCAGTATTGTAGGAAGTCATATTATTCATCATGAAAGTCTGATCGATGATGGGAATGTGTATTGGACCATACTGACATTGTCGAATTATTTTGATTGAACAGAAAATTAGCAACTATAAGTATTATTTTGCAGGTAACGCACCGTTTGGCAAAAGACCTATGGCAATTTCTCGTTCTTGAAGAGACATTCGAGCCATTTTTTGTTTTACGTTGCGCATATCAACACACTAATGATTTTCACTAAACTGACACGGTGCAATTTTTGCACGATAAGCATGTGTGCATTTCCACTTTTCTGCACATGCACGACAAAACCAATTTCGCATCGATTAAGAAGCATGAAAACCATGCAAGCAGACGACAGTAAAGTCCTATACACATTTCCATTAACGATCGGACATAAATGATGAAAAAAGAAAATTTCTGACAACATTGAAATCGGTGTACTTAGAAGTTTCGTTAAGTATACATATTCAGTCCAAATTATCATCACACTATCGCTCAAGTAAACTTATTATGTGACACTTTGAAGACGACAACAACATAGGTACATTCAGACATACTTCAGGTTTGGACTTATTAATAAACATAGGCGATGGAAAACCAGATATTGGAAGGCTAGGTTGCAAGTAACCTGGATTTGTTATTTCTATTCAGGTGAGGTTTGAGAACAGGTGAATACAATACAATACAATAATAAAATAAATAAAGATCACTGATTGTTGCTAGTTAAAGTATGGTGGAGTAACCAGTTTTGTGACAAGTTTTCAGGGCATTTTTTTTCTTTTGCATCAGTAGCATGTGAGAACATTCGTTCATGTACGTCGTCACCTTTACGATTGCTAATCCAATGGGCCCCGTGTGGGTTCGAATCCCATCCTCGTCGCCAGTGTTGTTGTTCAGTTATACAATACTGAGGCTGGCAATAGGTTATACAACAATAAATAATACAAATTAGAGATGCAACGCAAAATATCAATCGAGCTCAAAATGCACGTCAATATACCTTGGAATGTTGAGCTGGAGGGAACACTACAGTAAGCATGCGCGCGCGCCCTCTACAATTCAGGTCTTGACTAAAACCCGGACCATACCGGTACAAAAACAATCTGTTGCGAATGCAACACTTTTTTTTAAAAAAAAACGTTGATTCAATGTAGATAACCACGTTCATTACAAAATTTAATTGATCTGTTTCCATAATACCCCCGAAAACTTGTTATACCATCCTAAGTATGAAAGTGAAAAACACCCCTGAAAAGTACAGCCTACCGGTTCGAGGCTTTGCAAGTACGAATCGGTTTTATTTAATTTGACATAATTTCGACATGGAAAAGGTAGACAACAGTTAAGGAACCTAGAAAATCACAAGAATAAGATATTTCTATAACAATGAATTAAACAGATACTTACTCTCTTGAGGCGATTGTGATTTAACGGTCCAACTACATAGTGTGGTCTTTCAAGATGGCCGATGGCGTCTCGATCACTGTTGAATGCGCATGCGCGATTTTCGAAGACAGCCGAGGGGGTACCAAATTTATTTTTTCGAAGTAATGCAAGGGAAATAACTCGTATTTAGAATATTGGACTTCGGACACGTTGCGTGTCCAACTTTATGTGGAAAAAATATTTAGGTGTTTAAACAGTAGAATTCCCCACAAAGACTGGACAGAGCGTCCAATCGTATGGTTTATGTGGAAAAGCCCTTAAACCAAAAAACCACATAAACATGGAATATACAGCAGTCCATTCCACACGAACCTTAGATGTTGGCGCGGCCGGACGGACGGACGGACAGACGGACAACATCATAACATAATACGACCGTTTTTTTCAAAACGGGCGTATAAAAATCATTAATTTAAAGAGGAGAGCATGATAGGAGTTCTTTTTCAAGTTCAATTTAAATAGACAGTTAGTTTGTGCTAAAACTTGTTCCGAAAAAGCATTAAGTACAAAGAAACATAAGCGTGAAATTAACAAATATTTGTAACATGATCATGCAATCAATTCCTTCTAAAATCCCAAAAATGAATTTTTATATTACATTTCATTCAGTTTATGACGGGGTTAAGATCTTGTCTAACTGTCAGCTGTATGGGACACCACCAAGAGTTTAAAATTCAACAACTGGGATTCACACCAATCAGGATTATGCAGGTTAGATAAATATACATGCATAGATATTTTAACATCCGATAAAAGTAGTATGATGATAATTGTGATAATCATTTTACTAGGGCAATGTATGACTTCAGTTGAACTCCTGTCAATCTTGCAGACACGTACTGCTTCTTACGTACATCATCTAAGCTGTAAAATAATGGATTAACCAATTTTCATCCTAAAAACAATCAGCATTTGTGTTATACAACAAAACAATATCATTTACAAACAATAACAGTTTAAAAATACGTGCAAACAAAAGTATTTCATTAATTGATTTAACATGAATTAGCTTATAACTCTCAGATCTATTCTTTTAACACTTGACGTTTACATGTTTCTCAATCTATCTTTTTCTCTTTTTTTCTCACCTGTTTTAACTAGTGCCTTTCTTTCACTAGATCTTTCTGTACTTGGATTTGTTTGATTTTATTTCTAGGCCAAAGATTGTTTAAACTTAGATCGGTTTCATCATAGTCTCAACATAAGCAACATCACTCGGCAAGTCAGGGGCTGCTGATGTTTGCTGTATCACCATGGGAGTTGCTATCCTTAATTTCTTATTAGCAGTGTAGCCATATTCTGATACTGTAGGGCGTTTATAATTGGCAACCGTAGCTTTTTTCCATACCAAAAACTGTAGTCAACAATGTTGAAGATGAAGAACATAACAATCATCTGAAGGTGGTAAACGCCTAGGCTTGGCATTTTTATTTTTTCAACTCTTGATGATTCAAAGATTTACATTATTGACCCCCTTACAATCTACAACAAGTCGTGCCTAAACTGCAATATGGTCACAAGTCAGATCAGGTGAATTACCAATGCTGACCGTATCATTTACCATATCTGAATTTTTCATTGATTTAAATTCTGACCTATACCAATACCTAAAACACTTCTAGTGTCACAGCTAGAGCTAGATATGCAATAAGATGCGGTGAGATTTACTCATGTAACTGTAAGTATTTGATTCACGAGATTCACAAAATTCAAGATGGCGGTCCACGCCGTAACCAATTTATCGTCGATATGTTTTATGTGTTAGTAAAAATGTATATTGCGACCTTTTAGTGTTCGTTTTTGTGTGTGAATATTTAACAACAATTTAAGCAACAATTAAGGTAAGAGAATAGTAAAACCTTTCATGCATTGGTACCTGGGTAGCGGTGTTTCAATGGTGCATTTGTAGCCGATGAATATCATATTGAGGCTCTTAGACTACAAATCTGTACCATCAAATGCTTTAATTAACTTTTTGAAAGAAATAAATGTTTATAATAAGATATAGAGTTTTACATCATTAATATAGTTGAATTATTAGTATCATCAATGGGTAATTCTACAGAAACTTTCACTTTTGGACTGACAAGTTTAATTTATTTTACTACATGATTTTATGACAATTGTTATCGGGCGGATAGGTGCAACACTGTAAGTTAGTTATCCTAGGTTTGCAACAATAGCAATTCATTTATTCTATTAATATCTTATGTAAAAGATTGGCTAGCAACAAAAATATTCACTACCGCAACGCTATGTTTTTCTTGAATAAAATGACTAGTAATAAATATTTTTTATTCAAAACAAGCTGATGTCCCTTTACACAACTATATTCATTTACTTATAATTAGTATATCATAATTTGTTTTTAATAACATTGATCTGGGTCAAAAATGGAAAAGGAAAATTAAATTGATTAAGAAATATATCTTTTCACTTTTGTGTAAAAATAAAACTAACACTGTTAAAAACCAGATCTTTTGACAGTACAAAGAAAGTAACATTTTTTCTCTTAAGGTAAGTTGAATCAGCTTGATAACTGTATGCTATGGCAAAACGATGCATAAAACAGTGCCGTTGCGGAAGTGAACCTCCGTGTTGGTAGTGAATGTATTGTTGCGGTAGGGAAAGAAAAGAGACACTAAATAATCGTTGAACAATTTTAATGCTTAGACCATTTTTAAAAAGATGACAAATTTAATTTTTCAAACCATCAAACATTTTTTTATATAAACAAAAAAAAAAACATTCGTAAAACAGGTCTGAAGCACTAATATTTGGGGAACAATGTATTTATATATCAAGTTTGTTTTCAATGTCGGACCAGACAGATTGTTCAATTTGGTAATGCCTGGTACCGATCTTCGTTGGTTCAGGTATTAACGTAACAAAATTTTCTGCACTATACAAGCACACGTCCTGCATTCTTGGCCAAAAAAATTTGTTTCTTTCTACAGAATGCATCACGTTTACTTCTATTTCACCGTCAGTGACATCCTGTATAGTACCCGGGTAGGGCTTATCATCATAGGTAACCACACAATACTGACCAATAAATGATTCATCAAAATGTGTTATATCTGAAGGCAAAAACATTTTACATTACCAGTTTTGATGTATAAATATATATAAAATTCCCTAAAGGACAATAATATACCGATCCTATAACAAGTATTACATTTATGAAGTCACGGGTTTGTACTTGCTAATTTAGCAGGAATTAATCACAACTGACGTACTGCCTTAAAATCACTTGTGCATGTATACCACTTTATCTACTAACATAGTAACATGTGGTGCTTTTCACAAAAATTCTTACGAAAAAAATCTTCCTGAGTCAGTTTCACATAATTAGCACTTCAAAGTCAGACAGATAATAAGCATAACTATGATATGATATTCAAAAGGTAGACACAATTCTACACGATTTGTATAATAATAAGAACTGATCAGCTAAAAAATGAGCGAATTATTAATTTTTCGTGCTTTTGACTTACGAAGGTTTTTTTCCGTAAGAATTTTTGTGAAAAGCACCAATGGTTTGTATAGATAGAGTTACCATTGTACATGTACTTATACTCAGTATATAATGCCTAAAGTTTGACATTAAACTGACCTTTCACATTTGCATCAACTAATTATTTACGCATGTGATGACAAAAATCTAATCTACCGTTTCAAAATGTGTATAGTTCTATTACATTAACCTGTCACAACTTGAATAATTACACGGTCACTGAATGCGTTATTCTTTAACCTCTTTTAGAACATTGAGCCAGCAATCTATATTAATTATTGATAATCTAACTATACATGTTATGATTTTGAATATAGATGTGAAATAAGTACGAGAACACACGTTCCACGAATAAAGACATGTTTAATACTTTCATTACACAAAATCAGCTGACCTCCATGTTTTATGTCATATCCGAGTCCCAAATATGTATACAGACTGAGTCGCTTGTCTCAAGTTATCCTTAACAAGCTATAGCTTAGCTATTTGATATTTTTTCAGCTATAGTCTTAAAGAATTACATATGTTGACTCAGGCAGATGTTATAGACCATTTGGGCTAACTTTAGACGCATGTAAAGACATAATTATCAAAGCAAGCCATAACAAATTTTGGTTTTACATTCTAAATTATGTCAGTACCATTCACTTTTTAGAGTTGTATTCAATATGACTCATCACTTACCCCCTGTTTTACTGTTCGTTTGTGTAGTTTGATACTCATTGGATTCTTGAGGTGTTGGAGAAATACTGTTTGTCTCAACCGTTGGTGTAAACTGATGGACTTTTGGACTAAAGCACTCACAGTGGTTGGGGAATGAACAAAAGCAACTCAGTTCCCTATAATGTATAAGATTCTCTTCTCGTGAAAAGAGCTGAAATTGAATAAGAATTGATTAAATATTTAGAATTAGGTAAAAATAAAGTAAGCATGACAAAAATAATTTTCTTCGTTTTTGGAACGATGTTTTTAACATCGTTCCAATGGTAACAAGAAAGTATAAGATTACTCTTTTCACGCTTCAACAATTTTCAACATAGACAAAGAGGCGTAGTTCAAGCGTGAAACTCATTAACATCTCATTTAAATGTAATACAACGCTGGCTTGTGTTGTCGTTCTTGAAACTCTTCAGGAAAAGGGAGGTTACTCTCAGGACATATAAATTTTGCAATGGAGACGGGACAACTTAACCCGTAGACAACTCAACCCGTGACAACTGCAATGATTACTTGTTGGAGTAAAAAGGGCCTACGATGTTTTTGACAATGCCTGTTATATGCGTAGCATAATTACATCATTCGATAGTAATAAACGATATTAAATGATCGTATTATATTAAGCAGTGGCTTGAGTTACGGCACCGTTTAATATACGGCGATATGACGTTGTCGTCTTCAAAGTGTCACATTAAAAGTTTACTTGAGCGATTTTAAGTTATAGAGTTTGATTATAATTTGGAATGAATATGTATAAGTTTGTACGGAATTTTAAACAAATATTTTTAGGAAATAGACGATTCTTAGAGTAATTTTAATTGTGAATAAATTGTAAGTGTAAAACGTTAATTTGACTTAAAATTCGTGAACAAAAATGGGAATGTAAAAGTTGTAGCTTGATGCAAAAGAGCTTAGTACATGTACTTGGGGGGAAACCTTAAATGAATTGTTAGAAAGTCGATGTTTTTGTGAAAAAATTCAGCTTGTCATTCCACACCAAATCTTTAAAATTTTAACGAAAATATTAATGATCTTAAAAAATACCCATTGATAACCAAAAAATGAGAAGTTGTCAGCTCCTTTTGGTTAAAGGAAATAGTCCAGAATAATCTTTAGTTTGGTGAGATCGCTGCTGTACATGACCCTAAAATGTGTTGATGAAAATTAATTCTTTGACTGGTTTATTTTGTTTGATAAAGTAAGATAAACCTTGCCATGAGCAAAACACTTGAGAAGTCTAGTGCTATCCTTTTGTTAAATTCTGTTAATTGATACTTAATACATTATTTTATAGTTAATATACATAATAATATATTCTTTAATCAAAAAATAAGTTCAGGACATCGCTCCTCCAGCACTCCAGTGCTTTGATTATTTTTTGTTGTTGGGTTTAATGCCTTAGAAAGACATTGTACAGGTAATATAACAGCGGTCAGTCAACTAATTCCCTTTTCCTGGAAAGGTTAAATTCTGGATTTAGCTGTTAACCAATTACTGAGCGCATACTTTCGTCAGTGACTGATAACTGCAATACAATATAAATTATAATACTTGGTTGGAGGGAGAATGGCCGCAGTAATGATTTCATGCCATAGCTCCAAGAAAGTATGCCCTGCACGAGAATCATACCGACCCCTTGATCAGTAGACTTGTGTGCTACCAAATGAGATAGCCGAGCAACAGTTTTGGTAAGTAAGTGGTTTAAGGTAAGTATGTTTGTAACATATTAAGAAGATGTATTAGTAAAATGTATTAGTAGTAATTAGTAGTAGAAGCTTGTATTAGTAGTAATAAGTAGTAGTAGTAGAATGTAGTAGTTGATTGTAATAGTAGTAATTAGTAGTAGTAGATTGTAGTGGTAGTAATTAGTAGTAGTAGAAAGTATTAGTGTACCTGATGGATTTTCATTGTGCCTGCTACTGTCTGTATTCCTTTAGGTAACTTTCTATCTTGTTCATCAAAAGCTTCATCATCAATGACAAAAAGACTTGTAGACACTCCTTTGATGGCATCTTTCATTGACTCTGCATCTGTTATTTCTCTACCATACAGAACAGCGCTGTCAGCAGCTCTCTTAACCACTGCCCCTATCCCATCGGGAGCTCCCTTACCATGTCCAGCCTCCATGAATGACCAATTTACTGACTTGAACCCCATCTCAAATGGCTGGGTGCAAAGTGTATAAAAATTATCCTTGCAACGGTACTGGGTTGTGGGACCATCACTCACGAAGAACACATTTTCAATTTCTGGATATTTGGCTTGTGCATGCTTCAACACAGGGCAAAGATGGGCCCATATCCCTGCTGGTCCATGTTTTAGGTTGTCTGAAATACTGCAGAAGCTCTCAGTATGATCCTTCGTGTACATGACACCTGTATGTAAAGAAACTTGTCTCTGTGAAGCACCGAAGTGCATGCTTTGTATTTCTGCGTTGTACTTACATCCGTAATTCTCGGAAAAGTCAATGTGGAGTAAAATGTCTTTGTTGGTCAGCTTTTCTTTAAGTGCCCTCAAAGCCAAGAACTGGTGACTGATATTGTAAAGGTGTGAGCAACATTTATTTAATTCTTCATTAAACTCGCTAATAAGATTATCAATTGTTCCCTTTTCTTTCTGTTTTAAAGTCATTGTTACTGTCTTTGTTCTGTTGTCATGTTCTTGTCTTTCTACTCGCTTAGTCTTCCACTCGTACCATTCAGTCAAAGTCCCTTCTTCATACTGGCCCACAATATCTACTTTCTTGTCTTGACACTCATTACATTCTCTGTACATACACTTCTTAATATGTCTCCCACAGACTACAGACTTTGCATTTTCATCTAGATCTGCTGTTTTGATAAGGGACAGCTGCTTCAATTTAATAGCTTTAAACTTAAGATTTTCGTGTCTTTTACATAAGCATGTTTCACGGTCTGAAGCTTTGGGGTGACGTACGTAAAACGGTTTTAGTCGACAGAACAATGCGTATGAAATTTTTGAGTTAACATTCTCTGATTTGTACTTTAAATGTAATGTTGTCAATGAATCTGTCAATAACCTTATCTGTCTTTTTTCTTTCTTTTGTGTCTTGGTGGCTCTTTTTCCTGCTTTTACTCTACTGTTGTCATCTCTACATAAAAAGTCTGCCACAGAATTTCTTAAATGTTGCAAGCCCCTTTCTCGCTTTCCTAAAAGGATTTTATTAAGTGGTTTACTAAGCTTTTTGTTGTTTAAACCTAAAGCTGCTTGTGCTACTTTCTGGAGTCTGTATTTCTTTAGTAAGCTACTGATTACAACTTTATCTAACTGTCTCTTGTCCTTGTTTGTCTTTGCATCATTGTATTTATTTCTCAAGCTTTCCACGAGTACATTATGGAATAAAAGAACTTTGCGAGTTTCTGAGTGTACTTTCTGTCCTTTCAAATGAAGCTTTGTCTTGGTTCTAGGTGAATTGACGTCAGTTTGGTTACAACGCTGAAGACGTTTCTTGTACCGCTCAGCTTCTCGTGTCCTGGTCTTTGTTTGTTTGGGTTTTACGGCGCACCAACACAGAAAGGCCATATCGCGCCGAAACAAATAATGACACTATTAATTCAATTGATGAAAGTGATCCTTATCCCTATATTTTATCATATACATTTATCTCTTTCAAAAAGTTAAGTATCACATGTGACGGTATATTATCAAAAAGTTCTCTAAGTGAGCCAACCTTAAAATATTTATCACGGATGTTTTTGAGATCCTGACAATTAATGAGAATGTGTTTGATATTGAAATGCTCGTTACATGGTATACATTCAGGTGCTTCCTCTCCCTTGAGAAGGTATGAATGTGTTAATCTAGTATGACCTATTCTACATCGCGTAATAACAATTTGATCTCGGCGATTAGAAATTTTTTTTGATAGAGATGAATCAAGGGTTGGCTTTATTTCATGTAACTTATTAAAAATAGCGTTGTTCCATACTGTTTGCCAATTCGACTTAATTAACGAATTGATCGAACACTTGAAGTCACTGCTTGGTAATTTTAGATCAACTGGTTGAAGGTTTAAAGATTCTTTAGCAAGGATGTCAACTTTTTCATTTCCATGTATACCAATATGACTTGGTATCCAGCAGAGGTGTACTATTTTAGATTTTAAAATATCATGTAATTTTAACTCGATACTTTTAATAAGATTATTGTCTGAACTGCGATTTTTAATCGCTAGTAATACAGATAGAGAATCTGAGAAAATAATAAACTTGTTATTTATACTATTTGATATGTATGTTAAAGCCAGATCAATTGCTTTTATTTCGGCAGTAAATATAGATGCTTTGTCAGGCAGTCGCATTCTTGCAACGAAAGAGTTTCCGTATGCGGCGCAACCAACTTTGTTTCCATGTTTGGAACCGTCGGTAAATAAATGAGTAAAATCTTTGTATTTTTCCAAGATGTTTACAAATTCAGATTTAAAAGCTTCAGGACTAGTGAGAGATTTACGAAAAGTTGATAAGTCAGTATTGACGTCTGGAATGTTGTAGCTCCAAGGGGGGATATTTTCATCTAAGTTTTGTATCACAGACAAAGTGTTTATGTTTAGCATTTCTAAGTCGTTTTTAAAGCGTAGGCCAAAAGGTTTGATTTCATTTGGTTTATTTTCAAATTTGCTGGTGTAATCAGGTTTAAAAATAACATTTCGCGCCGGATTTCTTTTGTTTGCAGATATACGAGTTGCGTATTGTAATGAAAGTTTTTGACGACGTAATTTTAGTGATGGTTCGTTAGCTTCAACATACAGACTTTCTATAGGTGAAGTTTTAAAAGCACCAAGGGCAATACGTAAGCCCTGGTTGTGTATAGTATCTAGCATTTGTAAGTATGATTTGCGAGCTGATCCGTACACTATTGATCCGTAATCGAGTTTTGAGCGAACAAGACTTCTGTATAATTTAAGTAAAGTTTGGGTATCAGATCCCCAATCAGTATGTGAAAGTACTTTCAGTAGATTCAAAGCTTTAATACATTTTGTTTTAAGCAACTTTAAGTGTGGTATAAAAGATAGTTTTTTATCGAATGTAACGCCTAAAAACTTAGCTTCATTTACTACTGGGATTTTAGAGCCAGAAATGTAAAGTTCGGGATCATTATGATGTTTTCTTAATCGACAAAAATGTACACATTGAGTTTTTGACTTGGAAAATTTAAAACCATTTTCTGTTGCCCATTTTTGAATTTTATCCAAGTTCTGTTGTAATTGACGTTCGATACTTCGAATATTTTTAGATCGATAACAGATTAAAAAATCATCAACATATAATGAGCAATCTGTACCAGGGTTTATAGCCTTAACAATATTATTAATTTTAAGCCCAAAGAGGGTAACTGATAAAATACTGCCTTGCGGCACGCCTTGTTCTTGTTCGTGGCTCTCTGATAACGTTGATCCTACTTTAACTTGAAAATTTCTGTCTGACAAAAAACTAGAAATGAACATTGGTAATCTACCATTTAGACCAGCATCTTTTAAATCTTTGAGAATACCATATTTCCATGTTGTATCATACGCTTTCTCAAGATCGAAGAAAATTGAAACTACATGTTGTTTATTGACAAAAGCCTCTCTTATGAATGTTTCGAGGCGTACTAAATGATCATTAGTACTTCGCTGTTTTCGAAAACCAGATTGGACATTAGTTATTATACCGTTAGATTCTAAATACCAGATGAGTCTTTTATTAACCATGCGTTCAAAGGTTTTACAAATACAACTAGTTAGAGATATTGGTCGGTAGTTAAGGGGGTCAGTATTGTCTTTACCCGGTTTCGGTATTGGTATAATTAAAGCTTCCTTCCAGGAATCTGGAATTTTACCAGATATCCATATATCATTAAAAATATCGAGCAATAAATGTTGAGATATCAATGGGAGATGTTTTAAAAATTGATAATAAATTTCATCAGGGCCAGCAGCTGTATCTTTGGCATGCTTAATAGAATCGGTTAAATCGTCAATTTTAAAGAGGGTGTTATACTCTTCTTCGTTGTTAGAATGAAAATTAATATTTTGTTTTTCCAAGTTAGATTTGACCTTTTTAAATTCTTCAGTGTAGTGTGCTGAAGAAGAATTATGTTCAAAAGTTTCTGCCAGTGTGTTGGCTATATCTTTTGTAGTTTTTGCTACGCTCGAATCTTTACGTTTCAGATGAGCAGTAGGAACTTTTTTGTGTTTACCATTAATTTTACGAACTGCTTCCCAAACTTTTTTAATTGATGTGTTGGCGTTAATTTTAGAAACATATGACTGCCATGATTTACGTTTAGAAAACTTAAATGTTCTACGAGCTTGTGCTCGTAGGATTCTATAATTGTCTAGATTTGCAGTTGTGGGGCAAACCTGAAACTTTTTAAGTGCTGCTTTTCGTTTCCGATATGATTTCTTGCACTCATCGTTGAACCATGGTTTTTTAATTTTACTTGAATTTTTCATTGAAGTTTTAGGAATACACTCATCAGCTATCTTTGATAGAGTGGACGCAAAGAGATTAGCTTTATCCGAAGAGTTGGAAAAATTCGGGATTGTTAAATCATCAGAACACAATTTGTTGAATTGTTCCCAGTTCGCTTTTGAGAATTTGTAATAAGAGCGGTTGTTTACTGGAACAGAGTCGTTTAAAGTTAACAACAATGGAAAGTGGTCACTGCCATATTGTTCGTCAAGCACTGACCAAGTAAAATCCAAGTATATTGATGGATGTGATAATGTGAGGTCTATACAAGAAAAACTTCCAGGGGTAAGTAAGTTGGTGACTTGTTATTTAAAAGGCATAGTTGAACATTATCAATGAACTTTTCTGTAATGCTGCCTTTATTATTCGTAGATGCACTTCCCCATATTGGATTATGCGCATTAAAATCGCCGAGTAAAAAGAATGGTTCTGGGAGTTGTTTAGTTAAATTTTCTAAGTCTTCAACAGTTATAGATAAATTGGGAGGGAGATATAATGAGCATATTGTTATAGGTCTGTGTAAAGTTACTTCAACGGCTACGGCTTGCAGATTAGTTCGTATCTGAATTTGTCGTTGAGGGATACAGTTTGCAACCGCAGTTGTTGAGCCACCAGATGCTCTTATTGTGTCTGTGCAAATTTTATTATAAAGCGTATAGTCCTTTATTGATGTTTTATCATTTGTAGATAGGAATGTTTCTTGAAGACAGACAACTTTCGGGGAGTATTTTGATAATAAGAGAAGTAAATCGTTGTAATTTGATTTAAGACCACGACAATTCCATTGAAGTATAGTTTGACTCATGGTTCAACGAAAAGTAAAAACTTACTTCGGAAACTTGACAGGACTTCGCGCCGAAGTCCGGGGAGGAGAGCTGTGGACACCCATGTCCTCGTCCTCCATCGACTCGATGTCGCTCATAAGAGCCTCGAATCGGTTGGAGGACGGGACAGGGTCCCTCTCCGCTTTTCTAACTCGGTCGGTTAGGACGACCTTCTTTTTGGGCGATTGCCTTTGAATCACCCGCTCAGGAGACGGAGAAGCCTGTGAGACCCGCCTCTGAGGTACAGATGAGGTACTTGTAGATGCTGTCTGTGAACTAGTACTTGCTTTGGACGTATTACGTGAAAGAATAGGAGACGGTTTTTGCACTGGAGTTATTTCAAGAGGAGAACATTTACATAAATTGACCTGCACAGCAGAATCAACCATCTTAACTGGTTTTGATACAACAGCTGAATAAGAATTAGTTTTGGAACTTTCTACAAGCTTGCGTGCATCAGGAAAAGACAAACTTTGTGTATATTTAACACGGAGAACTTCTTTTTCTGTCTTCCAGACTAAGCAAGAACGGGAGGTTGCAAAATGATTACCTCCACAGTTTGAACATTTGACTTCATTAGAACAGTTTTCAAGAGGACCAGCATGAGAAGTACTACATTTACGGCATATATTCTCTCTAGTGCATTTAGTTTCATGATGTCCATATTTAAAGCATTTGTAACACTGCATCGGGTTTGGTATGTACATCTCAACGCGAACGTTAAGATACCCAACTCGAAGAGTGGATGGAAGAATTGGGGTATCAAATGTTAAAATGTATGTGTTAGTGGGAACACGTTTACCGTCTCTGGTGGATAGAATACGTTTGGCATTTGAAACATATTGAGAGCTAAGCTCTTTTACTATGTCTGCTTCTGACATTTCTGCAAGGTCAGGACAGCGAATGACTCCTTTGGATGAATTGAGGGTATTGTGTGCAGTGCAAAAAGATTTAATGTTGAAAAAAGATCTTAATTTAAGCAAATTATCTGATTGTTGTTTTCTTTGGACCTCGATCAGGAGTTCTCCACCACGGAGCTTCCTAACCGATTTTGGAGTTCCTATGAGAGCAGAAATTGACTTTTCAATGATAAATGGGTTCAACTGTGCTAATTTTTCATCTCCCAACGCTTCTACTACCAGAAAGCGTGGAAAAGATGATTGACTTGATTGTTCATTTGAAATGTTGGGTGATGATTCGTCAGACTTACGTTTTTTAGAAGAGGTTAAAGGATCCATGGTTGAGATAATAATGATTCATCTCTCAGGTTCCCCAGCCACCTCGGACTCCAACAAGGGGAAGTGCAATGGAGGCGGGTATCCAGCCTCCGCACCACAGGGATACATGAGAGATATACTTGCATGTAATTGCAAATGATTACAATCAACACAATTGGCCCATGAGCCACCGCCTTCTTGAAAAGGTGTTTTGAACGTTTACACTTTAAGAGATTACTTTAAATTCAGTAAGCCCACTCAGATCGTAATGGAGTACACATATGGTTTTTCAAATTAAGAGTATGCTAGTAATGTTAATAATTTTGGGATAGTGCACATAAAACAGTACATGAACTTACATGAATGAAATGGCTTTTGCAAGTATGCAACTATTCAAGGGCAAGGCATGACCAGCCGATTGACCAAGTCGGGCCTACTTGGACACCCGTCTACCCTGAATCAGAGGCCAAAGTAGTGTGTTGGGAAGACTGGAGATCCCTGGGTCTCCCTCAACTACCAGGATCCTCCTTTCCCGGTTACGGGACGCTGCCTACGGCAAACGGGCAGTTTTGGTGTTGGCCATATGCCCATCATGCAGGTGCAACTTGCACCTACATAATGGGCACATGTTTCTCCTCCTCACCGCGGAGAGGTCCCAAAAACAGAGGAGGTCCTGGTCTTTAGCTTTATTTTTAATTTCTCTATCTGTCTGTATGAGGCAGTCTTCTCTCTTCTGACTCGTTTTCGACCAGATCTCTTTCTGTTGCTGACAACTTCACTTGTTGTTGGTGTAGCTGGTGGTGTATTTTGTATAAGTACATTTGCTCTTTTTTATTTTATTTTTGCTTTGCTTTTCTCTGTCGCCATGCACGACGGGCATATCTCTTCTCTTTGTTAGTCATATCCACTACTAGTTTGATACTTCCAGTAGACTTCCGATGTTCATACCGCTCTTTTTCTTTAATCAAATATCTGTGGTACAATTCTGGATTTTGTTTAAGTTTTTCTCTATAACGCCTAGATCGTTCGGCTGCTGTTAAAGGCATTTTGCATGCGTTGGAAAATTGTTGTCTGAAATGATAAACGTATGTTTTAATGAGTAAGTGTCAAACTGAATGCAAAATGTTGTATGCATGTCAGCTTATTTCGTACTGTAATAAACATACTTCATTGGAGAATTGGTCAAATGATGGTACAACTTATATAATTGAATCATATTAAACGTATAATTTAGGTTTGTAAAATTGTTGCATATTCGTTTGCTAGTTGGTTTGCAAACTTATAATACAACTTATAATTGACCAATCTTTAATTATACTTATTATCCAATTGAATTATAAGTTGTGCAAATATTTGACCGAACATGAATAAAGCAAATTATCATGCGCTTAATGCAGTGTTTTAACAAACAAATTCTTGGCGAGTTCACATGCAAAATTTCAATCTTTGATTCAAATGAGCAAACAAACACATTTTCGTATGTGAATCTTATGTAGGTATCAACAGTGGTGAATCCAAGATTTTGTTAGGGGGATAATTTCAGGGCGAGTCCTTACATTCACATTATACGTTTGAAGTCACGAGAATATTTACTTATTTATTTATTTATGCTGAATACGGCAACATAATAATAATGCCATCTTCATACCCATTAGATTGTGAAGCAAAGTGAAAAAGCTTCTTGCTACTTAAAGATTGTTTTCAGTAAAAATAAAACTTATGGAGGATACATTTTGGAAAGTACAGGGGTGTCTGAACGCCTCTGAACCTCCCATCTAGATCACCTACATTAATCTTTAAATAAATAGAAAGGAAATTAATTATATTACATTTAAAAATAATTATAAAAATATAAAGATATTTATAAAAATAAATTCTAACATAGGCACGTGCGTTTTCACTCTTTATTTAATGTGACGTCATCTATGCTTTATTATTCAACAAAATATAGCTCGTGACAGCTGTTGAAATTTTACTCCCCACGTTAAATGCGCAAAGCCGAAAATGGCGCCCGAGTTTATAAGGGTTGACTTTTACAATTTGGTTTCTCTTCTATAATTAAGATTTTAATATTTTTTGTTCGGAATAAGAAACACGTATCTGTGAGAATTGTGTAAATAAATGCTATTTTCGGCCTTTGCACTGGGGTGAATTTCAACAGCATGACGTTTCTGACAGTTAAAAATAGTTCTATAAATATATCTTTTCTACGAATGTATTTTACGATGTTAGAATCGAAATAACTTACAGTTGTCTATATTTTGTTGTCTAATAAAATATAGGCATTCGTTTGATGCGCTTATTAAATCACTCGTGCTAAAGCACTCGTGATTTAATCATACGCGCATCACAACTCGTGCCTATATTTTATTAGACAACAAAATATAGGCACCTGTAAGTTATTTCTTAAATAAAATCAAAATAATTCACTACCGTCACGACATTTTCACTACCGCGACGATTGTGTCCGTTTCGGTAGTGAATCGTTCTGGTAGTGAAAAATATTGTTTCAACAAGCGTCTACGTAACAGTGATTTCTTGTTGTTTACATTTTCTATAGGATAAAAAAACTTAAATCTAATGTTAAACAAATGGCGAAATTTTTATCATTCTTTAACAATTCATGTGCTGTTCACTTGATGTACAGTAGTGAACCATAAAAAGTATACTTCACTAAAACTTTACCTTAGAAGAGCTTGTTCTTGTGAACCAGATCGTCAGCCTTCAAAATTTGCCGCCATTTTAGCTCTACCAAATATGACGTCACCAGCGCGGGAAATCAGCGCGTGATTAGAATTCCCAATTAGCGTAATTGGTTCGATAACTGTGATGTGACGGGAGTGAAGTAAAATATTTGGGACAGAATTAAAAGAGCTCTAAAACATCTATAAATGCATGTATGTGTTAAATTATATATGCAAATCAAGTTCTCAACCTCAACAAGTAAGAGACAGAAAACTAAACATGAAACGAATAAAAATTACTAAAATGAGATGTTTTTGAAGAAAACCAACTAGACTTCGGGACATTGCAAAATAGCTAGTGTTGTAGTTTTTATTGTTCAATAATCAGCAAAATGTTTTTGTTCACAAACTCCACGTATTCGCAAGATATCAATGTTTAACATATGAATACAGTTTAGTAAAAATTACTTTGATACTGCATTTTTCATTAATTTTAGAAGCTTTTCCGACCACGGGACACAAAAATGACAGTTTCTGTAGAAATGCCCAGTTGGTAGCGCGCCGGGATTTGGATACTCGTGCCCGATGGGGTGCGGGTTCGAATCCCACCCGGGGAGGTTATACCCTTCCATGAAAATTTGACAATAATGTCGATTTTCCTCCATTGATTAGATAATATGGAGAAGTTTCCGGCCTTGTGGAAGGGTAGGCGAGTACTGGTTATAGACAATTGTCCAGGAAAGCTAGGTTACGTGCGCTGGACGCCGTGAAATGACCTAAATTGTATTGATACGGCGTTTACCCTAATAAATATAAATAAACAGGCCTCGCATTAAGAAACAAAAAACATGTGAGGTATAAGAAAATAAAGATTGAATTACTCCTTTGGTTTTAGGATTTTTGTAGGTTTACCCCTTGATAAAAAATTTGAGGGGTAATTACTCCTTGGCTTAAAAAACTATCTGGAGCTCTGGACATTGCAAAAGGGCTGGACATTGGCAGTACTTATCTAACAGACAAAAGCTGTCAGATGTTTATATCTTCAATTGCAGACACAATTCGAACTGGACAGGATGCAAAAATTAAAGCAAGTCCATTCATATCAGTAATCAGTGACGGGTCTACAGACACATCTTCACAAGAGGCTGAAAATGAGGACTACCTCAATTTGCCAAGGACTACCTGATCCTAGAAGTAGGTAGTCCTTCTGACTACCTCTAAAAAAGTTAGTGTCTAGCCCTGAAGCTGTATCTTTTTTCATGGCCAACGTTCTCTTAAGGATTACAAATACACTAAGTTTAGGTATAAGGTATGATTAGTTTCTCCAAAAGGCAGACTATGTGACTACTGGAATTGATTTTCAATAAAAGTAACTACTCATGATAAATGATGAACAGGGTGATATTAATTGTGCATGCTTGTGATTTCGTTTAAATATAAAATTGAGATTACTTAAATGAATAATATAATAAAAAGAATTAATGTTGAGTATATGAGGATAATAAAATTATTAAAAAAATATTTATATCACTTGTATACGATTAGTGATTATGAAACTGACTGAACTCACAGACAAAATAGGTGACATAATTTTCAAGTTGGACCATTGTACTTCAAGACTCCAAGAAAATGTTACCTGTTCGGTATTTGTTGTGAAGGACTTAGCAAGATAACATGTAATTATTATCATTATAGGGACCACAATCCAATAAGGTTTTACAATTGTCTGATTTATCCCTGGTGTTGGGTGTGCTTGTCATTGCAATAACAACATGATGTCTGTGATATTAGTGTTTCTATATATCTTACTATGTGTAAACTATGCCAAATAAATATCAAAAAAGTTTTTTTATTATGTTCATGATTTTTACGTGGTACATTTTTAAGTGGTAATGATGAATTTTGGTTTGTTCTTCAAAATGGAGATTATTATTGTGAATTTAAAATGTGTCAATTGCTATCAAATGATTAAATTGTTTATTTTATACCGTGGTTTCATTTAAGAGAACACATCTATTTTATTTCATTATTATTATTTTTATTATATACCGTATTTGTATAGCGCTCTTTTCATATTGAATATATGTTCAAAAGCGCTTCACAATCATATGCATAATTAGGTTAAACGAGCTAAAATAAAAACGAAAATGATAAAGATATAAAAACATAAACTGAAAAATAATAATAAACTAAAATTTGTGATCAATAAAGTGCTCATAGTAGTTTAAAAACAACAACAACAACAAAACAAGTGAATTTTCATCGTAAGAAACAATTTTTACACTATATAATCATATTTTCAAAAAGGCAGGCGTGTTTTCCATAGTGAAGTATGAGTTGCCTCATGATATGGTTGCAACACAGTTGTAAGCTACGTTCACCAATATCTTGCCACTAATGGACTTGGAGAATCGCAGCTAATTTACATTTCGATAATTGCTGAATTCAGAAAAAAACAATACAGTGCTGTGGTACGCCATGTAGAGAGTAATGACAGGAAAGTCTCATATTCGTTTGGCTGAAATGATGACAAAAATGAAAAACAAGATTGTTCAAGTGAAAACCATGATCAATGTACAAGCGTGCAGTTTATTTTTACAGAAAAATACAGACTTAACAAATTTGTTTTTACCTAAATCATCATAAGACTCTAAGTTAGACTAACTATCTAATCACAGAAATGTATATAATAATTAGTGGAAATGCGGGGTAACAGCCATTGTGCTTTGCAATTCTCAATGAAAACTGTAAAAACCCAGAAATATATCATACCAAAAAATCTTTAATATAAAGAGGAGAGCATCAAAGGAGTTCTTTTTTAAGTGCAATTTAAATAGATGTATGGATAGTTTGTGCTAAAACTTGTTCCCTTGAAGCATCAAATACAAAGAAACATAAAGCGTGAAATGAACAAAATTATTTTACATGGTCATGCAATCATTTCCATCTAAAATCCCAAAAATCACCTTTTTGATT
Organism: Mactra quadrangularis; assembly: GCA_025267735.1. Lineage (NCBI taxonomy): Eukaryota > Metazoa > Mollusca > Bivalvia > Venerida > Mactridae > Mactra > Mactra quadrangularis. The sequence goes on from CM046311.1 coordinate 14,519,630, forward strand.
ACATTTCATACAGTTTATGACGGGGTTAAGAACTTGTCTAACAGTCAGCTGTATCTGACACCACCAAGTGTTTAAATTGCAACAACTGGGATTTACACCAATCAGCATCATGCAGGTCAGATAAATATCTAAATATTTTTAACATCAGAGAAAAGTAGTATGATAATAATTATATAATTCATTTTACCAGGGCAATGTATGACTTCAGTTGAACTCCTGTCAATCTTGCAGACACGTACTGCTTCTTACGTACATCATCTAAGCTGTAAAATAATGGATTAACCAATTTTCATTCTAAAAACAACCAGCATTTGTGTTATACAAAAAACCCAAAATTATTTACCAACAATATCAGTTTAAAATATGTGCTAACAACACAACATAAGATGATTTAACACGTATCCACTAGTAACCCTTTGGTCTATTCTTTTAACATTTGACGTTTCAATGTCTTTCTCAATCTTTTTCTTCTTTTCTCATTTGCAGTAACTATTGTCCTTCTTTTACTAGATCTTTCTGTACTTGGATTTGTTTGTTTTTATTTCTAGGCCACAGATTTCTTAAACTTGTATCGGTTTCATCATAGTCCCAACATAAGCAACATCACTCGGCAATTCAGGGGCTGCCGATGTTTGCTGTATCACCATGGGAGTTACTATCCTTGATTTCTCATTAGCAGTGTAACCATATTCTGATACTGTAGGGCGTTTATAATTGGCAATCGTAGCTTTTTCCATACCAAGAACTGTAGTCGACAACGTTGAAGATGAAGAACATAACTAACATCTGAAGGTAGTAAACGCCTAGGCTTGGCATTTTTATTTTTTCAAGTCTTGATGATTCAAAGTTTTACAATTATTGATCCCCTTACAGTCTACCAACAAACCGTGCATGAACTGCAATATGGTCACAAGTCAAATCAGGTGAATTACCAATGCTGACCATATCTTACCGTATCTGATTTTTTCATGGATTTTAAATACTGACCTTTACCAATACCAAAACACTTCTAGTGTCACAGCTAGAGCTAGATATGCAATAAGATGCGGGGAGATTTACTTGTGTAACGGTAAGTATTTGATTCACGAGATTTGCAAAATCCAAGATGGCGGTCCTCGCCGTAAACAATTTATCGTCGATATGTTTCATGTGTTAGTAAAATGTTATATTTTGACCTTTAAGTGTTCGTTTTATATGTGAATATTTCCGTGTGAGTACAAAGCAACAATCAAGGTAAGAGAATAGTGAAACCTTTAATGCATTGGGACCCGGGTAGCGGTGTTTCAATGGCGCATTTGAAGTCGATGAATATTGAGGCTTTTAAGGCTCGATGACTACAAATGATACCAAATGATTGATCACTTGCAATTGAAGAATGAAGGGTTGGCCTCTGTATGCTACGTTTATGAGGGTGATGATTCAATGTCGACCGTTGACTTCTGAAGTCATTTTCAGTGACTTCCGGTTATTATTTTCAAAATCCGCGGACCCACTACCAGAATTAAGGAATTACTAGTCAAGAAATTGGACCAACAGCGTGTGAAAATTATACAATAGAGATTGAAAATGAAATGAACTGTCTAAAATTTAATAAACTATTTTGTAAGTGTATAGCTTCATGTTAATGATGATGCCGAATTTGAAAGCTTTTTGGATATATGAGCTAGTGAAGTTAAGAAACCTTTCCCCGATGACAATTCTTATCAAAGACTGTTTTAAAGTCAACAAGGGAAAGCTTGTAAAACAAGAAAAACAGGATAAAATGATGGTCAGGTGTCTAGCAATGCGCCAGAAATCTCAAGTTGATTACAATACCATGAGAGATGCCGGTTTCAATACACTGCCAAGCAACAAAACTATATTTGACTATTCCCACTTCATTAAAGTGAATTAGTATTTCAACCTGATGTATTGAAATTGCTAAAGAATGAAGCAAGTAAACTCAAGAGGTATGGGGGCGTCTTACTAAACAACGTACTCTCAATTTCGACCTACGAAAAATCGTACGTCGGTCTTACGATTTTGCTGGTGTCTTACTAAACATCGCCGACTTTTTGAAATCGTACGATTTTCGCCAAATCGTCGATTTTCTCGCGACCACTAGATACTAGATACCAGTCGTACATATGTACGATAAAATGGCCGCCTTACTGCTCCAGTTTCAAAACCGTAGAAAAGAAAGGGTCTTCAGAGACAGAAAGACATCTTTGCAAGACATGACGGACAGAGAGGTGATCAGTCGTTATAGACTTGATAAAGCGTCCATAACTTATTTAATAGATTTATGCAAAGTTGATTTGTCGCCGAAGACAGAGCGATCTAACGCTGTGGACGCCAACACAAAGGTAGTATAATTATTATTGTTTTACGAATGTACTATAAAATATTAACTAGTAACGGGTCTAAATCAGGGTAGACTACTACACAGTATACCTCGTCAATATTAACTCCCTTGAGTGTAAAGCTTTTAGGTGATACAGTCGACGGTTGCTATGTCACAAACGCTTAACCGACAACGACAACAAATTTATCTTCCGTCGTCGATTGAAATAAGTAACTTCTTTTCCAAACAACTGAGCTTAATCATAAGCTATCAGTTGAAGTGGATATTTTTCTTGAATATTATTCAATGGTTATCAAACGGTGGAATGGAACTTTGCGTGTTACATGGAGAAAAAGTAGCCTTAAGTTCGGATGAAACTCAGAACAGATGAAAGCATTGGTTGATGGAGATGTGCACTCAGTTCTACTGATCTGACAAACCATGTGCACTTGATAACGATTAGATGAAGAACTATTGTAATGAGAAAATGAAAATGTAAGTAGTTCTGTAAATTTTTATCCAATTTGTTAAAAAATTGTGTGGTTTGAAATGTTGTGATTAATGGTTGTGTAACTGTAAGAATAACTTTAATTAGCTATTGCTATGGTCAACTACATCTTTCTCAAAATTAGCTTGTGTCAGTTAATGATGAAGTTATGTATCCAATTTTTGTTAAAAATAAAAGCTTGTGTCTAGGTTCTAAGGGATGTCAGTACTAATCACAGCTATAGGTAGGAATTACCTGGTACTAATGGAAAGTGTATTTTTGTCAGACATTTGATTAATATAAATTGATGTAACCCGATAAAAATCCATGGTCCAAATCAAGATTCGAACCCACAACCTCTCGAGTTGTAAGGAGACATTATACCACATTGGCATGAAAGATTATCAGGGGGACTATGGAAGGATGAAATTCCTTAAATCCTAGTGTATAAAGTACTGCCAGAGCCAAATGTTACCCAATGAAAATCCATGGTCCAAACGTAAATTCCTACCAAAACAATGTCTGGAGTCATAAGCGGAATCTAACTCAACGCCATGAAAGCTGGCAAAAGGGCAAGAGAGTACAAGTGCCGTACCAATCTCTGATACATGAATAAGACTTCATATGTGATATTATGATTAAAAAAATAATAGAATCCATCTAAATGTTAATTCGTTAATTAAGTCAAAATGGCAAACAATGTGGAATCATGCTGTATTTAATAAGTTACATGACATAAAGCCAACTCTTGGTTCATCTTTGTCAACAATATTTTCTAATCGCCGAGATCAAATAGTGATTACGCGATGCAGAATAGGTCATTCCAGATTAACACAGTCATACCTTCTCAAAAGAGAGGAAGCACCTAAATGTATACCATGTGACGAGCAATTCAATGTAAAACACGTTCTCCTTGACTGTCAGGATCTTAAATACATTCGTGACAAACATTTTAAAGTAAACTCACTTAAAGAACTTTTTGAATCTGTATCATCATATGCGATACTTAACTTTTTGAAAGAAATAAATGTTTATAATAAGATATAGAGCTTAACATCATTAATTTCGTTTGAATTAATAGTATCATCGATTGCTTTCGGCGCGATATGACCTTTCTGTGTTGGTGCGCAGAAAAACAAACAAACAAACAAATCATGTGATTAGTTGGTTACATGTAGACCCTATGGCATTTTTCAGCTATTGGGGTTGAGGCTAACTTAATATAGATTTGGCGTACTGAGAGTAAAAGCTTCACATTTTTCAATGATAGGGCATTGAAAAATAGCAGTTAACGTCCCAATTTGGGGGAAATCGTTCATTGTGATTAAAAGTCATATTGTCTACATGTTTGTATAATATACAATCTCATGTCATGAAAATTTAGCAACGTTATTTACTTTAAGCGCTATTTCTCTTTTCAGGTTGTCTTCATATGTCAGAATTGTGCTTGAGAATTTTTCAAAGGGTTACAAATTTTGTGGATTATGTTTGAGGTTCAAATACTAAATTCAGAGCTACCTATAAGATGCAGCATGTTCAAGTGTCATTCACAACAATTTTGTGGAATTCTGTTATGACTACTGGTCAAATGGAAAAAATAAAGTATCTTCATGAATTAAACGTCATATTATAGTATTCACTGACACTCCTATTAGCTACATCATGACTTAAAAGTTTATCAACTGTGCAGCATATACATACTAAACACATCCAGGGATCGACATTAAATACCAAACTGCTGCCACTGGTGAACTTTATTTGGATTCGGAGAACCTGTAACTGATATTAAATATTTTGTATAGGCAAGTTATATCAGCTGGGCTTTGGGCCATATACCTTCCTCAATCTGACCAACAAGTCTGTAAACTTGCATATTTCCTGCAAGGTCATGTGTGATTTTTGAAATACCTACAAATGTAGCAAAACATCTCCATCAGCTATACGAATGATGTAAAATTCTTTATTGAGAACTTGATGACAATGAAATTTACAACCAAGAGATGTACACCTTGGGATGCGTGATTTTTTTTCTGGTGCTTGGTGGACAGGTGTGACTGAACATTTTGTAAAAATAAGTTTATTGCCACATTTTCATTTTCACTGTTACATAATTTTACCCATGTTAGTACGTTAAATTATCAACATGTCTGTGACTTCAGATATTTAATATAGTAATAGTCACAAGCTTATCTGGACAGGTTATGAAGTATGCAGAGCTAGTCTATTGCTTGACATTGGATATGAAGTTATATTGTAGATAAAGTGTGTTAAGCTTGACCCCATTTGACCTTTCATATTTGTGGCAAATAATTATCTACACATATCCTGACGAAAATCCTCCTCTCTCTTTGGGACCTTATCGTGGTGAGGAGGAGTAACATGTGCCCATTATGTAGGTGCTATTTGTGCCTGCATGATGGGCATATGACCAACACCAAAACTGTTTGTTTGTTTTACGGCGCACCAACACAAAAAGGTCATATTTTTCATTCCATGTATACCACTATGACTTGGTATCCAGCAGAGGTGTACTATTTTAGATTTCAGTATTTCATGTAATCTTAATTCAATATTTTTAATAAGTATATTGTCTGAACTACGATTTTTTATGGCCAGTAATACAGATAGAGAATCTGAGAAAATAATAATTACGGGACGCTGCCCACGGCAAATGGGCAGTTTTGGTGTTGGCCATATGCCCATCATGCAGGCACAAAAAGCGCCCACATAATGGGCACATTTTACTCCTCACCACGAAGAGGTCCCAAAAAGAGAGGAGGAACACCAAACCTGCCCGTTTGCCGTGGGCAGCGTCACGTAACCGGGAAAGGAGGATCCTGGTGGTTGAGGGAGACCCAGGGATCTCCAGTCTTCCCAACACACTACTTTGGCCTCTGATTCAGGGTAGACGGGTGTCCAAGTGGGCCCGACTTGGTCAATCGGCTGGTCATGCCTTGCCCTTGAATAGTTGCACACATGCAAAAGTCATTTTATTTGTGTAAGCGCATGTACTCCTTGGTGTGCACATTCCCAAAAATGACCAACTTTTCTAGCATACTCTCAATTTGAAAAACCATTTGTGTACTCTATTAAGATGTGCGTGTGTTAACTGAATATACAGTACCTTTCTTTCAATTTAAACGTTCAAAACACTTATTCAAGAAGGCGGTGGCTCATGGGCCAATTGTGTTGATTGTAATTGTATGCAAGTATATCTCTCAGGTATCCTTGTGTTGCGGAGGCTGGATACCCGCCTCCAATGCACTTCCCCTTGTTGGAGTCCGAGGTGGCTGGGGCACTTGAGTGGTGGGTCATAATAATTCAACCATGGATCCATTAACCTCTTCTAAAAACGTAAGTCTGACGAATCGACAAACAACATTTCAAGTGATAATCAAAATCAATCGTCCTTTCCACGCTTCCTCGTAGTGGAAGCGCTTGGAGATGAAAAATTGTCACAACTTAACCCCTTTGTAATAGAAAAGACTATTTCATCGTTAATTGGAACTCCGAAATCGGTCAGGAAGCTCCGTGGTGGAGAACTCCTGATCGAGGTTCAAAGAAAACAACAATCAGATAACTTGCTCAAATTAAGATCTTTCTTTAACATCAAACCTAACAAAGAAAGTAAAGATAATGTCTTACTGTGGCAGTTTTTAACAACTGAGTATCAACAGTTTCTGCTGCATTGAGACAAATATCAAAATCTTGTAAACGTCGACCTCGCCTTGCGGCGAGCGCGCTCAATCTTGGGTCGCTAATGTACCTCACGAATGCTTATATCAACAAACAAGAAAACATGAAATACTATAAAAATTGTTTTTTGTTAAATCATACAGAAAAAAAACCATATCTAATTCCCTTCTATACAGTTTATCAATGTCTGTAATTATCTATTACCGTTAATATCAATAAATGCAACTTAAAGATATTTACAAATTAGTCATAAAAACAAAATTCTCCCAACTGGTTCTTAATCCACAGATAAGGTCATGTGACAGTTTTGTCCAATCAAACTCACTGACGATGGAAACTATAGAATCACGTGAATAAGCACATCCAATCAAAAACATTGTTATCGCAAAGTCATCGTATTTGTAAACAAAAACACGTGTTGTGTAACAACTGTCAAATTATTGTAAGAGTTGATCAAGATTCGATTGTTGATTGACTCTAACTTTCTTTCCGGCAGCCATCTTGAATATGTACCTTTGATTCGCGGTATGTGACGTAAATGAAATAAGGTCAATAAGAATTAATTCTTTGTGTCTACAATAACAGATATAAGTAATAATGCTTACACAATTATTTCAACAAATTTCATATTGAACATTTTTAAGTATGTTAATAACTGATAAATCACATTTTATTACATAATAAAGGTACTTCTCATTTGTCTTCCCTCCTAATCACCCTAACTGGTGTGCCGTTGGGCAGATGGGTCCAGTGAAGACACGGTCCCATCACACTGAGCCCTCATCACAAAGATACACTAGCGCTGCTAGCTCCAATCAAGGTAACAGTTTTACCCTTGTCAGGAGTAACAACCTAGGCTGGGTGGTCTCGACTAGCAACAAAGAAAGGCGGCCTGTGATCTATTGAAATGTTCTTTCCGTCAATATTGTAGACCTTGTGAGGTTATCTCTGTAGATCTTTTGCAGTTATGCACTCTAATAATTTTTTGAAAAAATGTTTAAGCCCAGGGCTCGACATTAACTTTTTTTTTAACTTGTCCTGTCGGACAAGTACTTTAAAAAACCACTTGTCTTGACCAAAATCCAACTTGTCCTGACCTTCAGTCATACTGGATAGATTTGAAATAGTTTCAATAAGGGTAATGAATTTTTTTTAAATAGTTTCAATAAGGGTAATGACAATTCAAACAACCAAGTTTACCATTTTGTATGTTTTATTTAAAATAACGAAACATTTACTCATAATAACATAACTATTTATTAAACTAAGAATCAACAACTAACAATTAACATATACATTGTTTTGACGGTGATAAGTCATAACTTTTGGTTCATTTAATCGTTAATGGAAAACAGATATTTTACAAAAGTTAACATTTTTGGAAAGAAAATTAAATTATGCATCCAATGATGTTACTTTTAGTTTTGTATTTTCCTTTACAATAGAATAGCTAGCAAGGTCATTGCAAATTAGAAATTAAATTATTGCAAAAAAGAATCCGACGTTTTTTGGCGATTTTTTTACTGAAAAAAAATCAACGACAACACCAAAATCGGAACGCGGAATTTGCTTGAAATAATTGATTTTCTTATGTTGAAAACGGAATTAAAATATTCGCATCAGAAAAAAAGTTACATGTGTATTTGTAATGCGAGGTAAAAAATCCGATTTTACCTATTACTTTTTAAGTTTATTCACACTTTTAACACGGACATCATTTCCCATGACAAACTTAACTAATTTTAATTCAATTTCAACTTATTGCTTCCTAACATGATAATTAATACACCCCTCTCCAATTGATTTCCTGTCCAACTACTAACTAAGATAAGCGGCGGCGATTTTCTTTTGATCAGAAAAGCACCGCTCCATATGACGTATTTGCCACGTGCTATATTGAATACTTCAAAAACGCACCGCAATTCAAGATAAAGTTTGGAACCACAAGTATGATAGAAAATTCATTCGTCGGCGCAATGAATTTAAAGAAGGCTACGTATCAACAACTTTCCGTGTTGACATGTCCCATTAATCTCTCCTCGCATTGATATTATAACAGCGTACATAAATAAATTAATAAACATTAAATAATCTTCGGACATAAAGTTTATCGTACCGTAATTGTTCTTTATCATAAGTTTCATAAGAACATGTTTGTGCCTATTATTAATTAGTCATTTTTTAAATAAAATTTAACGGTGTTTTTTCAAGTCGCGATTTATATGCATTCTTCACATGTAATTGTCGCATCAATGACTTATCATAATAAATATTGTTTGTAACAGTTTATTTAAGTGTTGTGAAGTTTAACCAGATTTATAAACTTGGCAGCACAAAGTTATTTTCACGAAAAAGTCGTTTTGTAACAGATAAAAGGTGTTACAAATATTAATATATTAATACAAATAATAATGACAACAATTATCAACGAAACATTCAATAAAAGAAACGCTACAATTTGCCAATTTTGATTTACCAACAATTGCACTTGAATGGAAAAGTGCTACAAATTAAAATAAAAATAAAAACATTTTGAAATTAAAATAATATTTGTGCAGAATAAATTAACTTTTAAAATAGCGCGAATTAATTTCCAGACAGTGACCTTGATTTAATAACTTGCTCAATCTAACACCAAGTCATCTTATCTTCACCCGCTGTGCTTATATCGATGTAAAGATCGTTTGCATACACACGACGGATAAATGCGTCACGCGGCGATCAGAGGGTTTAATACAAGTCCGTCGGCGTATCGATTGAAGTTTAGGGGACGCATATTAGCGGCACTCGTAAAAGAGAGCAGCAAAATAGTTACGCTTATATAAGACATTCGTACAGAACGGGTTAAGACATGCTTTTCAATATCCCAAACTACTTGTCCCGTCGGACGACCGGCTTTAAAAAGTACTTGTCCGGACCTTGGTTTCACTTGTCCCGGACAGTCGGACAATGGTTAATGTCGAGCCCTGTAAGCCGCACGTGGCAGATTGGGTCCATTCAAGTCCACAGCTCTAGGCTTGGTCACTTTCATTTCAGGCCAGCGTGAAAGAAAACCTTTTCCATTGACAGAGTTTTTTAGGTGTACGCTTTCCCAGCTGCACAGCATACTGAGTCGCAACATTTAATTTAACATATTCCCACATACTCATAATTTTTGCCTCTTCAAATATTGGTGTTTTACCATTCACTACATTATCAATATCAATTTTCCTTAAGTTCTGTCACGGAGCGTATTTCCAGGTACTCTGATGATTTTAGATGCCTTTAAGACAGATAGTCTTTCCCCTTGACAGATTTATAGGCATTTGTGAAGGCTTAGGTGGAATACAATCTGTTTTTACCTCAGACTAGTTGCGTTTTTTGCCTAAAAAATTAATTTCATAAAAAAATCAACCAAAAATGACTGATTAGCACATAATATAATTTGGTCTTGTCTATTGCGCTAGACGTCACGTAACTTTTATTGACAAAATGTTAGTATTGCAGACGAAACTTGGTGGTGATGGTATTTCTACGTAAAAAATGGTTAGTATCCAGGTTTCGAAATCTCGCGGTTTTGAACGTAAATAAAAATGGCCGCAAATCAATGCTGTTCGCAAACTTGGGTTTAGATCTCTTTAGTGACTTCCGGAAATAGTAAATATTGACCCTTAAGTCTCTTGAAAATATATCATACTTTCAGAAACAATGTATAAGAGGGCCTGAGGACCCTTGGACGCTCACTCGAGTGATGAAAACTGTGATCTCTGGGGCATTTAATTTTGAACCCGGGTGCATAATTAGAACAATTTTGAACAGAAATTTCAGTGACATAACATACTAAATATGAAAGTTGAAAGTCTTGTCATTTTGCGAAATTCCGTCATGAAATGACCTTTAGTGTTGGTACGTTGTAAAACCAAACCAAGCCGTATATAACTCTTGCGACGTAATGACCCAAGGGGCATAATTTGAACAATCTTTGTAGAGAACCTTAAGTTGATGCTTCATGCCAAATATAAAAGCTCTAAGCCTTCAAGTTTTAGAGAAGATTTTTTAAAAACATTTCCTTTAGTTTTATAACTACGATAATCTTGCGAGCTCTAAGGCGGGGTCAATTTTGACCTCGAGAACATTATTTGAACAATCTTTGTAAAGCACTTTCTAGTGATGCTACATGCTGAATTTAGTAACTGTAATAATTTAATTACGGTTTTTGACAAGAAGATTTTTTAACAAAATGTTGACGACGGACGCACGCACTAACACACATTGGTCAGACCCCCCAAAATAGCTCATCTTGAGCACTTAGTGATCAGGGTAGCGTATTATCAAAAATCGTAAATAAATCTTAAAATTATTCTTACGATTTTTCTTACGATTAGCTTAGGATAAGTTCTAAGACCGTATTATCAACAATTCGCATCTTTAGGTTCGGACGTTACGACTTTTTTTATCTTGCACATGCGCAATCGAATGTTTACAAGCTCTTCAATCTGGAAACAAGAAAACGCACATATTTGACAGTTTTGACAGACGACAACAATAATGGACAAAAAAAGCCGTGCGTCAAACTGGTCATCTGAAGAGAAAGGTCTACTCTGTGAGCTATGCTCACAGAGTGACCTTTCTTGTAAGTTGTCATCTAAGATGACTCATAGAAGCAAAGAAGACGCGTGGTTTTCAATCACGGAGAAGTAAGTCTAATAAGTTTGTCACGAGCGTAACTGGTTCAACTTCAATTTTTTAATCGTCCATGTAATGCTGAAATTACTGCTGATTCAACTCAAACCCTTTTTGTTCATCCAGTCTTGTGAGGAATTGTTGAAAACGCAATGTTACAGACCCTTGTAAGTACGAAAATGATCTTCATATCACGCACCCATGGTCAATTCAAGCCCAACTGAACTAAACAAGTAAAAAGTAATTCCCAATATCGAAGGGCATTTGTGTCGACATTTAAATATGTTTTTAAAGGTTTATATCCAAAACTGTGTTATCATTGAAATATATTGGGGTTGCTTTATTTACTTTTTGACCGGTTTACCGACGATCCGTCCCCAAGACTATTCTCCCTATAGACTATTCGTCCCCAGTGACGATTCGTCCCCAAAATATCAGTTTTGACGATTCCTCCCAATGTTAATATAAATCAAAGGTCTACTGTTTAATTTTAATCTGCTCTTCCTAGTGTCTTAATTTAGAATGAAATTAAAAACATATATGAAAAAAATGTCCTAATACATGGGTCTAGCAGGGAGGGGGGTCCAGACAAAGCTTCTTTTCAGTACTTTTGGAAGGGGCCTGGGGTCTTGATATATATAGTACATTTGAGGAAATTATTTTGCAGTTTCATAGAAAGGGGAACAAAATATCAAGGTAAACTCCAAATTTGGGGAAAACTACATGGTTTTAAAGAAATTTCAAGATGGGAAGGCGCTTGTTAACCGCCCCTGTTATATAAGGAAAAAGGCCTGCCAGACCCCCACTATAACTTTTCAAATGTACAGGGTCTGTCCATTTGCATATTTCATGACTGTAAATTATTTTAAGTAGCATGAAGCAATTCTTTAATCGATGGATACATAGATTTAATGCTTACATTTTTTATTAATATGTTGCATTATTCTGCATTATGTGTATAATGTGGTTGTGGTTCAAAAGTTTGGACACCCGCAATTAAAAGTTCGGACCCTAGAAAAACAACTTGGATTTGACCCTGACACGGTTATCACTAGTCAAACTTACATTTTATAGACCATGTTTGTAGATTAACTAACTGTAATGGGATGATTGCTTAAATAGACAAAAAATATTGATTAAAGAAAAGTAAGAATAAGTGAAACATTTGTTTTATTTTATGACTGAAATAATTTTAATGTGTTTTTTTCTTTGTTAAAAATGACATGGAAATAAATTTATAAGCAAACTCTGGACGCTGTGTTAGAAATACTGAATAGAATACATTAATTTAGATAAAACTATCTAACAATACTGAAATAGAGCAAGTTATATTCTTAATTCTAACATAGGCACGTGCGCTTTCACTCTTTATTCAATGTGACGTCATCTATGCTTTATTATTCAATAAAATATAGCTGGTGACGGCTGTTGAAATTTTACTCCCCACGTTAAATGAGCAAAGCCGAAAATAGCGCCCGAGTTTAAAGGGTTGACTTTAACAGAACCTTGGAACATGTCAGTAAATTTAAAACATGTACTAACCTTATTACTTGACCAAAAATGGTATAAACTGAGTTTAAAACGATTCTAGCATAAACATGACCTACTTCAAGTTCAAGACGTTTTCTAAGTCCCAGCATTTCCCGGTTCCGCTGTCTCATTTCATCCTGCCCTTCATCCGACGATCATGCCAGCCATTATACGAAAATACAAAGATTGACTATTTAATCAAAGCCAAACTGTGCATAGCATAATATAATGGAACTGGCTACGTGTATTCTTTCAAGCTCGTAATCATCCAAGCTGACACGAGCAGTGCTGATTTTCCGAAAATCTAACCTTCCTTGACACACGTTCATAAATCCAATTTATATCCAACCTTTTACAAATATCTCCATCAGACTGTCTGATAACACACTTCTATTCAGTTAACATCCAATTATTTAAGCAGTATTTGCAATATTCCGCCGAAAACACCGAACTTAAATGCTTCATCATCGTGTGTATATAAAATGACACTCACTAAGGGCAAGGTCGAATGTTTATTTCACGGCGCTTATTTTAAAGAATGATGTTTTACACACAAATAAAACTATGACAATTCGTATTTAGTTTTGGGTTCATTTTTTTAAAATTAAGATTTGAATATTATTTGTTTGAAATTAGAATCAATTATCAATGAGATCTGTGTAAATAAAGGCTATTTTCGGCCTTTGCACTGGGGGGCGGATTTCAACAGCATGGCGTTTCTGACAGTAAAAAATAGTTCTATAAAAATATCTTTTCTAAGGATGTATTTTGCGATGTTAGAATCGAAATAACTTACAGTTGTCTATATTTTATTGTCTAATAAAACATAGGCACTCGTTTGATGCGCTAATTAAATCACTCGTGCTAAAGCACTCGTGATTTAATCATACGCGCATCACAACTCGTGACTATGTTTTATTAGACAATAAAATATAGACAACTGTAAGTTATTTCTTAATTTAAAGTAATTTTCCTTATTTTTAATTTTCAGAATAAACAGTATCAGTAATTGTACAAGATCCGTGGATCAAGTAAAAAAAAAGTGGGTTGATATCAAGGTAATTGAGTTGATTATTAATTACCAATTTGTAACATAAACAGTAAAGATGATGTAACATAATGAGTATACTTTGTCACAAGAACATTTTTTATGATTATTTGATTATTTTTCATACATAAGGGTACTACATGTAATATTTATCGATCATTGGTTTGTGAAGCACAGTGCTAGTTATCCAGCCAATCTTCTGGGCAAAAGGCATTGTTTGCTCACTAGTATGTGCTCAATGGTTCATATTTACTCAGTTTAGAATGTGGCATGTAATGTTATTCAAAATTGTTTTACATGTACATAAATTTACTTATTTTAACCTAGCAATTAATCATAATTTATTCATATATTGCAGTCTAACATAAAGAAAAAGCAGCAACTTTCAGTATTAGAAAGAAGGAAGACTGGAGGTGGTGATGCTGAGGTGGTGGATATGGAGGAGTGGGAGTTTATGGTAAAGGAATTAATTTTTTTTGTTCCTAATTTCAAACGTCTGTGTACTAAATATAAGATAGTGTTTTTAACTCAGATTTTCTGTTTTTACAATGTTATTAGTTTAATACACATGTATCTTCTCTCTAAGCCAGCTCAACAAAGCTGTGTGATAATAACTTCCATGAGGGATATTATGGTAAGGGTTTCAAATTCAGAAATAATCAGACTACCCTATTAGATCAATCAATGATTATATAATCAAAACACTCAGGGTTTTCCAGAAATATTTATTACAATATGTTGCAATGGTTTAAATGATTTTGTTTTATATAAAAGAGTAATAAATAATGCATAAATAACCTATAATAAGTGGTTTGGTGGCTGTTTTTGTTTAAACTCTAATATTGACATGAATTATCTAGACATTTTTATTACCCATTAAGTGTGAAAAATATACTGTAATAATGGTGTAATTTTATGTCGCCCACTAAGAATATCAACACCCATTTCAATGATTTGCAATAACATGGTAGTAATAGAAACGGACCCATCATGGTTTAATTAAGAAGGGTTTTACTTCCATTATTTTTTTCTTTAAATATGCTGATTAATTAAACAATAATGTGTCATGGCAAATAATATAAATTACCAGTATTAGGGATGTCAGTTATTATATTTCATAATTGATTGTTTCCCACTTTTACAGAAACAATCCATTATAACCGATCATCATGTAATACTTATTTATGACGTTATAAATTGAAATACTTGTAAACAATACCTTTTCACCTTTTTTGCCTAACTTACTGTGTCCTGATATTATCTAACAGTAGAAATTCATTTATTTGAGGTCTTAAAAACAATACCTAAGTGCTCTACCGAAGGATTGGCTGGGGGAACCGACACATTTTTTGGTAAGTCAAAACAACTGTTATGTGGTTATAATATATAACACCAAGAGTATGAGTGTCCAATAGATATCAATGGTACACTTGTTTGCAAATTCCATAATAAACAAATATACAGTACAGTTTTTCTTTCTACTGATACATGAATATCACTATGTTTTTTGTTGTTGAGCTTATAACGTATAACCTAAAACATTAGTATTTAAACTGAATAAGTAGTTTTCAACCATTAAAGGGGCAATTAAAACGTTAGTAAGGAAATTTCTGAAGTATGTAATTAAGCAGACACATGTATATTATTATACTACTAAATTTAGATTTCGTCGCCCATGGTTTATTAAAAAAATCTAAATAAGATTATCAACAAGATCGACATAGTCATACTAAACTGTCCTCATGTAGTTGCTAGATAAACTCAGGTTAACAGTAATCCAAATACTCGCACACATATTATTTCCATGAATTCAAGGTATATTGAACAAAAATGTTACATTGGGATGAGCAACAATTGTTTATAGGATTCTCTTCAATGTGAATTACTGTTGTTAACAAATTTATGTGAATTTTAATATTGAAAATCGTAATCAAATATGTTTCTACAATTACACCACTGTACATTAAAGTACTTAGCTTGTAAACAAGTGTAATGTGGACATCAAATTTGTAATAATTTTACAATTGTTTATTTATTTCAATGAAATTGACCCACTGATTAATTTTAGTTTTGCATTATTGTTTTTTATTCACAGATACATTATCTGAAAAAGCTCCCACCGCCATCACAGATGTCAGGCCTATATCACCACCTGCACTAGTGACTGATATTATGGATGAAAACACACTGAAGAGAAAATGTACAGAAGGTATTAACATCATTTTATGCCCATTAATAGTGTAACACAAAATATTGCTCCATTAAAAAAAAATTGTATTATATAAACACTATTATAGGCAAACAAAACACTTCATGCCAGTATTCTTGGCATTATTCTCATGACCTACCTTAATTTAGTTATCATCATTTTCATAATCTTGGTCAGTGACGAGTGTGAAGATTACAATATTGCAATATTGTCTTGTAATAGTTAGTCATTTTACTTTCTTGACATCATGTAAATGGTATACACATTGATGTGAAACATATTACAATATTACATCACCACCCCCTATTACATGTATTTTTCAGGTAAAGATGACAATGTCAAGTGTTATATTAATAAGAGGCACAAATCTGAAGGTAATAACAAAATCTACTGTAATGAGTTTTTTTTCAAATTAATCTATATAAAGTTCCAGAGGTAGAAGGTTTTTATGTATTTCGAGATTTGCTTAACATGTATACCATACATTATACATGTAGTTGGTTATAGACTTACTTGCAAAATTGACAGAAGTGCTAATTTTCCTTAAAATTCTAAGGAAGATGTCAGCATTTTGGAAAAGTTGACAAGCACAAAATATTATCAAGGGTCTGTGGAATCTCAGGTGAAATAGCTGCTATAAAATGACCATAATGTGTGTCGTCATGGAATTGATCAAAATGAATGTACGACAGACAGATTAGTATTTTGATTAGTTATGCATATAATTAAGTTAGCGATGTTCTCATTTGTTTTATTTCAAATAACACCTGCAAATTGTTTGTTTTATTTATTTTCAGAAATTTCCATTATTGAGGAAAACACTAAAGCTCTCAATAATTTAACAGCAAGTATTCAGGCACTGACTGCATCAGTTGATAGATTGTGTACAGCAAGCCAGGAACGATCGCAGACAACTTTCTGGGTGTGAATTTATTGTTAATTTCTATTAGTTTAAGTGTATATATAATATGGTCGAGCGTACAATCTTTGTACTATAATTGTTACCAGTGTATTTATAATTAATTTTGCCTGTAAATAAAAAGTGAAATGTTGATTGATTTGCTGATGCAGTTAGTGTCTGTAAACTTAATTCAAGTGATTTTTTATACTTTTGGCTTTTTTAAGTCAAATATATTGATTGAATCAGTAGCTGTTTAATGTAATGATGTAGTGGTCATTAATTGTATAACTTGTAATAAGTTTGTTTACAGTATATTACCATATTTATCATATTAATATACTAATGAACTTGCATATTTTGTATTATTGTTCTTAATAGTATTTGTAGTGAGTAAACATTAATATGGTTTTGATAGGTTTCAGTGTGAACTAGTATTTCTGTATTTCAATACATTGATTTAATTTTTACAATATAATGCAGTTTTTATTAGGGGTGTAACTGTTAGCTGATATACTGGTATATATTACAATACCCTTTTCTGACATTTTAACCGTTTTGAATTTTATGGAACATGTTTTTTTGGACATATGCGACTAAATACATACATCATGCATTTTCCACTAGCTTAGTAACATGATCTTAATTACTCTCCATTGCATCGGTTGGAAATATTCACTTGTACTTGTTCACTTTCTACCTCTGCTAAAATACTATGTGCAAACTGATATTTCTACTTTTAGACAGATACACATAAACATTTAAATCCCATTACTGCCACATGGTTGTTAAAAATAGATGCAAAATATTCTCACGCCTGTAATTTCAAAATGTCGGAATGCAAAGATGTTGGACAGTTTTGCATTAATTAAATAATGGAAAATTTACAAAAATGGAAGTAAGCATTGCTATTTTTGAACGTGTATCTCTGATCTTTTAACTGTAAACATGAGGTCATATGAGGTTGCATTCGTTTCTAGTATGATCATACCATATCAGGTGTGTTTGTCCGTTCAACCAATAAAAATGCGTATTAAATTTTTCAGCTTCATTGGAATTTGGTAAACATTCATTGGTCATTCAAAGGTTCATAGTAAAGGTCAATATCATAAACCGACTAGTTTTAAGGCAGCGGGTGAATGTAATGTATTTACTGAGCTGCGAAGGGAGTGTAGATCTTAATATATTGTGTACTAGTTTCTCTGTCTAATGATATCATTTGTTTATACAATTCTAATATATGCTATATATATTATCAATAATGTAGTTCATACTCATATATCATTCTGTTAAGTAGTGAAATAACTTACAGTTATGTTCATTTGTTACAAAACTTATTAATATTATAATGCTCATTTTTTTTATGGTCATGATACTTTTGTCAGTGTGGTGTGTGTGGGTACTCGGTGTTGTTGCATTGTCTTTATTCACTTGTTTGTTCCTAATTACTGTGTCATACATACACGAAATAAATAATCTGTTCAATTTTTGTTAAAATATATGTATCATTAGTCTACACATGGTAAATTTTAATTTATTGTTAAATTGTTATATATTATACAGATGGATAGGATTATTGTTTACTTATTTACATTTGAGCTGAATTGTGATGTTTATTTGTGACCCATAAAATGTTATATTGAACCATTGCTCAAATTGTTGTTCCTTATTGATATTATTTTACGATTCATGTTCTTTTATCCTTGTTACGAGATGATTGTTAATATTTTTACAATAGTTGTACTTAATTTCAGTAATGAATACTATGAAAATACATTTACTGAAATGATTTTAATCTGTCGACTTGTTTTAACAACCAGTATTATACATCATGCCCATCATCAATCAGTACATCGACATTTTATCAAAAGTGTAACAAGAATCTTTATTTATCTGTATACAATTGATACCAGCCAGTAACAATAATGCCAATAGTGATTGATTCTTTTTCGAAGTGAAATTTACAGCACAATAAAAAACAAAGCCCATTTAGATGTGTGATTATACAGTTAAGTATAATTTTAATCATATCATCTAATAAAACAACTCAATTATAATTAACGATAAGTCACAATAATACAATCAATTTCATTCTTGATATGGTCATATTTTGATAACCTGTCACTCACACATAACTTTATGGTGTGTGCACTCTCTGAAATAAACACTCTAAGTTTGTAAACTAGATCAAGAGAGTATATAGTCATGAAATTATATTCATGTGTGACAGATGAATAAAATAGAATTGTGCATTTACAGTACACTTGGGACCAAAAGTATCTGAAGTCATATATTTTTTTTTCTTATTTTATATGAAATCATATTTTACTAGAGCATTTGAAGGATGCAATAAAAGTCATATTTTCATTAAAACTACAATTTGACAAAAGAAGATATGAAACATTGTTATTAAGGATGTTAGCTGTGAAAATAACAACAACAAGAGAGAATATCTAAATATATTTAAAAAATGTCAACTAAGTTTTACATGAATTAAAGAAACTATTGGACTCCCAAGGGTATATCTTACAATAAATGTGAAACTAGGTAAATTAATACTTTTACAGTATTACTCAACATTTCAATATAAATACGGTGTATATATAAATGTAACTTGCATACACAAAGTGAGAAACCATTGAAATAAATATTTGATGAAACAGTATTTCATATGCACATAAATAACAATTAAACATAATATGCAATTTTCAATGGAACTAATTATGTACATTAAAGGGATGAACTTGAGAAACTTATTAAGCACACATGTACAATTAACAGAAACAAAGTGATGCTGGTGATATATTTAGTTGAGAACGTTTAATGTAAAATGCATTGGCAAAATTGATGCAGTAAAAATGAAAATAATAAAAGGCTTAAGATTTTGTACTAACTTTTTACACATTAAATCATTTACCTACCACAGTAGTTTTTACTCCAATGAAGGTACTGCACTACATACACAATCTCAATAAATGTTCAAATAATACAAAAAGAAATAATAGAAATTGACGGATACAAGTTTAATTGTGTTTTACAGTCCTATTTCTACTTTCACTTTAGATTTGTCTAAGTTTTGTTTTGACATGTATTGATGTTATAAATACTTCAGTACCTTCATTGGAATATTTACTATAAGGTTCTGTAAGGGATTTAATTTTTTTAAAAAGTCACTAAGAACATTGAAATATATTATTGTATTTCATTAATGCAACATCAATTTATCAAATACATTTTATTTTCACCGTATTTGATGACCAGCATCAGTTTGTAGGTTTTATTAGAAACATTCTGATTTATAAAACGATAGAGTTTTTTTTTTAATACAACAAAACTAAAGCTTTTTCTTTTTCACTATTATGGCAAACCAAGAAAAAAACAAACAAACCTTAATCAGTAGCAGTGTCTCTTCATTTTGAAAATGCAGTCATTGACGATAAGTTGCACATGTTAATAAAATAAGTTTCTTTACATTTAATACTCAGCATAGTTTAACTGATTGCCAATAATCTATTAAACCAAGTAATAGTTATGTCCTCATTACAAATCCTGTGTCTAGCTATTTTCCATAAAAAAATCTATGATGTTTACAAATCACAAAAAAACAAATAACACAAAAATGAATAAAATAGTGGTTACCCTCTGAAAAAGTATTCAAGGGATAGGATGGTTATTAAGAGAGCATTTGGTATACATTGTATTAGCTAAGTGTTGGTAGTGTTTATAAATTCAACAACAAACGTTGACTGAGCACATTAATTTTATACAGCATATGACATATTTCATAGACTAAAGTGTATTATACTGTACCCACCAAACGTTCGAAGACATTATCACTATTTAAACCTACTACAAAGCTAGTATTGTATGCGTAAGAAATAAGTTACAATGAATAAAGTTTTGGAGACTTTAAAAAATCTGAATCTTATAAACTTAGTGTATTCCAGAAATCTGTTTTCATTCAGTTATCAACAACATTACATAGATCACTGATACTGGTTCAAATGAACAATGAATGAAATTTACAACTTTGATTAAATTTTCTTTGCCTCCAAACTTTTGGTGGGTATTGTATACATACAAAGAAGTTCTGAATTTAATCTTCAAATAAATTAACAATATTTTGTCTAAATTGGAAGACATCAGCCCTTTCCGGAATATCTAAAGCTGGATGATTGTCCTCGAGGGGAACAACAATCTCAGGGGCTGGTATCTTCCAATCTAGACAAAAATTGTGTAGTCTAGCACATGCTGTTACAACTCTAGCAGACTTTTCTGGCGTAAAGGGTAAAGCTCCACCAGTCTTGTGAAGGCATCTGAAAAAGAGAATTCATTTCGTTATAAAATTTCTTGAATTTAATTTTCAGTGAGTTAGAACTACATCCGTAAAGAATATACAAAAACAAGAGCAGTCCAGCAGTCTCAAAAATACTTATCAGTCATTGACATATAGGATGTTAGATGATTTTTATATGGTTAAGGCTAATTTGTTTCTTCTTATGGTAGCATTCCCAGCAATGTAATATTTTCTCATTCAACCTCTCATAAATAATTTCAAAACTACCTCACTATTGAAATATAACGACTCAAATCCAAGTTACTCAATTTACAGTCATTATGAGTCAATCACTACATTTTCAATTCTACAAGCTATGTTAGACAAAAAGCATTTTGCTACAAATGGACAAGTCACTACCGGATAAGTCATTAACAAAATTGAATAACAGTGATTACCTAAACCTTGACTTAAGAACACCAAATGCTCTCTCAATAACCATCCTGCCCCTTGAATGCTGGATGTTGAACAGCTCCTCTTTCCTACATGTAGGACGCAGCTTTGGTGTGAGGAGATTCTTTTTAAGAGGGTAACCACTATCTCCCAACAGCATACCTAGATTTTCATTGTCTAAATACTCCTGAAATTAAAGTGTTTTATAGCAACTTACTTCTCATGAAATTTCATATTTTTAATAATAACTTCAAAACAAAGTTATTGCAGTTATATTTTAAAGTTTCAATGACTTATTTTTCACATTATATAGAACTATATAGGGCGGAATACCATGCAAGATGTAATTATCAATTGAAATAATTAATGAAATGGAAACATAAGCACATTTTTCAATTCTCCTAAAATATATGTTTTCAAAAACATTGGCTTATAAGTATAAATGTAAGCCAATAATGCTTCAAAGTGAGCTGCATAATTTCATGATTCTTGACGACAAGAGACAATAGTTTTATAATTTAAGTATCTAACATTAGAATCAGTGTCAACACTTTCAGACCCCAGGAAGTTTGGATGAATTTCAGTAATTCAAAAACAGGGTTTCCATCAAGAACCCTAAAAATTGTTCATCACAATTTGTGACAGCACAACTGCATTCAAAATTTTACATTGGTGAATTCAAAATATTATGGTAGACTCTAAGACAAAAGTAGAAAGTGTTACTTTAATGATATAAAACTTACCTTCAGTCCACACGTATTCCATATAGAAGAATCATGGTGTGACCCTGGCCACATGGATACAATATTTGTAAATCTGAAAGAAATGAACAAGAAAAAATAGTCAACTCAGATAAGAAAACATTTCAGCATAATAATATATTGAAATGACGAACACCTGTATACTTCATTATGAATAGAGCAATTGAGTCTAGCTCATGACTTACTTACATGAATGCCAGCAAACTTAGTTTTGTCACCAAATTGAATTTAGGTGATTCTGATTTGTTGTAAGGCATTAACTTTCTGAACAATCATTACGAAGAAAATGGTATGACATTTCATGTACATTAATTGACCAATTCTCGAATATCAATTCTCACTACATTTTGTATTGTTAACATTCATTTACTATGAAAAGTATGAAATACCAACACTAAATATCAGACATGTACATGTAATTGTTATTTTGTCACATCTGGTACATGTTCAAGTTCTCACAGCTCAATGAAGAAACACAATACACTATTACTATTAATGATTTCATGAACAACGTTTTATGTTTATAACTTTAAACATGTAAAACTATCACAAAAAATTAAATCAAAGGATAAAAATACCTCATATTGTGGTCACACACAGCTTGAACATTTAAAGCATGGTAACCTTTTCGGCATACAAAAGCTTCTTCATGGGCAACTGGTGCCACTATTGGCACAAGTGTACCATCAATAGCCCCTACAAATAGAAAAATACATAAATATAATAATATATATAACAGTATAAAAAAACATTTACAATGGACCCATGATAATACTTCTTTCAAAGCATTGATCAAACTGAAATGAATATAAATAGCTTTTCAAATCTTCAGTGGACAAAAAATTATGAACAAACATTTCAAACTGCAAGGAATGTTATAAAAGTGTGAATATTAGTGTGTGTTTTCTTATAAATAATATTGTAACTTATTATATGGATTGATGTTGAGGCCATTACACTAATTTTTAAACACTGTTGCCCAAGTGGACAACTTGCTATGATTTTACTTAGCCTGAACCTTATAAAATAATCATATCATGTTGCCAAAATCTTACCAATTATATTGGGAATTCTAGATTTCCTGTAAAACTCCATCTTTATGGCATTCACCTCTTCTCTGGTAGAAGGAAATCTGAAAAATAGTATAAGTACATTAAATACTAATGTCAAAAAGCCATAACAAACTAAAATGTTCAATACATTTGATCAAATGAGTTTCATTATGTGATTTGGAGTAAGCTTATTCTCCATAACATGACTTCATATTAAATATAATGTGATCAACATTCCACTATCGGTTTCAATTCACTATCATTTTGACACGCAATAATTAACACTAACATTTCAAAGCAAAATATGCATTTACTTTAAAGTCATGTTCAATAAGGGTGCTTGAAATAGATGTCTATTTCCTTTGCTGTTCAAAATAGTGATGCTATTCATTATGAGGATTAATAATCATTACATTTCAGATTAATACATTATCTAACCTATCAGGCGCTAATGTTGATGGATGTTACAGAGTGATCCTTGGATAAGAGTCTGACTTTGCACCTTTCAATCATGGATTTTTTAAGGCATATGGCTGGATTCCGTATTGGTTGGTGGCTGCATTTTTTCATAATGTAATCATAACTTTTATCATAATCAATACTTTTATCATATTTTAATAATAATAATAATAATAATGATTACCTTATATTTTTCAAATTGTTGTTCACAGCATCAATGAAATTGGTCACAATTACACCACCACTTGATTTAGACACTCCATGTAACTGAGCTACTTCAGATAAAAAATCTCCCTTAGCCACATACCTCAAGCCAATTAGAATCTGAAATATGCAGGAAATATTGTGATCAGTCATTGTGATTTCAATACTACAATGATCAGTTATGACATAATCATTCCAGGTATAGTGTGTAGTCAACTGATACAATAATATCAGACAGGTAATAAGAGGCACTAATCTAATTAGTAATGAGCTTAGACATCTGCGTGTACAGAGCAAGTATGACAGTATAATAAGCCGATCTTACTTTTAGGTATAGCCAGTCTCTAACAGTGATACAGAACAGGATATATTTTAAATACAGAATAGTGTTCCAAATTATCAAATCATGCCTATTCAGTTACTGCTGACATGTGTGCTATGTCACTTTTTAATGTATATTGCTGGATAAAAATCAATTTCGTTTTTTGGGGGGTTTCACGTTGTAGCAGCGCATAGCATCGGTTATATCACAGCGGTCAGTACACCTACTTATTGTTTCCTGGAAAGGCTAACTCTCCAGATTCAGCAGTCAACCAACCACTTGGCACATACTTTTGTCAATGAGTGATTACTGCCCTGCATTATTTAGAAACAGTGGTAGGAGGGAGAATGGCCATAGAAATTATTTCATGACCATGTTCCACTTTAGTACGCCATTCACGGTAATCAAACCTACAATCCCTTAATCAGTAGAGCACTAGTAAGTCAGTTCTTAAAAAATTCAACAAAGTTGTCCTCAATCACTGATGCCAACAACTTATTCCAAGACCAAGGAGGTGTACAAGCTAATACAAATGTGACTGAGATTAAGTTTAGTCTGTGTAGGATAAGCCTATATGTACAGCCTACAGGGTCAACCTTGATTATTGACGATCTTGTAAAATGAGATTAGCCAGAGGCTGGATAAACGATTATTGAAACTTGCCCACGAGAGGAATATCTTCATGTTAAAAGCTTTGAAGTTTGATTTGGAAAAAATTGAGCAAATTGTGGTCGAACTTCGAAGTGAAAAAAAAATATAAAAACTGAATAAGTAGGAGTTGGTCAATACAAGGAAACGAATAAATGACTTATCTTCATTCCGTTCTCCATTGAATAATACACACTTTCGTTTAACAGTTACATAACGGAGGAAAATCAATAATACAAATGAACACTCAAGCGCTATCTAGCTGTTGACCCAGTTGTTGACAAAGGGTGCGTTGCTTAAGCAAATCGCTACGTATCGCTTTGTCTCCTGGTACCCTTCTTACAACAAAAGGAATGAGTGTGTGACATCAACTTTTGGGTACCAGGACACAAAGCGAAACGTAGCGATTTGCTTAAGCAACGCACCCAAATTCTATTTATAGAACGGTGCATCATTACATTTTGCCAGTCATAAGATTCATTACACAGACTGGTAGGCATGAAGTAAATAGCGGAGCTCTCATCCGTAAACGCGGCAGTTTTCTTTATTTAAAATTTATTTCTCTATTTAAAATTTTTATTTACCTTTGTAATGGCTGGGATAGAGTGACTTCTGCCAGTCATTGGTGTCAAGCTTTCTACTAATATGTCGTGCAGGCTGACGATAGCGGCACGTGGAAGCCTATACTTAGATATAAGCAGCTCATCCGTAGATTCTAAGCTCTCAAAGCCTACCCGAGTAGCGAAAATTCGCTCTCTCCTACTTAGACGAGCATTGTACAGTAAGGCACCGGCCATTTTGTAGCGTTCTGAGATCGAGTTACGAGCGGGTGTTGGTGGTCTTAAAGTTAGGACCAAATTTACGATTTTTTTAAGATTTCTTAAGTTTAAGATTTTTGATAATACACCCGAAAAATCTTAAGTCTGAGTTAAGATTTTGTTACGATTTAAAACGGTCCTAAGACCTTTGATAATACGCACCCCTGGTGAACTAAAAACAATTCGTCGGTGCGCGTGCAAAACCTCGTATAAAAAAATGTAATTTTTCAGGAGACCCAAAAATCGATTTTGTACTTATTTTAAACATTATGAGACGTAGTATTACTTTCAAGAATCTGTTATTTTACCTTTGTTTTTTTATATACCTGCAAAATGGTGGGTACCATTTGGGTAAAACTGTATCTCAATTTTTCTTTTTTACGATATTTTGCACCTAAAAACGTAGAGCAAACCGATTATACGACGGTCGTAAAAGTGGTGTCACATTTACGAGGTATTGACATTATATAAGAAAACACTGAAGTGCCGGAGGAACGATGATAAACAAAACGTTGACCTAGTTTCTCTATGCTTAATATATTTTTTTGAACTGACAAGCTCCGTCCTAGACACTAAGGTATTGAAGGTGGAGTCTATGATGGCGCGAGAAGGCGGGTTTTACAGCGCCTTCTGATGTGAGTCAATGCTAGACAATATAGATGTGTGAACTCTCTTGTTACCATCGGATACAACAATGGATAAATCATTGAAATAACAAGCTTTTATGAATATGGCATCTTTTATTTAACACTGAACTTGAAATGAAAAAAAACAACATCGAATTTATTACGTTGTTATAGTTCTGTTATAATAACCTGTCACAACTTAAATAATTTCACGGTCACCGAATCTGTTATTTTAACTCCTATCGAAATTGTTATTACACTTAAATGCAAAATGACCACATATTTAATAAGATCATCAATAATTAATATGGATTGGTGTCTCAATGGTTAAAAAGAAGTTGAATAAAAACAAATTCAGTAGCCGTGTAATTATTCAAGTTGTGACAGGTTTATGTAACAGAACTATACAAAGGTTAGTAAATAATTTCATTTTACTATATAACAACAATATTCAAGCTATACCTAATGAACGATACTAACTTGAAAAGTCATATTAATTTTAAACGATAAATGTCAGTCGGCAACTAATTAACTGATAATTGAAAATAAACAATTGCATAAAAATTGCATCGTCTGAGTAATATTGACACTCAGAATAGACGTTATCAAAATACAGCTTCCAGAATACTGATTAGTTACAATTAAACAATATCAAACACATCAACAGCACAGTGCCATCAAACTAGTACATAAATTGAATTGAGTGAACACAATTTACAAGAAAGTATGGAAAGCCAGAGTACACCCCCGACGTCGTTGTTATTTTCCCTAGATAAATGCATAATATATCATCAATATCAACAACTTCGTTTCATAAGACGACCGTATCATTTAATTGCAGCGAAGGCTGATATCAACTTCACCGCCTCAATAAATAACAACTTCGCTAGCACAAATACGACGCTACTATTAGGTGACGACGACTGCTCGAGTCGACGTACTTGTATCAACAACTTCGTCAGTCCATACGCACATGATACGGTATTATTCAACTGGCGACGGAGTTATTGAAGAATCTATTTTTAGCAACTTTCGGGATTATAATTTCGCCCGGTATTATTTCACGAAATTAAACAAGAGCTCCGCTGGGCGGGGCATTATACGCCCGTGTGCAGTCCATGCTGTGTTCTATCTCATATGAAGTCCCTGTGACCTTGATAAATGACCCCGGGATCTCAGAATAGGTCCCAACCTTAACTGGAGGGCTATCCAAAGCAAATATTTTGAGAACCTAGGTACAGCCATGGTTGAGTTATCACCGGCACAAAGTTTTCCCATACAAACTTCCAGTGACCTTGACCCTGGGGCCTCAGAACCAAGTTCTCACCCTTGACCCAATGAGTATTGATACATCAAATTTGGTGATCTTAGATAAAGTTGGTTGTTGGACAAGGTTTTTCCTCATGATTTCCTTGTGACTTTGACCTTTGACCCAGGGGCCTAAAACCAAAGGGGCATATGCTAGACATTTAGGCTACCCTTAAATAAAATTTGGTGAACCTAAGTACAATCATTATTGAGATATTGTCCGGAATATTTTTTTAATATAAATTAAGTCCCAGTGACTTTGACTTTTGACCCTAGGGTCTCAAAATCAAAAGGGAACATCCTCTACCAAATAGCTATCAACACATTACTCCTTGACAAATGGGCTGATCCACATAAAATTTGGTTTACCTAGTTACAAGCATTGTTTAGTTATTGTCCTGACAAGGTTTTTCCATATGATGCCCCTGTGACTTTGACCTTTGACCCAGGGGTCTCAAAACCAATAGGAAACATCCTTGACACATGGGCTACCCTCACATAAAATTTGGTGAACTTATTTCATGTTACTTATTAAATATAGCATTATTTCCATTGTTTGCCATTTTGACTTTATTAACATATTGATTGAACATTTATTATTTATTATTTTCAACGTATTTACTATCACGCTTTGAAAACCCCTGAAACGCTTTCCCTTCCATTCTTAATCGTTTCTGTACATTTCTTTTCCATTTAGAGGGGTCTGTCTTCTTTCGTTTGTCTTTTTGTACTTGTTCACTGGATTTAACGATTTCTTCATTGTCTATACAAGCAGTCGTTTCGCATGGCAAAACATCGTTGATCACGATTGGTGAATAAGCCACATTCGTCTAACTTGACTGTATTGATGTTACAAGGTCTTCAATATTGTCTTCATCACTTTCAGTATCACTCATGGCTAAGTCCTTTTTAGAAGGTTTCCAAGTAGGATCCCTAACATCATCATCTTCCATATCAAAATAATCAGACATTTCTTCATTTAGGTCACTCTCATAACTTTTTGCTGAACTATCATAATTATCCAACATCTTAACCCTGATCTTTCTTGAATATATATTGTTGATGTTATCATCTATAAGTGAACTATTTATTCTGGTAGCAAACAATATCCTTGTTTTTTCTTCCCCAATAGGTACAGTTTCATCTATTCTTTGGGTGACATTTTTCTCACTTATTAGCTCACTCGAATGACTGGTCAGATCGTCTGAACTCGTTGCACTCGTTGTTTAATACCTGTGACCATGTAACGCGAGCAAGAAACCGATCGCTCCTACATGCACGGCATTCACAGACGAGAATTAGGCGCGTATTCCATTCATACGGGGAGCGCGACGTTCACTTATAACGCGAGCGTGCAACTTGAACGTTTTCACGCTCTTACTATTCCATACATCCGGATAGACAACGCTCGCTAATGACGGACATGGAAAAAATGCGGTTTTTAGACCTTTCTTTACATATTGACTGAATAGTTATTTGATAAACCGATGATGTTTAGAACCATAGAAATCAGTGAAACGAAGGCAATCTGATGCTGTGTTTTTAAATCACATTTGAACACATACATTCTTTAAATATTTGAAAAGAAAGTGTGGAAAAAAACGTGTGACAATCGTCCAATAAAAAGTATGCAGCAATCTAGTTTTCATCTAAATCTTGCGCTTAAACGCTTTACAAGGTGCCATACAAAACGTCACGTCCAGTACCGACCGGAAACAACGATTGGACGAAAGATCATAAAATAGAATGAAATTGAATAATTTGTAAACTCGCGAAACAATTCATGTAAAAACGTCGCGAAATGTCAAAACTCTGAATATAAAATGTGCATTGTCTCTTATTAACGTCCGCTATTAACAAAAAATCCTATTTCAAAATGTTTTCTAACCTTACCCATTCTCGTATTGCAATTATCTGATATCGTCTCTTAATGTACTAGTATTATTATATAAATAATCCAGATTGCTGATTGATACTAATGTGGGGTTGTTTTTTTTTGGGGGGGGGTGTTTAATTTATCATTTTTTTGTGTGTTTTGTTTAATGTTCCGATCTTTGTTGTTTACATTGTATTATTGATAGATGACCTTCTGAGAGAAATGCCTTGCGCCTGAAAAGTTTTCATCTCTAAATAAAGATATATTATTATTAAAATTGCAATCTTGAAGCAGTGTGGATTGTGATTCTTCTACCCAAGTCAAAATCAATATTATTACTTGTCGTCTATAGACCACCAACTCGGACTTCCTTATATAACATTTTAGAATAAGTCTGTTCAAGTAAGGCTGATATTCTTCCGCTGGAAACATTTAGGCGATTTTGATTCAAAGAATTGTATTTTACAGTAATTTATTTTTTGTTTCTTCTTAAACAATTAATTACAGATTATGCTCATTTAGGGAAAACATTTACTATCATTGACCTCATTTATACCTAAGATAGTGATAAAGTTATAAATTCTTGTGTCGCCAAAACCTTCGTGACCATTTTTTAAATTTTGTACAAGAAAAGTCTCGGCAAAAAGTGGATCATTTTGAAATGGCAGACTTAAAAATCCATCACTGCAAATTGACGTCATAAAGAAAAAGATAGACAATATCCTTAAGATGACAAGCTTTAAAGGAAAGAAAACTGTAAAAGGATGCTGAAAGCTTATTTGTCTTTAACCAGTTTTTAGCCGGATTTTTCAACGAAATAAATTCGGCTAATAGTTTGGCGAACACGGGCGGGCGTCCGGTGTAGTCAACAATTGCGTTAAAGTTTTTAATGCATCATATATTTCTGCCATTTAAAGTCAGATCTCTACGAAACTTTATACAATAATAACATACCATGTGAGCAACAGAATTAGACAGTAACCGCAACTCTACCTGGCTTAATAATGAATTATTTCCCTTTGGTTATTTTTTGCGTTAAAGTTTTCAAATTGTTGGATATCTCTGCTATTTAGGGTTTGATGTTTATAAAATTTCATACAATGGTTACATACCATCTTTCATTTGAAAATAATTAGACAGTAACCACAACTCTACCTGGCTTAATCATGGATAATTTCCCTCTGTTATTTTTGCGTAGAAGTTTTCAAATTGTTGGATATCTCTGCTATTTATGGTTTGATGTTTATAAAATTTCATACAATGGTTACATACCATATTTTGAAAAGAATTAGACAGTAACGGCAACTCTACCTGGCTTAATAATGGATAATTTCCCTCTGTTATTTTTGCGTTAAAAGTTTTCAAATTGTTGGATATCTCTGCAATTTATGGTTAGATGTTTATGAAATTTCATACAATGGTTACATACCATATTTTGAAAAGAATTAAACAGTAACGGCAACTCTACCTGGCTTAATAATGGATTATTTCCCTTTGTTATTTTTGCGTTGAAGTTTTCAAATTGTTAGATATCTCTTCTATTTCTAGTTAGATGTTTACGAAATTTTATACAATGATTACATGTACATACCATCTTTTGAAAAGAATTAAACAGTAACGGCAACTCTACCTGGCTTAATAATGGATTATTTCCCTCTGTTATTTTTGCGTTAAAGTTTTCAAATTGTTTTGAAATTGTTGGATATCTCTGCCATTTATGGTTTGATGTTTATGAAATTTCATACAATGATTAAATATCATAAGTAAACTTGTTCTCAATGTTCCCATATGCAGAAAAATCAGGCTTTAATGTGGCTCCCATATTATCTTTCTTGTTGTTATATTCATTTTGAGCGTGACTCGTAAAAGTTGGGCGTATGAATCCACACCTGAGCTTAAGGAGAAAGTGTACGACCCAGGGTCCTTACGACCCAGGGTCCTTTCGACCCTCTTGTTAAATAATGAAGCACTAACTCATTAACGCCAGAAGAAAAACTCAGCTAAACGTTCTGAATAAAAATAGATAAAACTGCTGGAACCAACAATAATAGTGTCGCACGTAGTCTTAATGTAAACTTTCATATAAATGAATATACATTGGATTATGTCATATTTATGATATAACAAACCGAATGAAGATAAGGATTGACTTTCTTTTATAAATATTGTTAGTAAAGACAGAATGGCCTTCGAACATATAAAACGTAAGTGAATATTAATGTTTATATTAATAAATTTATCTCTTATTAAGTTAAGAAAATAATGTTGCCTATTTTAAGTAGCTCAATGGAGTTTAGAGAAGTGCGAATGTCGCTGTAATTTTTTACAACAATATATCAGTAACTAAGTTTTCGAGTAGAACTAAGTGGTAATGTTCTTACTGACCTCTAAAACAATGATACATGGCGTTATATCGACGCTTGTTTATCAAGATATAATTCAATATGTTCAGTACTAAAATAGTTATATAATTCCATCAGAAAGTAAACTGTGATGACAATATGTCAATTGATCCCTATTATAAAAGACGACTTATTTATTTGATAATTGTTTCCAGATTACTTTACGTCGTTTTCTCCTTAATAGAGTTACTGGTAAGAGAAACTGAGCGTTTTACGGATGCCAATTATGGTCATTACCTGCATTACTGACTTAATATATGTATTACTGCATATTTTCACCTATATGTTTGAAATATTTTCAATTAAACCAAGGTTATAGGTACAGTGTTTAAAATACTTCCAAAGCATTCATGATTGTCCTTGATCGCTTACTGGAGATGTTTGTTAATGGGAAAGGGCCAATACTTTAGTAAACAAGTTGGGTTTATATTAACAGTACCTGTGTTAGTCTGCAACTTTTTTATACTGGGGGTCATATTTTAATAATTATTGTGATGAAGAAAAAATACTTTGTGTTACATACTTGGTGGTAGCGAACATTCATTAGGATTTTGTATTGCCAAATATCAAAACGCTAGGTCATGATGTTTTAGAGAAGATTTTTTAACATTTCCTTATTGATATCTGTTGACCCCTTGGGCGAGGCCAATTTTGACCCAATAGGCATAATTTGAACATCCTTTTTAGCACATTCTAGTGAAGCCACATGCCAAACTAGATCATACGGTATTTTACAAGAAGATTTTTAAGAAATTGATGTCGACGAAAACACACCAACGCAAATTAGTCAAAACTCCCTCCCCCACAATCGCTCACTTTGCTCTGGTGAGCTAAAAACAAATGTATTTACATTATGTATTCTAGAAGATAAAAGGCTTTTTATTAACACACCTCAACTAAAAAATATGTAGCATTGCGTTCAATGAAAATAATTTAGACAAATTAAGATAGTTCTAGAAATTCCAATATCAAATAACAAGATAATGTTCATCCATGTTTTTATTGCAGTCTTTTTCTTGGTTTTGGTGACATATTTTGGAAAAATCGGTAAGTAGATGTATTCATTTTTATCTCAAATTTCGTTTTATCTAAAATTTACAGTCAAAGTTACGTCAATTGTTCTTAAGATATCGAAATACCAGCAAACCACCGTACAGTCGACGTATCACATTCATGTCTGACATACGTAAGCTCTCGCAGCCGTCCGGCTAGCTCAGTTGGTAGCACGCAAGTCTACTGATCGAGGGGTCGTCGGTTCGATTCCCGGGCGGGGTATACTTTCGTGGAGCTTGGTCATGAAATTATTTCTACGGCCATTCTCCCTCCTACCAATGATTTATAACTATGTAGGGCAGTTGTCAGTCACTGACGAAAGTATGCGCTTAGTAGTTGGTTAACAGCTAAATCCAGAGATTTAGCCTTTCCAGGAGAAGTGAGTAGGTTGACTGACCGCCGTGATATAACCTATATAATGTGTTGCCTCGGCGTTAAACCCAACAAACAAACAAACAAACGTAAGTTCTCGCAACTTTGTTTAGACGAGAATCCAGCAATATCTTATATCTTTACTGCCATTTGTATAGCAACACATTTTGTGTAATCTTCATAGATAAAGAAAATGAACATTATATTTATTTTAACTCATTATTATATTTTTATGAATTATTCTGTTTCACACCAATCACCCAGAATAATTGAGATATGTGTGGTTAAATGTTTTATTAAAACACCTTTCCACATTACCAAATAGTGACCCCCAATTCTCTCCTGCACTATTTCAAACATGTTATTCGATTGTATGGTTTATTCCAACATATTATCATCAGTAACCACCATCATCACAATAAATATTCTTGTATGTTATAGATTGTTTAGAATGTCGTGTTTGTTCTGGTGTTGAATCATTAGATCTTTGTACTGAGACAAAACAATGTTTATCAAATGAGGTAGGTCATACCGCTTACTTAAAAACAGACCGTATGGTTTGCTCAGACTGTAGCGCCTTGCTATAATAACAGGAGTGGTAAAATATTTTATGTCGCCATTAACAAGTCTTTTAATTAGATCTACTCGATGTTAATTCGTCAGGTAACGGTGATTTGAAACAACAGTTTGTGTATTATTTAAAAGAGAATTTTATGTGGACTATCGTTACCGTTCGCCAAAATAACTGTGCAATGCGACCGATTTATTATAAATGTTCTGTTGACAATTATTAGCATCCAAATATTATATAAAAGGGTTCTGAGTGGAGTCCTACAAAGGTCTTATTTTGATCCTGAAGGTATATAGTGCCAAAAAGCAATAACATATCCGGTATATAGTGTCCAATCCAATTACAATCTATGCAGAGGACCTTATTTTATTGAAGCAACATCCTATATAGATCATTTGATTTTAGGGAAGAAACATTTTCAACACTTCTGTGATCGTACACTGGTAAATTTGTGATCTTTAATATACATGCCAAATACTCTGCGGAAAACTAGCCTACGAAATTAGGCCATGCCAAATTGGATTTTTTTAAGCGTCAACTCAAGTTAGACAAACCTAGGTACCTATTCACAAAAAAAACCGAAACCGAAAACACATGTCCATTCTAGCTAGTATTCACTCAAATAAGATCTCGGTAGTAATAAACATTTAAAAAAGTCAAATTATCCACGGTACGTAAAGAGTGTAACGGAAGAAAATACTGTGGTTGCCGACGATGTGTGAAGACAAACAATGACTGTAAACAAATAATGCGGACATTTACCTTCAACATATTTTATCACGTTGGACTTTACCTTGTTACGGGCATTTCAATGACTTCGAATATAGTATAATGTATCTTCATACTTCAGGCATGCTACATGGAGGAAATCATCACGTTATCTGGTAAAATAGAATACCAAGGAGGTTGTCGTTTAAACGATGTAAGTCAGTGCCACATTGATAATTTCTTTAATACTTTATAGTCGTATATTTACGATTAAACTAACATACGTTTATATATAAATGCCGCATTGAATGGTTCTCTTTCGAAAATGCCTGTGATTACCTAAAAGATCGACCATTCTTTTACAATGGCCATAACCTCTGAAGAGCTTTTCTGTGATACCCTCGGAATATAATACTTATTATTATATATCTAATAAATCTAACCAATCGACAAGCAGCATTTGTACCACGTGACCGTCCAATGTATTATTTTCGTATTGGACGATTGAGTTCAAGTGCATTGAACGATTCTGGTCAGGTTTTCGTTTTTAATTACGAACGCATTAAAGACCGGGTACCGTGCATGCATGAAGACGATTGTTAGTATTTGTTTACGAATGCGCGTAGAGCGTCTCGATGATTAGGAAGCGTTGTTTTGATTACATGTATCACTACCGTCAAAATGTTGACTGATGAAGAAATTACAGATTTTGTAGACGCACCAAAAGCAAAAAAATACGGCTAGCAAGACAAAATCAGATGAAGGCATATTTACAAAATGGTTGGCTGATTCCCTCTCTTCTGAATCCCGCAACTTGGAAGAACTTAACTCTTTCTTAAAAAGTTTCTACTTGAGAGTGAGGAAGAAAAACGGGGAAGAGTACGAACCAGAAACTCTCATTTCTATCAAGAACAGCATTGACAGATATTTATGCGAGAAGTCTTATGGATTTAGTGTGTGAATCGTACACAGCTTGAAAAGTCCTATTGGACTCACCTATCGGCTCGTCCAATATGACTGTTTTCTGGGCAGTTAAACCCATGACCAGAGTTGATGACTGTGAATTGCATCTTGAAACAGTGATGTTTTTTTTTATTTCTGAAGCTTTTATTTTTCACAAATTATCCTTTTACTTCAAGTACTATGTATAGTCATGTGACTTATTTCAGTTATGTAGTGTAACATTAAGTGGTGGAAGAAAACGTCAATCAGATGGTTCACTTATAGCATGTTCAAGATGTTGTGACACATCAGAAATAAAAAATACAACTGATTCAAGTAAGCACATATTTTATTGACTTTGTTGGCACTAACGATCAAAGTATGAAGAACATTACTTGCAAAAGTTTCTGACATTTTTGGTTATATTCAATTATTGTTGTATTTGTAAAACTAATTAAACGCTTAAAATGTTTGTTTGTTTGCTTGGGTTTTACGGCGCACCAACACAAAAAGTTCATATTGCACCGAAACGCTTAAAATTGTTCAAGTAACTACGTATGAATTTTTATAAGAACGTCGAGTAATTAAAACAGTAATTATTAAATACAGTCTTAAGGCATTCTATGTTGCAATTTTCTTAGGAAACAATTTCAGACAGTTTTGCTCCTCGTTAATTCATCCTTGAATTTCAGGGACTGACTTAAGGATAATTAAGTGGAAATACTACGGCTTGAATTATGTACATTTCCAATCTAGATTAACTGCATGCCTATTTTAATGCATGATTATGAGCATTGTTTGTAAAATATGAAATTTCAGTTGTATAAATAAATATTAGGAGATCTATTCTCTCTACCTCCAGATTTCTACGGAACGGATTTTCGTAATTATTATTCGTGTATAATTAAGTTAAACGCCACAAATGCTTCATTGATTGTTTAATTTACAGTTGGAAAGGAATTGTGCAATGATTTGTTATGTGGACTTCGAAGACGAGCTGGTATGTACTATATTAAATAACTTAAGACAGCTTCTTTTATCACGTGGTCGACCTTAAATGTTCTTGAGACTTTAGTTTTCCTTTTTATAATGTTTGCGTTCAGCGATCATAATTTCTCTAGTTAAGGTGGGTAGGTTAGCCGATCGGCGTGATATGACTGAAACAAAAGTCGAAAAGTCGTTAAGCATGGTAAAAAGTGTATACGAGTCAAAATATATTTTTGCAACAAAACTGGCATATCAAATCCAAAAAAATAAAGTATGTTTGAGAGTGAGTTGGGGTATGTTTTTTATTCGATTGAAGCATACTCTTAAGAACCCATGTAAAAATGACCAATATTTCGACCTGTTTAGGGCAAAAAATATTATCATACCTAACCATGGTTTCATCATTTCCTTCATGTAACGAATTTTTATCATTGTATTTCTGGCTTATGATCAGACCTGTTCTCTTTATTTTTGTTGGAAAACTTCTATTAAAATATGTTTTAATGTTAGGTTTATTGTTTTTTGTAATGCAATGACTGTTCCTCGTTCGACAAGCGTGTACGCACAGATGGGGTAGATACGGCATTTTACGAATGCAATTTATTTTACTGTAAAAATAAAAAGCGTCAGAATGGTCAGCTCTGTAGTTGATTTCATAAAATTGGTTTATCCCTTTAAATGCACCACACATCACAAGTGCTGTCAGAACTGTGAAGAAAATAAAACGTTCCGACATGACTCGTTACACTACTGAATGATACGTTACATCAGAGAACATTTTTTGTTACAGGAAGGAGTAAATAACTGAAATTCGTAAGTATTTTAATGAATAATGAACAAAGAATATTTGCATAAAAACGAAATGAAAGATTAACATTTAAAAAGTTGTCTTGTGAATGTTTTATACTTCAGATTAAAGTTATTCGAGTAAGGTAGAAGTTCAATGTACTTATTTGTTACATGAAAGAATATGGTCTGTTACAGTTAGGAAAGTTGAATATAAAATTTGATTTTGCAGACTGAAAACAACTTAGGTAATGCATTATTGTGCTATCAGTATGATAAACATAAAAGGGTTTAAATATTAAATGTTTCATACTTCAGAAAAAGTAATTCGAGTAAGGTCAAAGCTTTAAATACTTATTTGTTACATGAAAGAATAATGTATGTTACAGTAAGGAAAGTTGATAATAAAACTTGATATTGCAGACTAAAAACAACTTAAGTAACGCAGTGTTGTACAATCTAATATCAAAGAGTAATATTTCGACTTAAACTATTTTGTTAGGTTGTTTCACCACTGAACAATACATGGTGACCAACACCATAAATTAGCACTCGATGACACCAAAGGGAAAATGGCTTACATTTTTTCAGCCTTGAAAAATAATAAAACTAAATGTTCAATATTTCTGATCTTTTTATGTTTCGTCTTTTAAAAAGAGTGTCGATGCCAATAAACGCTCATGTTAAATCTTTGTTAATGAGAAGAATAAATCCCCCGAGGGCTATTATCAAGCAGAAACTTATTCTTTTTCTGGGAACTGTTTTCAAGGCAAGTTGGTAAAATGACATTACTCACATCTAACCACATTTTTAGAGTTTCTATGCCAGACTCAACTAGTAGACAAAAATCGGTTGGAATCTACACACTACAAAATGACAAAAAATCGGTTGGCAACCAAGTAGATACTACTAGTAGAAAGATCGGTTGGCATATTCACTCAATAAATAGAGCTAGCTTCTAGACTATACCAATAGACAAAAACGGTTGGCTTCTAGAAACTACTAACGGACAAAATGGGTTGTCATTAAAGTTCTCCAAAACGACAAAAATCTGTTAAAATACAGATTCTACCAGTCGACTAATATCGGTTGGCATCTAGACTCTACAGATAGACAAAAATAGGTTGGCATCTAGACTTTACATATAGACAAAGTTAGTTGGTATCTGGGCTCTATATATACACAAAAATCGGTTGGCATCTTTACTCTACAAATAAATGAAAATATGTTGGCATCCAGCCCATAAAAGTAGAACAAAACGGCTGGCATCTACACTCTTCTATTAAACAATATTCGGTTCGCATATGCACTCTATAAATAAACAAAATTTGGTTGGCATCTGCACTCTACAATTAAAAAAATCGGTTGGCATCTAGACAATTTAAATTGACAATCAACCTTTAGTATCTTGACTCAATAAATAGACAAAATCAGTTGGTGTCCAGACTCTTCAAATTTTCAATAATCAGTTGGCATCTTGCTTCTACAAATAGACAAAATTTGGTTGGCATCTGAACTCTACAAATAGACGAAAATCGGTTGGCATCTAGCCTCAACCAATCCACTAAAATCAGTTGTCATCTAGACTCAACAAATAGACAAATTAGGTTGTCATTTAGACTAAACAAATAGACAAATTTGTTTGGTATCTGGACTCTTCAAACAGACGAAATTCGGTTGGCATCTAAACACAACTAATAGACAAAT
This sequence comes from Mactra quadrangularis, assembly GCA_025267735.1. Taxonomy (NCBI): domain Eukaryota; kingdom Metazoa; phylum Mollusca; class Bivalvia; order Venerida; family Mactridae; genus Mactra; species Mactra quadrangularis. The sequence continues at coordinate 14,558,814 of CM046311.1, forward strand.
TCGGTTTGCATCTAGACTCAACAAATAGACAATCTCAGTTGGCTTCTAGACTCTACGTATAGACCGAAATCCGTTGGTGTCTTTCCTGTAAATATAGACCAAAATAGGTTGGCATCTACACTCTACAAAAAGATAAAATTCGGTTGGCATCAAGACTTAAAGGATAGACAAATGAAGTTGGCATCTAGACTCATCAAAAGGCAACTTTGGTCTGCATCTAGACTCAACCAATTGACAAATTCGGTTTGCATCTAAACTCAACAAATAGACAATATCGGTTGGCTTCTAGACTCTACCTATGGACCGAAATCGGTTGGCCTCTTTCCTGTACATATAGGCCAAAATAGGTTGGCATCTACACTCTACAAAAAGATAACTAAAATTGGGATGGCATCTAGACTAAAAAGCTAGACAAATGAAGTTGGCATCTAGACTCACCAAAAGGCAACTTTGGTCTGCATCTAGACTAAACCAATTGACAAATTTGGTTTGCATCTAAACTCAAAAAATACACAATTCGGCTGGCTTCTAGACTCTACGTATAGACCGAAATCGGTTGGTATCCACACTAAACTTCAACTTGAAACGGATGGCATCAAGACTTAACAAGTAGACGGAAAACGGTTAGGTGCAAGACTGTTCATATCAACAAAACTCGAGTACATTTAGAAATTACAAATCGAGCAAAATCGGACTCCACAAATGAACTAAGATCGGTTAGCATCCAGACTTCACAAAAAGACAAAAATCGGATCCAGGATCTGCAATTGGTCCAAAATTAATAGGCAAATTTGCTCTTCAATGCGTCAAAAATTGATTGGCATCAAGACTCGATTTTGACAAAAATCAGTTGGCATCCAGAAATCGTCCAAAATCAGTTGGCAAATAGATTCTACTAGTCGACCTTATTGGGTTGGCATCTAGACTCAAAATCAATAAAAAAGCGGTTGACATCCAAGCTCTGCAAATCGTCCAAACTCCATTGACAGCAAACATTTTCAAATAACCCAAAGTCTGTGGGTATCTAGACTGCACAAATCAACCAAAATCGGTTGGGATCCATCGTCTGCAAGTGGACCAAAATTGGTTTGCATATGCAATTTACAAAACGTCTTTAAATACTCCTTAAACGTGTTTCAATTTTACCATGTAAATGCCATTGAAATATTACCATTTTATTTTTGTCTTTTTGTATTATCAGCTATGTTTTTAAACATCTGTTGTAATCAGATGTACGTTACATCCTCATAACGAAACATAATTTTATTTCAATGTTACTTCTAGAAACAAGTTAGAGTTATTCCTTGATGTAACAAGTTCTTTTTGATTAATCTATAATACACAAATGGTACCAAATTTTCTATTAAAGTATGAGTATACAAAACAGCACACATAGCTAACTCAACTTTACATCGATTATATCCATTAAAACGAAAGTTGAAAAATATTTTCTGCTTAAATTTCCTTGCTGTATCAAAATCACTCCTTGGTGTTACAAATTTTATTGTTACATCACTGAATGTTACATAAAGGATGTATTCCATGCATTTCATCATTTTATTAGACTCAGCATGTCATTTATCTTTCCTCTTATTTTAAATGGTCTTACCTATGATAAAGGTAGTTCTATTCATCGCTCAGAATAGTAGATGTCTGTATTTCAAACAGGTTTCTGATTGTTACATGAAGGATCAATTAGAAATGTACGCAACCACCTCTTGCCCTTGAGAATGTAATTTTTGGTATTTGGCATCAAGAACGCGAGTTCCGGTTGCAGCCATATTGTTGTAAAGGAATACTTTTCAAAGAGGATAACAATGACGAATCTCTTGTAAATGGAGGAATAGTTGTATTTACTATTTATCAAGCTCTGTTACAGCATGGAAGTAGTTTTTGGGGACAACAAACAGAATAGAAAAAATACATTAATTACTAATTGTACTGTGTGTATAAGTGTGGTTTTCTGTGTAAATATGGATGAACTAAATGAAAAAAATAACTTCATTACTTTGGCACAAGGTTTCAACAAGTATTTTTTACCAAAATCACGAAATATTTACTTGGGAGACATTGAAAATAGTCACTTTTGCTTGATTTAAATGATTTTTAAAGCATTTTCTTCATGTCCTAATGTGTATTCTGTGCGTAAATTATATCCAGATAGGTACATTCCACTGCTTAAAAGTTGTTTTATATTCCATGCATCACAAAAACAAGTTAATTTGGCCTGGGACCTATTTTTGTTGCAAAAATATATTTTGACTCATACAACGAGCATATCGTAGTTGACGGCAGTATGATCCGTCTACCAAACTACATTCATATGTTACAATCTAGAACTTCTATTTTCCTAACTATCTGACACATCATGTTAGCAGAGACGGGTCAAACATAAAAGGTCATGTAACGAAACAAAACTATTCACAATAATACTGCTAGATGTTCATACAAATCTAGTTTTCCTAGATCATAATTAATACGTTAAAATATGTAGATCTGTTTTAAACTTAAATTTGTTCTAATTGTAATGTCACAATGATGATACTACATGTTGTTATTAACAGGCTAACAGTTGTAATGACGTCATATTTATACTTCTTCATTGTTTATATTTATAGGTACACATGAATGTTACAGTTGTAATGGCGTCATACTTATATGTCTTCATTGTTTATATTTACAGGTACACATTAATTTTACAGTTGTAATGACGTCATATTAATATTTTCATTGTTTATATTTACAGGTACACATAAAGGTTACAGTTGTAATGACGTCATGTTTATATTGCTTTATTGTTTATATTTATAGGTACACATGAATGTTACAGTTGTAATGACGTCATGTTTATATTTCTTCATTGTTTATATTTATAGGTACACATGAATGTTACAGTTGTAATGACGTCATGTTTATATTAACAGGTACACAAGAATGTTACTGTTGTAATGGCGCCATATTTATATTTCTTCATTGTTTATATTTATAGGTACACATGAATGTTACAGTTGTAATGACGTCATATTTATATTTCTTCATTGTTTATATTTACAGGTACACATGAATGTTACAGTTGTTATGACGTCATATTTATATTTCTTCATTGTTTATATTTATAGGTACACATGAATGTTACAGTTGTAATGGCGTCACAGACACGGATGTAAATTCATGCAATCTAATTACGTCATGTGGGCCAGATGAGGTGAGAATGCACATAATATTAATCATAATAAAATATTATTTATTACAATGCTCTGAAATGTTATGTGACGTCACTCGTTTTAAATCTTTATTAACAATCTATTTTTAAAGTGTTTTTTTTCAATTGATAATAATAATTACTTATGCAAAAATTAGCATAACTATGTTTTAAAATTACGCGAAATCAAAATTAGCCTGAACATTTATCTGAGTGAACAATCTTCTGATTAGAGACTTTGCTTCACCGTCGTCTCACATGTAGTTTTTGAAGACGGCTATATGTCGCTCTTTTCATGTACTAAAGGTCATGTTTTATTCGGTAAATACATAAAGCTTGAAAATATACAAGTTTATTGATATTAGCATACAGTCAACAAAATACCGGAGTCACAATAGTGTGAATTATATTAATCTCTCATAGGTCAGACCTAATTTCGAACTAAAAAGTATGTTTTACTGTCCGTGTGTAGTGAGTACAAATACAGATTGTGAAAAGCGCGAAATACGGATTCTATTTTTATTGTTCTTTGCACATATTATGATTGTGGTGGTAAACGCTTTTACCGCAGGTGTGAACCTCAATATTTGAATTCCGGATAAAGTTTTTGCACCATGAATATTTAATATCGCATATTCATATCAAGTCATAATCTAGAGACTAGCACAGTCAACTATTCTAGGTGAAACTCATAAGCATACATGAAGACGAAAAAGTTCCTTTACGTATATTAATTAACTCATATTAACGTTAATTTTTAGAAACTTTGATTTACAGAGCCAAATTCAATATTTGTTATAAGTGCGATGTTTTGATTGCACTGATAATAGCATAATTAAATTTATATATTGTCAGTATTATTAATATAACTAATTGATTGTTTCTAGACATATTCACCATGATTAATAAAAGATATATGGATGAATATCAATATAGTTAATTTTGTTACAGATAATTAGAATGTCTGTTTAAAATATTCCCATGTTTTATTGTCAGGTATGTGGAGTAGATGCCTTCAATAACAATGGACATGTTACTTACAATATGGGATGTCGACCAAAAGCAGTAAGTTTGTGTACAACTTGACAAAAAAGTTTCCTAACGTCAGACTACTATAAACATTATGTGTGTCCAAGAACCTAATTGACCTTAAGCACATTTAGTAAACCTCACACTTATGCAGTTTTTAAATAGTTCTTATTAGGAATCTGAATGTACAGTCTAAATTTGACTTTTATGACAATTTTACAAGGTGAATAATGTCATTCGTTGAATACATTCTTACTTTTATTTGATTATTTTTCACTTTTTATGACCAATAGACAAAAAGCTAAACATTAGGAATAACAAATTATTTCACGTTAAGTTTTAATATAACTTTACTAACAGGAGACCATCTAAAATTGAACTTGCTATGCATATGCACTCAGTAAACCACACGTACACCGTCTTTCACGTAACAATACGTACTTGAGATTTTTAAGAAACATTGTATCCCCCTACCTTAAAGCCACTATATGAAGATACATTCATCAACAGTAGACAAGAAAACTGTTTTACAAACATGAATGTTTTCAGAATATAACATGCAGCGATACAATAAACAGTTCAAAACATTCTGTTGTATAAATTTGAATTTGACAGTGTCCATTTCTAAAGATTTTGTTTTTTAACGTCGTATTCAACGCATATATACGACCTACTTCCTACTATAGGTTTCCTGGACACTTTTCTATCACCAGTACTAACTTACCCTACCACGAGGCCGATAACTCATGTATAGGGTATGACCTGCGGCGACCAGGTTTCGAACCCGCGATCTCCAGACATGCTAACCACTACGCCACAGCCGCAGCTCCATTTCTAAAGAAAGTGGGCTATTTTTATACGCTAATGTTCAATGTACCTGATCAAAAAAAGTTTTGGAGCTTACTTATGTACTTTTTTCTATAACAATACTTCTTACACTTACACTTATTGTGACAGGTAATGACAGCAAAATTCTTTGAAATGCAACGACTTACAAACATATTTCAGCAATATTTGCATTCAATGAAGAAATCTTGTTCTTTAGGGGTGTTTGAAATAGATAAATGTCTATTTTCTTTGCCGTTCAAAACACTGTTATTTTAGATAAAGAGTTATATCATTTCTATACGTAGTGTGATTTATGAATATTTGATGACAAATATAAAATATAACTGTTTGATTTAACGATGTATTAAATGAATGTACCAGTATCATGTTCAAATCGACCACAGAAATAAGTTTGTAGTAAAGTCATACGTATATCAACTGTATTGTTGTTTGTACTTTCAGAGTTGTTTGTTTGTTACGAAATATTTAATACAATCTCATCCACAAGGTATTGTAGGTAAAAGGTCATCAGTAAGTTCAAGGTCATCTACAAGAGTATGTAACGTTTGCTGTGGAGATCAATTATGTAACACGGGATTGTGCGTTCCATTACTCAGTTAGTATTTTCTCTAACATTATTCTGTAGTTTTCTTTAATCTTTCTTTCGTACACATAACTTCATCTAGTCCAACACGATCACCCTCATATGGATCACGGAATGGGATCGAGCATGAAGTTATTGTACATCAAGTGTTCTAAAATTTGATTTTTCAAATACATAAATTATGTCATTATTTTAATATCTTAAGTGTAAGGATAGACTTGTATCGAAAGATTTCTCCTTGTTCATCCGAGTGGAAGAAAGATCATGTACATATTTAGTACAAAACTCTTTATTAATTTAGGCTCAATAAAACAGATTTGAACATAGCAAAGGGCTTTGCTGAAGTAACTATTACTGACTTTTAATCCGATGTATAAATCCTTCAAATCTGTTGTTCAAACTTGTTCACAACAAGACAACCGCATACGTAGAGAATGGTTTTGAAAAGGAAAAAGTTACAATAAACACATCTAAACAGACTCAAGTAATTTGTCTGCTATTGATTTGGATTCATATGTTGTATTTAGCCCGGCAACTTCTAACTCAAGGTACCGATAAAACATTCAGCCTTAACAAACTGCTTTAACTAAGTCTAATTAATATGATGACATATCTATGTATTTCAGATAAGTTAATAAGATTAAATAATGCTAACAACCTAGATCTAGATACATTAACCTATATAAGACCATGACATGGCTGATATGTTTGTGTATAAAACAAAATAAAGAATTATATATTTATAGAATGCTTGTTTTATTTTGTTAAAACCACATTTAATGAATATTGACCTTCCCTTCTTTTGTCATTGCATGCTCATAGAGGAAACGGTCATACATGAATAGGAGTTGCTCACTTAATGACATAGTGCATTTTAACTTGCATCACCGGCCATCCCTCAGAAAAGTTCTCATCTGACGGATTTCCTTATTGATTCTCCCATCCTCATCTAGTTCGCTATCAGACATTTCCTGTTCCGATCTCTGATTCAGCATGTAGTTTCTCGCTCAATCTCCGTAAACAGATATCCTGTAGGGCATTGTCGTAAATTAGCGAGCATGCAAGCGGAAATTTTTTTAATCGGGTTTAAATCAGATTGTTTCTCGCTCAGCCGTCAACTACATCATTAATATTCATTAGCCCTGTCTTCTCACACATCAGTATAATCTTGTGAAACATATATGCGTTCAGTGGTGTTCTTCCAAAGTTGTAAGAGAATACACTCTCTAATTCCTGTAAGAATTCAGAAACAAATGTTTTATTTCTTAAGATTCTTAACATAAATAACGGTTTTAATTCTGAACACACATATCAAATAACTAGGTGAGATATATATTGGTTTACAGTTAACTGTATATCAATTGCCTTGGCAATAGCATATAGGAGGATTCGAACCCATGTACGATATTTTTCAACAGTAAAACGTAAGTCTGACGAATCACCCAACATTTCAAATGAACAATCAAGTCAATCATCTTTCCCACGCTTTCTCGTAGTAGAAGCGTTGGGAGATGAAAAATTAGCACAGTTGAACCCGTTTGTCATTGAAAAGTCAATTTCTGCACTCATAGGAACTCCAAAATCGGCCAGGAAGCTCCGTGGTGGAGAACTCCTGATCGAGGTGCAAAGAAAACAACAATCTGATAATTTGCTTAAATTAAGATCCTTTTTCAATATTAAATCTTTTTGCACTGCACACAATACCCGCAATTCATCCAAAGGAGTCATTCGCTGCCCTTAGCTTGCAGAAAAATCAGAGGCAGACATAGTAAATGAGCTAAGCTCTCAATGTGTTTCAAATGCCAAACGCATTCTATCCACCAGAGACGGCAAACGTGATCCTACACCCACATACATTTTAACATTTGATACCCCAATTCTTCCATCCTCACTTCGAGTTGGGTATCTCAACGTTCGCGTTGAGATGTACATACCAAACCCGATGCAGTGTTACAAATGCTTTAAATATGGACATCATGAAACTAAATGCACTAGAGAGAATATATGCCGTAAATGTAGTACTTCTCATGCTGGTCCGCTTGAAAACTGTTCTAATGAAGTCAAATGTTCAAACTGTGGGGGTAATCATTTTGCAACCTCCCGTAAAAGAAGTTCTCCGTGTTAAATATACACAACATTTATCATTTCCTGATGCACGAAAGCTTGTAAAAAGCACGGGGAATTGTCAAGTTACCTCCCTTTGATTTTTCAAACATACCTTTAATATACTTATATACAAGGGGTACAACTGCATTTACTTGACCACTTCATCTTGGGTTATTATTTTGAGAATCACAAAAAGTTCTGATACCTTAGCGGCACTTTAACGGCACGATTAAATTGATTAAACATAACTCTTCGAGCTATGAATATTAAATGTTTCATAGGGCAGACCATTAATACGATTAAAGTTTCAAAAACATAAAAAACAGCACAAAAATCTCAACTCGGACAAGTTAGTGCACAGATGAAATCGACATTTCTCGAGAAAAATCGTTTTATTTTCATATATCAAAATGACATATTTACCCCAATAAAAGAAAATATGACAGAAAAACAATATTATTGAATAAAAATGTAATAAATATAACTCTCCACCTCGAGAGAAACACTTGCGAGCCATAAAAAGCGAAATTAACAAACTCTTTTCGATAATCAATGTTGTACATAGCCGGTATCCTTAATTTATTCAAGAAACTTGTAAGAAACTTTTTGATTGGTTAAGTTTGTAAACGAAAATCGCCAAGACTTCCGACTAATTGACTGAATCAAATTTGGAAGATTTCGACTTTTTCGTAGTATTTTTGTTGTCTCGTTTGAAAGTAGGAAAAACCCCGTACGGTTCGTCGAATCAGAAATTGTTTAACTAGTTAGATTATTATGTGTGTGACGTATTAGTGAAAATGGTTGTGAGAATAATTTCTTAAGGTTAAATCAGATAAAAAGTGTACATAATATTATATTCGTTTTGTTTCATGTCTGGTTATAATTGGCTCGATGTTTTGTATTTTTATAACTAGTGAAGCGAGAAACACAATCTTACACGGAGTAAATCATGCTTGAATCGACGTAACATTGAAATTTTGTCAATTTTCATTCTGTTCAACTGTGCACTTACTTGTCCGAGTTGAGATTTTTGTACTGTTTTGTATGTTTTTGATAATCTAATGGTATTAATGATCTGCCCTTTGAAACATTAAACATTCATATTTCGAAGACGTATGTTTAGTAGTGATGGCAATCGGTTGGAAAATCCACAATCGATTAATCGGAGAAATCGGTTGGGCGCAACCGACTGACTTTCCGATTATAATCGGTTGGATGCCAAAATCTATATAGCTAAATTCTGGTCATTGTCTTACATAACCATGCAAAATATACATCTACTTCAATGATTTGATGTTGTCTATCATTATTTAATATTTAATTACATTGCTTCTTAGCTTAATGTAAACATTATGGCACCAGTTCACTCATTTGAGTGAAAAAAACTAACAAAATAAACTGTATTTTACATGTCTTTAAGTTTATTTGTGTCAATGGATTGTCCCAGAAGGATATCATTATGCAATCTTTGCTTTAGTTGCTTTACAGCACTAGCCCGGTTAGGCTACCAGGTAGCAATTCTCACTAGCTCGATTTTGAAAATAGAAATGTCCTTAGTATCTTATTTTTGTACATCTAATGCATCAAACAATATATTTAATCTGTTTTTTTCATATTTCTGGGAAATGGCATTCAAAATTTAAGTTACATTACTATAGCATTATGCAATTGTGTTCACTGTTCAAAGTAATCAGCAACTTATGATATGATGAAATCAACTAATAGCCTATTAGGGCATTACATAATTCATAAATGAGTAACTAAAGATCTGTTCTGATCAATTAAATCAAATAACATATTTTTACTGAACAGTGTTTATAAATTCGTTTAAATAGGCCTATTTTTTCCACAATGAAAAAAAATATTTGAAAAAAATCCATAACGTGCCGTGTGCGAAAATTATTGGGGACGATTGTTTTTCATTTACAACATATGACGTTTTTAATACTTCAAATTACTGTTGTACATGTATTTAGTGTGTACACCTTTTCTTAATTGTCATCTTCCAAAAATAACCATCTCTAAACGATATACGGTTCTAAACAAACGGTCCACCTTCTAACAACAGTCATTTCTTTCAACAACAGACACCTTTCAACCTTACTCCTTTTATCCTCACTTTTTGTCAAAATGTAGTTTTTAATGAAAAATTACTTTAATTCATAATTATTATTAAATTCCATACAAAAGTTAAAGTTTTCAGTAAAATATGAAAATATTACATGTGTAAAGAAACTTTTGGACCCCAGTGTATGATTTCAACCATAACATCATTATTAAGAAATCATCATAAAATGAACAGCTTTCATTCTCTATGCTTTATGGCAGCTAGTTTAATTAAAATGGTAAAATCGCGGTCCGTGAGAAATTCGTTAATGCAATGACTAATGACCTTGACCAAAAGTTAAGCTTTATCATTTAGAAGCGGTTAAGACAAAAAAGTTTGTCAATAATTAATTTATCACCTTTAATTTGATTGCAAAACGAAACAATGAATGTGTAAAAGAGTGATTACGCAAAACTCTCAAATAAAAGTTATACAAGTTAACGTAAAAAAGCGTTCGAGTTCATCTTTTTCGAATACAAACATGATTCGGATACGAAAACAGGACTCGCCCGATCGGGCTACTGACTGTGGTTTTCGCTCGCCCATCGACGATTTCACTTGTCTTGGGCGTCGGGCACGTGGGTTAAGTCGAAGAAAAGTTGTTCTTGAACACATTTTCTGCCGAATCCGCCATTATAGCGCGCACACGAAAATAAATGATCTCCCTTGGGTACGGCCTAGTTTTTCGCGACGTCGCCGACCAGAGAAATCGTAATCGATTAATCGTCGCTCAAATTTTTCTAACCGATTTCGGCGACGTCGGCGATAATCGGAACATCACTAATGTTTAGTCTATTTAATCGTGTGGTTAAAAAGCTACCAGGGTATCAGTATTTTTTGTGAGCCACAAAATATTAAATCTAGATGAATCGGTCTAGTAAACGCAGTTGTACCCCTTGTATATAAGTATATAAAAGGTATGTTTGAAAAATCAAAGGGAGGTAACTTGACAATTCCCTATGGTAAAAAGTTCCAAGAATAATTCTTATTCAGCTGTTGTATCAAAACCAGTTAAGATGGTTGATTCTGCTGTGCAGGTCAATTTATGTGAGTGTTCTCCTCTTGAAATCACTCCAGTGCAAAAACCGCCTCCTATTCTTTCACGCAATACGTCCAAAGCAAGTACAAGTTCACAGACAACATCTACAAGTACCTCATCTGTACCTCAGAGGCGGGTCTCACAGGCTTCTCCGTCTCCTGAGAGGGTGATTCAAAGGCAATCACCCAAAAAGTAGGTCGTCCTAACCGACCGAGTTAGAAAAGCGGAGAGGGACCCTGTCCCGTCCTGCAACCGATTCGAGGCTCTTATGAGTGACATCGAGTCGATGGAGGACAAGGACATGGGTGTCCACAGCTTTCCTCCCCGGACTTCGGCGCGAAGTCCTGTTTCCGAAGTTAAATTTTTACTTTTCGTTGAACCATGAACCAAACTATACTTCAATGGAATTGTCGTGGTCTTAAATCAAATTACAACGATTTACTTCTCTTATTACAATGTATCGAAATACTCACCGAAAGTTGTCTGTCTTCAAGAAACATTCTTATTTACAAATGATTAAACATCAATAAAGGACTTTACGCTTTATAATAAAATTGCACAGACACAATAAGAGCATCTGGTGGCTCAACAATTGCGGTTGCAAACTGTATCCCTCAACGAAAAATTCAGATACGAAATAATCTGCAATCCGTAGCCGTTGAAATAACTTTACACAGACCTATTACAATATGCTCATTATATCTCCCTCCCAATTTATCTATAACTGTTGAAGACTTAGAAAATTTAACTTAACAACTCCCAGAACCATTCTTTTACTCGGCGATTTTAATGCATAATTCAATATGGGGAAGTACATCTACGAATAATAAAGGCAGCATTACAGAAAAGTTCATTGATAATGTTCAACTATGCCTTTTAAATAACAAGTCACCAACTTACTTACATCTGTACTGGGAGTTTTTCTTGTATAGACCTTACATTATCACATCCATCAATATACTTGGATTTTACCTGGTCAGTGCTTGACGAACAATATGGCAGTGACCACTTTCCATTGTTGTTAACTTTAAACCACTCTGTTCCAGTAAACAACCGCTCTTATTACAAATTCTCAAAAGCGAACTGGGAACAATTTAACAAATTGTGTTCCGATGATTTAACAAGCCCGAATTTTTCCAACTCTTAGGAAAAAGCGAATCTTTTTACGTCCACTCTATCAAAGATAGCTGATGAGTGTATTCCTAAAACTTCAATGAAAGACTCAAGTAAAATTAAAAAACCATGGTTCAACGATGAGTGATAGAAGATCATATCGGAAACGAAAAGCAGCACTTAAGAAATTTCAGGTTTGCCCTACAGCTGCAAATCTAGACAATTATAGAATAAGTTTTCTAAATGTAAATCATGGCAGTCGTATGTTTCTAAAATTAACGCCAACACTCCAATTACAAAAGTTTGGGAATCAGTTCGTAAAATTAATGGTAAACACATTAAAGTTCCTACAGCTCATCTTAAACGTAAAGATTCGAGCGTAGCAAAAACTACAAAAGATATAGCCAACACGCTGGCGGAAACTTATGAACAGTATTCTTCTTCAGCACACTACACTGAAGAATTTAAAATGGTCAAATCTAACTCGGAAAAACAAAATATTATTTTCATTCTAAAAACGAAGAAGAGTATAACACCTTCTTAACAATTGACGATTTAACCATTCTATTAAGCATTCCAAAGATACAGCAGCTTGCCCTGATGAAATTTATTATCAATTTTTAAAACACCTCCCATTGGTATCTCAACATTTATTGCTCGATAGTTTAATGATGGATATCTGGTAAAATTCCAGATTCCCGGAAGCTTTAATAACCGGGAAAAGACAATACTGACCCCCTTAACTACCGACCAATATCTCTAAATAGTTGTTTTTGTATAACATTTGAACGCATGGTTAATAAAAGACTCATCTGGTATTTAGTATCAAACGGTATTATAACTAATTTCCAATCTGGTTTTCGAAAACAGCGAAGTACAAATGATTATTTAGTACGCCTCGTAACATTCATAAGAGAGGCTTTTGTCAATAAACAACATGTAGTTTCCATTTTCTTTTAATTATTTATTGGAGTTAACGCCGTATCAACTCAAATTTAGGTCATTTCACGGCGTCCAGCGTACCTAACCTAGTTTTCCTGGACCATGGTCTATAACCAGTACTCACCTACCCTTCCACAAGGCCGGAAACTTCTCTATATTATCTAATCAACAGGCTGTCAACCAGATCATCTCCAAAATATAGGAGGAATATAGGAACATTTTTGCAAGAAATATAGGAGGTTTTGGACATTTTTAGAGGCAAAATATAGGAGTTTCCGACTTAAAATAGTATCATTTTCTGCTACTATATACACATATAATTAATATTACAATAACAACCCTTCACTTACTGTATTTTACAATAGTCAATGATTAAACACTCAATGTCAGCTAAGTGGGCATTTTCAAATTTCCACTGTCCTTTGGCCCACATTTTTTAAAAACAGAAGGTAGTTGAGATTTTTTTCTCATTAATGATGTATTCAACTTATATGTACCTCAAACAATAGTTTTGCCCTCATTGAACTTACTTTTTGATGAAAACTTTAATCCAAAGGGACAAAAACAGTTGATTTTGCGTTGTCCCTGCATAGGGTATTTGTTTTAACTACAATATAGTTTTGAGATAGTATACTTTTTTGCTGCAAATGTCACCAGCAAGGATATGAGAAATGACAAATGATCAAACATCCCTCCTGAATATGGAGCACATGCTAAATCAACCAAAGTAACAATAAAATGTCTGAGTAGTTCAACAAAAGAAAATTTATCTGCAAATATTCCAAATGATTTAGAAAAAAACAACAACAGAAGAATGCATTACAAATGAGGCTTTTACGCACCTAGTACTATCTACATGTTTACATGAGAAAAAAGATAAGGTATCAGGTAAACTTAATATTGAAAATGTACTGAATGGAGTTTGAGCAAGCACATCAAACCAATGCACACGACAACTAGACAAAACAAGATAGTTTTTTAATGCCTATTTGTGACCTAGGAAAACAAAGTGCCACCTGGTAGATTTAAGACCAAGGTCAGCAGCATACAAAAGTTGGTCTTGAAATGATCAGGTGAAAGCACTAAAACAAAATTATAAACCTTTTTACAAAAAGAAAAATAAACAAAGTCTTAACATGAATTCAGATTGTAAGGAATTACCATACGACTAAAACTAATGAAAACAAAACATTGCCTAGCACACCAGGATCTAAAACCAAATTAAAACTTAATGATGCAGGTATAGTTCCTGACATTTTACCAGAGAAACTCAAGAAACACTTGTTTATGCAAATAATGTAATCGAAAACGTTTATTACAAACAACAACGTCACAGTCCAAAACAGTACACCAGCCGAAAGGACAAGCTGAAAATTTTTTAGATAGTGAGACTTTTAAAACAAATAGAAGAGCCTCTACCTCATTGCAAAACAAATCGACTATTTTGTTACAATTAAACTGACAGCAGCTTTCTACAGAACTAGATAATATGTACAATTATATGAAAATGGACCAGATATTTTGAACTCATAAGTCATGAACTGCTTTTGATAAATGAGTAAGATACGTTAACAAATACAAAATAATGTTTACAGAAAAATCAGATAAATATGTCTTTTTCTGACAAATAAACATATTTGAAGCAAAAGAGCAAGCATTGTTTTGCTTTGAAACACAAATTGTGTCTAAAGGAGTATGTCTTTTAAAATAAAAGGCAGTGGAACTTATGTGAATTGATAAAGTAACATACATTACCATTTTAGGTTTGTCTACAAACTAAGTTTAATTTTGAATTATCCTTTTGAAATATTTGTGAACATATGATTGCATACTTTTTGCGTTTTGATTACATTTACCCTTAATATATGTCAATACTTTTTTAGTACGATACATTATAATTTACCTTGTACAAATTAAGTGATTAAACCTTACACTAAAAACATATAAGCAGCGTTTGAACTAGGGTTTTAGTGTGTTCTTACATTGACTTTTGTGCTCTGATTGTATTGTTTTATTAATGTGAGTATTACCTGAATAAAAAGAATTGATTTAGAAACACATTCAAATAAAATTATAATTAAATATTGTGTTTATTGTTAAATCAAGGACAAATAGAACCTCATTCCGTAAGAAGTATATTAATAGTTGTCTTGTAGTTTACCATCATGGTATGAAATACCTTTTAATAATACTTATTTATTAAAAGACGTTCCTTTTAATGATTATTGATACGATTTGCTATTGTCCATCTGTTCTAGAAGTTTTATTTTAAAAAGTTTAACGTTTCTTACTTAACATTTACACTACCTTTCGTTAAGCAATGACAACTTTCAGCACAGCCCTTAATAAATTTCTGATGCGTATTTTCTACTCCAAATAGGTTAATGTTAAAGATTATAATGATTAAAGATGTTAAACTGTTACTCCATTTTTGATCATTTGTCAAATCCTAAATGCCCATTTCATTGACATCGAGCGTAAAGTGTCTACCATACAGATGAACGAAACCATTAACTTTGAACAACTATCAAAGTATCAAAGCAATATTAACTCTTATCATTTTTGGCGACAATTTTTATAAAATAATATAGGAATATTTTTTAAACTATAGGCAAATATAGGAAAAATAGGAGGTTTTTCAAAATATAGGATTCTGACCCAAAATATAGGAGTTACATGTATATAGGAATATAGGAATCGGTTGACAGCCTGAATCGATGTAGGAAAATTGTCAAATTTTCATGGAAGGGTATAACCTCCCCGGGTGGGATTTGAACCCGCACCCCCTCGGGCACGAGTATCCAAATCCCGGCGCGCTACCAACTGCGCTATCAACCCGGGTTTTCAATTTTCTTTGATCTTGAGAAAGCTTATGATACAACTTAGAAATATGGTATTCTCAAAGATTTAAAAGATGCCGGTCTAAACGGTAGACTACCATTGTTAATTTCTAGTTTTCAGTCTGACAGAAGTTTTCAAGTTAAATTAAGATCAACATTATCAGATAGCCACAAACAAGAACAAGGCGTGCCACAAGGCAGTATATTATCAGTTACCCTCTTTCGTCTTAAATTTAATAATATTGTTAAGTTTATAAATCCTGGTACAGATTGCTCATTATATGTAGATGACTTTTTAATCTGTTATCGTTTTAAACATATTCGAAGTATCGAACTCCAACTACAGCAAAACTTGAATAAAATCCATAAGTTGGCAACAGAAGATGGTTTTAAATTTTCCAAGTCAAAAACACAATGTGTACATTTTTGTCGATTAAGAAAGCATCATAATGATCCCGAACTTACATTTCTGGCTCAAAACTCCCTATTGTAAATGAAGCTAAATTTTTAGGCGTTACATTCGATAAAAAACTCTTTCATACCACATTTAAAGTCTCTAAAAACAAAATGTAAGCTTTAAATATACTTATAGTACTTTCACATACTGATTGGGGATCTGATTCCCATACATTACTTAATTTATGTAGAAGATTCTCTATCTGTATTATTGGCCATAAAAATCGTAATTCAGACAATATTCTTATTAAAAGTATCGAATTGAAATTGCATGAAATTTTAAGATCCAGAACAGTTCACCTCTACTGGATACCAAGCCATATTGGTATGCAAGGAAATGAAAAAGTTGATATTTTAGCCAAAGATTCTTTAAACCCTTCAACCAGTGGATATCAAATTGCCAAGCAGTGACTTCAAATGTTCAATAAACACGTTAATTAAATCAAAATGGCAAACGTTGTGGAACAATGCAACTTTTAATAAATTACGTGACATAAAGCCGACCCTTAATTCATCTTCGTCAATTATATATTCTAATCGCAGAGATCAAATAGTAATTTCGCGATATAGTATTGGTCATACTAGATTAACACATTCATACCTTCTCAAAAGAGAAGAAGCACCTAAATGCATACAATGAGACGAGCATTTCAATGTAATACACGTTCTGCTTGACTGTCAGGATCTTAAATACATTCGTGACAAACAATTTAAAGTAAACTCACTTAAAGAACTTTTTGAATCTGTACCATCATATGCAATACTTTTTGAAAGAAATAAATATTTATAATATGATATAGAGTTTTTATACGCCCGAAGGGTCGTATTATGTTATGGCGCCGCTCGTCCGTCCGTCTGTCTGTCCGTCCGTCCGTCTTCCTTGTGTGGACAACTCCTCCCGCATTTCTTGGCCAATTTTTTTCAAACTCCCTCTGATGATAAACATTGAAGCCTAGTTGTGCGTAAAGTGGACATAATTCAATTTTTTTCATTCTACTTTGAATTACTTCCCCTTTCATGTATCTCTATATATGCCATATGTTAATAAAGTCAAAACGGCAAGCAATGAAAAACTTGTCCGGACAATAACTGAACCACCAATGTACCTAGGTTCACCAAATTTTATGTGAGGGTAGCCCTTGTGTCAAGGATATGCCCTATTGGTTTTGGGGCTCCTGGGTCAAGGTCACAGAGGCATCATATTGAAAAACCTTGTCTGGACAATAACTCCTCAAGGACTGTACCTAGGTTCACAAAATTTTATGTGAAGGTAGCCTTTGTGTCAAGGATGTTCCCTATAGGTTTTGGGGCCCCTGGGTCAAGTTTAAACCATCAACCAGAAGATATCAAATTACCTAGGTTCACCAAATTTTATGTGCGAGGAGCCCATGTGTCAAGGGTATGCCTTATTGGTTTTGAGGCCCCTGGGTCAAAGGTCTAGGTCACAGGGGCATCATATTGAAAAACCTTGTCAGGGTAATAACTCAACAACGACTGTACCTAGGTTCACAAAATTTCATGTGAAGGTAGCCCTTGTGTCAAGGATGTGACCTACAGGGTTTTGGGTCCCAGGTTCAAAGGTCAAGGTCACAGAGGCATCATATAGAAAAACTTTGTCCAGACAATACCTGAACCACTAACGTACCTAGGTTCACCAAATTTTATGTGCGAGTAGCCCATGTGTCAATGATTTGCCCTATTGGATTTGGGGCCCCTGGGTCAAAGGTCAAGGTCACTGGGGCATCATATTGAAAAACATTGTCCAGGAAATAACTCAACAATGACTGTACCTAGGTTCACCAAAGTTCATGTGAGAGTTGCCCATGTGTCAAGAATGTTCCCTATTGGTTTTGGGGCCCCTGGGTCAAGTTTAAACCACCAACCAGAAGATATCAAATTACCAAGCAGTGACTTGAAAATGTTCAATCAATATGTTATTAAAGTCAAAGTGGCAAACAATGGAAATAATGCTATATTTAATAAGTAACATGAAATAAGTTCACCAAATTTTATGTGAGGGTAGCCCATGTGTCAAGGATGTTCCCTATTGGTTTTGATTTGTTTGTTTTGTTTGGGTTTTACGGCGCACCAACACAAAAAGGTCATATCGCGCCGACAACTATCAATGATACTAATAATTCAAACTATATTAATGATGTACAACTTTATATCTTATTATAAACATTTATTTCTTTCAAAAAGTTAAGTATAGCATATGATGGTACAGACTCAAAAAGTTCTTTAAGTGAGTTTACTTTAAAATGTTTGTCACGAATGTATTTTAGATCCTGACAGTCAAGGAGAACGTGTTTTACATTGAAGTGTTCGTCACATGGTATGCATTTAGGTGCTTCTTCTCTTTTGAGAAGGTATGAATGTGTTAATCTAGTATGACCTATTCTACATCGCGTAATCACAATTTGATCTCGGCGATTAGAAAATTTGATTGATGGAGATGAATCAAGGGTTGACTTTATTTCATGTAACTTATTAAAAATAGCGTTGTTCCATACTGTTTGCCATTTCGACTTAATTAACGAATTGATCGGACACTTGAAGTCACTGCTTGGTAATTTTAGATCAACTGGTTGAAGGTTTAAAGATTCTTTAGCGAGGATGTCAACTTTTTCATTTCCATGTATACCAATATGGCTTGGTATCCAGCAGAGGTGTACTATTTTTGATTTTAAAATATCATGTAATTTTAACTCGATACTTTTAATAAGATTATTGTCTGAACTGCGATTTTTAATCGCTAGTAATACAGATAGAGAATCTGAGAAAATAATAAACTTGTTATTTATACTATTTGATATGTATGTTAAAGCCAGATCAATTGCTTTTATTTCGGCAGTAAATATAGATGCTTTGTCAGGCAGTCGCATTCTTGCAACGAAAGAGTTTCCGTATGCGGCGCAACCAACTTTGTTTCCATCTTTGGAACCGTCGGTAAATAAATGAGTAAAATCTTTGTATTTTTCCAAGATGTTTACAAATTCAGATTTAAAAGCTTCAGGACTGGTGAAAGATTTACGAAAAGTTGATAAGTCAATATTGACGTCTGGAATGTTGTAGGTCCAAGGGGGGATATTTTCATCTAAGTTTTGTATCACAGACGAAGTGTTTATATTTAGCATTTCTAAGTCGTTTTTAACGCGCAGGCCAATGGTTTAATTTCGTTTGGTTTGTTGTCAAATTTGCTGGTGTAATTAGGTTTAAAAATAACATTTCGTGCCGGGTTTCTTTTGTTAGAAGATATACGAGTTGCGTATTGTAATGAAAGTTTTTGACGACGTAATTTTAGTGATGGTTCGTTAGCTTCAACATAAAGACTTTCAATAGGTGAAGTTTTAAAAGCACCAAGGGCAATACGTAAGCCCTGGTTGTGTATAGTATCTAGCATTTGTAAGTATGATTTGCGAGCTGATCCGTACACTATTGATCCGTAATCGAGTTTTGAACGAACAAGACTTCTGTATAATTTTAGTAAAGTTTGGGTATCAGATCCCCAATCAGTATGTGAAAGTACTTTAAGTAGATTAAATGCTTTAATACATTTTGTTTTAAGCAACTTTAAGTGTGGTATAAAAGATAGTTTTTTATCGTATGTAACGCCTAAAAACTTAGCTTCATTTACTACTGGGATTTTAGAGCCAGAAATGTAAAGTTCGGGATCATTATGATGTTTTCTTAATCGACAAAAATGTACACATTGAGTTTTTGACTTGGAAAATTTAAAACCATTTTCTGTTGCCCATTTTTGAATTTTATCCAAGTTCTGTTGTAATTGACGTTCGATACTTCGAATATTTTTAGATCGATAACAGATTAAAAAATCATCAACATATAATGAGCAATCTGTACCAGGGTTTATAGCCTTAACAATATTATTAATTCTAAGCCCAAAGAGGGTAACTGATAAAATACTGCCTTGCGGCACGCCCTGTTCTTGTTCGTGGCTCTCTGATAATGTTGATCCTACTTTAACTTGAAAATTTCTTTCTGACAAAAAACTAGAAATGAACATTGGTAATCTACCATTTAGACCAGCATCTTTTAAATCCTTGAGAATACCATATTTCCATGTTGTATCATAAGCTTTCTCAAGATCGAAGAAAATTGAAACTACGTGTTGTTTATTGACAAAAGCCTCTCTAATAAATGTTTCAAGACGTACTAAATGATCTTTTGTACTTCGTTGTTTTCGAAAACCAGACTGAAAATTAGTAATAATATCATTTGATTCTAAATACCAAATAAGTCGTTTATTAACCATACGTTCGAAGGTTTTACAGATACAACTTGTTAGAGATATTGGTCGATAGTTAAGAGGATCTGTGTTGTCTTTATCCGGTTTCGGTATAGGAACGATCAAAGCTTTTTTCCAGGAATCTGGAATTTTACCAGATATCCATATATCATTAAAAATATCGAGCAATAAATGTTGAGATACCAATGGGAGGTGTTTTAAATATTGATAATAAATTTCATCAGGGCCAGCAGCTGTATCTTTGGCATGCTTAATAGAATCAGTTAAATCGTCAATTGTAAAGAGGGTGTTATACTCTTCTTCGTTGTTAGAATGAAAATTAATATTTTGTTTTTCCAAGTTAGATTTGACCTTTTTAAATTCTTCAGTGTAGTGTGATGAAGAAGAATTATGTTCAAAAGTTTCTGCCAGTGTGTTGGCTATATCTTTTGTACTTTTTGCTACGCTCGAATCTTTACGTTTGAGATGAGCAGTAGGAACTTTTTTGTGTTTACCATTAATTTTACGAACTGCTTCCCAAACTTTTTTAATTGGAGTGTTGGCGTTAATTTTAGAAACATATGACTGCCATGATTTACGTTTAGAAAACTTAAATGTTCTACGAGCTTGTGCTCGTAGGATTCTATAATTGTCTAGATTTGCAGCTGTAGGACAAACCTGAAATTTCTTTAGTGCTGCTTTTCGTTTCCGATATGATCTTCTGCACTCATCGTTGAACCATGGTTTTTTAATTTTACTCGAGTTTTTCATTGAAGTTTTAGGAATACACTCATCAGCTATCTTTGATAGAGTGGACGCAAAGAGATTAGCTTTATCCGAAGAGTTGGAAAAATTCGGGATTGTTAAATCATCAGAACAGAATTTGTTAAATTGTTCCCAGTTCGCTTTTGAGAATTTGTAATAAGAGCGGTTGTTTACTGGAACAGAGTCGTTTAAAGTTAACAACAATGGAAAATGGTCACTGCCATATTGTTCGTCAAGCACTGACCAGGTAAAATCCAAGTATATTGATGGATGTGATAATGTGAGGTCTATACAAGAAAAACTTCCAGTGGCTGGATGTAAGTAAGTTGGTGACTTGTTATTTTAAAAGGCATAGTTGAACATTATCAATGAACTTTTCTGTAATGCTGCCTTTATTATTCGTAGATGTACTTCCCCATATCGGATTATGCGCATTAAAATCGCCGAGTAAAAAGAATGGTTCTGGGAGTTGTTTAGTTAAATTTTCTAAGTCTTCAACAGTTATAGATAAATTGGGAGGGAGATATAATGAGCATATTGTAATAGGTCTGTGTAAAGTTATTTCAACGGCTACGGCTTGCAGATTAGTTTGTATCTGAATTTGTCGTTGAGGGATACAGTTTGCAACCGCAATTGTTGAGCCACCAGATGCTCTTATTGTGTCTGTGCAAATTTTATATAAAGCGTATAGTCCTTTATTGATGTTTCATCATTTGTAGATAGGAATGTTTCTTGAAGACATACAACTTTCGGGGAGTATTTCGATAATAAAAGAAGTAGATCGTTGTAATTTGATTTAAGACCACGACAATTCCATTGAAGTATAGCTTGACTCATGGTTCAACGAAAAGTAAAAACTTACTTCGGAAACTTAACAGGACTTCGCGCCGAAGTCCGGGAAGGAGAGCTGTGGACACCCATGTCCTCGTCCTCCATCGACTCGATGTCGCTCATAAGAGCCTCGAATCGGTTGGAGGACGGGACAGGGTCCCTCTCCGCTTTTCTAACTCGGTCGGTTAGGACGACCTTCTTTTTGAGTGATTGCCTTTGAATCACCCGCTCAGGAGACGGAGAAGCCTGTGAGACCCGCCTCTGAGGTACAGATGAGGTACTTGTAGATGTTGTCTGTGAACTTGTACTTGCTTTGGACGTATTACGTGAAAGAATAGGAGACGGTTTTTGCACTGGAGTTATTTCAAGAGGAGAACATTTACATAAATTGACCTGCACAGCAGAATCAACCATCTTAACTGGTTTTGATACAACAGCTGAATAAGAATTAGTTTTGGAACTTTCTACAAGCTTGCGTGCATCAGGAAAAGACAAACTTTGTGTGTATTTAACACGGAGAACTTCTTTTTCTGTCTTCCAGACTAAGCAAGAACGGGAGGTTGCAAAATGATTACCCCCACAGTTTGAACATTTGACTTCATTAGAACAGTTTTCAAGCGGACCAGCATGAGAAGTACTACATTTACGGCATATATTCTCTCTAGTGCATTTAGTTTCATGATGTCCATATTTAAAGCATTTGTAACACTGCATCGGGTTGTGTATGTACATCTCAACGCGAACGTTGAGATACCCAACTCGAAGAGTGGATGGAAGGATGGGGGTATCAAATGTTAAAATGTATGTGTGAGTGGGAACACGTTTACCGTCTCTGGTGGATAGAATACGTTTGGCATTTGAAACACATTGAGAGCTAAGCTCTTTTACTATGTCTGCCTCTGACATTTGTGCAAGGTCAGGGCAGCGAATGACTCCTTTGGATGAATTGAGGGTATTGTGTGCAGTGCAAAAGGATTTAATATTAAAAAAAGATCTTAATTTCAGCAAATTATCTGATTGTTGTTTTCTTTGGACTTCGATCAGGAGTTCTCCACCACGGAGCTTCCTGGCCGATTTTGGAGTTCCTATGAGTGCAGAAATTGACTTTTCAATGACAAATGGGTTCAACTGTGCTAATTTTTCATCTCCCAACGCTTCTACTACCAGAAAGCGTGGAAAAGATGATTGACTTGATTGTTCATTTGAAATGTTGGGAGATTCGTCAGACTTACGTTTTTTAGAAGAGGTTGAAGGATCCATGGTTGAGATAATAATGATTCATCTCTCGGGTTCCCCAGCCACCTCGGACTCCAACAAGGGGAAGTGCAATGGATGCGGGTATCCAGCCTCCGCACCACAAGGATACATGAGAGATATACTTGCATGTAATTGCAAATGATTACAATCAACACAATTGGCCCATGAGCCACCGCCTTCTTGAATAGGTGTTTTGAACGTTTACACTTAAGAGAGTACTTTAAATTCAGTAAGCCCACTCAGATCGTAATGGAGTACACATACGGTTTTTCAAATTAAGAGTATGCTTGTAATGTTAATAATTTTGGGAACGTGCACATAAATGAGTACATGAACTTACATGAATGAAATGGCTTTTGCAAGTATGCAACTATTCAAGGGCAAGGCATGACCAGCCGATTGACCAAGTCGGGCCTACTTGGACACCCGTCTACCCTGAATCAGAGGCCAAAGTAGTGTGTTGGGAAGACTGGAGATCCCTGGGTCTCCCTCAACTACCAGGATCCTCCTTTCCCGGTTACGGGACGCTGCCCACGGCAAACGGGCAGTTTTGGTGTTGGCCATATGCCCATCATGCAGGCGCAACTTGCACCTACATAATGGGCACATGTTTCTCCTCCTCACCGCGGAGAGGTCCCAAAAACAGAGGAGGCTATTTTTTTTTAGGCCCCTGGGTCAAAGGTCAAGGTCACAGGGGCATCAAATGGAAAAACATTGTCAGGACAATAACTAAACAATGCTTGTACCTAGGTTAACCAAATTTTATTTGGATCAGCCCATTTGTCAAGGAGTAATGTGTTGATAGCTCTTTGGTAGAGGATGTTCCCTTTTGATTTGGAGACCCTAGGGTCTAAAGTCAAAGTCACTGGGACTTAATTTATATTGAAACATTTTCCGGACAATAACTCAATAATGATTGTACCTAGGTTCACCGAATTTTATTTAAGGGTAGCCTAAATGTCTAGCATATGCCCCTTTGGTTTTAGGCCCCTAGGTCAAAGGTCAAATTCACAAGGAAATCATGAGAAAAAACCTTGTCCAACAACCAACTTTATCTAATATCACCGAATTTTATGTACCAATACTCTGGGTCAAGGGTGAGAACTTTTGGTTCTGAGGCCCCAGGGCAAGGTCACTGGAAGTTTGTATGGGAAAACTTTGTGCCAGTGATAACTCAACCATGGCTGTACCTAGGTTCTCAAAATATTTGCTTTGGATAGCCCTCCAGTTAAGGATGGGACCTATTCTGATATCCAGGGGTCATTTATCAAGGGGCCTCCTCTGTTTTTGGGACCTCTCCGCGGTGAGGAGGAGAAACATGTGCCCATTATGTAGGTGCAAGTTGCGCCTGCATGATGGGCATATGGCCAACACCAAAACTGCCCGTTTGCCGTGGGCAGCGTCCCGTAACCGGGAAAGGAGGATCCTGGTAGTTGAGGGAGACCCAGGGATCTCCAGTCTTCCCAACACACTACTTTGGCCTCTGATTCAGGGTAGACGGGTGTCCAAGTAGGCCCGACTTGGTCAATCGGCTGGTCATGCCTTGCCCTTGAATAGTTGCATACTTGCAAAAGCCATTTCATTCATGTAAGTTCATGTACTCATTTATGTGCACGTTCCCAAAATTATTAACATTACAAGCATACTCTTAATTTGAAAAACCATATGTGCACTCCATTACGATCTGAGTGGGCTTACTGAATTTAAAGTACTCTCTTAAGTGTAAACGTTCAAAACACCTATTCAAGAAGGCGGTGGCTCATGGGCCAATTGTGTTGATTGTAATCATTTGCAATTACATGCAAGTATATCTCTCATGTATCCTTGTGGTGCGGAGGCTGGATACCCGCTTCCATTGCACTTCCCCTTGTTGGAGTCCGAGGTGGCTGGGGAACCTGAGAGATGAATCATTATTATCTCAACCATGGATCCTTTAACCTCTTCTAAAAAACGTAAGTCTGACGAATCTCCCAACATTTCAAATGAACAATCAAGTCAATCATCTTTTCCACGCTTTCTGGTAGTAGAAGCGTTGGGAGATGAAAAATTAGCACAGTTGAACCCATTTGTCATTGAAAAGTCAATTTCTGCACTCATAGGAACTCCAAAATCGGTCAGGAAGCTCCGTGGTGGAGAACTCCTGATCGAAGTCCAAAGAAAACAACAATCAGATAATTTGCTGAAATTAAGATCTTTTTTTAATATTAAATCCTTTTGCACTGCACACAATACCCTCAATTCATCCAAAGGAGTCATTCGCTGCCCTGACCTTGCAGAAATGTCAGAGGCAGACATAGTAAAAGAGCTTAGCTCTCAATGTGTTTCAAATGCCAAACGTATTCTATCCACCAGAGACGGTAAACGTGTTCCCACTCACACATACATTTTAACATTTGATACCCCCATTCTTCCATCCACTCTTCGAGTTGGGTACCTCAACGTTCGCGTTGAGATGTACATACCAAACCCGATGCAGTGTTACAAATGCTTTAAATATGGACATCATGAAACTAAATGCACTAGAGAGAATATATGCCGTAAATGTAGTACTTCTCATGCTGGTCCGCTTGAAAACTGTTCTAATGAAGTCAAATGTTCAAACTGTGGGGGTAATCATTTTTCAACCTCCCGTTCTTGCTTAGTCTGGAAGACAGAAAAAGAAGTTCTCCGTGTTAAATATACGCAAAGTTTGTCTTTTCCTGATGCACGCAAGCTTGTAGAAAGTTCCAAAACTAATTCTTATTCAGCTGTTGTATCAAAACCAGTTAAGATGGTTGATTCTGCTGTGCAGGTCAATTTATGTAAATGTTCTCCTCTTGAAATAACTCCATTGCAAAAACCGTCTCCTATTCTTTCACGTAATACGTCCAAAGCAAGTACAAGTTCACAGACAACATCTACAAGTACCTCATCTGTACCTCAGAGGCGGGTCGCACAGGCTTCTCCGTCTCCTGAGCGGGTGATTCAAAGGCAATCACCCAAAAAGAAGGTCGTCCTAACCGACCGAGTTAGAAAAGCGGAGAGGGACCCTGTCCCGTCCTCCAACCGATTCGAAGCTCTTATGAGCGACATCGAGTCGATGGAGGACGAGGACATGGCTGTCCACAGCTCTCCTCCCCGGACTTCGGCGCGAAGTCCTGTTAAGTTTCCGAAGTAAGTTTTTACTTTTCGTTGAACCATGAGTCAAACTATACTTCAATGGAATTGTCGTGGTCTTAAATCAAATTACAACGATTTACTTCTCTTATTATCAAAATACTCCCTGAAAGTTGTCTGTCTTCAAGAAACATTCCTATCTACAAATGATAAAACATCAATAAAGGACTATAAGCTTTATAATAAAATTTGCACAGACACAATAAGAGCATCTGGTGGCTCAACAATTGCGGTTGCAAACTGTATCCCTCAACGACAAATTCAGATACGAACTAATCTACAAGCCGTAGCCGTTGAAGTAACTTTGCAAAGACCTATAACAATATGCTCATTATATCTCCCTCCCAATTTATCTATAACTGTTGAAGACTTAGAAAATCTAACTAGACAACTCCCAGAACCATTCTTTTTACTCGGCGATTTTAATGCACATAATCCATTATGGGGAAGTACATCTACGAATAATAAAGGCAGCATTACAGAAAAGTTCATTGATAATGCTCAACTATGCCTTTTGAATAACAAGTCACCAACTTACTTACATCCAGCCACTGGAAGTTTTTCTTGTATAGACCTTACATTATCACATCCATCAATATACTTGGATTTTACTTGGTCAGTGCTTGACGAACAATATGGCAGTGACCACTTTCCATTGTTGTTAACTTTAAACGACTCTGTCCCAGAAAACAACCGCTCTTATTACAAATTCTCAAAAGCGAACTGGGAACAATTTAATAAATTGTGTTCCGATGATTTAACAATCCCGATTTTTTCCAACTCTTCGGATAAAGCTAACCTCTTTGCGTCAACTCTATCAAAGATAGCTGATGAGTGTATTCCTAAAACTTCAATGAAAAACTCGAATAAAATTAAAAAACCATGGTTCAACGATGAGTGCAGAAGATCATATCGGAAACGAAAAGCAGCACTAAAGAAATTTCATATTTGCCCTACAGCTGCAAATCTAGACAATTATAGAATCCTACGAGCACAAGCTCGTAGAACATTTAAGTTTTCTAAACGTAAATCATGGCAGTCATATGTTTCTAAAATTAACGCCAACACTCCAATTAAAAAAGTTTGGGAAGCAGTTCGTAAAATTAATGGTAAACACAAAAAAGTTCCTACAGCTCATCTCAAACGTAAAGATTCGAGCGTAGCAAAAACTACAAAAGATATAGCCAACACGCTGGCGGAAACTTTTGAACATAATTCTTCTTCAGCACACTATACTGAAGAATTTTAAAAGGTCAAATCTAACTCGGAAAAACAAAATATTAATTTTCATTCTAACAACGAAGAAGAGTATAACACCCTCTTTACAATTGACGATTTAACCGATTCTATTAAGCATGCCAAAGATACAGCTGCTGGCCCTGATGAAATTTATTATCAATTTTTAAAACACCTCCCATTGGTATCTCAACATTTATTGCTCGATATTTTTAATGATATATGGATATCTGGTAAAATTCCAGATTCCTGGAAGGAAGCTTTAATAATACCAATACCGAAACCGGGAAAAGACAATACTGACCCCCTTAACTACCGACCAATATCTCTAACTAGTTGTATTTGTAAAACCTTTGAACGCATGATTAATAAAAGACTCATCTGGTATTTAGAATCTAACGGTATTATTACTAATTTCCAATCTGGTTTTCGAAAACAGCGAAGTACTAATGATCATTTAGTACGCCTCGAAACATTCATAAGAGAGGCTTTTGTCAATAAACAACATGTAGTTTCAATATTCTTTGATCTTGAGAAAGCTTACGATACAACTTGGAAATATGGTATTCTAAAAGATTTAAAAGACGCCGGACTAAACGGTAGACTACCAATGTTAATTTCTAGTTTTCTGTCTGACAGAAGTTTTCAAGTTAAATTAGGTTCAACATTATCAGATAGCCACAAACAAGAACAAGGCGTGCCACAAGGCAGTATATTATCAGTTACCCTTTTTGGTCTTAAAATTAATAATATTGTTAAGGTTATAAATCCTGGTACAGATTGTTCATTATATGTAGATGACTTTTTAATCTGTTATCGTTCTAAAATATTCGAAGTATCGAACGCCAACTACAACAAAACTTGGATAAAATCCAAAAGTGGGCAACAGAAAATGGTTTTAAATTTTCCAAGTCAAAAACACAATGTGTACATTTTTGTCGATTAAGAAAGCATCATAATGATCCTGAACTTTACATTTCTGGCTCAAAAATCCCTGTTGTAAATGAAGCTAAATTTTTAGGAGTTACATTCGATAAAAAAACTCTCTTTTATACCACACTTAAAGTCTCTAAAAACAAAATGTATCAAAGCTTTAAATCTACTTAAAGTACTTTCACATACTGATTGGGGATCTGATTCCCAAACATTACTTAAATTATACAGAAGTCTTGTTCGTTCAAAACTAGATTATGGGTCAATTGTGTATGGATCAGCACGTAAATCGTACTTACAAATGCTTGATACAATACATAACCAGGGCTTACGTATCGCCCTTGGTGCTTTTAAAACTTCACCTATTGAAAGTCTATATGTTGGAGCTAACGAGCCTTCATTAAAATTACGTCGACAAAAGCTTTCATTACAATACGCAACTCGAATATCTTCCAACAATAGTAACCCGGCGCGAAAAGTTGTTTTTCAACCAAATTACATTGATAAATTTGACAACAAACCAAACGAAATTAAACCATTTTGCCTGCGCGTTAAAAACGACTTAGAAATACTTAATATTAACACCTCTACCGTTCTACAAAACTTTGATGAAAATGTTCCTCCTTGGACCTACAACATACCAAACGTTAACATTGATTTGTCAAACTTTCGTAAATCTAATACCAGTCCAGAGGCCTTCAAATCAGAATTCGTGAACATTTTAGAAAAATATAAAGATTGTACACATTTATTTACTGACGGTTCAAAAGATGGTAACAAAGTTGGTTGCGCTGCATATGGAAATTCTTTTGTTGCAAGAATGCGATTGCCTGACCAGGCATCCATATTTACAGCTGAAGTCAAAGCAATAGATCTTGCTTTATCATACATATCAAATAGTACTACTAATAATTTTATCATTTTTTCAGATTCTCTATCAGTATTATTGGCCATAAAAAATCATAATTCAGACAATATTCTTATTAAAAGTATCGAATTGAAACTGCATGAAATTTTGAAATCTAAAACAGTACACCTCTGCTGGATACCAAGCCATATAGGTATACAAGGAAATGAAAAAGTTGATATTTTAGCCAAAGAATCATTAAACTTGCAACCCGTGGATATCAAATTGCCAAGTAGTGACTTCAAATGTTCAATAAACACGTTAATAAAATCAAAATGGCAAACGTTGTGGAACAATGCAATTTTTAATAAATTACGAGACATAAAGCCAACCCTTAATCCATTTTCGTCAATTATATATTCTAATCGCAGAGATCAAATAGTAATTTCGCGATGTAGAATTGGTCATACTAGATTAACACATTCATACCTTCTCAAAAGAGAAGAAGCGCCTAAATGCATACCATGTGACGAGCATTTCAATGTAAAACACGTTCTCCTTGACTGTCAGGATCTTAAATACATTCGTGAAAAATATTTTAAAGTAAACTCACTTAAAGAACTTTTTGAATCCGTACCATCATATGCTATACTTAACTTTTTTTTTTTTTTTTTTTTTTTTTTTTTTTTCCTCCTCTGTTTTTTGGGACCTCTCCGCGGTGAGGAGGAGAAACATGTGCCCATTATGTAGGTGCAAGTTGCGCCTGCATGATGGGCATATGGCCAACACCAAAACTGCCCGTTTGCCGTGGGCAGCGTCCCGTAACCGGGAAAGGAGGATCCTGGTAGTTGAGGGAGACCCAGGGATCTCCAGTCTTCCCAACACACTACTTTGGCCTCTGATTCAGGGTAGACGGGTGTCCAAGTAGGCCCGACTTGGTCAATCGGCTGGTCATGCCTTGCCCTTGAATAGTTGCATACTTGCAAAAGCATTTCATTCATGTAAGTTCATGTACTCTTTTATGTGCACGTCCCCAAAATTATTAACATTACAGGCATACTCTTAATTTGTAAAACCATATGTGCACTCCATTACGATCTGAGTGGGCTTACTGAATTTAAAGTACTCTCTTTAAAGTGTAAACGTTCAAAACACCTATTCAAGAAGGCGGTGGCTCATGGGCCAATTGTGTTGATTGTAATCATTTGCAATTACATGCAAGTATATCTCTCATGTATCCTTGTGGTGCGGAGGCTGGATACCCGCCTCCATTGCGCTTCCCCTTGTTGGAGTCCGAGGTGGCTGGGGAACCTGAGAGATGAATCATAATTATTTCAACCATGGATCCTTTAACCTCTTCTAAAAAACGTAAGTCTGACGAATCACCCAACATTTCAAATGAACAATCAAGTCAATCATCTTTTCCACGTTTTCTGGTAGTAGAAGCGTTGGGAGATGAAAAATTAGCACAGTTGAACCCGTTTGTCATTGAAAAATCAATTTCTGCACTCATAGGAACTCCAAAATCTGTCAGGAAGCTCCGTAATGGAGAACTCCTGATCGAAGTGCAAAGAAAACAACAATCTGATAACTTGCTCAAATTAAAATCATTTTTCAACATTAAATCTTTTTGCACTGCACACAATACCCTCAATTCATCCAAAGGAGTCATTCGCTGCCCTGACCTTGCAGAAATGTCAGAGGCAGACATAGTAAAAGAGCTTAGCTCTCAATGTGTTTCAAATGCCAAACGTATTCTATCCACCAGAGACGGTAAACGTGTTCCCACTCACACATACATCTTAACATTTGATACCCCCATTCTTCCATCCACTCTTCGAGTTGGGTATCTCAACGTTCGCGTTGAGATGTACATACCAAACCCGATGCAGTGTTACAAATGCTTTAAATATGGACATCATGAAACTAAATGCACTAGAGAGAATATATGCCGTAAATGTAGTACTTCTCATGCTGGTCCGCTTGAAAACTGTTCTAATGAAGTCAAATGTTCAAACTGTGGGGGTAATCATTTTTCAACCTCCCGTTCTTGCTTAGTCTGGAAGACAGAAAAAGAAGTTCTCCGTGTTAAATATACGCAAAGTTTGTCTTTTCCTGATGAACGCAAGCTTGTAGAAAGTTCCAAAACTAATTCTTATTCAGCTGTTGTATCAAAACCAGTTAAGATGGTTGATTCTGCTGTGCAGGTCAATTTATGTAAATGTTCTCCTCTTGAAATAACTCCATTGCAAAAACCGTCTCCTATTCTTTCACGTAATACGTCCAAAGCAAGTACAAGTTCACAGACAACATCTACAAGTACCTCATCTGTACCTCAGAGGCGGGTCGCACAGGCTTCTCCGTCTCCTGAGCGGGTGATTCAAAGGCAATCACCCAAAAAGAAGGTCGTCCTAACCGACCGAGTTAGAAAAGCGGAGAGGGACCCTGTCCCGTCCTCCAACCGATTCGAGGCTCTTATGAGCGACATCGAGTCGATGGAGGACGAGGACATGGCTGTCCACAGCTCTCCTCCCCGGACTTCGGCGCGAAGTCCTGTTAAGTTTCCGAAGTAAGTTTTTACTTTTCGTTGAACCATGAGTCAAACTATACTTCAATGGAATTGTCGTGGTCTTAAATCAAATTACAACGATTTACTTCTCTTATTATCAAAATACTCCCCGAAAGTTGTCTGTCTTCAAGAAACATTCCTATCTACAAATGATAAAACATCAATAAAGGACTATACGCTTTATAATAAAATTTGCACAGACACAATAAGAGCATCTGGTGGCTCAACAATTGCGGTTGCAAACTGTATCCCTCAACGACAAATTCAGATACGAACTAATCTGCAAGCCGTAGCCGTTGAAGTAACTTTGCAAAGACCTATAACAATATGCTCATTATATCTCCCTCCCAATTTATCTATAACTGTTGAAGACTTAGAAAATCTAACTAAACAACTCCCAGAACCATTCTTTTTACTCGGCGATTTTAATGCACATAATCCATTATGGGGAAGTACATCTACGAATAATAAAGGCAGCATTACAGAAAAGTTCATTGATAATGCTCAACTATGCCTTTTGAATAACAAGTCACCAACTTACTTACATCCAGCCACTGGAAGTTTTTCTTGTATAGACCTTACATTATCACATCCATCAATATACTTGGATTTTACTTGGTCAGTGCTTGACGAACAATATGGCAGTGACCACTTTCCATTGTTGTTAACTTTAAACGACTCTGTCCCAGAAAACAACCGCTCTTATTACAAATTCTCAAAAGCGAACTGGGAACAATTTAATAAATTGTGTTCCGATGATTTAACAATCCCGATTTTTTCCAACTCTTCGGATAAAGCTAACCTCTTTGCGTCAACTCTATCAAAGATAGCTGATGAGTGTATTCCTAAAACTTCAATGAAAAACTCGAATAAAATTAAAAAACCATGGTTCAACGATGAGTGCAGAAGATCATATCGGAAACGAAAAGCAGCACTAAAGAAATTTCATATTTGCCCTACAGCTGCAAATCTAGACAATTATAGAATCCTACGAGCACAAGCTCGTAGAACATTTAAGTTTTCTAAACGTAAATCATGGCAGTCATATGTTTCTAAAATTAACGCCAACACTCCAATTAAAAAAGTTTGGGAAGCAGTTCGTAAAATTAATGGTAAACACAAAAAAGTTCCTACAGCTCATCTCAAACGTAAAGATTCGAGCGTAGCAAAAACTACAAAAGATATAGCCAACACGCTGGCGGAAACTTTTGAACATAATTCTTCTTCAGCACACTATACTGAAGAATTTAAAAAGGTCAAATCTAACTCGGAAAAACAAAATATTAATTTTCATTCTAACAACGAAGAAGAGTATAACACCCTCTTTACAATTGACGATTTAACCGATTCTATTAAGCATGCCAAAGATACAGCTGCGGGCCCTGATGAAATTTATTATCAATTTTTAAAACACCTCCCATTGGTATCTCAACATTTATTGCTCGATATTTTTAATGATATATGGATATCTGGTAAAATTCCAGATTCCTGGAAGGAAGCTTTAATAATACCAATACCGAAACCGGGAAAAGACAATACTGACCCCCTTAACTACCGACCAATATCTCTAACTAGTTGTATTTGTAAAACCTTTGAACGCATGATTAATAAAAGACTCATCTGGTATTTAGAATCTAACGGTATTATTACTAATTTCCAATCTGGTTTTCGAAAACAGCGAAGTACTAATGATCATTTAGTACGCCTCGAAACATTCATAAGAGAGGCTTTTGTCAATAAACAACATGTAGTTTCAATATTCTTTGATCTTGAGAAAGCTTACGATACAACTTGGAAATATGGTATTCTAAAAGATTTAAAAGACGCCGGACTAAACGGTAGACTACCAATGTTAATTTCTAGTTTTCTGTCTGACAGAAGTTTTCAAGTTAAATTAGGTTCAACATTATCAGATAGCCACAAACAAGAACAAGGCGTGCCACAAGGCAGTATATTATCAGTTACCCTTTTTGGTCTTAAAATTAATAATATTGTTAAGGTTATAAATCCTGGTACAGATTGTTCATTATATGTAGATGACTTTTTAATCTGTTATCGTTCTAAAAATATTCGAAGTATCGAACGCCAACTACAACAAAACTTGGATAAAATCCAAAAGTGGGCAACAGAAAATGGTTTTAAATTTTCCAAGTCAAAAACACAATGTGTACATTTTTGTCGATTAAGAAAGCATCATAATGATCCTGAACTTTACATTTCTGGCTCAAAAATCCCTGTTGTAAATGAAGCTAAATTTTTAGGAGTTACATTCGATAAAAAACTCTCTTTTATACCACACTTAAAGTCTCTAAAAACAAAATGT
Source organism: Mactra quadrangularis (assembly GCA_025267735.1). Lineage (NCBI taxonomy): Eukaryota > Metazoa > Mollusca > Bivalvia > Venerida > Mactridae > Mactra > Mactra quadrangularis. Next base: position 14,593,246 of record CM046311.1, read on the forward strand.
ATCAAAGCTTTAAATCTACTTAAAGTACTTTCACATACTGATTGGGGATCTGATTCCCAAACATTACTTAAATTATACAGAAGTCTTGTTCGTTCAAAACTAGATTATGGGTCAATTGTGTATGGATCAGCACGTAAATCGTACTTACAAATGCTTGATACAATACATAACCAGGGCTTACGTATCGCCCTTGGTGCTTTTAAAACTTCACCTATTGAAAGTCTATATGTTGAAGCTAACGAGCCTTCATTAAAATTACGTCGACAAAAGCTTTCATTACAATACGCAACTCGAATATCTTCCAACAATAGTAACCCGGCGCGAAAAGTTGTTTTTCAACCAAATTACATTGATAAATTTGACAACAAACCAAACGAAATTAAACCATTTTGCCTGCGCGTTAAAAACGACTTAGAAAAACTTAATATTAACACCTCTACCGTTCTACAAAACTTTGATGAAAATGTTCCTCCTTGGACCTACAACATACCAAACGTTAACATTGATTTGTCAAACTTTCGTAAATCTAATACCAGTCCAGAGGCCTTCAAATCAGAATTCGTGAACATTTTAGAAAAATATAAAGATTGTACACATTTATTTACTGACGGTTCAAAAGATGGTAACAAAGTTGGTTGCGCTGCATATGGAAATTCTTTTGTTGCAAGAATGCGATTGCCTGACCAGGCATCCATATTTACAGCTGAAGTCAAAGCAATAGATCTTGCTTTATCATACATATCAAATAGTACTACTAATAATTTTATCATTTTTTCAGATTCTCTATCAGTATTATTGGCCATAAAAAATCATAATTCAGACAATATTCTTATTAAAAGTATCGAATTGAAACTGCATGAAATTTTGAAATCTAAAACAGTACACCTCTGCTGGATACCAAGCCATATAGGTATACAAGGAAATGAAAAAGTTGATATTTTAGCCAAAGAATCATTAAACTTGCAACCCGTGGATATCAAATTGCCAAGTAGTGACTTCAAATGTTCAATAAACACGTTAATAAAATCAAAATGGCAAACGTTGTGGAACAATGCAATTTTTAATAAATTACGAGACATAAAGCCAACCCTTAATCCATTTTCGTCAATTATATATTCTAATCGCAGAGATCAAATAGTAATTTCGCGATGTAGAATTGGTCATACTAGATTAACACATTCATACCTTCTCAAAAGAGAAGAAGCGCCTAAATGCATACCATGTGACGAGCATTTCAATGTAAAACACGTTCTCCTTGACTGTCAGGATCTTAAATACATTCGTGAAAAATATTTTAAAGTAAACTCACTTAAAGAACTTTTTGAATCCGTACCATCATATGCTATACTTAACTTTTTTTTTTTTTTTTTTTTTTTTTTTTTCCTCCTCTGTTTTTTGGGACCTCTCCGCGGTGAGGAGGAGAAACATGTGCCCATTATGTAGGTGCAAGTTGCGCCTGCATGATGGGCATATGGCCAACACCAAAACTGCCCGTTTGCCGTGGGCAGCGTCCCGTAACCGGGAAAGGAGGATCCTGGTAGTTGAGGGAGACCCAGGGATCTCCAGTCTTCCCAACACACTACTTTGGCCTCTGATTCAGGGTAGACGGGTGTCCAAGTAGGCCCGACTTGGTCAATCGGCTGGTCATGCCTTGCCCTTGAATAGTTGCATACTTGCAAAAGCATTTCATTCATGTAAGTTCATGTACTCTTTTATGTGCACGTCCCCAAAATTATTAACATTACAGGCATACTCTTAATTTGTAAAACCATATGTGCACTCCATTACGATCTGAGTGGGCTTACTGAATTTAAAGTACTCTCTTTAAAGTGTAAACGTTCAAAACACCTATTCAAGAAGGCGGTGGCTCATGGGCCAATTGAGTTGATTGTAATCATTTGCAATTACATGCAAGTATATCTCTCATGTATCCTTGTGGTGCGGAGGCTGGATACCCGCCTCCATTGCGCTTCCCCTTGTTGGAGTCCGAGGTGGCTGGGGAACCTGAGAGATGAATCATAATTATTTCAACCATGGATCCTTTAACCTCTTCTAAAAAACGTAAGTCTGACGAATCACCCAACATTTCAAATGAACAATCAAGTCAATCATCTTTTCCACGTTTTCTGGTAGTAGAAGCGTTGGGAGATGAAAAATTAGCACAGTTGAACCCGTTTGTCATTGAAAAATCAATTTCTGCACTCATAGGAACTCCAAAATCTGTCAGGAAGCTCCGTAATGGAGAACTCCTGATCGAAGTGCAAAGAAAACAACAATCTGATAACTTGCTCAAATTAAAATCATTTTTCAACATTAAATCTTTTTGCACTGCACACAATACCCTCAATTCATCCAAAGGAGTCATTCGCTGCCCTGACCTTGCAGAAATGTCAGAGGCAGACATAGTAAAAGAGCTTAGCTCTCAATGTGTTTCAAATGCCAAACGTATTCTATCCACCAGAGACGGTAAACGTGTTCCCACTCACACATACATCTTAACATTTGATACCCCCATTCTTCCATCCACTCTTCGAGTTGGGTATCTCAACGTTCGCGTTGAGATGTACATACCAAACCCGATGCAGTGTTACAAATGCTTTAAATATGGACATCATGAAACTAAATGCACTAGAGAGAATATATGCCGTAAATGTAGTACTTCTCATGCTGGTCCGCTTGAAAACTGTTCTAATGAAGTCAAATGTTCAAACTGTGGGGGTAATCATTTTTCAACCTCCCGTTCTTGCTTAGTCTGGAAGACAGAAAAAGAAGTTCTCCGTGTTAAATATACGCAAAGTTTGTCTTTTCCTGATGCACGCAAGCTTGTAGAAAGTTCCAAAACTAATTCTTATTCAGCTGTTGTATCAAAACCAGTTAAGATGGTTGATTCTGCTGTGCAGGTCAATTTATGTAAATGTTCTCCTCTTGAAATAACTCCATTGCAAAAACCGTCTCCTATTCTTTCACGTAATACGTCCAAAGCAAGTACAAGTTCACAGACAACATCTACAAGTACCTCATCTGTACCTCAGAGGCGGGTCGCACAGGCTTCTCCGTCTCCTGAGCGGGTGATTCAAAGGCAATCACCCAAAAAGAAGGTCGTCCTAACCGACCGAGTTAGAAAAGCGGAGAGGGACCCTGTCCCGTCCTCCAACCGATTCGAGGCTCTTATGAGCGACATCGAGTCGATGGAGGACGAGGACATGGCTGTCCACAGCTCTCCTCCCCGGACTTCGGCGCGAAGTCCTGTTAAGTTTCCGAAGTAAGTTTTTACTTTTCGTTGAACCATGAGTCAAACTATACTTCAATGGAATTGTCGTGGTCTTAAATCAAATTACAACGATTTACTTCTCTTATTATCAAAATACTCCCCGAAAGTTGTCTGTCTTCAAGAAACATTCCTATCTACAAATGATAAAACATCAATAAAGGACTATACGCTTTATAATAAAATTTGCACAGACACAATAAGAGCATCTGGTGGCTCAACAATTGCGGTTGCAAACTGTATCCCTCAACGACAAATTCAGATACGAACTAATCTGCAAGCCGTAGCCGTTGAAGTAACTTTGCAAAGACCTATAACAATATGCTCATTATATCTCCCTCCCAATTTATCTATAACTGTTGAAGACTTAGAAAATCTAACTAAACAACTCCCAGAACCATTCTTTTTACTCGGCGATTTTAATGCACATAATCCATTATGGGGAAGTACATCTACGAATAATAAAGGCAGCATTACAGAAAAGTTCATTGATAATGCTCAACTATGCCTTTTGAATAACAAGTCACCAACTTACTTACATCCAGCCACTGGAAGTTTTTCTTGTATAGACCTTACATTATCACATCCATCAATATACTTGGATTTTACTTGGTCAGTGCTTGACGAACAATATGGCAGTGACCACTTTCCATTGTTGTTAACTTTAAACGACTCTGTCCCAGAAAACAACCGCTCTTATTACAAATTCTCAAAAGCGAACTGGGAACAATTTAATAAATTGTGTTCCGATGATTTAACAATCCCGATTTTTTCCAACTCTTCGGATAAAGCTAACCTCTTTGCGTCAACTCTATCAAAGATAGCTGATGAGTGTATTCCTAAAACTTCAATGAAAAACTCGAATAAAATTAAAAAACCATGGTTCAACGATGAGTGCAGAAGATCATATCGGAAACGAAAAGCAGCACTAAAGAAATTTCATATTTGCCCTACAGCTGCAAATCTAGACAATTATAGAATCCTACGAGCACAAGCTCGTAGAACATTTAAGTTTTCTAAACGTAAATCATGGCAGTCATATGTTTCTAAAATTAACGCCAACACTCCAATTAAAAAAGTTTGGGAAGCAGTTCGTAAAATTAATGGTAAACACAAAAAAGTTCCTACAGCTCATCTCAAACGTAAAGATTCGAGCGTAGCAAAAACTACAAAAGATATAGCCAACACGCTGGCGGAAACTTTTGAACATAATTCTTCTTCAGCACACTATACTGAAGAATTTAAAAAGGTCAAATCTAACTCGGAAAAACAAAATATTAATTTTCATTCTAACAACGAAGAAGAGTATAACACCCTCTTTACAATTGACGATTTAACCGATTCTATTAAGCATGCCAAAGATACAGCTGCGGGCCCTGATGAAATTTATTATCAATTTTTAAAACACCTCCCATTGGTATCTCAACATTTATTGCTCGATATTTTTAATGATATATGGATATCTGGTAAAATTCCAGATTCCTGGAAGGAAGCTTTAATAATACCAATACCGAAACCGGGAAAAGACAATACTGACCCCCTTAACTACCGACCAATATCTCTAACTAGTTGTATTTGTAAAACCTTTGAACGCATGGTTAATAAAAGACTCATCTGGTATTTAGAATCTAACGGTATTATTACTAATTTCCAATCTGGTTTTCGAAAACAGCGAAGTACTAATGATCATTTAGTACGCCTCGAAACATTCATAAGAGAGGCTTTTGTCAATAAACAACATGTAGTTTCAATATTCTTTGATCTTGAGAAAGCTTACGATACAACTTGGAAATATGGTATTCTAAAAGATTTAAAAGACGCCGGACTAAACGGTAGACTACCAATGTTAATTTCTAGTTTTCTGTCTGACAGAAGTTTTCAAGTTAAATTAGGTTCAACATTATCAGATAGCCACAAACAAGAACAAGGCGTGCCACAAGGCAGTATATTATCAGTCACCCGTTTTGGTCTTAAAATTAATAATATTGTTAAGGTTATAAATCCTGGTACAGATTGTTCATTATATGTAGATGACTTTTTAATCTGTTATCGTTCTAAAAATATTCGAAGTATCGAACGCCAACTACAACAAAACTTGGATAAAATCCAAAAGTGGGCAACAGAAAATGGTTTTAAATTTTCCAAGTCAAAAACACAATGTGTACATTTTTGTCGATTAAGAAAGCATCATAATGATCCTGAACTTTACATTTCTGGCTCAAAAATCCCTGTTGTAAATGAAGCTAAATTTTTAGGCGTTACATTCGATAAAAAACTCTCTTTTATACCACACTTAAAGTCTCTAAAAACAAAATGTATCAAAGCTTTAAATCTACTTAAAGTACTTTCACATACTGATTGGGGATCTGATTCCCAAACATTACTTAAATTATACAGAAGTCTTGTTCGTTCAAAACTAGATTATGGGTCAATGGTGTATGGATCAGCACGTAAATCGTACTTACAAATGCTTGATACAATACATAACCAGGGCTTACGTATCGCCCTTGGTGCTTTTAAAACTTCACCTATTGAAAGTCTATATGTTGAAGCTAACGAGCCTTCATTAAAATTACGTCGACAAAAGCTTTCATTACAATACGCAACTCGAATATCTTCCAACAATAGTAACCCGGCGCGAAAAGTTGTTTTTCAACCAAATTACATTGATAAATTTGACAACAAACCAAACGAAATTAAACCATTTTGCCTGCGCGTTAAAAACGACTTAGAAATACTTAATATTAACACCTCTACCGTTCTACAAAACTTTGATGAAAATGTTCCTCCTTGGACCTACAACAGACCAAACGTTAACATTGATTTGTCAAACTTTCGTAAATCTAATACCAGTCCAGAGGCCTTCAAATCAGAATTCGTGAACATTTTAGAAAAATATAAAGATTGTACACATTTATTTACTGACGGTTCAAAAGATGGTAACAAAGTTGGTTGCGCTGCATATGGAAATTCTTTTGTTGCAAGAATGCGATTGCCTGACCAGGCATCCATATTTACAGCTGAAGTCAAAGCAATAGATCTTGCTTTATCATACATATCAAATAGTACTACTAATAATTTTATCATTTTTTCAGATTCTCTATCAGTATTATTGGCCATAAAAAATCATAATTCAGACAATATTCTTATTAAAAGTATCGAATTGAAATTGCATGAAATTTTAAAATCTAAAACAGTACACCTCTGCTGGATACCAAGCCATATAGGTATACAAGGAAATGAAAAAGTTGATATTTTAGCCAAAGAATCATTAAACTTGCAACCCGTGGATATCAAATTGCCAAGTAGTGACTTCAAATGTTCAATAAACACGTTAATAAAATCAAAATGGCAAACGTTGTGGAACAATGCAATTTTTAATAAATTACGAGACATAAAGCCAACCCTTAATTCATCTTTGTCAATTATATATTCTAATCGCAGAGATCAAATAGTAATTTCGCGATGTAGAATTGGTCATACTAGATTAACACATTCATACCTTCTCAAGGGAGAAGAAGCGCCTAAATGCATACCATGTGACGAGCATTTCAATGTAAAACACGTTCTACTTGACTGTCAGGATCTTAAATACATTCGTGAAAAATATTTTAAAGTAAACTCACTTAAAGAACTTTTTGAATCCGTACCATCATATGCTATACTTAACTTTTTGAAAGAAACAAATATTTATAATAAGATATAGTTTTACATTATTAATAAAGTTTGAATTATTAGTATCGTTGATAGCTTTCGGCGCGATATGACCTTTCTGTGTTGGTGCGCCGTAAAACCCAAACAAACAAACTTAACTTTTTGAAAGAAATAAATATTTATAATAAGATATAGTTTTACATTATTAATAAAGTTTGAATTATTAGTATCATTAATAGCTTTCGGCGCGATATGACCTTTCTGTGTTGGTGCGCCGTAAAACCCAAACAAACAAACAAATTTATCAAGGTCACAGGGACTTCATATGAGATAGAATACAGCGTGGACTGCACACGGGCGTATAATGCCCCGCCCAGCGGAGCTCTTCATCAATAATATAGTTTGAATTATTAGTGTCCAGGCCTCCTAGCAGGCCAAAACAAAAATAAAGTTTTTTTATAAAGGCTCCAATGTATGAAAATAAAGGCCTATTAGTGTAAAATATGAAAAAATAAAGAGTAAATAAAGGCTTTTTTCGTCGAAGTTCACATTTCTTATTAAACCCAGTCATACGAGTTATTTTCTGATGTTATATACTGTTTGAATTATGCTATATAATACAAACCTTATTTAATGTGTATAACTATTTTCTCTGCATATTTAAATCGTACATAGCTCCTGTTTTACAGTGTAGGGAAAATGCAGAACAAAATCCATTACTTGCTTTAAGCTAGCACGGCAACCAGTCAGGGCAAATATAAAGGTATTGAGTGAGAATTACAGGCTATTTTGGCGTTTTAAAGGTTTTCTGGGGGAAATGTCAAGGTTTTAAAGGTTTGCTCCGAAATTAAAGGTTTTTAAAGGTTTCACTAGGAGGCCAGAGTGTCATTAATAGCTTTCGGCGCAATATGACTTTTCTGTGTTGGTGCGCCGTAAAACCCTAACAAACATAGCTAAAAGAATTGAGGCCTACAATGTAGATAATTAATCTTATCAGTTCACTGCATCCTAATGTATGTGTAATATATCTAAATAACTATATTTCACACTGCTTTATATGGACATAAAAATTTTGTCTTGTGTTCTTTATATTGTAGTGAAAAAAGACTAAGAAAACTGGAAGAAGAGGTAAAATATTTAAAGAAAAAAGTCTGACAGATGGAGGAAAGGAAAAATTAAGCACATCAGAGTACTCCAAGTAACAGGGAATCACCTTCCAGTCGTCCGAGCAGTTCTCAAAGTCCTTCAAAAGGGGAAAGTTTGTATGAATGTGCCGAGGCAATAGTGCCAAATTGTACCATGGATGAACAAGTGCTAAAAAGTATAAAATCAGAGCAAAAAAAATTCATTACATCTGTCAACAGAATTTCTCAAAGGAAGAGATAAAAACCTCTTCAACAACTGGAAAACGTACTATTAAATGTGGGGAAACCCCTAGGGCTGCATTGAATCCAGTAAAATTTGGTAAACTACAGGAGGCAGTCATTAGAAATATTGTTATTTTGATAAAGCAACATTTATAAAAAAAATTGAAAACTATCAAAAAGTGTTAAGAAAGACAAATTAAATTTAAAAAATGTGATTAGAACAGGTTAACTTAAGGTATGAGCCCCCTAATGCAAGAAATATAGATGTTACCCTACCCCACCCAATTTAAGTAGCTGTTTGATAATTTTTCTTCTGAAAGGGCCGTATTCAAAATATCCCTATAATTTACACAAATCAGGGGCTGTTTTCAAAGTTTGCATAAATTTTCGTAAAAGTATATTGGTTGCACCTGTCAAATATGAAATACTTTTACCGTCTTGTTTTTATTTTTAATCAGACTTTGAAAATATCAGGTACCAGATTTGATGATAAATTTGGCACAAAATTAGCTAAAAAATTCCAATTATAATTTTACAATTAAAATGAAACACTTTCTTGTCAAGAGTGATCTGAGAGACACAAATATTCAAGAAAAAAAGGTAAGAAAGAAATAGTTGCCTCTAGGTGGGTCATACCTTAACTTTTGATACTGAAATAACTCTACTTAAACAATGTTGTTATCGATTAGTTGCCAGTTTTTCAGCTTCCTGGCGGCATTGTATTCATTGAAAAATAATTGACTTGAGGTATGCTACTAAAAACATAAAACTTTTTCCCATGTTATTAGTTTTCCTTTTTTAATAGACACGTATGTCATGCACATGGTCATCTGTCCACCTGTAAACACCACCTGTCAGTCAGTGCTCCGATTTTTAACCTTCATGAATTTGTTTATGAAGTTCACGTTCATGTTTTTACTCACGAATATGTTCGTGAATAAATTCATGAATTAGCTAAGTTCATGAAATATAGTTATAATTCATATATGATTTAATTATTCATGAAGTTATTCATGAATAAATAAATCATGAAAATAAAATTTAGGTTTCATGAACTTATAGTTCACGAACATATTCACGAACTTATTCACGAATAAATACATCATGGAAATTTAAATTTAGGTTTCATGAAGTTCACTACCATATACACGAATAAATAAATCATGAAAATTAAAATTTAGATTTCATGAACTTATAGTTCACGAACATATTCACGATCTATCAAAGTTCATGAAACCTAAATTTTAATTTTCATTTATTCATGAACAAATTCATGACTTTATAACCATAAATTGAATCCTTTTCAACTGGTACGGTAAACAGGTCGTTGCAATATTTCATACTTGGCGTTTGAAAAAAGCTCACTCTATCTCCGTGTCGCGGCGGACTATTCAATTTTTCATGTAACATCTGCATTTTGACGTCATAGACTTGTGGTATCGCTTTCGTTAACTATTAACCGTTCCTGCAGAAAACTTAAGATTGACGTCATCCACTCCATAAACTTTATAAAGACCAATGACGTCACATTAAAATAAGATGAAATGCTAATGAAGTGAAACAATTAAGAGCTGTAACGATTCACTGGAAAGTCGCTTCGATGCGATTCGATATTTTTTTCTTTCGAGTCGATTTCTTTTCGATTCGATTCATATATTAGAATAATTTACTCGAACTATGAATTTATACATTTTTTTGAAATTACAACTATTTACAGTATCATTGATAGAATTAAAGTGTTACTCAAATTAAATTCACATGAAAATCTGATAAACTAAGCATGGCGTCTACAACAAATTTGATCAACTAATTGTATAATCATTACTTTATAATTATCCTTCTGCTTATTTTTGTATTCTTATGCTGTTATGACATATCTTTGGGTTAATTCGTTATAGTACTGAGGATGCTCCCAGTCCTTCGGCATATACTGCAATGGCTCTGACGCCCATGGCACCAAGAATTTCTGAAGGGAAGGAAAATTCCACTGTTGTAGTCTTGATTGAATGCACACCTATGATCTTTCCTCGACATGTCTGCCGAATTTTGCAAAATTTTACATAATCATATTGCTCTAAAATATAAAACAAGTTTAAATGAAGTATTGAGGTCCGTTGAAGATATTGTTGCTATATCCCTTAATCCTTTAACAAGAATCGTCCATCGCAATTTCTTGTGGCTTAGGTCCTCCACCTATGACCATACTTGTTTATTCCATCTGTGTGAAATGTAGTCTCTGATTTGTCGCAAGATTATATCAGTTTTCGAACAACACTATTTCTTTAATAAACCCATAAAGCTATAGATCCAGGACTAGGCGGACTAGACGTTGTTACACCCAAAAGTTGGAAACTTTGATTACGCAATTAATAATACTTACATAATGAAAGTCTTTAACTCCTGAATCGGTGCGAGCACTTTCATATCACATTAACCAGAAATTCAAACCTGGGGATTTTACTAAGAACCCTGGAAATGTTCATCACAATTTGGGACAGCAAAACTGCATCCAAAATTTCTTTGGTTGATTTCGAAATAGTGGGGAAGACTCCAATTCAATAATCTAGAGTATTACGTGAATGAGATATAACTTACCTTCAGACCTCAAGTATTCCAGATTGATGAGTCATGATGTGACCCATGCCACATGGATACAACATTTGTAAATCTAAAAGCATTGAATTAGTATAAGTAGTTCAACTCAGATTAGAAAACATCATAACAAAATGTTAATTTTAATTTAATGGTTATTTTTAAATGACTTACATCTGATCACTTTGTGACCTCATATCAAGACCACTAACTGCTTGCACATTTTTGGCATAAAATCCCTTTCTACTTACATAATTATGCTTCTTCGTTGACAACCGATGCCACTTTTGGCACAAGCGTACCATCAATTGCCCCTGATGTTTAAAATTTGCTCATAGAGTCATGAACAGTTTCGATGTTTTGCAACATTGAAATAACCACTGCTCTGTAAGCAAGATGAGAATTATGATTGGTCTCAAGTAAGTTTCCTCCAAATTCATCGTCCAAGTTTTCGTTCTACTTCAGCACAAAAATTCTTTTCTTAATAGCCAATTGTTAATGTGGCATACTTTGGTGCCACTTTTGTGCCCATTGCAGTCCCTTTTGTCTGTAAAATGAAACTGTCAATGAATTGGAAATCAATGTTTTTGTGATTAAATCTAATGAGTCATTAATGAAAAATTCTGTCGTGAACCTACTTGGAAGTTCTTCTTTGAAATTTTCAAGCCAACATTTGACAGTTTTGATACCAAGATGATGACAGATGTTTGAAAAAGGTCATCCCACATCGAATGATATTAAATATGTTTTTTATTACATGCCTTTAAGTGGAATACCGGGATTAATCGGTGGACCAAAAATCAATATTTCACTCTTTCGAAACAATGAAAGTATAAATGCTATTTGAAAGTGTTTTGATACACTTTCCGTAGATCTATCGACGGACTTTCATCAATTCTCTTTTGAGAAGGCATGAATGTGTTAATCTGGTATGACCGATTCTACATTGCGAAATCACTATCTGATCTCTGCGAGGTATGTAGCTAGAAGACAATGAAATATAGCTAGTGCAACCATTTTCCTGATTGGATATCACAATAGATTTAATGCTTAGAATGTCAGTCATTAGCAACAAACATAGGGCTTACTTACTTCAGCTTGGTAAATTGCCTGGCACCTCAAATGAGACTTAGATGATTCATGCAGTTTCACAGCCTCCAATTTATAAGAATTCACCGACAGCAAAATTTGACAGACGCTTTGTTTTATCGTAATAAATACAGTAACTGCATTTCAAAACGTCCTCCGTTTTTTTCAATCAGGGTCGATTAGACGCTCAAGCCTATAAAAAGCTGCGCGGACGTTTATTTTTGTTATAAATGTAGTGTACTTCTTTGTCTACGGTCGTCATCTTAGCTTTCTTCGGCTCGCTTACACCATCGATAATGCTGATGCTTTATATTTTATAGTATCTACAACCAATGAAAGTTAAACACTGGCACTTAAATGTGTTCCAAGGACACTTTTCAATTTTCTTCTTACGTTTATAAATTCTGTAACTTCTTCATGATGGTTGCTTCTAAAGTCCAAAGTCCCTGACACTTTCAGGTCTGTCTTAACCCTGTAAATATTTCACTGGAACAGTTGCTCAAACCTGTATAAAGCAAGGTTGATTATGAGTAACTTTTGAAAGATTTGTTTTAATTCGTGTACTGCAATAAATCATGCCAATAATTAATCTAATCTATATTTGAAATCTTTGACGTTGTGTCCAATACTTTATTCCCCGATGAAATTGCTTGGATATTAATGTTGGAAAGAATCCGGAAACCAGTGTGCACTCACAGTCGTCAACACAATTATCCAATTGATGATGTAAAACATGGAAGTGTGCTTTTGCTTTTTAAATTAGGTCCAACAAAATAGGTTCATATAATTAGGAATATCCCACTTACATATGTGCATTAGCCGGGACAATACGGGCATTGTTGTTCTGAGGATATTATCCTCTATCCTGCTGTTCAAGTTTTTTCCTGATGCGGCGTCGGTAAAAATGTTCAAAATCTTTTCATGGAAATGAATAAATGCACATACAGGATAGTTTGACGCTAAGCACAGAAATAATTCAGAGTAAATTTCCTGACATTTCAAAATGTTTTCTTCAACTATGTCACATTCTTGAAAGACATATTTCAGACTAGGCTGATAACAAATAATTAATGATATCAGTTTCAAGTAATCATTTCTTGAGATACCATCAACAGAAAATTGTTGTAGAAGCTTTCTTGTTTATAAAGATTCTGGTGTTAAGTGAGCTAGAAATAAAATAGAAGAATTCAAACTTCTGCACTTTATTTAAATGCACATCTGCACTATATTGGATGCACTTAAATAAACCAAACATATCGTCATAAAGCACACCAATCAAAATATTTTTTCCCATTCAGATGCTTAACATGGGAGACTTTATGTTGCCTGCTACAGTCTTGGCCTTACAAAATTCACATAAAGTGAGTTAAAGGATTTATCTTGGTTCATTCAGTTTTGATATGAAACAAATAAAAGAGGTGAAACCGAATAAAGAAAGTATTTCTAAATGTTATCTTATTGCTTGCACTGTATGGTTTAAAATTGAAAGCCATTTAGCTTCGACCAATGATCCATTGCCATGAATGGTAGCAGCGTTCCAGTATAGGTGATTTGAAATTGACTGTGCCCTCTGACTGGCTTTATCACAGCCCTTCTTTTTTCCAACAGCCACTAGTGTCTTCTGCATATCTGTCGGAAAATATTAACAGTTATGTGACATTACAGTGTACATTATGGGTTGTTTTCGTTTTCAGTTTTTCATATTCACAACAATTACATTGCTCTTCTGTCTTTTATGTAATTTTATTCACCCCTTCAAAAACGGGACTTACTATATTAAGGTAATTGCCTGGCTGCCCGTCCGTCTGCCTGTGGACAATTGCTGGTTCGAATGATAACTCAATCATGACTGTACCTAGGTTCATCAAATTTTATGTCATGGTAGCCCATTTCACCAAACTACAAAATTTCTGAGAGTCAATGACGATCCTCTTGAGCTGTGAATACATAATCATGGATAGCACTATTCAAACGTTGGACATCAGTTTTCTTAAAATGTCTGTAGTCAGAAATAAAGCTTTTGAATACGGAAATGCTACCAAAACATTCAACAAACAGAAATTCCTTATTACTTAGGGTTTTCTTCAATTCTTGATCACTTCTGTTCCACAACAGCCTTTGTTGATGCGTTTATAAGACCCACCTGCATGAAAGCAAGCCATATTAACTTCTGCTTCCTTAACTAGTACATAAAGTAGGTATTGACTTGCTAAACTGAAAGTATGCCAAAAAACATACATTATTTACAGTCGATTAGTATATACCAAACTTAATGTACGACAACTGTACGACACTATATGGAAATGATATTGAAACAAATTCACTAGCGACAACAATATTTTCTGTTAGAAAATTATTTCCTTCATCATGTCTTTAGGAGATTGCTTAATGCTTATACTGAATTAGTCGTTAAACGTTATGTAACCCCATTCAAATATCCAGTAACCGGAAAAATACATAACAAATACTAACTTATCTTATTCATCGGTGTGTCTGTTTAATTGTTTAAATAAGGCAGTGATTGCACTTAAAGTAAGTGGGTCCCTTCTTTACTAATTTAAAAACATATTACCCTATTGAAGAGACTAGTATAGTCAGGTTTAATGAATTGTCACTCGTAACTCACTAATTTTATTAATGTCTATATCGGGTAGCAACTCAAAATATTACTCGTACAAAGTTTCATACAGTACATAAATAAATAAATAGTAATACATAAAAAATAGTTAGGACAATTCAAAATAGATGTAATAGCTATGCATATGAATGGTGCGATATAAACGCAGTTTTGACATTTTGTGCTTGTCGAACAGTTCGTCTGAACGATAGCCTTAGGGTACATGTAGTCCTTTAAAAGTTGACATTTGTAAACCTGTAACTGGGCGCCTAAAATTAACGCGTTTCACAAGTTTAAACATTATTTACAACAAATCAACTGTATACGTGAGTACTCAACTAAATATATTTCTTTTATGTATTAAATATTATTCCGGTTCAACGCAATATGAAAATATATAATGCACGATTAACACATGGTAATTATGTTATTTAAAAAATGAAATGATTCAGACTGATGCGGTTGCTCTGGTACCGGGTAATAAAACCGAATCACCGTGAACCGTTTTGCAAGTCAAGACGATAATTTAGTTACCAAACATGATAAACAAACTTAAAAACCTCCAACACTACGAGTATTGATATTTGCTACAGAATATTTTCACAACCATTTTTTTTAACAGTACATTTGCACACATGTCAGTAAATTTTGAATCTTTCTTATTCTGTTAAGTACAGCTACATTATAATAAATATGTATTAATCTTGTCATATCCGAGAAGTATCACGATTCACTAGTAACAATCATACACACATTCACAAAATCAGTGTCATATATACCCAGCGCAGAAGATAAGCTGCGTGTCGGCGTAATTTACGCTTCAGAAATAACGAGATACGCTAAACGTATCACCTCTGAGCGTACATTTGACACAAACCCTTTATAACTTACGACACAAACCCTTTATAACTTACGAAATAAACGAAAGTTTTCAGCGTACAACTCATTGTTTGTTTAGGTTTTACGGCGCACCAATACAGAAAGGTCATTTTTGAGAGAGGTTACATAATGATTACTGACAATTTAATATATAGTAAAATATGTCAAGTATCACCGTATATTGAAGTGTTCATTCAAAGTGGTACAGTTTAAACAATGGTAACATTTTGATATATGACCAGTTCATTCATATAACAAAGTGTACATTCAATGTGGTACACTATAGTAAGTGGTTCCATAGTGATATATGACCAGTGCATCCATACATTGGTAGGCGAATACTGGTTATAGACAATGTTTTTTGCTACAATTCAGACGTTTTCCCTTAGCTTTGTCATTCAGATACTTTCTACGATTTTGCAAACTTTCTCCTAACCTTTTCCACAGTTCTTTCCTCTTAGTAAGAAGCTGTGGAGCCACTGCAAAAGCATTAAAGAAGGCTGTTCTTTTGGCGTATGAAATTTCCGACAACATTGGGGCATGTTTTCATATTCTGGCACTAATAGCTGCATCTCTGAGTAAATTACGAAAGAAAAGTTGGCCTGCTGACGGTTCACCTTGTTTCTCTTTTTATACGCCCGTTTTGAAAAAACGGTCGTATTATGTTATGATGTTGTCCGTCTGTCCGTCTGTCCGTCCGTGGACAATTGCTTGTCCGGATGATAACTCAAGAAAGGATATACCTAGGTTCCTAAAATTTTATGTGTGGATAGCCCTTGGGTAAAGGAGGTTCCCTATTGATTTTGAGACCCCAGGGTTAAAGGTCAAGGTCACTAGGACTTAAAATAGGTAAAACTTGTCCGGACAATAACTGAACCACCAATGTACCTAAGTTCACCAAATTTAATGTAAGAGTAGCCCATGTGTCAAAGATGTTCCCTATTGGTTTTGGGGCCCCTGCATTAAAGGTCAAGGTCACAGTGGCATCATATGGGGAAAAAACTTGTCCTGACAATAACTTAACAACCAATGTACCTAGGTTCACCAAATTTTATGTGAGAGAAGCCCATGTGTCAAGGATGTTCCCAATGGGTTTTGGGGCCCCTGGGTCAAAGGTCAAGGTCACTGGGACATCAAATTGAAAAACCTTGTCCGGACCATAACTCAACAACGCCTGTACCTAGGTTCACCAAATTTTATGTAAGAGTAGCCCATGTGTCAAAGATGTGCCCCATAGGTTTATGGGGCCCCAGGTTCAAAGGTCAAGGTCACAGGGGCATTATATGGAAAAACTTTGTCCAGACAATAACTGAAAGACCAATGTACCTAGGTTCACCAAATTTTATGTAAGAGTACCCCATGTGTCAAGAATATGCCCTATTGATTTTGGGGCCCCTGGGTCAAAGTTCAAGGTCACAGTGGCATGATATTGAAAAACATTGACCGGGTAATAACTCAACAATGACTGTACCTAGGTTAACCAAATTTCATGTGAGAGTAGCCCATGTGTCAAGGATGTACCTTATCAGTTTTGGGAAAACAGGGTTAAGTTTAAATCTTAAACCAGAAGATATCAAATTACCAAGCTGTGACTTCAAATGTTCTATCAATATGTTTATAAAGTCAAAACGGCAAACAATGAAACACTTGTCCAGACAATAACTGAACCACCAATGTACCTAGGTTCTCCAAATTTTATGTGAGGGTAGCCCTTGGGTAAAGGTTATGCCCTATTGGTTTTGGGGCTCCTGGGTCACAGGTCAAGGTCACAGGGGCATCATATTGAAAATCCTTGTTTGGACAATAACTCATCAACTACTGTACCTAGGTTCACAAAATTTTATGTGAAGGTAGCCCTTGTGTCAAGGATGTTCCCATTAGGTTTTTGGGCCCCAGGCCCAAAGGTCAAGGTCACAGAGGCATCATATGGAAAAACCTTGTCCAGACAATAACTGAACAACCAATGTACCTAGGTTCACTAAATTTTATGTGAAAGTATCCCATGTGTCAAGGTTATGCCCTATTGGTTTTGGGGCACCTTGGTCAAAGGTCAAGGTCACAGGGGCATCATATTGAAAAACATTGTCCGGATAATTACTCAACAATGATTGTACCAAAGTTCACCAAATTTCATGTGAGAGTAGCCCATGTGTCAAGGATGTACCTTATCAGTTTTGGGAAAACAGGGTTAAGTTTAAATCTTAAACCAGAAGATATCAAATAACCAAGCTGTGACTTCAAATGTTCTATCAATATGTTCATAAAGTCAAAACGGCAAACAATGAAACACTTGTCCAGACAATAACTGAACCACCAATGTACCTAGGTTCTCCAAATTTTATGTGAGGGTAGCCCTTGGGTAAAGGTTATGCCCTATTGGTTTTGGGGCTCCTGGGTCAAAGGTCAAGGTCACAGGGGCATCATATTGAAAATCCTTGTTTGGACAATAACTCATCAACTACTGTACCTAGGTTCACAAAATTTTATGTGAAGGTAGCCCTTGTGTCAAGGATGTTCCCAATAGGTTTTTGGGCCAAAGGTCAAGGTCACAGAGGCATCATATGGAAAAACCTTGTCCAGAAAATAACTGTACAACCAATGTACCTAGGTTCACTAAATTTTATGTGAAAGTAGCCCATGTGTCAAGGTTATGCCCTATTGGTTTTGGGGCGCCTTGGTCAAAGGTCAAGGTCACAGGGGCATCATATTAAAAACATTGTCCGGATAATTACTCAACAATGATTGTACCAAAGTTCACCAAATTTCATGTGAGAGTCACAGGGGCATCATATTGAAAATCCTTTTTTGGACAATAACTCAACAAGGACTGTACCTAGGTTCATAAAATTTTATGTGAATGTAGCCCTTGTGTGAAGGATGTTCCCAATAGGTTTTGGGGCCCCAGACCCAAAGGTCAAGGTCACAGAGGCATCATATGGAAAAACCTTGTCCAGACAATAACTGAACAACCAATGTACCTAGGTTCACTAAATTTTTTGTGAGAGTAGCCCATGTGTCATGGTTATGTCCTATTGGTTTTAGGGCCCCTGGGTCAATGGTCAAGGTCACAGGGGCATCATATTGAAAAACATTGTCCGTGCAGTAAATCAACAATGACTGCACTCAAGTTCACCAACTTTCATGTGAGAGTAGCCCATGTGTCAAGGATGTTCCCTATTGATTTTGGGGCCCCTGGGTCAAGTTTAAACCATCATCCAGAAGATATCAAATTACCAAGCAGAGACTTCAAATCAATATGTTAATAAAGTCAAAATGGCAAACCATGGAAATAATGCTATATTTAATAAGTAAAATGAATTTAGTTCACCAAATTTTATGTGAGGGTAGCCCATGTGTTAAGGATGTTCCCAATTGGTTTTGGGTCAAAACTGGGTCCAAGATCTAGGTCACAGGGGCATCATATGGACAATCCTTGTCCGGACAATAACTAAACAATGATTGTACCTAGGTTAACCAAATGTTATGTGGATCAGCCCATTTGTCAAGATGTAATGTGTTGATAGCTCTTTGGTATTTAATGTTCTCTTTTGATTTGGAAACCCCAGGGACAAAAGTCAAGGTCACAGGGACTTAATTCATATTTAAACATTTTCCGGACAGTAACTCAATAATAATTGTACCTACATTGTAGGTTTTCCAAATCTTATTTAAGGGTAGCCTTAATGTCTAGTTTGTATGGGAAAACTTTGTGTCGGTGATAAATCAACCATGGCTGTACCTAGGTTCTCAAAATCTTTGCTTTAGATAGCCCTCCTGTTAAGAATGGGACCTATTCTGAGATCCCGGGGTCATTGGTCAAGGTCACAGGGACTTTATATGAGATAGAACACAGCATGGACTGCACACGGGCGTATAATGCCCCGCCCAGCGGAGCTCTTGTTTTTCTAGCATTTCCTCAACAGTGTAAGAAATAACCTGATTAGTACCAATACCGATATCAATAGACTCATTAGTGATTTCGTGATCAGAGACTGAACTCACTGACTCGTTTAGATCATCAGCAGACACTTTTTCCACTGTTCTTTGTTCATTTTGGGTGGTTTTAATATATTTTCTCACTTTTAAGCGGTCACCAAAGATAATGAATCCGTCCTTTGTGTCATCCTCTGAAGAATCTCTGCTGACATACCATTGTCTGAAATTATAAAATGAAATAACCTGAAGCAAATCGGACACAGAAAATGGGTTTCATTTGTATGAACATGAAATAAACAAGTTGATAACAAATATAACAAGTAAATCTGTGAGCTAATGATCACTAGTGATGCCCCCGCCAAAATCTAAAAATATGCGAAAAACAGGAAGTAGATGAGCAAGGAGCCATTTGTGAGGTGAAAACATGGATTAAAGAAGGTAGGAATTGATTTTTACGCACAAAGCATGGATTAATTTAAAAATATAAATCATATTATTCCTATTTTTTAAATAAAAACCCTTCTTGCTTTTCCTACTTTTTTGTCAGAAAAGCTCCTATTTTATTCCTACTTTTTGACTGAAACCAGTTGAAGGCCTGTATTTTTGAAGGTCCCGAGTATTTCAAGATAACGGGTCTTGACTGTACCTCAATTTTGTTACTTTGCATAATAACAAAGTGTGTTTTTTAGTTAAAAAAAGATTTTTTATATTCTAGAAAGAATTTTAAGAAATAATGTGTCCCCTGGCCATTTTCACCAACTTGTTAACACGTAAAAGCTTTTTTTCAACTTGCTATAACCTTTGTTTTTATATATTAATCCAGGGTCATCGTCCAGTACCAGTCCTGATCCCGGAAGATGCAAAGAAACCATTGCATTTCATTGCCAACCAGAATGTGCGGCTTGAGGCAGGTGTGAAGACTGAAAATGGATATCTTTTTCCTAACACAGGTACCACAGTCAAGTTTGTATTCATTCATTTTAATTGTGGTTTATTGAAATCTTGGCTTAAAGTTCAAACTTTTCTGTCTTATGCTTATTCGGTTTTGCAAAACAGTAATGTAAAACATTTACAGTCATCTCGTTAAAACAAGGTTTTCAAAGAAAACTTATTAAATGAGATAAATATCGTTTAGCAGGTTGAATCCCTGCCAACAGAGCATTGAACTGATTTTCACTTGCTTCAGTCTTTTGATCAAGACGAGTCGGAAACTTTTTAAGTTTAAATTTGTTCACATTCATCAGTTGAAAATAGTTGTAAAAAATATGTATTTTTCCAGAAATGAAGCATGCACGATCCTATGAGTCGTTAAAGAAAGTCAGCGAACAGTGTTCACTGAAGACTCCAGCAAGAATCACAAGTGTGTCCATGCGGAAATATACGGCAACACTTACCCAGGTAAGATCACATGATTTTAAATGAGAAAAAATGTTTAAACAACCCATTTAAACATCAAGAGTCATTAGAATTGTTTATTTAATATTTTGTACAATTTCTATTGGTTAGGCTGGTTTAGTTACTTTTATCATGTTGTGCTAAATAAAAACAATAGTTGAAAGCTTTGGTAAAATAAAGTACATTTGGTAATTATATGCAGAAACATATTGCAAAATCCCATAACCATAGGCTAAGTTTCAAGGCTTCACAACCTTATTCCCACAATTATAAAGACATAAATCAGTTGCACAAGGATAACATAATCAACTACAAATCAGTCAATAACATTTATAGAAATGGAAATTTACATTATTGAGTAATTTTGGTTCTACAAACTCTTTCACGCTGATCAAGGACGGACCCCAACGGAAAATTAAAAGGTTTTTCAACTAATATCAAAGCATTAACTGCATTTGCAGCCTATAATTAACCACATAAAAATGGACATATCGAGGTAAATCGCATCTATTTGTTATTAAATTGAAGCTGGAACTTCTTGTATGTTTCAGATGTTTAATCTTGACAACAACCAACTGGAATGGGTTTGTCGACATTTGGGCCACACCACTGAGGTCCACAAGACACACTACAGACAGATGTCGGGGGCAATCGAAAGAATAATGCCCCGCCCAGCGGAGCTCTTGTTTTCTTCATTTTTGGCAGCCATTTTGAAAAAATGGACTGTTCCAACCGAAATACTTATTTTGAATTCCTGATCTTACCATAACAATATGAACCTATTGGCAATAAAAAAATACTATATACAATGATTTTTAAGAAAAACTATATATTTGCCCACCCCTACTAAAAGCATTCATCATTGGTAGAAACTAGCTGATCAACTGCAATGTAGATTTCCTTACGAACCTCGCATTGGACTTGTATAAGCCTAGTTATTCGTTAATTGAAAGGAATGTTGCATGCATGAAACTACTAACATGTAACAGTTAAAACTTAATATTAAATTTCAACAGTATTCTACTATATGTAGCAGTGCTAAAGCAATAATCGTACTTTTCATTTGAACATTTTCGAGGAATTTAATATCAGTATATGAGTATTTAATTGTTGAAACACTTTCACTATTATATCGATTGGATTGTTTAAGTTTAACGGTGCACCAACACAAAAAGGTCACTTCGCGCCGATAGCAATCAATGATACTATAACTTCAAACGATTCCAATGATGTAATGCTTTTAATCTTATTATATTCATTTATTTCCTTCAAAAAGTTAAGTACAGCATATGATGGTACGGACTTTAAAATGCTTGTCACGGATGTCTTTAAGGTCCTGACAGTCACGGAGAACGTGTCTGATATTGAAATGTTCGTCACAGGGTACACATTTAGGTGCTTCTTCTCTTTTGAGAAGGCATGAATATGTGAATCTGGTATGACCGATTCTACATTGTGAAATCACTATCTGATCACTGCGAGGTATGTAGCTAGAAGACAATGAAATATAGCAAATGCAACCACTTTCCTGATTGGATGACACAATAGATTTAATGCTTCGAATGTCAGTCATAATCATTATCAACAAACAAGGCTTTATTACTTCAGCTTGGTAAATTGCCTGGCACCTCAAATGATTCGTGCAGTTTCACAGTGACAACAAAATTAGACAGACGCTTTGTTATATCGTATTAAACACAGTAACTGCATTTCAAACCGTCCTCCGTATTTTTCAACCACGGTCGATTAGCCGCTCATTCCTATAAAAGCTGCTCGGGCGTTTATTTTTGTAATTATTGTAGTGTACTTCTTTGTCTTCGGTAGTCAACTTTGCTTTCTTCGGCTCGCTAACACCATCGATAAAACGCCACATATTAAAAAGTTGACGAAAGGGCACCGCCATGCAATTCGTATTTAACCCCGTCCCGTTCGGATCTTGCTTACATGGTGTTGGAAATAGCTGTAGCTTGTCTTCTTCCCTTGATCATCATCTTCAATAAAATCCAAACTGGCGATCTACTAGAAAATAAAATAAAAACATTTCTTTAATTTAAATTTTTTTTAGCATGTCAATATAAATAACACTTTTAAAGATATCCTACTATTTCACTTTTAAACAAGTTATATTTGACCAGTGATTTTTAATTGTTTAGGGCAATTGTCAGTCACTGACGAAAGTATGAGCTAAGCAGTTGGTTAGCAGCTAAATCGAGCTACTCCTACCTGGAAATACTCAATACTCTTCTCGGGGTCAAATTGACTCGCAGACTCTTATTGTAGGATAACTGTTACCAGGTCATTCGAAGAAGAAGATTTCATCCGTGGTCTTCCAGAACCTTTAGACAGCTTCATTATAGAAAGGGAGACTTCATTTTTCACAGAAGTAGGGGCAAGCTTCTTAGAAGATCAATGACACTGAGGCTATTCAGAAAATCTTCACCAAGTCTATGAATCGTCACCCAAGATTGTTAGCCTTTTGTGTCTTTGAATCCGAACAACGAGTATTTATCTATTCTGTTATGCATACCCAGCCCTATTAAATGTAATTAAAAACATAAGTTTTTAATTTTACAAGGTTTAAAGGCTCTTGCAAAAATTGATGATAAGTTAAAATGAACAAATGATCATATGCTTTATCAACATTTTAGAATTGCTTTGTTTTTTTAACCAAATTGAATTAAACATAAGACTCACTTTTCTACAACAAGTTGTTTCAGGAAACGCCATTCGTCCATTATTTCATTAGTAGCTATACCCACATTATCAAGCACAGAACCTAAATGAGAAATAGCTTGTTTCATTTCTTCATTACCACAATCTGCTAAATGGATAATCAACCATTATATCTTTAAATATTTGTTAACGAAATATACGTGTTGTAATGACATCATCTAATTCTTAATATATGCTTCATGATGTTCATAAGAAAAGAAAACGATAAGGGTTTGCTTCTTTACTCATTAATATTTATAATTGCATTGTATTCATTTGGACATCATCAATGAGATAGATGAATATTTTAACTGAAATTTGTCAACAAAAGTAATGTGTTCCTCTCCTATTATATGTAACTAATACACAATTGAATAATGTTTTAAGTATAAACATTGTATTTCCTAGCAAGCTTGTTATTTCTTTCGTTAAGAAGTACAAAGATGGCTTTTTTGATCTAATCCATGGAATCTCCAGGGTATAACATCTGCATCCCTGGGCACAATGACTGGCGACAGAAAAGAGATATTTGATGCACTTAAACGTAAGTATTTTCTGTAAAGAAGTATTCAGAGTCTAAGGTATTCAATACACTAGAGGCACTAAACTGCATTTAGTTTGATCTGCCTACTACTCGGTTACATCTAATTATAAATAATTATATTTATAAAATTGATGCTTTATATTTGGTAATATCTACAACCAATGAAAGTAAAACACAGGCACTTAAATGTTTTCCAAGGACACTTTTCAATTTTCTTTTTAAGTTTTAAATTCTGTAACTTCTTCATGATGGTTGCTTCTTTAGTCCAAATTTTCTGACCCTTCCAGGTTTGTCTTAACCCTGTAAATATTTCATTGGAACATTTGC
The DNA here is from genome assembly GCA_025267735.1 of Mactra quadrangularis. Lineage (NCBI taxonomy): Eukaryota > Metazoa > Mollusca > Bivalvia > Venerida > Mactridae > Mactra > Mactra quadrangularis. The sequence continues at coordinate 14,617,626 of CM046311.1, forward strand.
TCAAACCTGTTTAGAGCAAGGTTGATTATGAGTAATTCTTGTACTGCAATAAATCCTGCAAATAACTTATCTAATCTATATCAGAAATCTTAGACATTTTGTCCAATACATTATCCCCCGATGACACTGTTTGGATCATATAATTAGGAATATCCAACTTACATATATATGTGCATTAGCCGGGACAATACTGGGCATTGTTGTTCTGAGGATATTATCCTCTATCCTGCTGCTCAAGTTTTTTCCTGATGCGGCGTCGGTCAAAATGTTTAAAATCTTCATGTAAATGAATAAATGCACATACAGGATAGTTGCACGCTAAGCACAGAAATAATTCAGAGTAAATTTCTGGACATTTCCAAATGTTTTCTATAACTATGTCAAATTCTTGAAAGAAATATTTCAGACTAGGCTGATAACAAAGAATTAATGATATCAGTTTCAAGTAATCATTTCTTGAGATACCATCAACAGAATACTGTTGTAGAAGCTTTCTTGTTTATAAAGATTCTGGTGTTAAGTGTTCTAGAAATAAAATAATAAAAGAATTCAAACTTCTGCACTTTATTCAAATGCACATCTGCACTATATTGGATGCACTAAAAATAAAACAAACACATCGTCATAAAGCGCACTAATCGAAATATATTTTTTTTCCATTCAGATGCTAAACATGGGAGACTTTATGTTGCCTGCTACAGTCTTGGCCTTACAAAATTCACTTAAAGTGAGTTACAGGATTTATGTTGGTTCAATTAGTTTTGATATGAAACAAATAAAAGAGGTGAAATTGAATAAAAAAGTATTTCTAAATGTTATCTTATTGCTTGAACTGTATGGTTTAAAATTGAAAGCCATTTAGCTTCGACCAATGATCCATTGCCATGAATGGTAGCAGCGTACCAGTATAGGTGATTGGAAATGGACTGTGCCCTTTGACTGGCTTTATCACATCCCTTCTTTTTTCTAACAGCCTCTAGTGTCTTATGCATATCTGTCGGAAAATATTAACAGTAATGTGACATTACAGTGTACATTATGAGTTTTTTTTTGTTTTTCATATTCACAACAATTGTATTGCTCTTCTGTCTTTAATGTAATTTTATTCACCCCTTCTAAAGCGGGACTCACTATATTAAGGTGTTTGCCTGGCTGTCCGTCCGCCTGCCTGTGGACAATTGCTGATTCGAATGATAACTCAATCATGACTGTACCTAGGCTCATCAAATTTTATGTCATGGTAGCCCATTCACCAAAATACAAAATTTCTGAGAGTCAATGACGATCCTCCTGAGCTGTGAATACATAATCATGGATAGCACTATTCAAACGTTTGACATCAATTTTCTTAAAATGTCTGTAGTCAAAAATGGAGCTTTTGAATATGGAAATGCTACCATAACATACAACAAACAAAAATTCCTTATTACTTAGGGTTTTCTTCAATTCTTGATCACTTCTGTTGCACAACAGCCTTTGTTGATGCGTTTATAAGACCCACCTGCATGAAAGCAAGGCATATTAACTACTGCCTCCTTGACCTGGATATATAGTAAGTATTGACTTGCTTAACTGAAAGTATGCGAAAAAATCATGCATTATTAATTGTCAACTGATATATAATAAACTTTATGTACAACCGTCTATTTTGAATTGTCCTAACTATTTTTATGTATAACTATTTATTTAAGTATTGTATGAAACTTTGTACGAGTAATACATATAGTTGCAACCCGAATAAGGCGTCTTGCTTTTCTTTAGTTTGAACAAGTGTCGTCACGTCATTTACAGTACATATACTGTTTTCTACTTGACCCAAAGTCTGAAGACATTCTCTTCTGGCCTTGGTCTCGGTTATTGTTTCTTGCAATAGGTGTTTCGTTCATTCCATTTTCAGGACATACATGTTTATTGCCGGAAGCTAAATATACGTAAATGTATATTGTTTGTTGTTCATTAGATTCTCTTCATACTTCAGGTGCCATAACAGTCAACCGATGTTTGCAATGCATTTTCTTTTTTAAATCTAGACAATTGCATGTTGGCAGCGAATTGGAATTGGAAACATGATACTACTCCGATGTATCTGTACTATTAATTTCAAAAATACCATTTTACTCATTGATGTGTTTGGAATTAATTTCACTCACAATTGGTGGTACTCGTTTAAGACAGCAAACAATAAACGTCTTACGACGGTTTCTCAGCCATGTTGGTATATCTAAAGCATATTTCTTTATGCTGTGTTGACTTGACACGTTGATCTTTTTATGGCTGAAAATATCAGCATATAAAGGTTGCGCTTTAAACGTTGTTATTATTTCACAGCATGTCTTCCATTCTATCTATCTGTCTGTATGTCTATATCCGTTCATCCGTCGGTCACAAGGTACTAATGTAGTTTTCTTATTGTTCATAGCAATGACAATTTTGATTATATAAGTATCTGCTAAGTTTTTGTCGGTCAAGCGACATTTTATGACAAAGCCCGTCAACTAACATTAAAAAATATTTCTTTTACGTATTGAATATTATTCCGGTTCAACGTAATATAAAAATATATAATGTACAATTAACACGATAATTATGTTATTAAAAAAATGAAATGATTCAGACTCATGCAGTTGCTCTGGTACCGGGTATTAAAACCGAATCACCGTGAACCGTTATGCAAGTCAAGACGATAATTTAGTTATCAAACATGATAAACAGAATAAAAAGCCTCCCAACACTAAGAGTATTGAATATTGCTTCAGAATATTTTCACAACCATTTTTTGAACAGTACATTTACACATATGACAGTAAATTTTGGATCTTTCATATACTGTTAGGTACAGCTACATTATAATAAATATGTATTAATCTTGTCATATCCGAGCAGTATCACGACTCACAAGTATCAATCATACACACATTAACAAAATCAGTTTCATATAGACCCAGCGAAGTAGATAAGCTGCGTATCGGCGTAATTTACGCTTCAGAAATTACGAGATACGCTAGACGTATCATTTCTGAGCGTATATTTGACGCAAACCCTTAATAACTTACGCAATCTACGAAAATCTTCAGCGACAACTCATTGTTTGTTTGTTTGTTTAGGTTTTACGGCGCACCAATACAGAAAGGTCATTTTTGACAGAGGTTACATAATGATTACTGACAATTTAATATATAGTAAAATATGTCAATGATCGCCGTATATGGAAGTGATCATTCAATGTGGTACAGTTTAAACAATGGTAACATATTGATATATGACCAGTTTATCCATACAATAAAGCGTACATTCAATGTGGTACACTTTTGTAAGTGGTTCCATAGTGATATATGACCAGTTCATGCATACATTGAAGTGTTCACTTAATGTAGTTCAGTGGTTACAGAGTTTGTTTGTTTGAGTTTTACAGCGCACCAACACAGAAAGGCCATATCGCGCCGAAAGCTATCAATGATAGTAATTCAAACTATATTAATGATGTAAAACTCTATATCTTGTTATAAACATTTATTTCTTTCAAAAAAATAAGTATAGCATATGATGGTACAGATTCAAAAAGTTCTTCAAGTGAGTTTACTTTAAAATGTTTGTCACGAATGTATTTAAGATCCTGACAGTCAATGAGAACGTGTTTTACATTGAAATGCTCGTCACATGGTATGCATTTAGGTGCTTCTTCTCTTTTGAGAAGGAATGAGTGATATAAACCCGGGTCGATAGCGCAGTTGGTAGCGCGCCGGGATTTGGAATCTCGTGCCCGAGGGGTACGGGTTTGAATCCCACCAGGGGAGGTTTAACCCTTGCATGAAAATTTGACAATAATGTCGATTTCCCTCCATTGATAGATATTATGGAGAAGTTTCCAGCCTTGTGGAAGGGTAGGCGAGTACTGGTTATAGACAATGGTCCAGGAAAGCTTGGTTAGTAGCGCTGGACACTGTAAGATGACCTATATTGTGTTGACACGGCGTTAACTCCAATTAATAAATTTTCAATAAACCAGATATTATAACAGCATGAAATGACAGTCATTTGTTTATCTACATGAGGTATACAGTCAGTTCCACCAGCCAAGGTGAATTCGAAACAACTCACACAGTCGCCGAGCCAAACAATCATTGAAAAACCTCAGTCTACATCAAATTAGATCAATAAACCATCCTGAAATACAGGTCTGCCAACATTTCAAGATCAAGGCGAAAGTCTTGAAGTCCACATATCTTCTATATCAAGATCACGGTCAAGGTCAACCTCTGGAGAAAAAATGGAGGAGGAAAAATTTCCAATGCCAGAGGGAAAGAAGTGTTAACACTTGGTTGCATTATATTAGTTCAGTTTTTATAGTTATTGCATAAGAAATACAGTAAAACATTTATACCATCATGTTAACTTGAGCTTTAGTTGTTTTAGTCTAAATACTACATCCTTAATTGTACATGAAACTTACCAAAATTTAAGGGCTTTTGAACATATACCTGGTATGAAAAGAGGGACATGAAAAATGATTATGAATTATGAAGTAATTAATTATTATGTTAATGATTATTCTAACATAGGCACGTGCGTTTTCACTCTTTATTTAATGTGACGTCATCTTTGCTTTATTATTCAACAAAATATAGCTCGTGACGGCTGTTGAAATTTTACTCCCCACTTTAACTGCGCAAAGCCGAAAATGGCCCCCGAGTTTATAAGGGTTGACTTTTACGATTTGGTTTCTATTCTATAATTAAGATTTTAATATTTTTTGTTCGGAATAAGAAACACCTATCCGTGAGAATTGTGTAAATAAATGCTATTTTCGGCCTTTGCACTGGGGTGGATTTCAACAGCTTGACGTTTCTGACATTTAAAAATAGTTCAATAAATATATCTTTTCTACGGATGTATTTTACGATGTTTGAATCGAAATAACTTACAGTTGGCTATATTTTGTTGTCTAATAAAATATAGGCACTCGTTTGATGCGCTTATTAAATCACCCGTGCTAAAGCACTCGAGATTTAATCATACGCGCATCACCACTCGTGCCTATATTTTATTAGACAACAAAATATAGACAACTGTAAGTTATTTCTTAAATCATTGGCAGGTACCACAGCTAATTAATTTAAATTTCCGTAAATTATTTTATTATACATGTATGTGCAGCTAATTTCTGATTTTCAGGATTTCAAAGACGAGTTTTATTTCTATTAAGTGAAATGAAGAGTGATATTTTGTCTCTAAAGCATAATAGGAAAATGGATATTCCTCCGTGCAACCAATGTCGTCATCGGGTAGAAACAATGGATGATTTTAAAGAATTAGAAACCAGACTTAACGTTGCTGAGAATAGGCAAGAAATGGTATAGGTCGTTTGCGTTAGTGCTGGACCAATATTTGCTGTAAATATCTTTTAAACTATCACAGCGATTTTGCTAAAAATTGTAATACAATCTTATTTCAATTTTTCCTTCTAGGACTTAAATTTTCAGAATTTTTAATAGATGAATAAAAACGTTTTCCATAAGGTATAATGCAAAATATTTGGATTTTTTTATCAAAAATCCGGCGGGAGGTAAAAAAGCTGTTCTGATTATAACATTGTCATACTTCCAGTGTATTTATACAAAGTCCCGTGCGTTTACTGTAAATTTGTCGCTTAAATAAACACTCGACGGTCTACTGAATTGTAAAGCAGAGGCCCGTCTTTAAAATCGTACGTGTAGAATATGTATAGATTTTGACGATACAGACGACAGTGATGATGATATTTGAGTTTGTATATACTGTTATACTTAGTTATCAAATAAAATTTCTAACCGGGCCTCATATTTAGCTATTATTTTGTATCTACTGTTATGTGGCTGTTCTGATTATGGAACATACCCATTTAACAAAAGTCTCTTTTTGGCTTCAAAATTTGCATTGCATGTCTATGGGACGTATGTTTTGTAATTAAAGAAAAATTCTGAATTTTTGGATTTGAGAAGGAAAATGCTAGTTATGATAACATACAAAATTTGAGTTAATTACATACGATAGTTATTGAGATATTTCATGATTTTAGGGGTCCAGCTTTAACGCAAACGACCTATAATTATCATATTAATGATATTTTTAATACATGCAAATGAATGATTTTTTTTCAAAAACAGGAAACCCCTAACTATTGCAGATAACGCATGCATGTTTTATAACAAAAATAACAAGTAAATCTGTGAGCTAATGCTCACTAGTGATACCCCCGCCAAAATCTAAAAATATGCGACAAACAGGAAGTAGATGAGCAAGGAGCATGAAATCGCTTTACACCACATGGGACTATGGGATGAAGCAATATGCAAAGTATTAGGCTGCTGCATGTTATAGGTGCTGAGAAAACTGTGACGGAAATTTTGTAACGGACGGACGGCCGGACGGACGCACGCACACACGGACAAGGGTAAAACAGTATACCCCCCTCTTCTTCGAAGCGGGGGTATAATAAGGGGATAAAAACTTAAATCAATTAAATAAAACAGTCAGCAAGAATACTCTCATTTAGCTGCTAGACTTGTTCTTGACCTTTCCGACTAGGGAATCTAAGAAAACGTTTGTTTCCAATGTATGCTAACTTCTTACAAATTCAGAAATGTCATGTTTTTGATGACATTACATATTTGATTTTTTCCTGACTTTCATAACCTGTTTTTCAACTGTAATATTAGGTACTAACTCTTTCAACCATTGGAGGTATTAATATCAAAGATAGCGTAAAAGATAATGAAAAAGTATGTAATGATGTTTTCCTTTGTTATTATATTGAATTATGCATCAAAGCATTAGATTTTGCTTTATCATCGAATCAAATAGTAATAATAACAATGTTATTATTTTCTCAGATTCTCTATCTGTATTACTGGCCATAAAAATCGTAGTTCAGACAATATACTTACTAAAATATTGAATTAAGAATACATGAAATACTGAAATCTAAAATAGTACACCCAAGCTGGATACCAAGTCATATTGGTATTGCAAATGAGAAAGTAGACATTTTAGCTAAAGAATCTTTAAACCTTCAACCAGTATATATCAAATTACCAAGCAGCGACTTCATATGTTCGATAAATTCGTTAAGTCAAAATGGCAAACAAGGCGGAATAATGTTGTATTTAATAAGTTATATGACATCAAGCCAACCATTGGTTCATCTACTTCAACATTATTTTCTAACCGCCGAGATCAAATTGTGATTACGCGATGTAGAATTTGTCATACCAGATTAACACATTCATACCTTCTCAACAGAGAGGAAGCACCTGAATTATACCGAGTGACGAGCATGTCAATGTAAAACACGTTCTTCTTGACTGACAGGATCTAAAATACATTCGTGACAAACATTTTGAAGTAAACTCACTTAAAGAACTTTGGAATATGCTATACTTAACTTTTTGAAAGAAATAGATGTTTATAATAAGATATGGAGTTTTACATCATTAATATCTAGATTAAATTATTAGTATCATTAATAGCTGTCGGCGCGATATGACCTTTTGTGTTAGTGCGCCGTAAAACACCAACAAAACAAAATTACTTTAGCCATTGCTAGTATTGTCGTACATTTTTTCAGAAATTTTGTTTATATAATCGATAATTGATCTTCAGGTTTTAGAAAATGGTCAAGGAAAGCCAGATTAGGTATGCTGGTCGCCGTTTAATGACCTATTAAGTGTAAACACAGCGTTAAATCTGCTATAAAATATTAGATCAGAAAATCGTTGTCCGACAATTGATATTGTTTTTTTCGATTTTGTAGTATACAATTTATTGTGTATCATCTAAATTGATGTGCACCATTTAATAGAAGAAATTATAGGTTGCCAACGAAAGTGTTTTGGTGATAGTACAGAAATGTTCAAGAAGATGCATAATGACTTCGGTAATATGAGGATTGTCTTCTTGTGTAATCTATTTTTCTAATAAACCACCAATTTTTTCCAGCATTAGCCTTTTGAGAAATTATATTTTGTCCCAAAACAATGTTGCTGAGTGTCCTATATTGCAATGCATTTGGATTGGCTTTAGCACCATAATTAGATCTTAGCTGATTAAATAAATTTTCTATCACATCTGAATTTATGAGACCTGGCTCCGATTCCACGAACAAGCTTAAATCAGTTACAAGTGATTAACTTGGTAACTGGATTAGCAACTGACTTAAATCAATTAGCTTAAGTCAATTGCATTCCACGAAAAATAAGCGATTTAGTAACAAGATTAGTGAGTCACTTAAGCCTTTTATTTTAAACCCACTGTCAAGTTGGTTTAAGCCGGTTGTAGCATCTTAAATATGGTAAAATTACGTCACTAGACATGATGACGGGGGATGATGACCCTCTTACTGTACTGAATATAGTCTGTTTCAAATATCTGAGATATCCAAGTTTTATACAATTGGCTGCCGATGTTTTATAGGTATCAAGCATCTAACAAAATTGACAAGTTTAAACTTACGCGTTTAACGAGTCGGCGACTTCCTGCCAGCACGACTCTTTTCTTTTGGCGCCGAACGATGCCCCCCTAAACTTGCCAAAAAGAAAGTCCCCCCGACTTAAAATAGCTTCCACTGCCCGCATCTTTTCCTCCTCGGACAAATTTTCGGTCCTTTTCCGAGGTGTAGACACGGACATGTCAGAAACAAGCGAAAGTTGGTCGTCGTCTGTCAAATAGCGCTTTCTTGACTCCAATTGAAGAGTACCCGAGCGAACGCAACGAAATGAGCGAAAAGTTTAAGCTCGTTATTCGGCTTAACTAATCCATAACGTAATCGTGATGGTGGAATGTGTTTAAGCGCAAGTGCTTAGCTAAACCAAATAGTGAGCTAAGCATGTTACTAATCAAATAATTAAGTCATTACTTAAGCGTGTTCGTGGAATCGGGGCCTGGAGTGATGTAAACAGTTGATTGTTTGCTTAAAAAATATTTACACAGCTGTACAAACCCTATTATGCAAGACTGAATGTCCTCGTAGCATTGAAATGACATTTTTGCTTTTTCTTTTTTGGGCTCAAAATCATTTGTCTCAGAAATATCTTTCCACTTATCAAACCATGATGCTACATTTTAGTCAGTAAGCCGTGGGTCTTGTGAAGATTTTACTGGATGCATGTCCAAAAATGAATAAGCTCTGAATTGTTAAGAAATAATTTAACAACACCGTCCAACACAATGCCCCTTTCTCCTAGAGACTCCCGGAAGGTTTTTATCAAATTTAACATTTCATTGTCAAGAAGATCTGCAGCAAGATGGTTGCGCATTTTTGATAAACTATTTGGGTATAGATGTTCATAAGTCATTTTTCTTTGAAATTGTAAGGCGTTGCTTTTATCCTAATTATGGCAATTTACAAACATTTTCCACTGTAGTATGGTGCTTCTAATGGACAATGTTAGAAGTCTGTTTGAGTGTTTATCAATTCCACTTTTCATTATGTTATTACGGACTGTGTTAATTACATGTCCATCATAGAACCTTTACTGCATAGACATAAAGCAGACAAATCAGACTTTTGTGATGTGTTGATATTCATGAATGCTCTGGTGCTTTGGGCACCGTGCATGCATGTGTAAATAACATTAAAGTTTGTTAGTATGGGATTTACGGCCCACCAACATTATGATCACAAATATTATTGACATAAATTTAGTTCGTATAATTATCGATTGTTATAATCAATAAATAATCATCATCCCTGTAATTCACGATATAAAAAACAATAATTGAAATACGTTACCTATAGGTCCCTCATCAATCCCTCCTGGAATTCCGTACTTTCCGTGTGGCACCAATGCAATTACCTGAATATAATAAATTGAAATTACATTTTGTATGCCAGTGAGTTAAAATATAGATATAGTCCAACAGAATTAACCTGAGCTTGACCTTTATGCAAGAATATATTAAACACGGTATTTACAGTCTATTTTGGTCTTGTTTCCCAAAAATCTAATGTGTCGAAAATTAAAAATACAATAACATGTCACTATTGATCAATTGAGTTTTAGTTACATCCGTAGTTATGCACACTTGTATAACCGCATACACGCATACGGAAACTCACAATTTAATGTAAGTGAAGTGTATAAATATTATATTTAGGTAGTTAAGGGTAAAGGTAATTATGTTTGACTATACATTATTACCCACTGGAATCGGCATTGAATTAAAATCTACTTTCCGGAATATCAACCTCAATAGATATATATGTAATCAATATCGTATTTACAATAATTTATTTCAGCTCGATTAAGAAACAAGTTCTAACAACTTAGATTAATCACTTTTGAGTCCACTTCCTAGAACTCCAGTTCTGAGCTAGTGGGATAACGTTTCTTACTCAAGTAAACAAACTGGTAGTTTTGGATGGGATTCAAACCAAAATAAGGCTGGCTAACAAAAGATTATAAATCCATGATAATCTATAATATGTTGGTTTCCAGAAGATATAGTCGCGTAGTTATTGCAAACTGTCTCCATCTTTTATTGTTGTACACAGTATTTCAGTTTCATGATTCACCATCAAGGATGTTCATATATCAATCCAACTATAGAATAAATTTGTTTCCTTGACAAACTAATGCAGTAATAATGGAATTTAGCAACTTTTTCTGTAATCAATAATAGGTTTCTACCTGCAGTATGCTTGTAAGTCAGATGTTAATGTGCATGATTACACTTAACTATTTGTATGACTATATAAACAGTTTATTGCTAACATACTTGTTTCATTTTATGCATGAAATACAATATAATAGTCACCATATCAAGTAAGACAGATAGATCAAAAGTTAAACAGTATGAAATGAATGAATATGAATCAATAACGTTTATTACTCTCTCTTCCAAATCTGTCAGGTATATTTTTTTTGGCAGAGCTCCTTCACCACTCTGATTGACCAATTTGTTAATTCTTTGTAGTTTATTATTGGTTCTATTATGAAAAAAAAATTAACTATCGTTAATCATTTGAACCAACAATCATTGATTTTGGAATTCACAAACTAAAACAAGTATGAAAATTTCTAACTTGTGTGACTACATGTATGTTAAAGAATAGGACTGGGGATCACAGGGACTAGAGTCCTCACATTCTTTAAGATGCACGCACATATAATATTTTGTCAACAAACACAATTAAAAATCGCTCCCGTATTCATCACCGTGTACGAGTTATGATAAGATTTATACTATCATTATCTATCATTATAATATTCACATGGTCTCAGCACCTATCCTTTCAAAAACAAGACAACAAACACTACTGTTGTTTGGGCGTGAGCGAGACGCGTTTATTGTACAGAGATATGACAGGCATTTATAATATATATATATACGTATTTTATTCAACACATGAAGTATGCATTCATCACATAATAATAATAATTTCATAATATACAAGTTAACTACAGTGTATTATGACGTATACGTATTCAGTAAATGTCAGAAAAAACTGCGAGCCGGCTGCCCCAACACAAACCTTTTAAAAGGAAGTGGAGGTAGAAGATAACCAAAACCCAGTCAGGATTTCTCAAGGATAAGATTGGTTTCATTTACTAATATCCCTTATGAAGTTTCCTGAAAATAGGCTTAATCCGGAATTCAAATCTCTAGGCGGTACAAACAAAGTCTGTTACACATTGTTTCCAAAATATGAATCCAAGACAAAATCTCATAGACCATTGTACACGTTTTTCATTGTAACAGTAAAAGCTTATTTCGTAGATGGGAACAACCTAAAGACTTGAATTCCAGATATAGTCTATACTGAGGGCTGCAAACAGTACAGTGTATCTTACCACTGTCTGACATTTATTACTTAAAGAAACGAAAGTATATATTTTATGAATTATACTATGTTAACAACAAACTATTATTGATAAATAAAGTATTAATGTATTATATAGCGAAAACATTCTAAGCCGAAGAACGATAACTGCTTCTATAGAATTAAGAATGGTCATACAAAAATAGCGTGGTATAACTAACCACTATCTGACATCTATTATTTCAAGGATCATAAAGTATTTATGAAATGCGCTATAAAAACACTCTCACTGATTAAGTGTTTATGTATCATAAAGGTCATGCATTCATAACTTCAGAACATTGACTGATTTTTTCATTTGGTAGATAAAAAATTAGCAACACTTTCTTTGGTTGTAATGTAGCAGTCAGTCAACCAACATATAGCTCCCAGACAAACAAAATATCTGTATTTAACTCGTAACTATTGACTAGGCAATCACTTTGGTCGTGCTGCGAGTATGAGCCCAACAAATGCATTACAATATTTAGAATCAATGCTTGTATTTGGATAGCCGGATTCAACATATTCAACATATAATTACTCTGCTGGAAAAAGTACTAGTACAAATACAGTGCATGATTATACTATTTTCCTGGTCTATAGTGCTGTTGGCTAATTACAGGATTATTAATTGTATGGTGTCTCAACATAATCAAAGTACTGAAAGTACTATTGGAAGGAATTTTTGAACAATTTTAGGAGTTCAAGTTACAATTTCGATATCCTACATAATTTCTTTATCATTTATAACCAATTGTGTTTCATATTTCATTTTACATGCACATTATTCTACTGATCGAGAAGTTGTATGTTTTGATTCACGGGCAGGACATACTTTCGTTGAGCTATGTCATGGAATAATTTCTATGGTCATTCTCCCTCCTACCACTGATTCTAAATCATTTTAATACGGCAGTGTTCAGTCACTGAATTGCATCTAGTAGTAATCCAGAGATTGAGTCTTTTCAGGAACAGTGATAAGTGATTGATGGTCACGATGTAACCTATACAATGTGTTGCCATGGAGTTAAGGTCACAACAAATTAATCACATGTTCTATGTATTTTGTTCCAAAGAATGGCGCTTAAGAGCAAATATTTTTTTCCATATTTTGAATTTTGAGAAGCAAGCAAAAGCGAAGAATAAAATTGTGCAGTTTCTAAGACATTTATTTACCATAAGTTAAAAAGAGCATACAAAGTATGGACTTTCTTATATAACATATAACCATATATCTATGTACTAAAGTGTAATCACGTAATAAGTAGTTCTATGCTATATAAAGCAAGTTAACAATTACTCCAGATGAAAATTCAATTGAATTTAAAACTAGTTAGAAGTAGGGTAGAAGAGGTTTACACCTTCATGAGTTCATACGTAAAAGATAACTTCATTTTTCTTTGGTATTACTTTTATTAATACTAGATAATTAGAAAGCACAGATTACCTATTAACAGCGCCACATTAATCTTATAATGGACCAGCCCGGTTCACTTTTTGTGTATACAATGTAATTAGATTTTGGTAAATTATGCTAATGTCTAATAATACCACTAAAATTAAATCAAGCCTCATGTGTTATTTTGGGACATCAAAATTGAAGGAATGTAAAATTTTCTCCCTGTCCTACCTGCTCTCTATGGATCAATCTTCATATTTTACACTACACGTATGACGTCACACATCAAGATAAGGTGTGTAGAGAGAGTAAATGTTCAGTTTACGGTCTAAGACAGAGTGCAGTTATCATATTTCTGAACAAAGGTATGTGTCATTGTTATTTTAATGTCGTATGTTAGCAAGAATTCATTACTGCTTTACCGTAACACTGAAATTATTCTGATTTATATTGCTATTTAGAACTCAAATTACTAATTTTCAGTTCATTTTTACTTGGCCGAGTGTCAAAACTTTTGATTTTACGATATTTATTATGCGTTAATTTCATTTTTTTTTATTTTCGGATTTTAAGGTGCGAGACATCAGACGAACATAACGATTAATTTGTTGTGGTCTAATAAAATTTAAAAAAAATAAAAACATTTATGAAATTCGCTTCGCGCTGTCATTAAACCTTTCGGACACCCATCCAAAGATTAACCCTACATTTCGTTGCTTAACTTCGATAAATGTCCAGCGCTTTACACTCTCAAAGTAAACTCCTGCTGTGAAAAACCGGTCGTTAAAATTGTATTTATATACAAGCGTTTGGTAGATACTAATGCGCAATAATACAATAAAACTTCTCTCCGTGCACAGTTAGAAAAAACATTAAATATCATAATTTTAAGTATTTGTTTAAATTACTTTTTTTTCAACTTATCTACTTTTGATAGTACACATATTTTTCTGCTGCACTATTTCTTGGTCGCATTGACTCATTGATTTCTATTGAGTTGAGGGTGTTGTTCGTTCTTTTTCAAATCTTGCAGAGCGTTGACATAGAAAGGAATTGTTTGAAAACAATTCCTTCCAAAAAAGGGCAGCATGTCATAAAAAACTACATAATAATCTTGTAATAACAAAACAACATAAGGTGATTTATACCCGAAATCAACAGTAAGACCCTTTATAATGCATGCTCCAGGTTGATTTGACTATCGATGAAATTTCTATAATGATTATAGTTTTTCTCCCTCACTCTGGTGATGTCATTATTATTGCAATTATCTGGGCAACTTACTTCTGGTCCAATCATAATAACCATTTTAGCATAGCTTAATCTATCAATAGTTCACCTTTAAAACAATTGTCAACTACACAAGAACACATGTCATTTGGCTCTCATGTAGCTTTCAAGCTAAAGGCATTATTCTTTTTAGAAAACATTGTTGGTGCGTTTTACTCTACTTGCATTCGATCACACCAAAAGCGGGATAGCTCCACTCATCTCCAAGTCTGAATGATTTGTTGAATTTGTTTACATCCGAATTTACTTCTACAGACACTGTCTACGTCATCCTTTTATCGTCACATTTCAGGTAATATCATTGCGTAAATTGACAACCAACAAGTAAATCTGTGAGCTAATGCTCACTAGTGATACCCCCGCAAAAATCTAAAAATATGCAACAAACAGGAAGTAGATGAGCAAAGAGCATGAAATCGCTTTACACCACATGGGACTATGGGATGAAGCAATATGCAAAGTATTAGGCAGCTGCATGTTATAGTTGCTGAGAAAACTGCGACGGAAATTTTGTGACGGACGGACGCACGGACAAGGGTAAAACAGTATACCCCCCTCTTCTTCGAAGCGGGGGTATAATAACAAACCACTGTGACGATTCTTGGACTAAAGTTTACAAACAATTGTTTTTAAATTATACTTACAGATCAGTCAGTTCCAGCCATTTAATTCTTTTTTCTGATGGTTTGATATTGTTATTCATTTAATTAATGCAAATATCCTGGTGGTTATGAACAAAATCTACTAATACAGTCAGCTCCTTCTCCCCCCAAACCCTGCTCATACTTCTCTCCATGTTTGTTTATTTTCGTTTGCAGCTTGACATACAGGTGCGCTCTCTACATCATTCAATGTTGGACTGGTTTTGATATTATATTTCGCCGTTTTGCAAAAAGCAGCGAACATGTTTATGAAACGCGTCGTAAGGAAATATCGCCAAACGGCAAGTTGCGATCGGCGATGACGATGAACACATGCGAGCGATTTTAAATTTTGATGAAACGGGCCCTTAATCAACAAAAACGTACACACTGTGTTTTTAACTTGGAAAATTTAAAACCATTTTCCCACTTTTGGATTTTATCCAAGTTTTGTTGTAGTTGGCGTTCGATACTTCGAATATTTAAGAAATAATTTACAGTTGTCTATATTTTGTTGTCTAATAAAATATAGGCACGAGTTGTGATGCGCGTATGATTAAATCACGAGTGCTTTAGCACGAGTGATTTAATAAGCGCATCAAACGAGTGCCTATATTTTATTAGACAACAAAATATAGACAACTGTAAGTTATTTCGATTCAAACATCGTAAAATACATCCGTAGAAAAGATATATTAATAGAACTATTTTTAACTGTCAGAAACGTCATGCTGTTGAAATCCACCCCAGTGCAAAGGCCGAAAATAGCATTTATTTACACAATTCTCATGGATAGGTGTTTCTTATTCCGAACAAAAAATATTAAAATTTCAATTATAGAATAGAAACCAAATTGTAAAAGTCAACCCTTATATATGTTAAAAACACCTATTCAAGAAGGCGGTGGCTCATGGGCCAATTGTGTTGATTGTAATCATTTGCAATTACATGCAAGTATATCTCTCATGTATCCTTGTGGTGCGGAGGCTGGATACCCGCCTCCATTACACTTCCCCTTGTTGGAGTCCGAGGTGGCTGGGGAACCTGAGAGATGAATCATTATTATCTCAACCATGGATCCTTTAACCTCTTCTAAAAAACGTAAGTCTGACGAATCACCCAACATTTCAAATGTACAACCAAGTCAATCATCCTTTCCACGCGTTCTCGTAGTAGAAGCGTTGGGAGATGAAAAATTAGCACAGCTGAACCCGTTTGTTATTGAAAAGTCAATTTCTGCACTCATAGGAACTCCAAAATCGGTCAGGAAGCTCCGTGGTGGAGAACTCCTGATCGAGGTGAAAAGAAAACAACAATCTGATAATTTGCTTAAATTAAGATCTTTTTTCAATATTAAATCTTTTTGCACTGCACACAATACCTTCAATTCATCCAAAGGAGTCATTCGCTGCCCTGACCTTGCAGAAATGTCAGAGGCAGACATAGTAAAAGAGCTTAGCTCTCAATGTGTTTCAAACGCCAAACGTATTCTATCCACCAGAGACGGTAAACTTGTTCCTACACACACATACATCTTAACTTTTGATACCCCAATTCTTCCATCTTCACTTAGAGTTGGGTATCTCAACGTTCGCGTGGAGATGTACATACCAAACCCAATGCAGTGTTACAAGTGCTTTAAATATGGACATCATGAAACCAAATGCACAAGAGAGTATATATGCCGTAAATGTAGTACTTCTCATGCTGGTCCGCTTGAAAATTGCTCTAATGATGTCAAATGTTCAAACTGTGGGGGTAATCATTTTGCAACCTCCCGTTCTTGCTTAGTCTGGAAGACAGAAAAGGAAGTTCTCCGTGTTAAATATACACAAATTTTATCTTTTCCTGATGCATGCAAGCTTGTAGAAAGTTCCAAGAATAATTCTTATTCAGCTGCTGTATCAAAACCAGTTAAGATGGTTGATTCTGCTGCGCAGGTCAATTTATGTAAGTGTTTTCCTCTTGAAATCACTCCAGTGCAAAAACCGTCTCCTATTCTTTCACGTAATACGTCCAAAGCAAGTACAAGTTCACAGACAACATCTACAAGTACCTCATCTGTACCTCAGAGGCGGGTCTCTCAGGCTTCTCCGTCTCCTGAGCGGGTGATTCAAAAGCAATCACCCAAAAAGAAGGTCGTTCTAACCGACCGAGTTAGGAAAGCGGAGAGGGACCCTGTCCCGTCCTCCAACCGATTCGATGCTCTTATGAGTGACACCGAGTCGATGGAGGACGAGGACATGGGTGTCCAGAGCTCTCCTCCTCGGACTTCGGCCCGAAGTCCTGTTAAGTTACCGAAGTAAGTTTTTACCTTTCGTTGAACCATGAGTCAAACTATACTTCAATGGAATTGTCGTGGTCTTAAATCAAATTACAACGATCTACTTCTTTATTATCGAAATACTCCCCGAAAGTTGTATGTCTTCAAGAAACATTCTTATCTACAAATGATAAAACATCAATAAAGGACTATACGCTTTATAATAAAATTTGCACAGACACAATAAGAGCATCTGGCGGCTCAACAATTGCGGTTGCAAACTGTATCCCTCCCTCAACGACAAATTCAGATACGAACGAATCTGCAAGCCGTAGCCGTTGAAGTAACTTTGCACAGACCTATAAGTAGGTACAAAGGGGGGGGGGGTACAAAATAGGTGCACAGAGTACCTTTGTGCACAGAATAACATTTTTTGTTATTGATCCAAGGGAGAGATGGGGGTACAAAATCGGTGCACTGAATAACTTTGTGCACAGAATAACATTTTTAGTTTTTGATCCTAGGGAGAGATGGGGGGTACAAAATGGGTGCACAGAATAACTTTGTACACAGAATAACATTTTTAGTTTTTTGATCCAAGGGAGAGATTGGGGTGCGGATTGGACGCACAGAATAACTTTGTGCACAAAATAACATTTTTAGTTTTTTATTA
Source organism: Mactra quadrangularis (assembly GCA_025267735.1). Lineage (NCBI taxonomy): Eukaryota > Metazoa > Mollusca > Bivalvia > Venerida > Mactridae > Mactra > Mactra quadrangularis. The sequence goes on from CM046311.1 coordinate 14,635,731, forward strand.
TAGGGAGAGTTATCTCGCTAATGTTGCGTTTAACTATCACAAAATTGTCTTTCTTTCCATAATATATCCGATTTTAAGATTTGAACATGAACGACGGCGGTTGAACCATTAAGTAGATATTAAAAGTGGGTGGTCAACGCGTGACGTTTGTTTTAAAGCAGCACATTTAATGAGAAAGTATGTTATGAAAGTGTAATGTACAATTTTCCAGTCTCTTGTATGTGTCCACGCTAAAATGTGTCGTTGAAGCATGATTTGTGAACTACATCCTGCAAACTTATGTATGTTTTTATACATTGTAAATAAACGTATGACACTTTGTAAACTTTGATCTAGGTGAACTAATACTCCAGAAGCATTCATACTTTCTAGAACATAGTGAGTTAGTCAAAAGTACCACCTACTTACGATATAGTTCACAAATCATGCTTCAACGACATTGGAAATAGAGATTAACATGAAAACATATACAGCATTTGGCACAAAAAGATATTAATGATATAACAGATATAGAATGATATGTAAAAACAAAACACAACATTCACAAAAACAAAATCAAAATATATACAGCATTTGGCACTAAAGATATTAATGATATAACAGATAAAGAATGATATGTAATAACAAAACACACCATTCACGAAAACAAAATCATAATACATACAGCATTTGGCACAAAAAGATTTTAATGATATAACAGATAAAGAATGATATGTAAAAACAAAACACAACATTCACGAAAACCATTTGGCACAAAAAGATATTAATGATATAAAGGATAAAAGTATGATATGTAAACACTCAGTCTTCATGACTTCATATCATAACTAGATACTATTTAAGATTAGATATTTTCAATATGCTTTGCTGCAAAATGGTCACTAAGATGATAGACATATGATTGTATGAATGTATTACAATGTAATCAAGTAATCACACATCAAAGTGTTAACATAAAAATAGTTATTGAACAGATCATGTGGTCTATAAAACAAAGTATACCATGAACAAAAACAAAACTGACTGTTCAATTAAAATTTAATCTCTTTTTCGTTTGTGATCTTGTCAGAGGAGGAGTTCTCGTCTTAGGCACAGGCGATGGTGTAGACAATTCAATTAATGCAGGTGATGTAATTGTCTTAGATGTTGTTGGTGAAGGCAAATCAATAAATGATGATGGTGTACTAGACATAGGCGGTATACTAGGTATAGGTGATGCGCTAGACATCGGTGAGGATGTGCTTGGAGTAGGGGTTGTGGCAGGAGACATCTCAATAAAAGTTAAGTCCGTATAGTTTGGATGTGGAGAAGATGCAAATTCTACAGATAAATTTCCATAACTTAATATTTTTAGTTTAATGATTTTCATCCTATGAAGGATGATTAATGCAAAAATAACAATAAAAATGTTATTGAAGTCACACTCAGAGCAATGGCTGAGAAACAAAAAAAACAAATCATTGTAGGTATATGTAGTAAATTGGATGAATGAAAACAAAGTTAAAGATTTGTACTCTCCAGAGCGTTGACAGAAGCATATGATTCATAGATATTCATAGTCGTCGAGTCATTGTTCATGCATTTCATTTCAATTGAATTATTAGCAATATAAGAACTACAGTCTTCAGCAGAGCTATTCATAGACATTGAAGAGCTTTGCGAGACATGACTATAGTTATGGCGTTGAGGTGTAAGATACAAGTCATCACTAGACATGGATGATTGCAGGGAGAGACGATTGTGATTGTCATTAAGAGGACAATGGTTGTTCAGGAACAAATACAAGAAAACTGTTAGCTTTTCTCTTTAAAACTTTTCTTACATATAAAATAGATAAAATAAATGCAACAAATACTATTATGTTCAATCCATATAAAGCTATGATATGAGGTAATGTGTTATTATCATGAAAAGGAGATGGAGTAATAGGTAAAAATGATATATACATACTGCTTGTCTTGTATGAACTCTCATCATGAGTCAAAATTCCTTGCGGTGTTATAGACTTTGGAAGCTAAAACAACATTGAAAGAATGAAAGCATGATTACAAAGCAAGAAACATATGAGTTAATATGAATGCATTTGACATTAATAGAGAGCAATCCTCATCAAGAGACTTTGTATCTCACACAGAGATGTTATATCACAGTCTTATCATGTTTTGATTAACAAAGCACTATGAATGCATTGACTCATGTATGATAATGAAGGAAAACACATGCATTAATATGAAGTCACACTGTTTGTCATTTAAATGATTTAGGTATTAACATGTTCACACAAAGAAAGCAATTTAGATCAAGGGAAGTAAATCCTGCACTTCATTATATAATTATAATGGAACAGTTTATCTCCCCTGGAATGAAAGCTATAACAGGATATAAGTTTGATTTCAATTTCTTAGTAGCAACATTATTCACTTCAGCAGTACTATGTTAAGTCCTTGAAGAAGCGGCACAGGTCTGGACTTATATAGTACTACCTGTGCAGCAAGTGCTACACAGTAGCAGAGCGACAACAAACGTCGCGGAAACGCGACGGCGCTACAAATATTGCATCACAGACTGCTACGCCGTCGCGCTAACGGTTCCATAATGCATCAGCACTGCTCTCTATAAAGCATACTAAGTAAAAAGTCAAATACGGCCTATTAAACAACAAAATATACTACAAATACATAAATACATATCATAATAACCTTGTATGGATGTTTTCTACCGTTTTTACACTTATACATGGTAGTAACCAATAAAAACAGTAAAAGTCCGTATATTATTATAGAATGTAGCTCCGTCTAATAGAACAAGCGTCGTTAACGGCAACGAACCGAAAACAGATTATTAGGTGAAATGGACGGTAGCTCAACATGTGACAATTCTCGCTGGAAAATCGTTAATATCACGGTAAATAGATGGAATAAATTAATGAAACTTGGCTGAAATGTGAATTAACATACATATTAGTTATTTAAACCGACGAAGCGACGCGAGCTGTCACACCTGAAAAATGGATACAAAACAGTTGTTTACATGAACAAACGAAATGACATATGTCGGACTGGAGGTTTGACAAATAATTCTTGTGAAATCGGGAATGATCTGAAATATCTTGGTGAAATTCATAGATCGGACATGATGCATTGTAATGATTATCCTAGCGCACTTGTCGAGATCTAAGGGTGAAGCCAATGTTTGCTACAAACTGTATATAGACTAAGTTAAACATGGAAATAAGGATACAATTAACATACGGTTGAATACAGTTAACATACGGTTGAATGAACCAGACCGGACCAACAAGGTAAATATTTATTTATTGGAGTTAACGCCGTATCAACACAATTTTAGGTCATTTCACGGCGTCCAGCGCACCTAACCTAGCTTTCCTGGACCATTGTCTATAACCAGTACTCACCTACCCTTCCACAAGGCCGGAAACTTATCCATATTATCTAATCAATGGAGGAAAATCGACATTATTGTCAAATTTTCATGGAAGGGTATAACCTCCCCGGGTGGGATTCGAACCCGCACCCCCTCGGGCACGAGTATCCAAATCCCGGCGCGCTACCAACTGCGCTATCGACCCGGGTTACCAAGGTAAATAAGTTATTACTTAAGATAGTATGCCAGCTCATTTTAATATTGTAAAGGTTATAAATCCTGGAACAGATTGCTCATTATATGTAGATGACTTTCTAATCTGTTATCGTTCTAAAAATATTCGAAGTATCGAACGCCAACTACAACAAAACTTGGATAAAATCCATAAGGGGGCAACAGAAAATGGTTTTAAATTTTCCAAGTCAAAAACACAATATGTACATTTTTGTCGATTAAGAAAGCATCATAATGATCCTGAACTTTACATTTCTGGCTCAAAAATACCTGTTGTAAATGAAGCTAAATTTTTAGGCGTTACATTCGATAAAAAACTCTCTTTTATACCACACTTAAAGTCTCTAAAAACAAAATGTAACAAAGCTTTAAATCTACTTAAAGTACTTTTACATACTGATTGGGGATCTGTTTCCCAAACATTACTTAAAGTATACAGAAGTCTTGCTCAAAACTAGATAATGGGTCAATTGTGTATGGAGCAGCACGTAAATCGTACTTGCAAATGCTTGATACAATACATAATCAGGGCTTACGTATCGCCCATGGTGCAATTAATACTTCACCTGTTGAAAGTCTGTATGTTGAAGCTAACGAACCATCATTAAAATTACGTCGTCAAAAACTTTCATTACATTACGCAACTCAAATATTTTCTAACAATTGTAACATAACGCGAAAAGTTGTTTTTCAACCAAATTACATTGATACATTTGACAACAAACCAAACGAAATTAAACCATTTGGACTGCGCGTTAAAAACGACTTAAAATGCTTAATATTAAAACCTCTTCCGTTCTACAGAACTTCGATCAAAATGTCCCTCCTTGGACTTACAACATACCAAACATTAACATCGATTTGTCAAACTTACGTAAATCTATCACCAGCCCAGAGGCCTTTAAATCGGAATCCGTTAACATCTTAAACAAGAAATGTCTTTAAAAAAGACAAACGGCGTCGATTTAAAAACAAGAGGGCCCAAAGGGCCCTGAATGCTCACCTGAGGAAAAGGTCAAAGGTCACAGAAGAGCCATTTACAGAGGATCACTTATGTTAAAACCTATTTTTTTGACCCAGTGACCTACTTATCCAACCAATCAGACCTATTTGAACAATTTTGGTAGGAAACCACCCACGGACCATTCCTGTTGAGTTTGGGCAAATTATCATAAGCGGTTCAAGAGAAGATGTTGTTTGAACTTTTCCTTATATAATTCAATGTAATATTGTGATTCATGGGGTGGGGTCAATTTTGACCCAGGGGCATAATTTGAACAACTGTGATGGAGGACCTCTAGATGATGATATATATACCAAATATGAAAGCTCTAGGCCTTGTAGTTTCAGACAAGAAGATTTTTGATAATTGCATTGTGAAAACCTATTTTTTGATTCCGTGACCTCCGTTAGTATTTGCTCATACAAGTTGTGACCACGCATCATCACTTCATCAACAACATTTGCAGACCAGTTTCGCAGACTTGGCACATGATTGCCTACCGTAAACAATATAACAGCCAATGTAATTGCCGTACACTGATAACCTGCAGCTTGTGAGCATATCTGACCTTGGTGAAATCGACCGTTAATAATCCTTACCATTGTTTTGATCTCCGTTGCCTATTCAATGTTGTTTAGAGTCAGCTACCTATGCTCGATCACTACCAATGCTCGGTCACCCCTAGCAAATTTCGATTAATTAAAAAGGGGACCTCGCGTATTGTTTCTAATTTTAGTCATACCTGTCAAACGCTCGCGGAAAACCCCAAATCATGATCATCTAGACGCTTATCTGTTTATGCAGACGATAGATACGAGCGCACCTGCTGTTTTCCGCTAGAAAATCCTAGAGACTAGAAAATCGAATTTTGACAGCCTTGTCTTTTTCACTTATAATTATTATAATAATTCAAGAAGTATTATGATTTATTTAAATTTATAATATTTATACAATAATCTATCAATTGTAAATAAAAATCTCACATATTTATGTATATTCAAAGTAAAACAAGGTGACCGAGCACTGGTCCTAAATTTTCCAAAAATACCGTGTTTTACGTATTACACTCCGCGCCGATTTTATCCAATAATCGGGATCGTCAGATGCTTGTTTTTCTGTAAACCGAAGTAGGTCAACATGTCGACGATTATGCGTAATGAATTTGACATGAATTGACAGAATACCGTTAACCCGCTTCGATTTTGATATAAATGTGACCGAACAAAAATTATGAATTTATTCTTAAAAGTTACGTACCAATAACTCTGCGGATTAATAAATATATGTGGAGCTGTGACTCTCAAAGTGTAAACCCCGGAAACTGGACGTAGTGAGGCTAACTTAATAATTATTGGGTAATATGTCAGACTTTTTACTAGAAACCGGTTCACATCTGGAGACGTAAATCATTTTACCCATAAAATATTGTGTTTGACACGTAACTTTTTATTGTTACAATATAAAAAAACACTTTGGAAAGCAATAGAAGTCTACCCAAAAAAAATAATCTACGAACGAAGCAAAATTTCGTAAAACACTGCATTACAATAGTGTGGCCTTTATTTTTCGCGCGTGTCAGGGCCATCCAATCGAAGAGGGGATTTTCTGTTTCCCCCGAACGTCATTTTCAGTGCTTATAAAATCATCCAATAGAACGGCGGATTTCCGAAATTCCCAGACATACGTCATTATACAGAAATGTAGATCAAAATCCAGCTTAGACAGCTACGCCGAAAAATATAAAGATTGTTCACATTCATTTACTGACGGCTCTAAAGATGATAGCAAAGTTGGTGGCGCTGCAAATGGAAATTCTTTTGTAGCAAGAATGCGATTGCCTGACCAGGCATCCATATTTACAGCTGAAGTCAAAGCAATAGATCTTGCATTATCACACATATCAAATAGTATTTATAGTAATTTTATCATTTTTTCAGATTCTCTATCAGTATTATTGGCCATAAAAAAATCATAATTCAGACAATATTCTAAGTAAAAGTATCGAATTGAAATTACATGAAATTTTAAAATCAAACACGTTAATTAAATCAAAATGGCAAACGTTGTGTAACAATGCAACTTTTAATTAATTACGTGACATAAAGCCGACCTTTAATTCATCTTCGTCAATTATATATTCTAATCGCAGAGATCAAATAGTAATTTCGCGATGTAGAATTGGTCATACTGGATTAACACATTCATACCTTATCAAGAGAGAAGAAGCACCTAAATGCATACTATGTGACGAGCATTTCAATGTAAAACACGTTCTCCTTGACTGTCAGGATCTTAAATACATTCGTGACAAACATTTTAAAGTAAACTCATTTAAAGAACTTTTTGAACCTGTACCATCATATGCAATACTTAACTTTTTGAAAGAAATAAATGTTCATAATAAGATATAGACTTTTACATCATTGATATAGTTTGAATTATGTGTCATTAATAGCTTTCGGCGCGATATGACCTTTCTGTGTTGGTGCGCCGAAAACCCAAACAAACATAACTAACAGAATTGAGGCCTTCAATGTAGATAATTAATCTTATCAGTTCACTGCACCCTAACGTATGTGTAATATATCTAAATAACTATATTTCACACTGCTTTATGCAGACATAAATATTTTGACTTGTGTTCTTTATATTGTAGTGAAAAAAAGACTAAGAAAACTGGAAAAAGAGGTAAAATATTAAGGAAAAGTCAGACGGAGGAAAGGAAAAATGAAGCACCTCAGAGTACTCCAAGTCACAGGGCATCAACTTCCAGTCCTCCGAGCTATTCTCAAAGTTCTTCAAAAGGGGGAAGATTGTATGAATGTGCCGAGGCAATAGTGCCAAATTGTACCATCGATGACCAAGTGCTAAAAAGTATGAAATCAGAGCAAGAAAAGTGTCATGGTAACGGTCAACAGTATTTCCCAAAGGAAGAGATAAAAACATCTTCATCAACTGGAAAACGTACTATTAAATGTGGGGAAACCCCTAGGCCGGCATTGTATCTAGTAAAATTTGGTAAACTACAGGAGGTAGTGATGAAATATTGTTATTTTGATAAAGCAACATCTATCAAAAACTATCAAAAAGTGTTAAGAAAGACAAATTAAATTTTTGAAAATGTGATAAGAACAGGTTAACTTAAGGTATGAGCCCCCTAATGCAAGAAATATAGATGTTACCCTACTCCACCCATTTTAAGTAGTTGTTAGATGATTTTACTACTTAAAGGGCCTTATTCAAAATATCCCTACAATTTTCACAAATCAGGGGCTGTTTTTAAAGTTTGCATAAATTTTCGTAAAAGTATATTGGTTGCACCTGTCAAATATCAAATACTTTTACCGTCTTGTTTTATTTTTAATTAGTCTTTGAAAATATCAGGTACCATACTTGATGATAAAATTGGCACAAAATTAGCTAAAAAATTCCATTTATAATTTTACAATTAAAATGAAACACTTTCTTGTCAAGAGTGATCCGAGAGACACAAATAATGTTCAAGAAAAAAAGGCAAAAAATAAATAGTTGTCTCTAGGTGGGTCATACCTTAAGTTTTGATACTGAAATAACTTTACTTTTACAATGTTTTTAACGATTAGTTGCCAGTTATTCAGCTTCCAGGCGGCATTGTATTCACTGAAAAATATCTGACTTGAGGTATGCTACTAAAAACATTAAACTTTCTCCCATGTTATTAGTTTTCCTTTTTCAATAGACACGTATGTCATGCACATGGTCATCTGTCCACCTGTAAACACCACCTGTTAGTATGTGCTCCGATTTTTAACCATCATGAATTAGTTCATGAAGTTCACGTTCATGTGTTTACTCACGAATATGTTTGTGAATAAATCCATGAATTAGCCAAGTTCATGAAATATAGTTATAATTTATTTATGATTTAATAATTCATGAATAAATAATCATGAAAATTAAATTTAGGTTTCATGAACTTATAGTTTACTACCATAAACAAAAATAAATAAATTATGAAAATTAAAATTTAGGTTTCATGAACCTATAGTTCACGAACAAATTCACGAAGTTATTCAAGAATAAATAAATCATGAAAATTGAAATTTAGGTTTCATGAACATATAGTTTACGAACATATTCACGAAATATCAAAGTTCATGAAACCTAAATTTTAATTTTCAAAACAAAGTTACTTTTATTCCTAAAATTATCCGTATTCATTCAAAATGTTAAGGCCTGCGACGTGATTAGACCGCAAAATTGAGAAAAAGTGAATTTTATCGAAAAAGAGCGGCCATTTTGTTATAGAATTTCTCATTTACGCAAATTTTGTTATTGGCCCTGTTTTTCAACCAATCAGAGCTCAGATATTTGATATTAACCCTAGGGCCAATAAGTGTTACTGGCCCTATAACAGATTTCGGCCCGGTTTTCAGTTTTATATAACAGTTTTTTTCTGTATTGTGCAGTGAATTTGCCATTTCACAGGGCAAATAACACATATTTAATGAATAAATTATATAATATATATATGTGTGTGTTGTTACACTTGTCGATTCAACCAAAACAATTATAGGACATTATAAGGACAGGCATTTGGTGTATTGAAACGACGATTTTCGAGCTTAACATTTGGACTAAGAGCAAATATTAAGTCAGTGCCTGATGTGGCGGTTAGTTGTGTAGTGTCACACAATTTTGGCATAGAAAATGGAGATTGCTACCCGAGACATCAGGAAGTGGTAGAAGATCAACAGATCACACAATTAGAATAAGATGTGATTGGAAGAAGATATAGAGGCAGTATTGCGGCAGCATATTTTTCAAATTAAAGGTTTGTATTTAATATAAATATTTTGCAAATAGTCTCAATAACCATAAAATGTATCCTTTTCAACTGAAAAAAATGCTGTTATCTCCGAGTCGCGGCGGACTATTCAGTTTTTCATGTAACATCTGCATTTTGACGTCATAGTCTTGTGGTATCGCTTTTGTAAACTATTAACCGTTCCTGCAGAAAACTCATGATTGACGTCATCTACTTCATAAACTTAATTAAATACCAATGACGTCACATAAACATAAGATGACGTTATGCAAATAGAGTGAAGCAATTACAACTGCAACGATTCAACGGAAAGTCTGTTCGATGCGATTCGATATTTTTCTTTCGAGTCGTTATTTTCCGCTTCGATTCATACATTAGAATATTTTACTCTAAATATGCATTTACTGTATACATTTATTTGAGATTACATCTATATATTGTAAATATAATAAAAGTGTTACCAAATTAAATTCACAAGAAACCCGAAAATAAGATAAATTAAGCATGGCGTCTTCAACTAAATTGATCTACCAAATGTATAATCATTACTTTATAATTATCCTTCTGCTTATTATTGTATTCATATGCTGTTATGACGTATCTTTGGGTAAATTCTTGATAGTACTGAGGATACTCCCAGTCCTTCGGCATATACTGCAACGGCTCTGACGCCCATGGCACCAAGAATTTATGGTAGTTCCACTGTCCTAGTCTTTTTCTGATGCTTATCATTGACCTTTCCTCGACATGCCTGCCGAGTTTTGCAAAATTTGACATAATCATAGTGCTCTAAAAACAAAAGATGAATTGTAGTTTAAAGGTCCGTTAAAGATATTGTTGCCATATCCTTTAATCCTTTAACTAGACTCGTCCAATGCAATTTCTTGTGGCTAAGGTTCTCCACTTAAGACTAAGCTTACTTGCTTTATCTGTGATAAATGTAGTGTCTGATTTGTCGCAAGATTGAGAAATCTGTAATCAAACAACACTATTTCTTTCATAACCCATAAAGCTATAGTTCCAAGACTAGGCGGACTTGGAACCCTGGAAATTGTTCATCACAATTTTTTTTTTCTTTTTTTTTTTTTCTTTTACGGCGACATTCAACACAAATATAGGTCATATTCACGACGGCTAGCTCTTCCTACTACAGGTTTCCTGAATAGGGTATGACCTGCCGCGACCGGGATTCGGATCTCCGGATTCGAAGTCAGACATGCTAACCACTACGCCACGGCCGCGGCTCCATCACAGTTTGAGACAACAAAAACTGCATCCAAAATTACTTTGATTTCGAGACAGTGGGGGAAGACTTCAATTCAATAATCGAGAGTATTACGTGAATGAGATATAACTTACCTTCAGACCTCAATTATTCCAGATTGATGAGTCATGATGTGACCCATGCCACATGGATAAAACATTTGTAAATCTAAAAGCATTGAACTTGTAAAACTAGTTCAACTCAGATTAGAAAACATTACATCATAACAAAATGTTTATTTTCAAATGACTTACAACTGATCACTTTGTGACCTCATATCAAGATCACTAACTGCTTGCGCATTTTTGGCATAAAATCCCTTTGTACTTACATATGCTTCTTCGTTGACAACCAGTGCCACTTTTGGCACAAGCGTACCATCAATTGCCCCTGATGTTTAAAAATTTGCTCATAGAGTCATGAACATTTTCGATGTTTGGCAAAATTGAAATAACTACTGCTCTGTAAGCAAGATGAGAATTATGATTGGTCTCGAGTAAGTTTCCTCTAAACTTATCGTCCAAGTTTTCGTTCTACTTCCGCACTAAAATTCTTTTCTAAATAGCCAATTGTTAATGTGGCAAACTTTAGTGCCACTTTAGTTTCCATTGCAGTCCCTTTTGTCTGTAAAATGAAACTGTCAATGAATTGGAAATCGTTGTTTTTGTGATTAAATCTAATGAGTCATTAATGAAAAATTCTGTCGTGAACCTACTTGGAAGTTCTTCTTTGAAAATTTCAAGCCAAAATTTGACAGCTTTGATACCAAGATAATGACAGATGTTTGAAAAAGGTCATCCCACATCGAATGATATTAAATATGTTTTTTATACATTCCTTTAAGTGGAATACCGGGATTAATCGGTGGAATAAAAATCAATAGTTCACTCTTTTGGAACAATGAAAGTATAAATGCTATTTGTTTTGATCCACTTTCTGTAGATCTATTGACGGACTTCTTTTATCAATTCTCATTTGAGAAGGCATGAATATGTGAATCTGGTATGACCGATTCTACATTGCGAAATCACTATCTGATCTCTGCGAGGTATGTAGCTAGATGACAATGAAATATAGCAAGTGCAACCATTCTCCTGATTGGATTTATAACACAATAGATTTAATGCTTCGAATGTCAGTCATTAGCAATAAACATAGGGCTAATTACTTCAGCTTGGAAAATTGCCTGGCACCTCAAATGAGACTAAGATGATTCATGCAGTTTCACAGCTCCAATTTATAAGAATTCACCGACAACAAAATTTGACAGACGCTTTGTTATATCGTAATAAGTACAGTAACTACATTTCAAACCGTCCTCCGTATTTTTCAATCAGGGTCGATTAGCCGCTCATTCCTATATAAAGCTGCGCGGACGTTTATTTTTGTTATAAATGTAGTGTGCTTCTTTGTCTACGGTCGTCATCTTAGCTTTCTTCGGCTCGCTTACACCATCGATAATGCCGATGCTTTATATTTGGTAGTATCTACAACCAATGAAAGTTAAACACTGGCACTTAAATGTGTTCCAAGGACACTTCAATTTTCTTCTTACGTTTATAAATTCTGTAACTTCTTCATGATGGTTGCTTAAGTCCAAATATCCTGACACTTCCAGGTCTGTCTTAACCCTGTAAATATTTCATTGGAACATTTGCTCAAACCTGTATAATGCGAGAGTGATCATGAGTAACGTATGAAAGATTGGTTTTTATTCTTGTACTGCAATAAATCCTGCAAATAATTCATCTAATCTATATCTGAAATTTTTGACGTTTTGTCTAATACATTATCTCCCTATGACACTGCTTGGATATTAATGTTGGAAAGAATCCGAAAACCAGTGTGCACTCACAGTCGTCACCACAATTATTCAATAGATCTTGTTAACCATGGAAGGGTGCTTTTGCTTTTTGAATAAGCTCCAACAAAATGGGTCTCTTATAATTAGGAATATCCCACTTACATATGTTCATTAGCCGGGACAATACTGGGCATTGTTGTTCTGATTATATTATCCTCTATCCTGCTGCTCAAGTTTTTTTCCTGATGCGGCGTCGGTCAAAATGTGTAAAATCTTTTCATGGAAATGATTAAATGCACAAACAGGATAGTTGGACGCTAAGCACTGAAATAATTTAGAATAAAGTTCCGGACATTTCCAAGTCTTATCTTCAACTATGTCAAATTCTTGAAAGAAATTATTCAGACTATGCTGATAACGAAGTAATAATGACAAGAGTTTTAGTCATTTCTTCAGAGTCCTTCAACAGAAACTTGTTGTAGAAGCTTTCTTGTGGTACCATTGTTAATGAAGATTCTGGTGTTATGTGAGCTAAAAATAAAATAATAAAAGAAATCAAACTTCTGCACTTTATTTAAATGCACATCTGCACTATATTTAATGCACTAAAAATAAAACAAACAAATCGTCATAAAGCACACCATTCATAATATTTTTTCCCATTCAGATGCTTAACATGGGAGACTTAATGTTGCCTGCTACAGTCTTGGCCATACAAAATTCTCATAAAGTGAGTTTAAGGATTTATCTTGGTTCATTTAGTTTTGATATGAAACAAAAAAAGAGGTGAAACTGAATAAAAAAGTATTTCTAAATGTTATCTTATTGCTTGAACTGTATGGTTTAAAATTGAAAGCCATTTAGCTTCGACCAATGATCCATTGCCATGAATGGTAGCAGCGTACCAGTATAGGTGATTTGAAATGGACTATGCCCTTTGACTGGCTTTATCACATCCCTTCTTTTTTACAACAGCCATTAGTGTCTTCTGCATATCTGTCGGAAAATATTAACAGTTATGTGACATTACAGTGTACATTATGGGTTGTTTTCGTTTTCAGTTTTTCATATTCACAACAATTACATTGCTCTTCAGTCTTTTATGTAATTTTATTCACCCCTTCAAAATCGGTACTTACTATATTAAGGTAATTGCCTGGCTGCCCGTCCGTCTGCCTGTGGACAATTGCTGGTTCGAATGATAACTCAATCATGACTGTACCTAGGTTCATCAAATTTTATGTCATGGTAGCCCATTTCACTAAAATACAAAATTTCTGAGAGTCAATGACGATCCTCTTGAGCTGTGAATACATAATCATGGATAGCACTATTCAAACGTTGGACATCAGTTTTCTTAAAATGTCTGTAGTCAGAAATAAAGATTTTGAATACGGAAATGCTACCAAAACATTCAACAAACAGAAATTCCTTATTCACACCGTATAACCCGCTAAATCGGGCGCGCGAGGCTAATTCGGGCGATATCCAATACGCTATAGTTTTGCATCACAACCAGTGTAAGTATTTTGGTTATTATTCTTTATATATTTAATCTTATGTTATAATAGTGGCACCGATATGTCGGGCTGGGTTTGGCGATTCAGCACATTGGTTTATATTTTCTAAAAGTGAAAAAATAAGAGATTTAAGGCGAGTTAAAGACACCCGAAGCCTAAAAAACCCGTTTTTCTAAGTTTAAAGTCATTTTTCATCTAAACTTTTGCAACGAAAGGTGTAATTTTTGTGTTTGTCTTGTAGAGCTGTCCCTTTTCTATTAAAATGTCAATTTGTAACCGTTGAAACTGTATACTTTTCAAGAAATCGCCGTTTTACTTCACTGTACTCAAAAATTGAAGCTAAATCGGGCGAAGTTGCTTTGTATTTAGCGCTAAGTCGGGGAGCAGTGGTCTTTGGGATACATAGCTTACGGAAATATCTTCTAATTGACAAATTAAAGATTATATCCCACTAGAAAAAGACTTAACTACTAAATCTTGTATTCAGTTATTTATGGAAGTCATTGGATGATTGAATGTCACTTACTGTTTTTGGTAAGTACGTTGTACTCGAGTACAGTGAATACCTGACTATCCGATCTTTATAGGCAAGGTATTAGTAATCAATTAAGTCAGCTTTGTTCTAATCGAACATTAAAAAACTTATGGAGAAGCTACCTAGAATTTATTGTTTTAATGGCTGAAAAAAAAGTTTTTAACTAGTAATTAAATTACATGGGATTTATCCGTGTCGTTTTAATCATACTAGCTCTTTTTCTTTAGCCATTAGTAACTCTGTCCGGTACTCTGTTAGGGCATTGTACAAAACTGGATGTATTACCCCCCCCCCTTATATTGTCAATAACATATTCATAGATTTACCTCCCTTTAAAGCTATAAACCAATAAAAAAGTCCGTCGTATGCTCACACAACAAATGGAGATGTCCAAAATGAGTAATTTATGCTTGGGATATATCAAGATATTAACATAAAGACTTACCTGGTGTTACATGGTATGTACGATTTTATGTCACAATGGTGTTTATAACATTGCGGATAATTGGAAAGGAGATACTACTCGTACATGTATTGGAGTTTTGAAGTCGTGAAAACTAATGACAATGAATTAGACATCAACCCTGGTCATAACTACTATACATAAAGTGCTAATGTGTTTAGGTTTTTAACTAGAATATTGCGTGTTACTGATCTATGACTGGACAATTCAGCATTAATGGTAGGAATATAAAATGCATGAATTGTCAAAACTTTCACAAGCTTGTGTACTTGGTAAACTTTAAATTACATTTCATCATATCATCAGAACATTTTGCACTGAATAAATGTTAAACTAGTACATTTAAAAACGCCACACATAATAGCCATTACCTTAGTTCACTAGCCCAAAACCCCAGATTAGTGAAAACTGATTATGGCTAGTGAAAAATAAGTGAATTCATATTGCCAGATATTATCTACCACTTTAAATATAATTATTTTTTATTTTATTTTGATACAACAATGTTGAGCTAATCATTACTGCAGCAAGCCAGCTAAATATATTAAATGAAACATAATATTTTAGTGTAAGTTGACCAATATGATTGTGACAGAGACACAACTTGACAAATATGATGGCTTGACAACTGTCTTTCAAATGATGTCATTTTAACCTAGTTTTATGTTAGTTTGACAATGCACCCTGGATGTACAAATAAGACAAATACATACATTTTTGCCCCTATTTTTAACCATAAATATGCATTTCAAATAATTGAAGACAGTGAATTTTCTCAAATGATACAAGGTGTGTAAATACTTCTCAGTGCATGAAATCATGCAATTGCATTTTTAAGTTGACATCATTTCCTTGCATTCAGAATACAATTTGTTGTAAAGTGCAAAAGAGGATATTTGCCAAAGTTTGTTTAATATCATCATAAGCTTTATAATATATACATGTAGCCTTTTTTGATAACAGAGTTGATGATTTAAATACTTATTTTTTTAATGAGGGTCTGTAGATCAGTTAACAGCCTGTCAAGATTCTCACTTTTCCTCCATTAATGAGGTAAATCAAGAAATTGCTTGCCTTGTGGAAAGGTAGGTGAGTTCTGGTTATAGAAAGAGTCTAGGAAAGATAGATTAAGTGTGCTGGTTATTGCAAATTGAACTTAATTGTGTTGACAAAGCATTAAACATAGTATAAAATCTAACATTTCTTTATCAAGCTTCAGAAGTATGCATTTGCCAATAAAAATAAAAATTGGGTATTTTGTAACTATGGTCATCACATTTTCAAAGTCACTTCCTATTTACTTTATACACAAAGAGTAGGTACATGGTATAGAAAGGTTATTCTTAATCTTAATTTAGGTTTTGGTCATGTGACCACAATATTATTTTAAGCATTCAAAGTATCTCAAATACACCATTTTCACCTTTAATGATTTGTGTACAATTGATTAATTTTCTCTGTATGATAATGTTCATTTATATATTATTTGAGTTAGCCTGTTTATTCTCCTTTAAACATACATGTACATCCCTGTCCCTCCTTTAATATATTTGAAAAATGTAAGTATTGCGCTTATGTAGAAATCTAAGCCCCTCAAGAAAGTTTCAAAATGGGCAAACCTGATAACTAGTCAAATGTATGTATACAAATATTTATACTATAATTCATTAATAAGAGCTTCTTATTTAATATATCTATTTTCATTTCAGGCTGATATCATGGATGATCTCTTTAATACCAATATTTCCCCCAATAAAATCTACAGTAACAGATGTTACACACTTCATAGATTCTGCAGAGGGTTCATTATTAAATGTATCAGCTGAACTTGAAGTACAGACTGAAACCAAAAATGTTTGTGAAGAATGTGGAAAATGCTTCAAGTTAGGTTGGCTACTTAGACGCCATATAAAAACACATTCTCTAAATAGATGTAATCAGTGTAATAAAAACTTTTCTTCTGAACAAGAATATTAAATGCACTAAGATAGCCATTCAAATCATCTTTGCCCTAGTCTCCTTAACTTTTTTCGGGACCCGCATATTGAAAATATGGGACCGTTTACTAAACTTTTATCGGGACCCGCATATTGAAAATTTGGAATCATACACTAGACTTCATTTTGGGACAATCGATCGTATCATATTTTTATTCATTTCTCAATACTGGAGGATGATATTATTGGACAAACAGGAATGGTAGAGCAAATTGCATTGGTTAAAATATAAGTCAAAAGTTCGCTTAGTCAGCTGCACCAAAAACCGTATAAAAAAAACCCTGTTTCTCAGTCAATTTGAGGTCACTTTTAATCAAAACTTGATCTGAAATTTTTATAAAGCAACTGCTCCCCGACTTAGCGCTAAATACAAAGCAACTTCGCCCGATTTAGCTTCAATTTTTGAGTACAGTGAAGTAAAACGGCGATTTCTTGAAAAGTATACAGTTTCAACGGTTGCAAATTGATATTTTTATAGAAAAGGGACAGCTCTACAAGACAAACACAAAAATTACACCTTTCGTTGCAAAAGTTTAGATGAAAAATGACTTTAAACTTAGAAAAACGGGGTTTTTAGGCTTCGGGTGTCTTTAACTCGCCTTAAATCTCTTATTTTTTCACTTTTAGAAAATATAAACCAATGTGCTGAATCGCCAAACCCAGCCCGACATATCGGTGCCACTATTATAACATGAAATCAAATATATAAAGAATAATAACCAAAATACTTACACTGGTTGTGATGCAAAAATATAGCGTATTGGATATCGCCCGAATTAGCCTCGCGCGCCCGATTTAGCGGGTTATACGGTGTGTTATTACTTAGGTTGAATTTCTTCTAGTCTTGAACTTCTGTTGCACAACAGCCTTTTGTTGATGCGTTTATAAGACCCACCTGCATGAAAGCATGCCATATAAACTACTGCCTCATTGGCCTGGATATGAAGTAAGTATTGACTTGCTTAACTGAAAGTATGCGAAAAAATCATACATTATTAATTGTCAACTGATATATACCAAACTTAATGTACGACAACTGTACGACACCATATGGAAATGATATTGAAACAAATTCACTAGCGACAACAATTAATATTTTCTGTTAGAAAATTATTTCCCTCATCATGTCTGTAGGAGATTGCTTAATGCTTATACTGAATTAGTCGTTAAACGTTATGTAACCCCATTCAAATATCCAGTAACCGGAAAAATACATAACAAATACTAACTTACCTTATTCATCGGTGTGTCTGTTTAATTGTTTAAATAAGGCAGTGATTGCACTTAAAGTAAGGGGGTCCCTTCTTTACTAATTTAAAAACATATTACCCTATTGAAGATACTAGTATAGTCAGGTTTAAAATATATCACATTTATATAAATGCTAATGAATTGTCACTCGTTACTTACTAACTTTATTAATGTCTATATCGGGTAGCAACTCAAAATATTACTCGTACAAAGTTTCATACAGTACATAAATAAATAAATAGTAATACATAAAAAATAGTTAGGACAATTCAAAATAGATGTAATAGCTATGCATATGAGTGCACAATGTTATGTTAACAGGCTTCCCAGCAGTGTAAAGTAAAAAAACTAGGAAAAAAACTAGGAATGTCAAATAAAAAAACTAGGAGAAAACTAGGAAAACTAGGAAGATAATGCAAAAAAACTAGGACTTCTTTTAGGAAAGTTTACCTTTTCAACATGGAACTATACATAATTACCATAGAAGACAGGCACAAAAGCTACAGAGTTGACATTCTCTTTGCTCAGGCATAAACATCATGGTGTCATAGAGCCCGAAATGTTTTTTTTATTGATAAACAAGCAATAAAACATCAACAAACCAAAACAGTCTTCTTTATACAAAGCAAAGACTAGTTATATGTCCACTGCTATTCAGTTACAATTTGACAAAAAAATCATGGAACTTGTGCTAGTTCTTAGGAAACACTAAATAAATAAAATGCTTGATAATTGTTGGTAATAAAAAAAACTGCCATTACACATGTTTGATCAATATTATTATATATTAGTAAAGAAGGACATGTTTGTTATCAACATGATTGTAGTATCACATCTATATTCTATATACAAAGGCAAACATGTAAAAAGTGACAAGGAAACACACTGGGGCCCAAAAGTTATTGAATTCCCATTCCTTTTTTTGTTTTTTTATTGTCAGCATGGGCAATTAGCTGCGCAAATTCAGTATTTGAACTAGATATACTTTATATACAGTACCAGGGTTGCCAGCATCATATGTAAATAAAATTCCCTAACTTTTCACTGACTTTTCCCTGACCAAACTTAGTTTTTCACTGACCAAAATTATTAAATTTAATCGGCCTCGACCTTCCCTACAGCTGTCCAGTTCACCCATAAGTTAGTTTGTTTGGTGTTTCTTTTATTCTTTAAACAGTATGGTATTAATTTTAACAACAAAAGTAGGCTTTCAGGGCACCAGACAGGTACCCATACACTCAGGAAGAGTAATTTTGCATTGTTTAAAGACAGCATTGGGAATTTTCAGTCAACTCATAGTCTCATGAATTTGTACAGTTTTGATTTGCCAGTCACATTCACTCTAAACTAAATGATTCGAATAGCTAAAGTATAGATTGTGACTGTTGAATGACAAATAAAAAAACTACCTTAAGTTGTTCTTAAACTTTCTATTCTCCTAGTACCTAAAAATGTTTATGAACAAGTCACATTTACAAATTTAGTTTCAGGAGTCATTTTCATTTTTTTTAATTGAAGGGGATCTGAGCCAGGGGAAAAATACATACATGATTTTGAGAGGGGAATGGTTCCCATATTATTCCCCAAAATAACCAAACTAGTGCCCAGGCTTTTAAAATAGATCTACGCAGTTTGGTAATTTTATGTGAGTTGAAAAAAATGAAACTATGCATAATAAGCATGCGCATCTTAACAATTATATTGTCCATTTTTTCTCAACTGTCAAAGCTTGAATAATTACACAGTGACTGAATGCACTGTTTTTGTACTGGCGGCCTAATTATCATTAAATATTTATTGACTAAAACATATCACATGGCGTAAACAGCTTTACTCGATTATCATACGCACTTTCGGAAACTCATGGATGTATTACAACAATGATTTTAATAAACGCATTCACCTTGAAATTATTCATGTTTTGACAGTCGAGAAAAAACGGACAATACTAATAATTCTATCGTTATTAAAGAACAATGTATATTTAGCCACAAATGAGGAATCAAAGTATCCAAAATCATATCAATTTGGCTTGTCAAGTTAAACAGTCTAAACTGAAGGTTAAATATTTTTCATGGAATGGTAGACTAGTTTATTAAATGCCTAGTAAAAGAAATATAACATAGACTGTAGAAGCACCCAACTACGTATCTATTTTACTGGTCAGGAGACTCAAACATTTTTCTATGACTTGTAAAAAGAAACAAAAATGACACACAAAAGAATCTCAAAAACTTAAAATTCAAAGGTAACTTGACCCCATAACAAGTCAATAGTCATGTTAAAATTAACTATTACATCTGTAAGTGAAGCTCATTATCACGTGTGATCAAATACAACTCCCTACAAGTTAGTAAAGAAGGTTAATAAGCTCAAGGGGCAAGGTTTGCAAAGCCTTTTTGTCTTCAAGTTTTTAAGTAATTATATTAGAGTGTTTGTTATAAGACATAAATGTAGAAATAAAAACTCAAAAAAAAGTTGTTAAAGCAATTTTATATACAATGAGACTGCCATAACCTTAGAACATGAAAGAAAGTCTCCATTGAAATTAATTTTCCCTGACTTTTCACTGACTTTTCAGGAATTTAATTTTTCACTGACCAATTTTCAAAATTCCCTGACCTTGAAAAAATTTCAGATTTCCCTGACTTTTCAAGTCCGCTGGCAACCCTGAGTACAATAAGCAGAAAAGCTATTGCCAGAATATTGCTTACACCACACTGATAGACAATGTCCATTGTTTTCTAACTTGTCAAGCCAAGCAGGGTTGAATTTAGTCTTTCCACCAGGCAAGGTTAGCAGGGTTAGTTATATGTTTGTTATATAAGACTAGCTAAAGCTATCTGAAAAGAGGTAGATCTGGCATGCATCTAGAACTACAGAAAACATGCATGCAATGCAACTTAAGATCTATTTTAAAAATACCATTATAGCACAGCTTGCAAAATATACTAGTTCTTCAAAAAGGTCATAGATTAAGTGTTACAGCAGACAAATTAGATCTTTAGATGCAATATTCTTATGCTCTGTTACAGCTTAAAGTGTAAAGAAAACCCATTTCTAAATAGCATTGGTGACAAATAACTGAAGAAATTAAAACAGATGACATACACTTTTAAAAAACAAAAGTAGGATACAGGGGGAATCAAAAAGCTTTTTATAGATCTGTTATTTGTACATTTCAGTAACTGTTGATCACTTTTTGTCTGTTTTTAACATTCTGAGATAATTTGCGTATCTTTGTGATAGAATTATACTAAAGTTGCTCAACTAAAAGTGCTAGTAACTTCTTATCAGTAAATACTAATTTTAGCACATAATCTAATTTTAGCTTACCTGACACACGTGGGTCTAGTAAGAAAACAACATAACTATAACAAGAACATTTATAAATATTCAGACAAGCAAAGCATCACTGTGTCTGTTTCAACCACATATATAATAATATAATGCAAAATCAGGAAATGGGGATGTCAAAAAATTTGCCTGTATATCCCTTAAATGCCAAGTTAGTTGAAATGAAGCATTCTTATAAATAACATATATAGTATTTATGTCTAATGACCATGATTTTTTTCTGAAATTTCAAAATTGGTAACAACCAAGTCCCCTCAGCATAAGCACCATTGAGGTAAACAAAGACAATCAACACACATCATAATCAAATGGCACTGTTTCTTGATCACTATTAAAGAATATTTTATCAATACTGTTTAAAGTTTATTTTAGTTTAAAGCTTTTTTTTGCCTTAGTTTCCATAGGTAGTACATGTAACACATGCAGCTTGGTAAGGCAACTCATATCAGCATTGAAAGATGTCAATTCAACAACTATTTGGCCATTATCTGCAAATATACCTTACAGAAAAACAAATTAGGTATCAGTATTTTGCACAAAAAAACTACCATAAAGTATAAAAACTAGGAATACTAGGAGCCTTTTGGCAAATACTAGAAAAAAGTAGGAATCTACTAAAAAAACTAGGAAAAAGTAGGAAAACTAGGAAAAACTAGGAACGCCGGGAAGCCTGTGTTAAACAAATGTTGTAACAATTTAAGTAGGAAAGTGCGATATAAACGGAGTTTTGACATTGGCTACTCACATTTTGTGCTTGTTGAATAGTTCGTCTTAACGACAGCCACTCGTTTGATGCGCTTATTAAATAACTCGTGCTAAAGCACTCGTGATTTAATCATACGCGCATCACAACTCGTGCCTATATTTTATTAGACAACAAAATATAGACAACTGTAAGTTATTTCTTAAATAATTCATGACCATTAGGGCAATATGCACGTTTACGGACTGGTTGGTCAGGCTGAGGAAGGTATATGGCCCGAAGCGCATCTAGATCTAGTTCTACCGGCTGTTCGCCTTAGGCTGGTTCGCCTCCATTTTTTTCCTTTCAGTTAGAGGAAGGTCCCTAACCTTGCATTTTGTTAATTGTAGCCACAGGGATTTGTCAAGTTACCTCCCTTTGATTTTTCAAACATACCTTTAATATACTTATATACAAGGGGTACAACTGCGTTTACTAGACCGATTCATCTAGATTTCTTATTTTGTGGCTCACAAAAAATACTGATACCCTAGTAGCACTTTAACCGCACGATTAAATTGATTAAACATAACTCTTCGAGCTATGAATATTAAATGTTTCATAGGGCAGATCATTAATACGATTAAAGTTTCAAAAACATAAAAAACAGACCAAAAATCTCAACTCGGACAAGTTAGTGCACAGTTGAACAGAATGAAAATTGACCAAATTTCAATGTTACGTCGTTTCAAGCATGATTTACTCCGTGTTATATTGTGTTTCTCGCTTCACTAGTTATAAAAATACAAAACATCGTGCCAATTATAACCTGACATGAAACAAAACGAATATATGTACACTTTTTATCTGATTTAACCTCAAAAAATTATTCTCACAACCATTTTCACTAATACGTCACTCACATAATAATCTAATTAGTTAAACAATTTCTGATTCGTCGAACCGTACGGGGGTTTTCCTACTTTCAAACGAGACAACCAAAATGCTATGAAAAAGTCGAAATCTTCCAAATTTGTATCAGTCAATTAGTCGGAAGTCTTGGCGATTTTCGTTTACAAAATTAACCAATCAAAAAGTTTCTTACAAGTTTCTTGAATAAATTAAGGATACCGGCTACAACATTGATTATCAAATAGAGTTTGTTAATTTCGCTTTTTATGGCTCGCAAGTGTTTCTCTCTAGGTTGAGAGTTATATTTATTACATTTTTATTCAATAATATTGTTTTTCTGTTATATTTTCTTTGATTGGGGTAAATATGTCATTTTGAAATATGAAAATAAAGCGATTTTCCTCGAGAAATGTCGATTTCATCTGTGCACTAACTTGTCCGAGTTGAGATTTTTGTGTTGTTTTTTATGTTTTTGAAACTTTAATCGTATTAATGGTCTGCCCTATGAAACATTTAATATTCATAGCTCGAAGAGTTATGTTTAATCAATTTAATCAATCCGTTAAGGCGCCGCTAGGGTATCAGAAATCTTTGTGATTCTCAAAATAATAAATCAAGATGAAGTGGTCAAGTAAATGCAGTTGTACCCCTTGTATATAAGTATATTAAAGGTATGTTGGAAAAATCAAAGGGAGGTAACTTGACAAATCCCTGTGATTGTAGCGTATCGAATAAGGCGTCTTGCTTTTCTTTAGTTTGAACAAGTGTCGTCACGTCATTTACAGTACATATACTGTTTTCTACTTGACCCAAAGTCTGAAGACATTCTCTTCTGGCCTTGGTCTCGGTTTATGTTACTTGCAATAGGTGTTTCGTTCATTCCATTTTAAGGACATATATGTTAATTGCCGGAAGCAAAATCTATGTAAATATAAATTGTTTGTTGTTCATTAGATTCTCTTCCTTCTTTAGGTGCCATACAGTCAACCGATGTTTGTATTGCATTTTCCTTTTTTAATCCAGACAATCGCATGTTGGCAGCGAATTGACATTGGAAACATCATACTACTCCGATGTATCTGTACTATTAATTTCACCAATACCATTTTACTCATTGATGTGTTTGGAATTTATTTCACTCACAATTAGCGGTATATGCTGGTATTTTCAGATCAACGTGTCAAGTCAACACAGCATAAAGAAATATGACTGAAAACCCGTCCTAAGACATTTATTGTTTACTGTCTTAAACGATGTTTGTTTGGGCTTTACGGTGCACCTTTTTGTTACATATTCACAGGGTTGCCAGCGGACTTGAAAAGTCAGGGAAATCTGATATTCTTTCAAGGTCAGGGAATTTTCAGGGAATTTTGAAAATTGGTCAGTGAAAAATTAAATTCCTGAAAAGTCAGTGAAAAGTCAGGGATAAATAATTACAATGGAGACTTTTTTATATTTTCTAAGGCTATAGCAGTCTCATTGAATATGACTTTTTATACGCCCGTTTTGAAAAAACGGTCGTATTATGTTATGCTGTTGTCCGTCTGTCCGTGGACAATTGCTTGTCCAAATGATAACTCAAGAAAGGATGCACCTAGGTTCCTCAAATTTTATGTGTGGATAGCCCTTGGGTGGAGGAGGTTCCCTATTGATTTTGAGACCCCAGGGTCAAAGGTCAAGGTCACTGGGACTTAAAATAGGTAAAACTTGTCCGGACAATAACTGAACCACCAATGTACCTAGGTTCACCAAATTTTATGTAAGAGTAGCCCATGTGTCAAAGATGTTCCCTATTGGTTTTGGGGCCCCTGGGTCAAAGGTCAAGGTCACAGTGGCATCATATGGGAAAAAAACTTGTCCTGACAATAACTGAACAACCAATCTACCTAGGTTCACCAAATTTTATGTGAGAGTAGCCCTTGTGTCAAGGATGTTCCCAATTTGTTTTGGGCCCCTGGGTCAAAGGTCAAGGTCACAGGGGCATCATATTGAAAAACCTTGTCCGGACGATAACTCAACAACGACTGTACCCAGGTTCACCAAATTTTATGTGAAGGTAGCCCATGGGTTAAGGATGTGCCCTATTTGTTTTTGGGCCCCAGGTTCAAAGGTCAAGGTCACAGTGGCATCATTTTGAAAAACTTTGTCCGGACAATAACTGAACCACCAATGTACCTAGGTTCACCAAATTTTATGTAAGAGTAGCCCATGTGTCAAGGATATGCCCTATTGATTTTGGGACCCCTGGGTCAAAGGTCAAGGTCACAGGGGCATCTTATTGAAAAACATTGTTCGGGTAATAACTCAACAATGACTGTACCTAGGTTCACCAAATTTCATGTAAGAGTAGCCCATGTGTCAAGGATGTGCCTTATCAGTTTTGGGATAACAAGTCAAGTTGAAACCTTCAACCAGAAAATACCAAATTACCAAGCAGTGACTATAAATGTTCAATCAATATGTTAATAAAGTCAAAATGGCAAACAATAAAAAACTTGTCCGGACAATAACTGAACCACCAATGTACCTAGGTTCAGCAAATTTTATGTGAGGGTAGCCCTTGTGTCAAGGATATGCCCTATTGGTTTTGGGGCTCCTGGGTCAAAGGTCAAGGTCACAGAGGCATCATATTGAAAAACTTTGTTCGGACAATAACTCATCAACGACTGTACCTAGGTTCACAAAATTTTATGTGAAGGTAGCCCTTGTGTCAAGGATGTTCCCTACAGGTTTTTGGGCCCCAGGCCTAAAGGTCAAGGTCACAGAGGTGTCATATGGAAAAACCTAGTCCAAACAATAACTGTAACACCAATGTACCTAGGTTCACCAAAAATTATGTGAGAGTAGTCCATGTGTCAAGGTTATGCCCTATTGGTTTTGGGGCCCCTGGGTCAAAGGTCAAGGTCACAGTGGCATCATATTGAAAAACATTGTCCAGGTAATAACTCAACAATGACTGTACCTAGGTTCACCAAATTTCATGTGAGAGTAGCCCATGTGTCAAGGATTTTTCCTAGAGGTGAAACGATTAATCGCGGATCACAAAGAATCGCGATTTTTAACGTTCGATTCGGTTCGGTTCGATTCGGAAGAGGCAGTTTCGATTCGATTCTTTTTTTAAATACTGTCTTTTTCAGTAGTTTTGTGAGTTGAATGAAACGCCCTTTTGGTTAAAATGAGCATTTTTCATTGTAAACTCAAATAGTGTACCCTTATTGACCGACGATTGTTAATCCAGATAAGAGTTGTAAAAAGTGAGACTGCCCGCTGCAATTATACATGTTAATTACGCGTACATGTCAATTAGACCTTATTGTCGGTCACACGCGGAGATTAACTCGCTGACAGAAAATCGATAATGGAGTCGTCGAGTTAGTTAACACGCTTGATATCATTCATATATACCTAAGACTGGTACCTACAGAGAATATAGTGATAAAGGGGCCACCAAGATATAACCAGTAGATTCAGTTTTACACGATCGGCAATATTGGGGGATTTTTCTTTAGAAAAACAAATTAAACTGTTCACATCGTCGTTTCCTGAAGCATCATTTGTTAAATCAAGATGAAAACATTGAAAACAATATTTTTTTTAATCACAAAAGATGTTTCATATGAAATTGCTATCTAGCAAGGGTCGCGAAAATGAATGACATAACGCCGAAATGGTTGAAGCGATTTCGTTCCCTATGATACAAAATTAAATCAAGCATGATAAAGTAATTTAGAGATAAACTGTAAACTTAATTGTTTGTTTTGACGTTATTTACGTTTATTTTCGGGAAAATCCTCTTTGTTTTTCTTAACTTTTAAAATAGGACAAAACGTGGTTGGTTAGATTTTATTTACTATAAATTGAAATGAATTATATGAAATATTCGAAGATAATAGTATATTTTCACTAATACGTTCATTTAAGCCCAAAAATAATTTTATTTTGAAATAAACATTAGTGTAAGAAAGTTATAAATATAGATCTAGAGTTGATAAAAATTAATTTAACGTTAATGATGTGATGAGAATTATTTTAAATCATGCCAGAGCCAAAAGAAAATATTTTGAAACAAACTAAATTAAGCTGGTCATAGTGTCTACATTTGCTGAATGCTTGCATTTTTATATTGTCTAAGCGTAACCTTAACTAGTCTTTAATTATGGCATGTACTGATGAATAATTTTATTTTGATAATGACTTGAGTCATATACTGTTCGTACGTACATGTAGGTAAGGAGAAATAAACGATTTGTCCATTGGCATTACTTTTCATTAAAAAGTTGGAAATAATACGATTTGTCATTTATATATGCTGAAATGCAGTAAAATATTTTTAACTATTCAAGCTCTAATACCTGTAAAATGGGTATTATTAAAGAATTAGAATTAGAATTTTTCGTCTTCCGGTAAAACGATAAAAATGCACTGTTCTTAAATATATATATATATATATATTTATGTTCTATTGTCTTTGGGTTGTATCTCTTTCTTAATTCTTTTTATAATTTATTTTTTGTCAAGTCCTATATAATTCCAGAAGAAAATCGAATTGAATCGAAAAATTGAATCGTTTGATGAAAAATCGAAATCGAATCGAATCGAAAATTTTTGAATCGTTTCACCTCTAATTTTTCCTATTGGTTTTGGGGCCCCTGGGTCAAGTTTAAACCATCATCCAGAAGATATCAAATTACCAAGCAGTGACTTCAAATGTTCATTCAATATGTTAATAAAGTCAAAATGGCAAACAATGGAAATAATGCTATATTTAATAAGAAACATGAATTTAGTTCACCAAATTTTATGTGAGGGTAGCCCATGTGTTAAGAATGTTCCCTATTGGTTTTGGGTCAAAACTAGATCAAAGGTCAAGGTCACAGAGGCATTATATGGAAAACCTTGTCCGGACAATAACTCGACAACGATTGTACCTAGGTTCACCAAATTTTATGTGAGAGTAGCCCATGTATTAAGGATATGCCCTATTGGTTTTGGGGTCCCAGGGTCAAAAGTCAAGGTCACAGGGGCATCATATTGAAAAACATTGTGCCGGTGATAACTCAACCATGGCTGTACCTAGGTTCTCAAAATCTTTGCTTTGTATAGCCCTCCAGTTAAGGGTGGGACCTATTCTGAGATCCCGGGGTCATTGGTCAAGGTCACAGGGACTTCATATGAGATAGAACACAGCATGGACTGCACACGGGCGTATAATGCCCCGCCCAGCGGAGCTCTTGTTGAGTTTTTCTTTCTACATTTATGTCTTGTAAGAAACACTCCAATATAATTACTTAAAAACTTGAAGACAGAAAGGCTTTGCAACCCTTGCCCCCTGAGCTTATTAACCGTCTTAACTAACTTGTAGGGGACTTGCATATGATCACATCTGATAATAAGCTTCTTTTACAGATGTGATAGTTAATTTTAACATGATTGTTGACTTGTTATGGGGTCAAGTTACCTTTGAATTTTAAGTTTTTGATATTTTTTTGTATGTCATTTTTGTTTCTTTTTTCTAGTTGTATGAAAATGTTAGAGTCTCCACAACGAGCAATGGATTTACTTGTGTAAAATTGATATGTTGTTGGGTGCTTTTACAGTTTATTTTATATTTCTTTTACTTGGCATTTAATAATTATTCTAGTCTACTGTTCCATAAAAGATACTTAACCTTCAGTTTAGACTATCTGAATCTCTTTTGTTGTATAATTCGACAAGCAAAATTCATGTGTTTTGTGATACTTTGATTCCTCATTTGTTGCTAAAACACACATTGTTCATCAATAATGATATAATTATTAGAAACCCATTTACTATTATGCATAGTTTAATTTTTTTTCAACTCACATAAAATTAATAAACTTTGCATAGATCTATTTTAAAAGCCAGGGCACTTGTTTGGTATATTTTGGGGAATAATATGGGACCCATTCCGCTCAAAAAATCATGTATGTATTTTTACCCTGGCTCAGATCCCCTTCAATTTAAAAAAATGAAAATGATTCATGAAACTTTGTAAATACATGTATGACTTGTTCATTAACATTTTTGGGTACCGAGAGAATTGAAAGTTTAAGAACAACTTAAGGTAGTTTTTTTTATTTGTCATTCAACAGTCACAATCTATACTAGCTATTCAAATCATTTAGTTTGGAGTGAGTGTTACTGGTAAGTCAAAACTGTACAAATTTATGAGACTATGAGTTGACTTAAAATTCCCAATACTGTCTTTAAACAATGCAAAATTACCCCTTCCTGAGTATATGGGTACCTGTCCGGTGCCCTGAAAGCATACTTTTGTAGTAATAATTAATACCATACTGTTAAAAGAATAAAAGAAAACCAAACAAATGTACTTACAATGAATTGGACAGCTGTAGGGGAGGTGGTAGCGGATTAAGTTTAGTAATTTTGGTCAGTGAAAAACAAAGTTCGGTCAGGGAAAAGTCAGGGAATTTTATTTACATATGATGCTGGCAACCCTGATTCATTAATGACAATTTAATACATAGTAAAATATGTCAAGTATCACCGTATATTGAAGTGATCATTCAATGTGGTACAGTTTAAACAATGATAACATATGGATGTATGACCAGTTTATCCATATAATAAAGTGTACATTCAATGTGGTACACTTTTGTAAGTGGTTTCGTAGTGATTTATGACCAGTGCATCCATACTCTGAAGTGTTCACTAAATGAAGTACAGTTTAAACAGTGGTTACAGAGTGATATAAACCTTGGTCGATAGCGCAGTTGGTAGCGCACCGGGATTTGGAATTTCGTGCCCGAGGGGGTGCGGGTTCGAATCCCACCAGGGTAGATTTTACACTTCCATGAAAAATTGACAATATTGTCGATTTCCCTTCATTTATTAGATAATATGAAGAATTTTTTTTTGGCCTTGTGGTAGGTTAGGCGAGTACTGGGTATAGACAATGGTCCAGGAAAGCTTGGTTAGGTGTGCTGGACGCCGTAAAATGACCTAAACTGTGATGACACGGCGTAAAGTAAATTTTCAATAAACCAGATATTATAACAGCATGAAATGACAGTCATTTGTTTATCTACATGAGGCATACTGTCAGTCCCACCAGCCAAGATGAATTCGAAACAACACACACAGTCGCCGAGCCAAACAATCATTGAAAAACCTCAGTCTAGATGACAAACATGAGCAACAAATTAGATCAATAAACCATCCTGAAATACAGGTCTGCCAGCATTTCAAGA
The DNA here is from genome assembly GCA_025267735.1 of Mactra quadrangularis. Taxonomy (NCBI): domain Eukaryota; kingdom Metazoa; phylum Mollusca; class Bivalvia; order Venerida; family Mactridae; genus Mactra; species Mactra quadrangularis. The sequence continues at coordinate 14,666,176 of CM046311.1, forward strand.
TCTAGATCAAGGCGAAAGTCTTGAAGTCCACCTATACATCACTCTACTATAAACAAGATCACGGTCAAGGTCAACCTCCAGAGAAAAAATGGAGGAGGAAAGATTTCCAATGCCAGAGGGAAGTAAGTGTTAACACTTGGTTGCAATATATTAGTTCAGTTTAAATAGTTAATGCATAAGAAATACAGTAAACATTATCATGGTAACTTGAGCTTTATAGTACATGAAACTTAAAAAAAAATTAAGGGCTTTTGAACATATACTTGGTATGAAAAGAGGGACTTAAAATATGATAATAAATTGTGAAGTAATTAATTATAATGTTAATGATAAAAAATCATTGGAAGGTAACACAGCTAATTAATTTAAATTTCCGTAAATTATTTTATTATACATGTAAATGCAACTAATACGAGTTTTATTTCTATAAAGTGAAATGAAGAGTGATATTTTGTCTCTAAAACATAATAGGAAAATGGATATTCCTCCGTGCAACCAATGTCTTCATCGGGTAGAAACCATGGATGATATTAAAGAATTAGAAACCAGACTTAAAGTTGCTGAGAATAGGCAAGAAATGGTAATTATAATATTAATGATATTTTTAATACATGCAAACGAATGATTTTTTTCAAAAACAGGAAACCCCTAACTATTGCAGATAACGCATGCATGTTTTTTTACAAAAATAATAAGAGGAAAAAATCTTACATGAATTAAATAAAACAGTCAGCAAGAATACTCTCATTTAGCTGCTAGACCTGTTCTCGCCCTTTCCGACTAGGATATGTAAGAAAACGTTTGTTTCCATTGTATGCTGGCTTCTTACAAATTCAGAAATCATTGTTTTGATGACATTACATGTTTGATTTCTTCCTGACTTTCATAACCTGTTTTTCAACTGTCATATCAAACTCTTTCAACTATTGGAGGTATGAATATCAAAGATAACGTAAACGATATGGGAAAAGTATGTAATAATGATGTTTTCCTTTGTTATCATATTGAAGTATGTATCAAAGCATTAGATCTTGCGTTTTCATGCTTATCAAATAGTATTAATAACAATTTTATTATTTTCTCAGATTCTCTATCTGTATTACTGGCCATAAAAATCGTAGTTCAGACAATATACTTACTAAAATATTGAATAAAGATTACATGAAATACTGAGTCTAAAATAGTACACCTCTGCTGGATACCAAGTCATATTGGTATACATGGAAATGAAAAAGAAGACATTTTAGCTACAGAATCTTTAAACCTTCAACCAGTAGATATCAAATAACGAAGCAGCGACTCCAAATGTTCGATAAATTCGTTAAGTCAAAATGGCAAACAAGGTGGAATAATGCTGTATTTAATAAGTTACATGACATCAAGCCAACCCTTGGTTCATCTTCGTCAACAATATTTTCTAACCGTTGAGATCAAATAGTGATTACGCGATGTAGAATTGGTCATACCAGATTAACACATTCATACCTTCTCAAAAGAGAGAAAGCACCTGAATTTATACCGTGTGACGAGCATGTCAATGTTAAACACGTTCTCCTTGACTGTCATGATTTTAAATACATTCGTGACAAACATTTTAAAGTAAACTCACTTAAAGAACTTTTGAGTCTGTATCATTATATGCGATGCTTTACTTTTTGAAAGAAATAAATGTTTATAATAAGATATAGAGCTTTACATCATTAATTTCGTTTGAATTAATAATATCGTTGATTCCTTTCAACGCTATATGACCTTTTTTTGGTTTTGGTGCGCTTTAAAATCCAAACAAACAAACTTACAAACACGCAAATCAAAGAAATGATAGGTTGCCAATACAAATGTTATGGTGGTAGGTTTCAGAATTGTTCAAGAAGTTTCATTATGGCTTAGGTTATATGAGGATTGTCTTCTTGTGTAAACTGGTTTTTCTAATTAACATATTTCCAGAAGCGTAGTTACTGCAAACTGTCTCCATCTTTTATTGTTGTACACAGCATTTCAGTTTCATGATTCACCGTCAAGGATGTTCATATATATCAATCCAACTATTGAGTAAAATTTTTTCCTTGACAAACTAATGCAGTAATAATGGAATTTCGCAAATATTTCTGTAATCAATAAAAGGTTTCTACCTGCAGTATGCTTGTAAGTCATATGTTAATGTGCATGATTATACTTAACTATTTGTATGACTATATAAACAGTTTATTACTAACATACTTGTTTCATTTAATGCATGAAATACAATATAATAGTCATCATATCAAGTAAGACAGATTGATCAAAAGTTAAACAGTATGAAATGAATGAAAATTATATGAATCAATAACGTTTATTACTCTCTCTCTTCCAAATCTGTCAGGTGCATTTTTTTGGCAGAGCTCCTTCACCACTCAGTTTGACCAATTTGTTAATTATTTGTAGTTGATTATTGGATCTATTCTGAAAAAAGAATTAACTATCGTTAATCATTTGAACCAACAATCATTGCTTTATGAATTCACTAACTAAAACAAGTAAGAAAATTTCTAACTTGTGTGACTACATGTATGTTAAAGAATAGGATTTGGGATCACTGGCACTAAGAGTTCTCACATTCTTTGAGATGCACGCACATAAAATATTTTGTCAACAAACACAATTAAAATCGCTCCCGTATTCATCACCGTGTACGAGTTATGACTAAATTTATACTATCATTATCTATCATTATAATATTCACATGGTATTGAACCATTTTGACAGTAGGTACGGTCTGACAGATTTATTTTAGCTTTACCAATGTATTTGGATGCAAATAACGGTCTCGTTTTGCGGATTACACTTTTCCTTACAAGAGTGACCATTCAAAAACTTTATATCTTAAACGGTTTTTATGAAATTAATCGTAATTTCAATACTATCATTTTGCAGCGATTGAGAGTCACTGTTCACTTCCGGTCTAATCATGACGCGTTTACCGGCGTAAACTGATTGGTTGATAAACTCCTCGAGACTTTTCCCGTACCTTGTCAATGAAGCGCGCCAAATTTAAACCAAATCGGAGCGCACTGCCTTGGTTAACATTTACGTGTCCCAAGTTCTATAAATAGAATGTATACGTAATCAATGACATACGCCAATGACGTAGAATAATATCTAGACCGCGCATTGGGTTAAAATCGGTGGTTGCGCAGTGCTGACTTCCGGTAAGGGCAAAAAGAGATTGTTTACATCTATCTGTAGTTGGCCGTATTTGTCATCATGGTTCAATCTTGTTGTGCTGTTGGTTGCACGAATCGATTCAGCAAGGATTGCAACTCTTCATTGAATATTTCATTCCATCGGTAAGCTCCTTATATGTTATTTTAGCGGTAAATAGATGAATTTGTTCACACCATGAGTGACGAGACTCACGTCACGAGGCACGACTCACGATGCTGAAGCCTGAATTAATTAGACTGCTGGCGAACAATTCTTGTCATTTATGCTAATTATAGTATTTATAATGATGAATTGGTATTGTGTTATGTTTTATCTATATTTTTTATTATCTACATTCTCCCTTCAACGAAACGCTTAATATCCCTTCAGATGATTCGACGCCAGACAGTCTGAGACACATTGGGGCTTATGACGCTATGACATAGACCATTCAATAGATTCATGATTCATTTTTATCAATTTCTATAATCAGTCCTACAAAGTTACTCCAAAATCCAAAATTCTCTTAAAATGTGCATGAATGGTCTAACAGTATATAAATTATTATGAAAACAAACGAACAAAAGACTGGCCACTCCAAGAGATATAAATGACCATGAAATTTGAGCTTATCTAAACATTGAGTCAAAGAAGATTTTAGCAAGTTCCTGAGTTCAAAAATTACCAGAACGATGTTTGACTGGAGCCCATATGAACAGCGGTGCTAGGGGTGTTAGCCCCCTTCAATAGTTTTGAAGATAATTTGATTTACAATGAACCATCCTGGTAAAATTGCTGATGTTTTGTTAACCAAACAAATTTGCCTTTCAAAAACTTTACCCCCCCCCCCTCATTTGAAAATGCTTACTACGCCACTGTAAGTTTATGTTGAGATCTTGGGATAACCATGGAGTTTGTTCGAAGTACATGTACATTTATGAAACCATACTTTCTACCAACACACCTATTGTAATGATAATCTTTTAAAATTAAGTGTTTTGTCGTTCTTTATGATTTTGATGACTTGATGACATCCTTGATAATTGATAAAATTACCCATTGACCCATGGTCAGATATGCTACTGAGTTAGCTCAGCGTTACTTGCATTTTAGACCGTTAACTGATAGATATTTTTAAAGTGCCAAAACTTGCTAGTACTTTTTACACATATTAAATATATGCAAGTCATTATTTTTTAAATGTCCAATTCTTCTTGGACTTTTGTATAGAGACAGTAGAATGAATATGGTCTTATAAAAATTTATATTAAACTGAATGATAATCAGAATATTACTTATATTTTCAACATAATTGAGATATTTTTATACTGTTCAACAAAAAGGAAATATTAAAACTAGTGTTTTTTCTGCATAAAACCTCCAAGAAAATTGGTTGCTACATGTGGAAGTAAATTAATGTAAACATATCATGTTACATTTGACCATTGGTAAACCCAGCATGAAGTTGATGTTTATTATTTTAGTGATTTGTCTTTCTGATATGCCATGGCTCCATTGGAGCAATTTTTGGAGTAACTTTGTAGGACTGTAATCTTTCAGTACCATGATATGTCTGGTTATCTGGTATGAGTATATCAGTCATAGATATATGCAAGTACATTAAACCCACATATTTAAAGTATTAGCCTCGGACATTCAATACTTTAAATATGTTGGTTTAATGTAAAACAATAAGAAAACAAGCTATGTGTTGGTAGCGTTTATAAATTAGGTTTAATGTACTTGCATGCATATTTATAGCGCAAACTATTGTGACGTCGTGAAAGTAACAACAACATCGCTAAGGTTACCAGAAAAACAAACAAGAAACATGAAGGCATCAGCCTGCCAACTTTAATCAAAATCGGAGAACATATTTTTTTCGTTTTTATCACCAAGTAAGGTACCGACCCACCTTAAGGTCCATCTATGCATGTATTATAGCTTTGTTAAAACAATGCATGTTTGTGCTTATTCTCTCTCTTCTTACTCACTGTCTCTGTAGAGATGTATGTCTGTAGTCTTAAGCTTGTAACCACTGCTAGGCATGTACCTTACTGAGGTCCTTAGCTCACAACTGCCCAGCATGATAGGAAAAAAGATGGCAGTAGACACTATCTCATGACTTAACTTTTGCCAAGGAATTAAGACCATGCTATTCACTAAGCTAACCAGGCTAAACTTCATTGAAGCTATGATGGTGGATTTGATCAAATCATTCTCACAGCTGTCTGAAGACAATGACATACAAAAACTCATTTTTGCTGGCAAAAACCCAACTCTAATGACATTATTTATTGCGATTAAGGTCAATTCGTTTAACTTATACTGCCTGTCCCTTAACAAATCACGGATTTTCACGGAAATCACGGATTTTCAGGGAAATCATGGATTTTCATATTTTATGTAGTTTTTTACAATTTTTTTTCTCGTACAATTATTGGGAATTCTTACCCAAATATACATAATTATCCATAAAATCAACATATTTTGCTATAATGATCGTCTGTAATTGGTAAGATGAAATACTTGATTTTCCGACTTCTGCCAATAGTCCGTGATTTTAGCTTAGAATCCTTGAGGTTCCGTAATCTCGTCCGTTTTTTTCAATATATTCCTCCCTAATATCTACATCTCATTCTCTGGGCTGTTTTCTTCCAGGTTTCTTTTTACCTCTGGCTGCTTTGCGTAATAGTGTAAGATTTATGTCTCTCTCTGTCTGAATATTGTTATTTACTGAAAAAAGTGTGATGATCATGTATGTTAATTGCACTGGTAATATTAAAGCTTTATTTACAATTTCAGTTTTCCAAAAGAAGAACAGTTGAGGTCATTGTGAATCCGGGAAGTCAACAGGATTGACGTCAAAACAAAGAAACCGTGGTGTCCCTCAAAGTATGATGTCCTGTGTTCACAGCATTTTCAAGAGGGTGATTTTACAATATCTCGCCATGGTAGACTGAAACTGCTGAGAAATGGTGCTGTGCCATCTATCTTTTCATGGAAAAAACCTCAAGAGGTATTGATAAGCACATTTTACTGTCACCTGATATATTTTATAATTTTCTTTAGCTCAGAAATCTAAAAGGAGGCAGTAAAAGGGCAGGGGGCGTGAGAGGATTTGCGTTTTAGAGAATCTATTTATGCATTGAGAGGGGGATAAAGGGGAGGGTGCAGTATCCTGTTTTGCTCAGAATAGTCACTGCTTTTAGTAAATTTAATTTTTGATGTGCATTGTATATTGACAAGAATTTAATATACTTGTAAAACTTAGAAAATTATTTATGATGTATGGAATGGGTCTTCTTTCGTCATCCTTTCTAGTTTGTAGCATCACTTACTAGTAGTGGTCATGCACAAAGACTGATCAAATTTTGTTCTTTGGTTCAAAATCTTTATATGAAGTTTTAAAGGAAGCGAGTAATTGAAACAGTTGGACAGATTGATAGTAATTTTTGAAGATTCACTGTGAAACATGTTTGATAATCTTTTTCTATGCCACAATTTTGCCCATTTCTATCAATAGAAAATATAGTTTCGATATAGTGAATATATCGAGATATTTTGAAATGGTATCAATTATCAAATATAACTGCCTCTTGAAGTGTTCAGTTGTTGTGATTATTTTGTGAAGATGTATATAAACTGGACTATTGTACTGTTTACAGATTTGTAAAAGAAAGACCAAAGTCAGTAGTATGGCAGCAGAACCACTTCAAGATGGTTCTCCTATGGAGACTGCCAACAGACCTGTTGCTGATAGTATTACAAGTGATCACTCATATTCATTTGAACCAGATACTTCAAACTTAAAGAGAATGGTAGATGAGTTACAATCAGAACTGAATGCCACAAAACAAAAACTTTCCAATTCTCTTCGACGTGAGAAACGAGCCAAGTTGTCACTAGCTTCCATTTTAAGTGATCTAAAAGATGAAAGAAGTCTGTCCAAGGAAGCTAGCCGAATGCTTGAATCATATAAAGGTAAAATAATTCTGTTCTCAATCATTAATGTAGAAGTTTGTACTTGGTTACAATTGCCATTACATGTTAATGGCCTGAAAATGTAGAAGTGGTCCTCCTGCCTAATTTACCTATGTAGCAATAGATCTATAATGGTTTAGAATGTTCCTTCGACATCAAATTACCCAAATCAGAAAATTAATACCAGCACTTCTATTTTTTTCATTTTAATATAAAAAAGTGATTTTAAATTATCATGCCAACATATATTCTTCAGCTGAAGAGTTATAGATGAAATCCAATGACATACTGAATTAATTATTTTGTTGCACATTGTCGATACCAATACCATGATACATGTGCTTCCTTTACTCATCCATTATACATTAGTAATGCCCGGTTAAGATGAATGAAGTCACATAATGGCCATCTAAATTGGGTCAACAATTGCTTGATTTAATTACTTTATTTAGTAAGATAGATATCAACGTGGTTATTCCTCTGTTAAAATTATTAACTTTGATTTGTTTTGTAAAGATTTACCTTTTAAAAACACAAAAAAGAGACATAACATTCTGAAAATGCATCTCTGCTTTTTACAAGCCCAATAAATAGGACAAAATATGCTACAGTTTAGCTGACCACTTAATTCTTTTTTTGGTGATATTCCTTACCTACCATTATATGACGCAAATGTATTCATTTATTTCAGACATACCAGTTCATCTATTTGAAAAGCCAGCCAAGGAGTATACGATGGAGCAAAAACAGTTTGCCTCCACTCTATACTTCTATGGCCCAAAGGCCTATGAATATCTACGAGAAAAAATCAATCTACCACATCCAGCTACTCTCAGACGGTGAGTAATTGTTTCTTGTTCAATGTTTAATGTTATTAGCAGGCTGCCAAGCAAACACTTTTTGTCTCTAATAATTTACCTTGGCCCTCTTTCCACTACGCTTTTCAAAATATATCTATGAATCCTTACTTTTAGAATGCCATGCATGCTCTCAAAATTGAAGTTTATTTTGGGTCAATTTTATAGCCATTTATGGGCTAAATTGCCAATCTGAAATCATATCTTTTTCCCCTAATGTCAATTCAAAAATTCCAATTCATCTGGAAAATCTTGGGTTTCTTAGAAAAAAAGATCACTGTATGTAATTAATAAAATTATTAATCACAGTAATCTTTCTTTCTTGTTAAATAATTAAATTATTGAAGATTAATACAAAAAACTTTGTTAAAATTGTTTTAGTTATTAAATTTCCATGACATTTTTCCCAATTTAAACCATATTACTGATCATATTCTCAATTCTAAGAGTATTCCCAAATTTGTGGAAAACATTGAAGAAAGGTAGTTTTTTTGGAGCTTATTAAAAATAGAATAGTAAAATTCAGTACAAAATTATATAAGCATGCTTTAGATTGTGTTTGTGAATGAGACCACTTCAGAATGATTGTTCATGTGTATCTGAGGTATACCTATGAATCAGTGTTGTGTTTATTGTAATTCAGTCCCAACATATGAAAAAATACCTGAAGCAATGTGGTCACATTATGTAATACAGTGAGATGTATTAAAGTTTTAACTTATATTGTATGGAAACATATGTGAAAATATCTGTACTACCTTTACTTATAAGCCACAAAATGCTCAACTTTTCACTGAGTGTCCCTTGTCAGCCTGTATTAGTTACTGTTATTGTTATTGTTACACTGTTTATTGTTAGTTTTCTTTTTTGTTACAGAGTTTCAGTTATTGTTAAGTTCCATGAGAATCAGTAAAATCATGAATGTATTTCATGTGAAGTCTGGTACTTAAACTGATTAGTCCAGTGATGGTGACATGAAAACTAAGATATATTTCATCCCAGTGAAGGTCATTCAGGTAGTATTCTATTTTTTATTATTGTTATTATGCTCATTAAGTTATAAAAGTGTATGAATCTATAAAGAAAGATGATTAAAAACACATCAAATGCCTAAATTGAAACTGACCTTTATTTAAAACACAATTTGGATGCCACATTTGATACACAAAATGATATTGTATTATTTTATGCAGGCAAGCTTTATGTTGGTGATTTACTAAATATTGTTTTATTATGAGTGCATTCAACAAAGTTTAATGGTATAACATGGGACATATAATATTGTAACATTTTATGATAAGAAATTACTAAAACATTATTTGACACAATCATAAGCTTTCAATGGCTATAGATTTTAGAAGGTTGTTTGTGTAAATATTCAAGATGGCAGTGGAGGCAAATGTAGACGTGTTCTGAATAACATTATATTGAGGAACATTGTAGCAACTACGTTTGTGTTAAAATTTTCAATCTACCGTTAGGCTTTGTTGAAAATAGCCCTGACATCACAATTAATGTTATAAAAACTTATATATAAAACTACGAAAATTCTTAATACATTGTTCGAAATGATCAGTAATGTTTTATACATTTTGAATTTTATGTGGCATTATCTGTTATTTCTTACTTTTAGTTTTATACACTATAGCTTATTTTTTGTTGAGTTGCTATTAGTTTGTTTTTACATTACATTTATTTTTCAAACAGCCTCGTTGAAGCAGTTGGATTCTTATAAGTATTTTCATTAAATGAGTATACGTTGAACAAATTTGCGAGATTTTTTGATTTTATCATATGTAATAATTTTTCTGTCAAATTGCCTTATTATTTCCCCGATGTGAGCATGTCAAAGCTAGTCTCTACCCATTAGGCCACTATTGATGCAATATTTTGTAGATTATAACTCAAATGTCAGGAATAAGTTTGGTAAATTATGATGATGTTGTAAAGTCTAAGGTTTTGTATAGATTTGTTATTGATCTGTATAATCTTGTTGTAAAGTTAAGCCATTTTTTAAATGTTATTACTAATTTAAGAAATACTCCAGGCCACCCTACTACACTCACTAAAGTTAAAAAAATATATGTGAATTCCTATTGAATAAAGTTAGTATTGTTATGGTTTGCTATTCTTTTTTCAGGTGGATGGGAAACATTTCTTCACGTCCAGGGATTACTACACAGGTGTTAGACATGCTAAAAGATAAACGTAACCATGATCCTTACAATTATTCTTATTGTTGTGTAATGATAGATGGTATGTCTATAAGAAAACACATTGATTGGGACCCTAAGCACAAAGAGATGGTTGGATTTGTTGATTTAGGGACTGGATCTCTAGATAATGATGTTGCTGAAGCTCGTGAAGCAATTGTTATCCTTGCTGTCGGTCTAAAAGGGCACTGGAAAGTGCCAATAGGGTATTTTTTAATAAATGGAATTTGTGCTGAAGTTCAGTCTCAGCTTGTTTTATCAGCCATTAGTGCCCTTCATGATTGTAACATAAAATGTATTTCACTTGTTATGGATGGTCACCCAACAAACCAAAGAATGGCTAATATTTTAGGCTGTAGCACTAACCCTGACCATATCAATAGCAGTTTTTCACATCCTTCAGATGATACTCTCAAGGTTTATGTTCTTTTTGATGCCTGTCACCTTCTTAAAAACCTTAGAGGCGCCCTTTATGCCTGTCAGGAAGTGACCGAACCATCTATTGGTACAGCAAAATGGGTAGACATTGTAAGACTAGAAAACTTGCAAAATGTTGAAGGGTTAAGAGCAGCTAATAAATTGACTTCTAAACATATTCATTTTCAGAAACAAAAAATGAATGTTAAGCTAGCTGCTCAAACACTGAGTGCATCTGTGGCTAAGGCCTTACAGTACGCCCAGTCAACACACTGTGAAGGTTTTGATGATTGTCAGGGTACAGTAAAGCTCATCTCTATAATAGACAAAATGTTTGATATATTTAATAGCAGGACACCTCTAGCTAAAGGTTTTAAAGGTCCTTTGCGCATTGGCAATCTGGATAGTGTCAGATCTTTCTTGCTAGATGCCAAATTTATTTTATTGAATTTAAAAGATATGTCTGGAAAGAGAATATGTGAGGGTAAACGTAAAGTCTCTGTGCTTGGATTTGTATTTAATATAGAAAGTTTGCTTGAGATAGCTAATGAATTACTTGTTGGTCCCTCTGCCCCATTTAATTACTTGCTTACATACAAGTTTTCTCAAGATCACTTAGAGTTGCTTTTCTCTGCTATAAGAAGATATGGGGGGTGGAACAATAATCCCTCTGCTATTCAGTTTGCCAGTGCATACAGGTCACTTTTGAGTCACACTGGTGTTACCATTTCAAGCTCAGTAAAAACAAATTGTATTGCACAAGATGTTACTTCTATTTTAAATGTTGAGTCAGCTACTGACAACCCAAATTCTTCGCTATCTTTTGTTGACGCTCTTTGTGACCATGATTACATTTCAAATGTTTCTAGGCTAAGTAGATTTGTGGATGGAATTCTTGAGTACATCGCCGGATTTGTTGTAAGAAAGGTTACAAAAAATGTTAAATGTGCTGAATGTGCTTCAGCCTTGATAGATGAGACCAGTACCTCTAACTCTGGTTTGCTGCAACTAAAAAACAATGGTGGTCTTGTAATCAGAGGTTCCGAATACCGTCGGACCGCCGGACATGTCCGGTAAAAAAACGGCCGGTCCGACATGAAAATCGGTATCGACGGACCGAATGTCCGGTAACGCTAAGCGTACCGGATACCGAACTTTAAACACATCTTGGTTTTATCACGGGCGTGTTATTTTTATGCACCGTTTAAAAAGGTCGCGACATTGAGACATTTCATCTGCTCGACGCCGATTCATCGAAGAGAGAAACTTTACCAGGTGATTTCAATTACATTGCTTTAATAATTAAAATATGAATATGCTTAAGTATTTTGAAGGGGCCCGACCGGGACAAAAACGGAAACCTATTGTGGATATTAATGAAAGTAAGAAAGAAAAATGTAAAAAATACGAGGCAACCAGACCGGAGAGAAGGTTTCAAGAGAGTTGGAAGGAGGGTAGAACATGGCTTGTGTTTGAGTCTGATATGATGAAATGTGATACTTGCTTGAAATATTATGGTGTTGAAGGCAACACCGGTAATGGAAACTTGCGTGGTCAAAATACTTTTATTACTGGCTGTAAAAACATGAAAATTTCTGCTCTCTTTGACCACGAGAACAGTAAAGGTCACCAGCTAGCCAGTGAAAGGTTTAAAGTTAAGGAAACACCTCATTCTGAAGTTGTCAACTCTTCGGCAGGTCGGTCCTTATTGAGGTTGAAAGAGTCAGAGCGTAATAGGCTTTGTCTTCTATTTAGAAATGCCCATGCTGTTGCCAAGAACAATAGGCCATTGTCTGATTATGTTTGGCTTTGTAATGTCGACAAAGCTAAGGGGTTAGATTTGGGGGAAACTTATATAAATCAAAAAGCTGCCCTTATCTTTTTGTCTTATATTGCAGGTGCTGAAAGAGAAAAGACTGTTGAGATGGTGAAGAAGGCAAATTTTTTCAGCTTTATATTGGATGGATCTACGGATATTTCTGGAGACGAGCAAGAAGCTATATATCTACGTGTTAGTGATTGTGGAAAGGTTCATGAAAAATTTCTTGTCATTGGCTCCCCTAAAAGTACCTGTTCAAAAGATCTGTTTAACTATTGTATGGAATCATTTGAGAATGCTGGAATAGATACTGGTAATAATCATAGATCATTAGTAGTAAAATTTTAATACATGTATAAACTATATGTTTCAATAGCCTGTGCCTCAGTATAAGATTTTCTTCTTATTGCATACACTTAATATTATAGAATAAGAAGAAATAATATGTGTGGGACCCAAGGTGTTAGTAAATTGAATTCTGCGGTCATAAATCTATTATTTCAGAAAATATATGGATCTTTGTAAAGCAGCTCATAATTCCCTTTTTGTCAATCAAGTTTGAAGATTAATTTAAGTGATCCCCTATAAGGATGATACTATAAAATTAATCATGTAATAGAACAAGTAGTGCAAGTCTGCCTTCTATATTGCTCAATAGAAAGTTAATTACAGTTATTAAATCATCTTTTATAGCATGGTTTCAAACTAAATGTTACATCTTGACTATCTTATTTTCTATTAGGGAAATTGGTTGGCATGGGTAGTGACGGAGCAGCAAATATGGTAGGACGAAAGTCTGGCTTGGCTACCCTGCTCAGGGACAATGTATCGCCGGAATTAATCAATATTCACTGTATAGCCCACAGACTTGAGCTTGCATTTAGAGATGAACTACGCCAATCTAAGCACTACCAGAAATTAATGACTCTTTTGATTGGTCTACATTACTTTTATATCAAACAATACAAGAACAAATCTGGTCTCCAAGCCAGTATTGCCTCTTTGAACATAAAGGGTGTTTTACCACCAAAAGTGACTGGCACAAGATGGTTGCCACATTTATCAAGGGGAATTGACAGCTTATTTAAAACTTTTAAAGCATATGAATCTCACCTATCATCCATTAGCCGTACCAATGCCAAGGCAGATGGTTTGCTAAGGCTATTACTAGATAAGTCCCTCATGTGCTTTGCAATATTTCTGCAGGTACTATCTGTTGAATGTTGATGATTTTACTGTTCATTTGGTTTCATATTCACTGTTTTCACTTTTGACAGCACATGCATCTAGCATGTTAAACAAGTTATATAATATATGATGTTTAAAATTTTAATTTTATACATTGTTCATGTTTAACAATTGATATTTGAATATTTGTAAATAGACCTTAAAGGACAGTCTTGCATACTAAACACCTTTTGTTTTAGTAATGATAAATAAAGATTATTCAACTCTTTCGATTTTAAATAGAATTAAGAATCTTTTAAATAATGTTTAACTTATTCAAATGTATTTTCAAATGTAGTTAATGTACACATAAGAAGATTGTAATAATATTAGCCTATAATGATCATCTTTAATTTATTGCTTACAATAATGAAAAGAATGTTTGTAACTTATTTAATTTTCATGGCGTATGAAATGAGTAAGGAATTTAATTTGATATCATTTACAATTATTAGATCAATTAGTCACAGTGCTGTTAATGAAGGTATTTAACATATTATTCCAGCCAGTTTGAATAACCATAATCTTGTTGAACCTGAAACATTATTGTAATTCAATGTTTTTCAGGAGGTTTTAGACCCTTTAATGAGACTTTCATTGAAGTTACAGAGACCAAACATTACCTTAGCTGACAGTGTGTTTTGGATTGAGACTACTGTAGAACTACTTGCTGATCTTAAATCAAGGTATTATCTTAATAATATATCTATAATGCAGTTGTAGACTATACTGGTGGTTTTGTTTGTATTAAATTCATAATGTGTAAGCATCACTGCTCTAGTTTTTTTGAATAAGAAATATTGGACAAATGTAAGGTGAAGGATAAACACTTCAGTGGTGTGTGTTGAAGTAGAATGAGTAATAGTATGAGTTTGCTTGATAGTTTAATTGACTACTGTAACTGTTTTATCAAATCTAATTTAAAATTTTGAGCATGTATTGTAAAGTAAAAGATATTCTACTTTTAGGAATGGTCAATCAGTTACTGAATTGTTGAACACAGGTTGCTTGCAAGATATTAAGTTAAGAGGAGCCAGCCCAACATTGTCATACCGAGATATGACTATTGATGGTTTAATTGAAGCTATACAAAAAAGATTTGACTTGTTGAAGGATAATATGAGTGTACTGCAGGCCACCAAGATCCTTAACTTCAAAAGTTGGCCCAATTCTGACAGTGATGAGTTTTTAGGTTAGTACAATTTTGTCATTTAAATCAATAATCACAATTCTGACAGTGAAGAGTTTTTAGATTAGTACTATTTTCTCATTTAAATCAATAATCTTGAGCGGATTATCATTCAAAATTTTGATGAATTCAATTAAAATTTGATTTTCTCTTTCAGATTATGGATGTGAGGAAGTCAGACAAGTTTCACAACACTTCTCACAAACTCTAGAGAAAGTAATACCTGATTTTAAAATGTCTGAAGCTGTTAGTGAATGGAAGGTATTAAAGAAAGTATTGTCTAAAAAGTAAGTTCTTTCTAGATAATTAACTGAATTTACTCAGTGAACCTATATCATAGATTCCTTAAATCGCTATAATTATTAAGAAATCTAATGCTGATATGATTGATCTGTCATTTAAGCTGATATTACAATTATTTCATTATTTTTCTGTTATTCAGGTATGGTAAAAGCCTTTCAAATATGAATTGGTCAGATGTTTATGATGAGGACTTCAGTACCATCTTTATGATTTGTGACCTACTGTTGTCACTTCCTCCCACTAGTGTATCATGTGAAACAACTTTTTCACAAATGAAATTGATAAAAACAAGCAGGAGAACTAAACTTAATTCTTGTACGTTAAATGACCTACTGACTGTGAAGCTGGAATGTGATGACATTTCTTCATTTCAACCAGAAAAATCTATTGACATATGGCTTGTGAGTATTAACATTTTTTCATTACCCTGCGGAGAAATTGAGTAAATTTTCAAATTTAACATAGCTACGCTTGTTTGGCCTGAATACTTTTAAGTATTAAGCTGTTAAAACAGCTTTGCATTATATTATGTATTGAAATATACATTTGAAATTGTAAATATGACAAATACTAACTTGAAAATATATGTTGTAGATTCTATAAATGTAAGTGTAATATGACAGTTTACCCATGATTTGCCAGATTTAAGTCAGTGCAGGTCAAACTGTTGGGATTGCCAAACTCTATTTAGGTAATAGCATAAAAGTGTAATGAAGTGTTAATTTTGATAACTCAGTAACTTTATCATGTTGAATCTTTATATCTGTTATGAAAAAGTAGAATACAAAATGTTGTTATGTTGCAATAGATTATCTAAAACATAATGTTATTTATTTCTTGCAGACAACATCATCGAGACCTAGGCAACTCCTATATAACAGAAAATCTATGACTATCAGTGAACCCATTGACATCCATATTGAAGATAATACCGTTGAAGAGAACATATCTTCAATGAACATATTATATCAGAGTCAGGAAGAATCTGACAATAATGAATATGACGATGAGTATCGAAGTGAGGCGGACAATACCAAACAATTGCTGAATTATGATGAATAAATAATAAATAAATGGCATTCAAAATTCAACTTTGTGTTATTTTTTTATACTTTTCATAATTTTTCGGTCTGGTAAACTTTCATTCGGTCTGGTAAAATTTTCACATTACCAGACCGAATGTCCTGTAAACATTTCAGCCTATTCGCATAGACTGCTTGTAATTCCATCATCTGATGTAGTTGAGGTTATTAGGCACTGTGAAACCATTGTTAGGTCATCTGTTAATGTAAAACATATTAAAAGTGGCCAGTGGGAAAAACTCACTGTTGCAAAACTGTTATCGTCCGTGCCTAGTGGTTTGTTTAGCACACTCGATGATCATTTCATCCACACTTCCAAAGGTATTGACACACATTATGTTCAAATACTTACACTTTTGTGTGAACAATTTTTGCGCGTTAGAAGATTCCATACTGTTAACCTTACAAATCAAAATTTGGAAGGAATCTCTGTCAGAAAATCTCTTAATAAAACTGTGTTGTTTAATAATCAGTAGTAATGATAATATCATAAAAATATCATAACTTAATACAGTGATTCACTAAATTTCTTCTTGTATAACTGTATGAAATGTGAAAACCAATGTATTCTATATGTCGTAACCTATAAGTTATGGATAATTACATTACGGGTTCCTTGTTGATTACATAATTATTATTTTCTACTACATTGTTTCTCAAAATGTATGATGGACAATAATCATTGAGAATCAAACATATGACCCCTTGACTGGGTATATGCATATATGAATGAGTAACAGTTACAGTTTTTCAGAATTGTGAAAAACAATGCAAAAAACAAAACTAAAAACTGAAGTAACATCTTGTGCTATGCCTTCACTCAAGTGCTTTTTAAAATATGATTAAAAATAATTTAGGTGGTCTTTATAAAGGTGGATTACTGTACTGTGATGATTTTCCAAAATAAATCTTAAGATTAATCCTTAAGATTTTGAAAATACCTCTTAAGATTGGAATTTAAAAGGATAAAAATGTGCTTGTACATGTATATTCCTATTGTATCAGTCTTAACAGTTATGGTCACACAATGTTAATCCAATTTGCTGAACCAGTTGACTGTTAGTCTCCCTTTTTTTAAAACATTTCTTTACTTCATGAATTACATGGGCACTTAAAAATCATTGACATCAAGGTCAGTTTTAGATCATGTCTTATGACTTACTTATTTAGTTTATTTCATGGATAATCAGTGTTTTATGTAATCCTCAATAGAACATTTTACAATAGTTTTTATGTCATGTAGGTACATGTATTGTATTCATGAGCTTCAGCAACATCATGAAAGAGTGAAGTGGTATGACTATGTTAAAAATCAAATACTGCACACTTTTTACTTTATTAAAGCCCTATATGAAGTATAACACTGTTTTTGACTACAAGCAAATAAACATTTTTCTATTTCAAAAACCTCTAATGAACAAGATTTCTAAATAATCGCAAATTTTGTTGACATGTTCATGTTCTTTATTGTATTTTAAAACGGAAGTAGATTGAAACAGAAAGTACAATTCGGTTGTCAACACCCAAAATAATAGTTTCGATCGCAGCATTTTACGATGAAGTCTTATTGGAGAAAAAAACATTCTCAAAATTACATAAGTAAGCTTTTAAACTATTTTGGATCTGGCATATTAAAAATGAGTGTATAAATGAATATAGTGTGCTCTAATAAAGTATCCCAGTTTTTAAGAATTTGGCACTTAGTCAGAAGTGAATTTAGAAAGCAGAATGGTTTGAACTGTTAATTGTGTCTTTACTGCATCTAATATTCTGATCACTTCATGGTTTTCAAGTCTACTGTTAATAAATATATCTTCCCGTAGTGGCTTTAATTTAGAACTTCATGTATTATTTTGATTACTGTATCATTTATGAATGAGATTTGCAAACTCCACTCAAAAATGGGCTTATCTATGTATGATATTTATTTTGTAAATATGCCCATGGTGTTTGAGACAGGATGTTATATGGGTCTCATGTGTTTTTTGTACTTCAAACAATGCTGTCATCCTTAACACATGCTTTTGAAAAACATGTCCCATGTACTTCATTTTACTGATAAGCATTCAACATATATTTCGAATAGGGTAAATTTGATACTCAGATGTGTGAATAATATATGTTTTAACTATTTTGAGACTATAAATTTGTTATGATTATTCACTCTGAAATATTCTTGTGTAATGATTCTAGCTATGTTTATATACACAAAACCAACCATCTCTTTGTGATAAATCCTATGTTGTATTCTGTTAAAATGATTTTTGGGTGTTTTCATGTACACTTATCACTTTGCTGTATGCTAAGTACAATGTATTTAAGATTGAAATCATGAAAACTGACTTTTATCAAAAAATAAATGTCATTTGTTGATACTTTATTCACATAAGTACCAAAGGCTATGTTGTGCCTTTATCAAGGACTAGGTCAACTCTATATATATAGTGAAGCTAAAAAAGAAACTGAATGGTTAGTTTTGGTAAACATTTATTTCTTATTTTGTTTATTTATGAAATTGAGACCATTTTCATGTGTAATTTTTTTTTCCTAGCATTGTTTTTGTTTTCATCTTTCACATGACAGCAATGGAAATAGATTTTTTCATCCATGAAATTAATTTGTGTATATTTATGAAATCTTGTGAGCAACTGTGTTCATACAATAATGTTCACACTTTTATTTAGTGAAGTGTTCTCTTTTGACCAATCAGGTTGTAATTTTTGTTTCGATGGTAATTACATCTATATGATAATATATTGTAAATTGCCACTGTTTTGTGTCATGATCTTGGGGAATGGAGGTAAACTTTAAAAGTTATGTTTAAAAAAACAAATACATTGAACTCATGGTGAATGTTGAGTTTTAGAAAGACTGAAAACATTCTTATAAAATTCTGAAATAGACAGATTTCTAAGAATTTCTTAGAATTATTTATTCACAATGCAACGAAATCATGTATTGGTGTATTGCATGTATTGGTGAAAAATACAAAAAGATGACATTCATTATTTTCTATCAGATGCAATGCTTAAAGTACACTGTACCATATATATTTTCTTTCATAAAGTTTGTTCATTTTTGATCAAGTATATCCTACCATATAGACTAGGTTTGACACTAACTGTGTTCTGGGGTTCCAATGATCTCACAAACTTGAAAGAAATCCTTGCAATTCTTGACTAGGGATTCAATCAGGATTGTTTTAGAATAGTTCTGTTTCTACTTAATTTGAGTTCCCATGAATTGTTTATCTCAGTGAAATTCATTGGAGGAGTCCCTTTATGTTAAGGAGGAATTGCTGAATAACTGACTAATGATTCCTTTATGTTCTCTGGTAAGCACAATAAGTGTCAAACCCTGCAGATGGAGATGCATAATTAATATGTGGAACCATCTGCTAAATTATAATTTATTCAAAGTCATCCTTTTTGATCTTGCTAACTTCAACATGTAATATTTAGGCATAAAAATATATTTCAGAGAACCCAGGTTTTAACATCAAAGGTTAACCACTACAAACTCTACCTTGATTTGGCTAAAAGTTAAGTTAAAATTTATTTAGTTTGTTTTATCTCAACTGTAAAAACATTTATAATTCCTTGGTGACTTAGTGTTCATTGTCAAACAATTGTGGTAGTGTGTATTCAATCACCATAAAATTATTCAAATTTTTACTGTTGAGAAAAAATAGACTTTACTACTATCTTATTTAGCTTCATTTGGAAATGTTACCTGAGACATAGTTTTTGCCTTCATCGTGAAATGTTTGAACGTAAAAGTAAAAATCCAGTACAAACTATTTAGTGTTATTTTGATTTATTGCCCTCCCCAATTTGCAAGTATGAAAGTTATGGTTGTAGCTGTGTTTAGGAAGATTGATTTTGATTCTAGGGAACCAGTTCAAGTTCATGATATCAACTCAATATTAAAACATGGCAATTACATTGTTTTACAGCACTTTTTTAGAAGTTGTTTGAGCCATGAAGAAGGTGAAGTATGTAATGATCAGATAAATTGTCATGGAAAGTTGCTTACACAAGTTGATAAATGGACATAAATTAATGAATATTTAAATAATAAGACAAATGAATGACATTTATACTAGTTATACAGTTAGAGCTAATAGATACTTATATATGAGTCAATTTCTGTTTGACATCAGTGGCATTGGTCATCGCTTGTTCTGACAGGATAGTGTTGACATTAAGAAAATACATATGAACTGTTTATGCAGCCATAACACCATCTATGACCAGGCAAATAAACTCTCACTGAGACTTGAACTCAGATCTCTTCGTAGGATAGAGACTTGTCTCTGGTACGAAGTGTTTTACATTAAACTAAAAGAGTGTAACAATGCCAGTCTGAGGTGTTGCAAAATAGAGCATTTATTAGATTTCAAATGTGCAAAGACCGTGCAATGACCTTTGACCATGTAATAATAATGTTTCTCTGTAACCTGACTTGAGGCTCCTTCTTAACAATGAATCAGAATTCCTCTGTCCATGTAGTCCTAAATATAAGACTACATAACTTTTTGGCTAGAATGCACTGTACCGGTATGTGCCTACGGCACATGCGTCATTTTGCATTCTCATTGTATCAGTACTGACAATGAGTGTTAAAAAGCGGGGATTCGGGGGCAGTAGCACCCAATAAAAGACAGAAATTATCATGAAATTTAAATAAAGATCACTTACCTTTCTAACCAAACAGGGTTAGGGTACATTCCTACTTCTGGTGAATTACTATGTACCAGTTAAGTGCAGTAGCCCCACATTTAAAACTACTGTCCATGTTGCTGTCTATAAACAGACTGTTAAATAATTGGAGTAGTTCACAAAGGTATTAAAGATGTAAGTAACTCTTGACCCCCCCCCCCCCCCCTACTGAAAGCAGAGTTTGTTTGTTTGGGTTTTACGGCGCACCAACACAGAAAGGTCATATCGCGCCGAAACAAATAATGACACTATTAATTCAATTGATGAAAGTGATCCTTATCCCTATATTTTATCAGAGTAATAAAATTCGAATTTAACTATTACAGTAGATTTACTTCTTTAGCGTATTCATGTCTAGAACTATGCTGTTAATACACGTTTGATGCCACATTTGATGAAAAGACACATTGCTAAAAACGGATTAAAAAGCCTTCATAGCCAGAAGTTGACAGAACTAGGGCAGTCAGGAGAGTACGATACAATTCATCCTATAACATCAAAATCCGAGTGATTTTCAAGTTACCTTCTCTGTCAGCATCTTTATCACTTCTATATCAATTGTTACACACGATTTAAATCAATTTTCATACGAAATAGCTGAAATATACAAGATATAAGTCCACTGCAGGTCGTTTACCTTACGCTGTTATGTTTACATTTTCTGTTTCTTGCCCTTACCGGAAGTTGGAGCTGATTGGCCATGGCGGCCAACAATTATCCAATACAGTGCGCGGTCTAGATATATTCTACGTCTATGACATACGCTGCGTCTGTGAACGTAATCATTTATATCCAGGGAACCAGTATAAATTAAACGGGAAGTCAGTAGTGACGTTGAATCGCTGCAAACTAGTGATTCTGAAATTAATATAAATGTCAGAAAAACGGTATCAGATCAAAACTTGTAACTTTGCATGATGTTAGAGTAATGTTTAATCTTTAAATTGAGACCGACATTTTCATTCAGATACTAAAATAATTTCATATAAGGAACGTCATAGTGGTGCAACACAGACTGAGATACAGGATATATTTTCTAAGAAATGGAATAAAAACATTGGACGTTCGACCGTGAGTGAAATTTTAAAGTCTAAGGACACATTTGTAATTTCATTGCTAAAAAGTAGAACCCGACACAGGAGTGGAAAATATGAAAAACTGGAAGATGCAATGTTTATGTGGTTCAATGACGTGCGAACCAGAAAAGCCATGGTGTCCAATGCTTGGCATATTTACAAGGCTAAATCGTTGATTATATCATATATATGTACATGAACAATATTTTTGATATCAACTACATATTATTACATCAAATGTACATTATGCTGTAAATAAATATAAAAAAAAACAGTTCACTTGAATATACTTAGTTTTATTTGCTAGTTATAGTACATGTACACTTACAGTACAAAACTGTATATATATACGGAGGTACATATGCATGTTGCCAACGACGACATAAAATCAATACCAACATGTACATTGTCGGAGGATTCATTATACTGATATGCGTTATAACGACAATTTTCCTGGGAACGAACGATGTCGTTATAACGAGATCTGACTATATGGGTACATCCCTCTCCACAACTGAAATTGAAATTCACCGGGTTTAACACATTTACTGCATGCCATGTACATGCAGTAGATTGATTATCTTGAAGCATTTGTTTCCTACAGATTAGAAAATGCTCATGTCCAACCTGCATGTACATTGATATTGTAGATTTTTGCCTGGCAGATAATATCAGTTTAATTGGATGATTTTTTCCAAACTGGGTCTAAACCGGGATATTGGCAGTTAACAAGTAGACGATACATATTGAGACATAATCTATATTTAGTTCTGACATAGAGCTATTTTATATTTCATTGATTTAAAATAATTTTAATGTGACAGCCTCCAGCATAGCCTGGACATCTTATATGTTACAAATAAACATAGGGTCTGCAGAGCATTGTAAATAATATCTACTGAGTAGATCTATAGGAATCATGTCTATGAAATAAGACGATTTGAAATCATATTCATAGGCGGATCCAGGATTTCCAGTTACGGGGGTGGAAAATTCAAGTTAGGGGAGCGAAAAAAATGAACAAGCAAACGAGTGTGTAGGGGCTGTATCCAAGGACCCCTATGAGTCCTGGACAAAACCTTGAACAGGGGTTCAGGGTTGCTGCGACCTGTAAAACTCATTTCTAAGGGGTTCATGCACATTTACAGAACCTAAAAATCTTTCCAAGGTTTTACGATATAAGATTCTAGATATATAATATAATTTCTTACAGCCGTTGGATCATGTTAAAATCCTACAAATACTCAGTCCTTGAATCATTGTAGGTTATGTATATATAAATTAGTGTAGTTCCAGCTTTGTTTCAATTGCACGCGTATCGTGCGAAAATTTTTGACATTTATTTTTATATTTTCCTATATATATCATATTTTATAATGGAAAAAAACCTTTGCTCGGGCAATTTTGAGGGGGCGTACGCCGGGTCGGTGCCCCCATTTGGATCCGCCTATGATATTGGTTGCATAAGGGGCATTAATTACACATGTGATTTTTAACTAAATGTTCTTACCCTGCAGGGCATGTGCAGTTGGCTTTCAGAACTTGAAAGGGTTCCTGTTTTGTAACCAACAACCACTGTTCATATACACCTTGCTGCATGTATGGAAAGCACTTTGAACGTATATAGCACAGTATGCTTAAATCACTTATTTCATTGATCATAATTGTATGAATATAACCTTCCTTGTAAAAGTTTAGTCCTCTAATATACAATCTTCAGTCCTGTGGCTACTGTGGAGGAGGTAGGACTCAATATCATTTATTGTCACTTTAGGAAAAAATACATATCTCCCGGTCCACCCAGATTGCATTTCTAATATGCTGGGAACGTTGTCCGTACACGATACAAGTGGAACATCGGTAGAACCAAGCTGGTCAGAAGAAGCTGACTGGTCGTACCGTGATCGTATGGTATCAACAACCCGTTGTGCAAGTGTCAGTTTGTTTCCACTTATTTTAACACGATTTAACCTTCGGAATGTCTGTATTTCGGTTTTTGTGAAGTTGAGATCATCTTCGACGGTTGTTCTAGCTGACACTGGTATAGATGAGGTGGTCGTAACAAGCGAATTCGTCATAAGATACAATTTTCGAAATTTACCGCTCTGAAAAATGACAACCGGAAGTTGACATACCGTCCCGCAAGAACGACAACTCTTGCGCAAATAGACTAACAAAAAGACGGAATTGAACATTTGAAGCTACTGCTTGGCAATTTGATATCCACTGGTTGAATGTTTAAGGATTCTTTGGCCAAAATATCAACTTTTTCATTTCCATGTATACCAATATGACTTGTTATCCAGCAGAGGTATACCGTTTTAGATTTAAAATTTCATGCAATTTCAATTCGCTACTTTTGATAAGAATATTGTCTGAATTACGATGTTTTATGGCCAATAATACAGATAGAGAATCTGAAAAAATGATAGAATTACTATTTATACTATGTGATATGTATGATAAAGCAAGATCTATTGCTTTTACTTAAGCTGTAAATATGGATGCCTGGTCAGGCAATCGCATTCTTGCAACAAAATAATTTCCATATGCAGCGCTTAAGCCAAGTAATGACCTACCTTTGATATAGGCTCTAATATCAAATACATTTTCAAATCTTTTACCAACCATATTTGTATACTGTAACAAGTACGGTACAAAACAATGTACACAGAAAATAGGTCAGTGTAATTGAGAGCGAGATATTGACACTTACACACCGCTTCCTTTGTTTAACATGGGTTAATATATTTCGGAATCACCTAGTAAAACAAAAGATTTGACGAGAGCGAGTTGTTCTTTTTCACGTGAGCGAGTTGATATTTAGATATCAACCCGGCCACGTGAAGAAGAAAAACCTGCCCTCGTGAAATTTTAAGTCGTGTATTCAATGGAGCGCAGTCTTCGTGTTAATTTAGAATTTAAAATAAACACAAACTGCTTAATTTTGAAAGATTGTCTTCACTAACAAAACTTATTGTATTTTCATGAAACGTTTATTTCAAAACTTAAATCTCTTCGGAAATATGTACAGAACTTAGGATTTATTCGAAAGAAATGAAAATGAATATGTTGTATTTATTCATGTAATGATTTAATAGCGACGTTAACCACCTACAATACTTCCAATTCTGGCTCATTGACTTACGATATTACTACCAAACTAAATATAATCAAGATTATAAGTAAACATGTAAGATAATACTGTCCATAAATATTTCCAACATGTAAGGCGTAAAATTGCGTAATTTACCGAAAATGAGAAGATGGCATTGAATATATCAGCTTGAATAAAAATTAAACAATACAATGAATCAAGAAACTTATTCATGCATTTATTGTTAATTAACAAATATTATTTACCGTCGCGGATGCTAAAATATATAATCAAATCACGCTAGTTATCTGTTAATTAACAGTTTCAAATTCACTAAACGCTCGTAAGAGAAAAAGATGCACTCGAAACAAATTCGTTTGTAAAAATGTAGTCCATGCCCAATTTATGTACATGTGTAACTAATCACTTGAATCGTTGTGTAAGTCGGATATTAACCTCGTGCTACGGATTTTCTGTGTTAAAACAACCTGGCCTTGGACTTCTCAAAATCCTCAAACGCTTCGCGTTTTCGGATTTTCACGAGAAGTCCGCAGCCAGGTTGTTCTAACTCAGAAAACCCTCGCACTCAGTTAATATCTTTTACATACCACGCTCTAGGGAACATGCTATCGACATGATGGGTTTTGTGTTGAAATAGCACGATTTTCACGTGACAGAACGCAAGTAACATTAAAGACACAACTTATAAATCTTGGACATCAAAAGAAAATTGTAGCATAGTGGTTACATCATTATAGAGGTGAAAATTTTAAGTATTACATGTTTCATGACTTTTTCGTGTTTGCTAGCTTGTGAAATTAATTGAGGCCCACGCACAGTTGTTGATAACGTTACTAGTACTGTATTTATGAAAATCTCTGACAAAATTGAATGAGTCAAATGTTTTTGTGGCGCCTGGTTTTAAACTGTTTGTCTTTCAGTCAGTATTTCCATCATCTTTATAAACATTGGATAAAAGATGACTTTAGCAGACAACATTTAATTAAGCAGACGACAGATTTCTCCGTAGCATGGTCAACGATAATACATGTGCACTGATTAGAGAAATATTTTGTCTATTCACAATTCCATCTATATTTGTCAATGGATTAAAAAACCCATAAGTATTGTCATCAAGAGCCGTAGTGTACCAAATCATCTTTCCATATATGGGTAACATGGATTTTCAAAAAGAAATGGGAGCTTATTACTGTCACTCGGGTGTCGGTATCCGGGCAGCATATTATCAAAAATCTTACGATAATTTAACAATACAATATAGAAGGATTTAGGACTAAAATCGGTCGTAAGACGCTTGATAATACGGGCCCCCGATGTCTCACCGTTTGGGCAGACTTTGATAAATTCAGTTGTATCAAGGTTTAACTTAAACTCAAACAACAAAAAAATGTAGTCAACTAGGGACATGTAAGTTTTTTGCTGTTCGATACAAATATCCATTTTATTTATATAAACGCTACATTTGAACTAGGTTCATGCACTCATTGCAGGGCCTCAATTATCATATCCAATCTACGTGACACACTGAAATTCTACTGTGATATCTAGCCACGAAAAAGCATGCACTTCAAGTGTCAAAATTTATGATAAGTTGTGTCTTTAATTTCGGAACACCCCTCGTATGTTCAAGATTTTCCTGGAGAGTTAAGGAAAATAAATGTTAGCATAAAAAGTACTTTTTCTAAAAGTCGAAGAGCATAATTCTGTCTTAAATCATATCGGAAGTGCAACATACTGTGATTTACTAATATTCACAAGTCTTAAAACATGTTAACAATGACACTATTTACATAAACTCAAAATGTCTTACTTTTTTTCTGAATACTCACAACACACATGTTGCGATATACAATTGAAATATCAACTTGAAGTAATTCTTGTACACAAAATAACATTGACTAACACTTTTCTCTTATGCTTTTCAACATCTTCATAAATCAAACTATCCAAACATTCTCCCATTTTTTCTTCGTTTTCTAATGCACATAGCGGTCTAAAATACTAGATTCATACCTTTCCAAGACGGGCTGCAGCTCTTTGGAAATTGTTCCAATTGCATTCTGAAAGCTTTGCGAGGTGTAAATGATTATTGTACTGTTGCATAAGATTTTTCCTGTCCTGAAAATACAATATACATGAATACACACAAGATACCAGAAAATATGAGCATTTACAAAATCTACAAACCTATGTTTGGTCATGAAATACTCCTAATTCACACTCCTACAAATATGTCATGTAAGGGTGTTGTCAGCCATTGACTAGAGATCTATAGAGAGCAAGTCAAGAGATTGAAAGACTATTCAAAATGAAGATTTTAGTCAAATCCTAAGAAACC
Source organism: Mactra quadrangularis (assembly GCA_025267735.1). NCBI lineage: Eukaryota > Metazoa > Mollusca > Bivalvia > Venerida > Mactridae > Mactra > Mactra quadrangularis. Next base: position 14,693,703 of record CM046311.1, read on the forward strand.
AAAAAGGTACTTACTTCCACACAAGAAATTGTCACCAACATCTCTTTCCATGACACTATGTCCTCTTTACTCATATTTTTTGACGGTATACACATCATTATCAGTCTGACTTTGTCCAGAAAAGACATTGCTTGTATTCTTTCATCATCATGTGATATCTTGTTGAGCAAAAACACAAGGCTAAGGGCTTAAGCTAATGTATCTGGCAGTCGTTTGTAAAGGTGTACCTTCGCAACAGGGTTTGGTAGAAGTCCCTGTTCATGAAGGGCTCTCAGAGCTTGGTGGTAGTGATTTCCTCCTAAAACTTCCACCTATCCATTATTTTCTTCTTTTAACAATGAAAAATTTTCTTTATTCCTTGTCTTCAAACCCACAAATATTACTAACTCGCCTTCAGCCTCTTTATATGAATCTTGCAGATTACGTACATGATTCGTGTCTAGCACCCTCGTCGTTCTCTCAAGACCAGATGCACATAAATTCATGATGTGCACATCATAAATGCGGGCAATTCGGAAAGTCAAGCAAAAGATATGTCACAGATTGTCAAGGATGATTTCAAGATCTTGATAAAAAAATGACAGAACTTTGTGAAGAAGAGGTGTATAGTACTGTGTATATGAAAAAGAAAATATTTGATTATTTTGGCCGAGAGAATTTTACATCTAAAGTAAATGGTGAAGATGATGTAATAACATTCAAAGGTGCTGATTCCATATTACATTCATTGCACCGTAAGTCAAAAAAAAGAACAATATTGAAAGTGAGAAAGAGGAAATTATAAAACCAGATCATTTTACATGCACACTCCCGATGCACGGTACATGATGTTGATGAAACATGATTGTAGCTATCTACGGCGATGTTCGTTGTTTATTTATGTTTCATTCTTGAAAGAACATGTGATTGTTTTCAGATTATATAACTTTTGTTATATTGTCCGAGTGATTAATAACAATATTCACGACGACATTTTATCATATGTTGTTTGACACTTTATGAAAATGAAAAATAACGAACTTTCATAACTATTAGTTTTGACCGGGTGGGGTAAAATGATCCCAGTATTTCAGATTTTATTGTAAAAAATACACGGAGCAATATATAATTTTCAAATGATTTATACTCAAGCAACCTTTTTCATCAATTATGGCAGTTATTGATGCATAAAACATACAAAAAGTACATTTAAGAAGCAAAAGAGAAGCTAGCTCCACTTCAGCCCATACTTCAACTTCATTAATCGCTATTGCAGGTGATAAATCAATCGCTATTACAGTTGATAAATGTAAGACAGAATTAAGTTAACTTCTACTCCGAATTTCTTTGAGGATTTTTTTTCTGTGGTGTAGGAAGGCTTGTACTGTACAATAGTGGCAAAATAATTTCTATTGCAATTTGTTTTATTTTCGGGTCATTTTTGTGCTAATTTGACTTGACTATTAGGCAAGGGAATATTATAGAAAAAATCGATTTAGTCTGAAAATATTCCTGTTCATTGTAAGACTAAGTTCACATAATTTGTTAAAAAATATTAGAAACAATATGGCAGCTCCGACATTGAAACGCGCGGTCACGGGGCGGAATTTTAACCATTTTATCGGACTTTGCGGCTGCAGGATGATAAATGAAATGTACACACCATTGACTGAGATATTAAGGGATCTAACAATCTCGATATGAAACGTAGTTGGTATTTAATTAATGTACCAATTACATTCTTTTAACCAGTTTTGTTAACCTCGCTTTCATTAAAATTGGATTTCCGATAATTTGTAAATAGAAATTAATAAATGAGCGGACGACACCTATCAAAAAGATGAAGAGTGCAGCTAAATCTAGAGCACCAAATTTCACGCAAAAAGAATGCTTGTTGTCGGCATCTATCATGCGGGAGTTGGTGGATGGTCTGTCTATGAACAGGCATGCTTATGACAAGCATCGTTTTACTGACAGTAGGTTACTTTATTTGATAATTAAATTAATTATTTAAACGTGCAACAAATACAATTATGAATATTGACTTGGGTAAATTTTCATTATTTAAACTGCATGTGAAGCATATGTTAACCGTTGGTTTGTGTACCATGGTATGATCCCAAAATTGATGCACCATCTGAAATCGGACCCAGTTCTCCTGGTGGAATGCTAGGTATTAATGAAAAGGTGTTTCTAAATTGTTTAATTGACAGCTAGGCTGTCAGAAATTACTACATGTATAAAGCCACTTATAATCTAGACACATATTTATTATGAATACATATTTATTATAACACCATGATAACTGATATGTTTACCATAACATGTCAACGTTTATGGTCTTGGAAATGAAGGAGTATCATGTTATGTTGATATCTATAACCTTATAAAACTTACCAAGCCAAAATGTAGTTGCTAAAAAGTAGACTGTCCAATACAGCCATAGACATTAATTGTCTTGATGACCATGAAGGAATTTATAACGACTTCCAAGAAATAAGTTTCAATAATTTATCAAAAAGGTTTGTACAAGTAAAGCGATAAAATCAATGGTCAGAACTGCGATTTGAACCCACGACCTCTAGAGTCCTAAGCGGACATTTTACCTCGTCGCCATGAAAGCTAACTTGAATATATATATATTTTAATATATCTACTGGAACTTAAAGAAGATTAAACCCCCCACTCACACTTCCATGACCATCAAATATTGTCTGGAAAGTTGTCTGATGTAACAAATTGATAATACTGATATCATTATGAAGCCTTGTTGACATCACGACACATCATGAGATTTTCTGAATTGACTCATTATACAAATATAATGTCAAGTGAAGGCTATGGGAATCAGATAATCTCCTGCACTGTGCAATAATGATATGATTAAGTCATCAATTTTGATTCTTTAAAATAACTTGGGTAATGAAACAATTAATTTATTGAAAAGTAATTGGCCTAATGTTATAATTCAATTTACTATAATATGCGTTTCACTACTGAGCATCGCAACATTTTTTGTATGAAAGACCATTTCAAGAAACCCACTTATTAACAAATTCACAGTGTGCTACTGAGCAAGCATTTTCCAATTTCAGGAATAACCAATGCCACAAAAAGAAACCAATGGACAGAAGTGGCAAACAAATTTAATGCTAACAATGTAGTGTAGTAGTCACGTCAGGTCACCCTTGGATGTATCCAAAAAAATGGGAAAATATGGTGGCCAAGGAAAGGAACATATACACAGACCATGAAAGGCACAACAAAATGACAGGTATTTTAGTACGCTTAATGATTAGATCATTAAGTAAAACTGAAACTAATGATGGGGTGCAAAAGAAGAGAATGTTGAATGTATTAAAATTCTACCAAGACAAAGACTTAAAAAAATGCCAGTCTTTCGGTACACTACCCATGTTAATTCTTAGTTTACTGTCTGACAGAAATTTTCAAGGTAAATTAGGATCAACATTATCAGAGCGCCACAAACAAGAACAAGGCGTGCCACAAGGCAGTATATTATCTGTACCTTCTTTTAAAAGAGAAAATTGGCAAAACTAAGGAGAAAATCAACCTAAGGAGCTTCGTGAATACCAACTGAGGAATGTCTTTAGATCCCAGGTAAAAATGACAAAAACTAAGGGAAAAGTGACTACCTAAGGACAATTTTCTCCTTAGGAACTTATTTTTGAATGAAGTCATAATGACGTCATAAAATGAGTGACGTCATTGCATTATAAGTCAGGAATAAAGCGAAATACTTGTGGTGAATGTGAATGAAACAACGTCAGTAGTCGTTTTATGATTAAAGCCATGTGTTGCTACGGCGTTCCTACGGTGAATATTAACAAAGCTAAGACTAAATTTCTATACTGTATAAGTACAGGTTTTTAGTTCTTTTTTTAAATTGATTGCAACTTTAATGATTGTCTGTATTCTTTTCTTTTTTCTGGTTATCTGTTATTGATTGAAGAAATACAGTAAATTGTAATTAATGTAAACAAAAGGACGACGCCTTAGTGTGGTGTGATGTACGTAATACATGGAATTCACTTATAATATTAGCCTGCAACACTCATAATCAATAGCGTTACCCATCTTCATTCATGACTGCTTTGGAGCATCCCTTTTTGTAAATGTGTCGATTAGTTGTTCTACATGGTCAATGAAACTTAAACGTTTATTTTCGAGGTATCAGTAGTTTCACATGCTATTCAGAAGGCATCAAAATTTCATTTCTATTATTGCATACGTGCTTCGTACAATGTATTTGCCTTGCTGATCTGTATGAAACATTACAATGGAGTTAGAGTTGGATCTTAGGTTTATTTACTTAAATACATATGTGCCTATGAAGTCACATGAAGTTAGATTTCAAATGCCACTTTCGAAATTTTCATTAATGCTTTAATAGTAGCATAACTCGTTACTTCATTCAACTACCAATGGAATTCATGAATTTTGTCCATCTTTTAACGACGGTTCACGATATTATTGTAAACCATAAGTTTATTAGTAAATAAATACAAAGAAGATAATTAATAAACGCGCGCTATTTTGATTTGTAGCATAAGAGGGCATGTTTTAAATGATTGTTCGTACAGTAAGCGCAGGTGCATATTTAAGTAGGTGCATATAGTAAGTTAGGTGCATATTTAGATCAATACCTAAAATTTACAACACATGTTAAAAACAAATGTAGGAGTGCTATGTTAAACTATTTAAGAATTAAAAATATTCGGAAATATCTTACCCAGGAAGCTACTAAAATTTTAGTTCTATCATTAGTGATCTCACATTTAGACTATTGCAACGCCATTCTGTTTGGTATTTCAAAATGTGACCTACAGAAAATGCAGCGTATCCAAAATATGTGCGCTAAACTTGTTTTTATTACGTGGAAAATATGACAGTTCCAAAGATTCGCTCTTTGAATTACATCGGTTGCCCATCAAAGCCAGAATTAATTTCAAAATACTATGCACAATGTATAACTGTTTCGTTGGAAAAGCGCCTGATTATTTATTGGAACTTTTACACAAACCTCTACCAAAAAGAACTAATCTTAGATCTGTTAACAATATGGAATATTGCTTTGATGTTCCTTTTAACAAACGGAAAACTTTTAATGATAGGAGTTTTAGTACTGTGGGTCCAACTCTGTGGAATAAATTACCATTGTATATACGTCAGTCACCTTCCTTAGATGTATTTAAGAAAAATGTCAAAACTTATTATTTTAGTGACTTTTATTCACTTTTTTAAACAGAAAATTGAGTGTTAAATTAAATACTGTGACTCAATAGGGTTCTTATCATTTTAGTATCTGTCTTTACCTAGATATATATGTATAAACTTGCAGAAATATTTTATTATATTTTTAACATCATTGATTATGTACTTGTAATTTTATTATGTTAAGTAAGACATTCATTTAACATATATGCTTTATACTTGTACATATTATTTTACTGTTATTCATTTTTAATTTTGTCTCTTTATTGTTTTACTGTAAAACGCCATTGAATATTTTAATAGAAATAGGCGTTTCATTAAATAAAATAGTTTAGTAGTTTAGTTTAGTTTAAGCGACTTGCTGTGTTACTTTCAAGAACCGTTTCCGAAGTTTTTTCATTACGTGATTTCTCTCAGAGATTCCAGTTCGGGAAACTGTGACTTTCTGGTCATTCTGTATGTTGTGGTATCGTCGTTCATTATCATAGTGAGACAGTTCAAACTTAAGCTAAGTCGTGCGATCTAACCTCCATATCATGTTGTAAGCAACTTGCGCTGAAGTTAATGGATCTAGATATAAACATAACCACCATAGGTGGTGTAGGGTGAGCATCTAATACAAATTCTAACATAGGCACGTGCGTTTTCACTCTTTATTTAATGTGATGTCATCTATGCTTTATTATTCAACAAAATATAGCTCGTGACGGCTGTTGAAATTTTACTCCCCACGTTAAATGCGCAAAGCCGAAAATGGCGCCCGAGTTTATAAGGGTTGACTTTTACAATTTGGTTTCTATTCTATAATTAAGATTTTTATATTTTTTGTTCAGAATAAGAAACACCTATATTTGAGAATTGTGTAAATAAATGCTATTTTCGGTCTTTGCACTGGGGTGGATTTCAACAGCATGACGTTTCTGACAGTTAAAAATAGTTCTATAAATATATCTTTTCTACGGATGTATTTTACGATGTTAGAATCGAAATAACTTACAGTTGTCTATATTTTGTTGTCTAATAAAATATAGGCACTCGTTTGATGCGCTTATTAAATCACTCGTGCTAAAGCACTCGTGATTTAATCATACGCGCATCACAACTCGTGCCTATATTTTATTAGACAACAAAATATAGACAACTGTAAGTTATTTCTTAATATTCAAACCATCCCTTAAATCACCATACAGGTTCTTAGGAACCTCGGTCTGATTCATGTCCTGACGTTTTTGTAACCACCATTTTCTTGAGCCTTGTGTGACATGTATGTAACTCCCATCAAGGAATTGAAGATACGATACTGTAGACACGTACAACATCAACATCTCCGTCACCAGTAACGAAATCGTATACATTATCATCTGTATCGGCGTCTGAATAATAGATAAGGTATTTCATGAGTTGACCACCACCTAGTAAATGCTCAAATACATGTTTGGGCAATTGCTCAGCCGTACCATTATCTGGATCTACATGGTAATTGTAACCACGCAAGCCATTAACATTACAGAGAAATAAGAGAAGGTAACGCAACCAAGATGTTTTATTTTGTGGTAAAATACAAAATGTACTTACTTCATCAGTACTAAGAGGACCAACGACAGTTTCAAGGATAGCATCCCTAATTTCGTCATACACACCTTTCTTTTTTTGTCTTATGGCTTTTGTTGATGTTTATTGGTGGCATAAGTTTAGTCGGAGAACTTGACATAATTTCTATACCAAAGTACTCCATTGCAGCCTCTAGAATGTTAGCTGTGCCACATACATGTATTAATTCATGATGAGCTTCAAATCTGCTTTTTACATTTCCATTAACACTTGAACTTGGAATGAGAATTTTGATGTTACTAAGAGTGTCTTGATCTCGTCTATTAGAGGATTTTATGAATTTTGAATCGCGTTCTGAAGGAATATAATGATTAACAATAAGTGAAAAAATACGTGAAATTTTCGTATATGAAATTATTAATTCTTATTAGTTCTTGTACGATGTTATTATCAACTGTATGTAGAAATATAACTATTTGCTTCAAAGAATGTAAAATATACAACTAATTAATTTTCAATGACATATTAAAAACATAACGTTAGTTTCACTTTCGATAAGAGATTTCACATCCAATGACAAAATATAAACTTAACGTTAGCTTCACTTTCGATATGATACTTCAACATGAGAATACAATTATTAACAGTGTTGTTTGCTTCCAAAACGAATTCTTTTCTTTCCGAAAGATTCTATCACCCAGCTTTACACTTTCCACACGGAAGTGAGTCGTGCAGCTGTCCACGAGAGTCAGTAGACTATTTTGAGCCTAAATGGATTTTCTCTTCTTGGCCTTCATCTTCTTCTGCAAACTTCGCAGGTGAGCGACCGTGACGTCATTAGACTGGTCAATAAGAAAAAGTAACGAAACGTTATTGAAACGATTTAAGAAGTTCGACGTATTTCGATATTATTGCAACTTACGTTGATCAAACGGTGCCCAGGATTGGACGTCACGTGATTTTCTCTTTGCGAATTTGACGTCAATTTGGTTGGATGAGGTATCAGCAGAATAGTTCATGTACACGGATTTGCATTGACAATTTAAGATAAGGGCAAATACGGGATGCTAATGAAATCTCCTGCGAAAAAAGTTTACATAGACGCAACAGTATGCTGTAAATCTTCACGTTGTAACTGTACTTCATGAAAATACAAGACTTGATGAATTTCGAATAATATTAATTTGGATGAAATATGTATTAGCTCTAATGAGTCAAATAATGTTGTCACTGTATGGTAGTTCAAAACAGTTTTTTTAGAATTCAAGTTCAGATCACCCCAACATTTGTAATATGCCCATATTTGTGGCATGCCTATCCAATGTTGTGGCTTTTACTTTCAAACCAATTTCTCCTACCTTAAAAAAACAATGACAAAGCAATTATGTTTGCATTTTAGAAATAGTCCTCTGGTTAAAAAAAATTGCAAGTGGAGCCTTCCAGTGTCCTTTCAGCCCAACAATCATAAAACCAGGGCTTCCTTTGCCTTTGAAGATTCTTCTGGCCCCGAGACCCAGTTTGTAAAGTCGACTCAACAAAACCTGTTAAGGTGGTATGGTACATCTGACTTTTTTTAGATTTGTATATAATTTTTGGTACCGTTGTAAACTTGACGATATTTCCGATTCGGATCTACACTTTATTTGACGTCATTATTGTTAATAACGTTACCATGACGTCGTAAACATGACGACCGCGTGCACTTTTTACGTCAGTCGACAATGGTAAGAAAACGTCTATAATGTGTTGCTAAATCTTTATTTTCCGCGCCACAACAACAAATTACATATCAATTTAAAGCTTACATCATTATCTACCACCTGAATAGTGTAAATATACGTTTAATATTAAAATATTCGAAAGAGACAAAAACTTCCGAATTGGCAACATCAGAAAAAATCCAGAAAAATTGCCTTCAAACCGGTTTTATGAAAAATCTGCCCGATAAATTTTTGCCAAGTTTTGATATGATGTAAAGCATGGTATAGACTTTCATACAGCAGAATTTGAGAAAAGTTGTCTGTACGATTTTTCCGCTATATGCGTTTAAGTATTATCGGTATGACGTCAAAAACGTCATTCTGACGTCAAGATAAAGGATTGTCTGTTTGTCATAACCACGAATACTTGGTCATATGTTTTATTTTTCTAGACAAAATGACTAAGAACATGAAAATATATAAAAATTGTATAGTTTTAACATACATATCAAAATCGAAAGATAAATTCAAACATAAAATTTTTAATAAAGTAAGCCGTTATACATCCCTAGATACATTTACACATACATTCAATAGACTTATTTGGGAACTTAAATTTGTGGGTGTTTCCGTCCATCCACAGGTGATCAAAACAAAGTTTGTTACACATTATTGCTGAAAAATACACACTACAGATTAAACAGTATTGTTCTTTGTGGTCTGACGATGCTCAACAAAATAGACAACTCCGTACATTTTAAATGATTTTGGCGCTGTATTCCATATACTCGTATTCTTTAATATCGACATGTCTTTGTGGTCGCCTTCAAAAAGAAATTATTTATGCCTTGTTTATTATATTAGTATTAAATCAGCATATTGATATTTCATATATATGCGTACAAACTATTTTTAAAAGTTGAAAACACATGGAAAATGGTGATCGATTTTTCGCAACATGCGTTCAAGTGTTATCGGTACGACGTCAAAAACGTCATTTTGACGTCAAGATATAGTGCTGTAGTATAAAACTCGGCATTGGATAAAAAGACTTTCTCTTGAAATTTAAATATAATGGCAAACGTTCTAATAGCTAGCCGAATAAATGTCACCTAGATGAAATTAAAACTATTTATCTTGAAATTGAAACAACACAACTTGGGTACAGTCCCGAATTTTTAAAAATAGGTGCATACGTAAATGACGATGCGTCTATCTGTAACTTTATTGTTACAGACGGAAAAGTATCAGCGAATGCCACACAGGTAAATGGTTTGAATGTACATGTATATGTTCAAAATGGAACAAGGTTGCTTTGTAAATACGCTTACGAATTTGACGCATTTCACCCAAATGAATGACTTTCCTTGTTTATTGACTGAATAGACACATGACCAGGTAACATAAAAATATGTATGCACACAACAGTCTCATATTTGACTTTCAATTCTGTATAACTAAACTGCATGATATTATTTGATTCATAAGTGATTGGTGATAACTTGTTGATGATTAAAGTCATATAGCGAGCTAAAATTCACGTACACTGACAGTTCGAGGATGACCTGACAAGAGGGGAACTATGCCTCGCTTGAAAAAACACTAACTAAAAAAAGTTGAAATCGTCAATGAAAATGAGCTTTATGTGACACCAGGACCATAAAGACACTTCGGTTTTGTAAAACATCTGGAATTCTGTGGCGAAAATAATGCAAATAGAGATAGTATTTGTTATTTCTCTTTTATTAGTTATTGAGTAACTATACGATATTTTGACTTCAAATTTAGGGCTGACATGTCGTTCACTACGGCTTATTACTAAATACTCAGCCACTATGGAAAAACACGAACTTGATAAAATACCTCGGCTATTATTAGATTCAGGCATATTGATTCATCTCATAATTGCCGAGTTTTCTAATAAAGGGTATGTTTTTTACCGATAAAATGCCGCCGTTTTGAATTTTGGTAAAATCTTATGTGTTTTTGATTATTGACCCTTACGTAATATCCTTTATCTATTGTACTATTTTTTTCAGGCTAAAATGAGTGTCTTCAGCCGAATTAAAAGGCCATTATGGAAACAATTGATTATTAACATTATATAAACTACATTACTTTCTTTCATATTACTGTATGAAGGAAGATTTTTTATGTTATACTTATCATTCGCCTTGCATTTTCCATGTGCTTTTCATACTTTTGAATAAGAGTTTGTACTCAACAATTTGTGTAAAAAATTAAAAATGCTGATTTAATACATTATTTATAATATTCAATACATAAACTATACAATCTATATATATATATTCATGTTCTGGTCATTTTGTCTAGAAAAATAAAACATATGACCAAGTATTCGTGGTTATGACAAACAGATAATCCTTTATCTTGACGTCAGAATGACGTTTTTGACGTCATACCGATAATACTTAAACGCATATAGCGGAAAAATCGTACAGACAACTTTTCTCAAATTCTGCTGTATGAAAGTCTATACCATGCTTTACATCATATCAGAACATGGCAAAAATTTATCGGGCAGATTTTTCATAAAACCGGTTTGAAGGCAATTTTTCTGGATTTTTTCTGATGTTGCCAATTCGGAAGTTTTTGTCTCTTTCGAATATTTTAATATTAAACGTATATTTACACTGTTCATGTGGTAGATAATAATGTAAGCTTTAAATTGATGTATAATTTGTTGCTGTGGCGCGGAAAATAAAGATTTAGCAACACATTATAGACGTTTTCTTACCATTGTCGACTGACGTAAAAAGTGCACGCGGTCGTCATGTTTACGACGTCATGGTAACGTTATTAGCAATAATGACGTCAAATAAAGTGTAGATCCGAATCGGAAATATCGTCAAGTTTACAACGGTACCAAAAATTATATGCAAATCTAAAAAAAGTCAGATGTACCATACCACCTTAACTGTTGATTCCTGGCATCAAATTCTACTTTCTGACGAATGGCCATGGCATCAAGGAATGGACACCAACTGAAAAGTAGAAGTAATGAGAACTGTGTAGAACTGTAAAAGTTTTCAATATTTACAAATATGGAAGTGATCATTTCATACACATATTCACCGTTTCCTTCCTCATACACTTCTCTTTTTCTTTTCCAGCTACTAATATTATCTTTTTATCTCTCCTTTTATTAAACATTTCTGCCATCAATCCAAATTCTTTCAATTGATCATTATTTTCCCCTATTACAAGTTTTCTGATATCATTTATTCCGTCATTTAGCTTATTTTGCTTTCATCTGCTTTCTGATATATAATCCTCTACTTCTTACCTCTTAATCATTCTTCCTTATTCTTCTCTTCCTCATTATCTTTTGCCTCCTCCACATGCTTCTTCTTCTCAACCTCTCTTCTTTTTGCTTGATCTTTTAAGCCTCATCTTTCTTTTCACCTTCTCTTTCTTAAACCTCCTTTATTAAAAATTTTTTAGTCATCATAGTGCTTCGATTGATGGAAATTATCTGACCTGGTAAAGTCGGTCCAGTACAAGGTTGTACATCTCCACATAGCATCAGCCGTAGTGGGACTATAGAGGCTCCACATCATTATCAATGTGTTCTTCATTAAGCGAAAGAGTTGCTTGGTTTTCTTAAATACTATCGAATGCATTGTCCAAAACAAATAATGGACTTGAAAAGAAGTTTTTAAATGAATCTGGGTATTCAAACAGTTGATATATTGCTAGAATATGTTTACAAGGCCAGTTTGATTTGACGAAGTCCTTGCAGGAACATTTTGGCCTCGATTCATTTGTTTGAACATGGTTTATACTTGAACTTGCTTTGCTGTTTACTACATAAGTCCCGTCTGGTGATTATGTTATCTCCTCTTTAGTAATTTCAGGAACTTGTGGAGGAAATCTTTGAAGACAATGTCTTTCAAAGGTAGAAGGGCGTTTTCTCTTAGAAAGATGATGGCACCTCCATGGAATACTGTCTATTATCACCAGATAACTTCAAGTATTGTCTTTTGTTCCTTAAAACATATAGAGCGTTAACAGACTAATATTCTATTTCATAATAAATGGTTCATATGAACAGAGTGTGTTTTGAAATTATGTAGTTAAAACTTAACCAGACGTAATGTGATTTTTCTCTGTTCCTTCTGTTTTCTGTTCCCCCGGACAAATCTTATCTTGAAAAATTCAGCTGTACCACACTTTAATCTGTAAATTTTTTAGGCTTCCTTAACTCCTATTATACCACTTGTTTAAATGTGTGTATACATGTATCATATATACTGACTGAAAGAAAAACTAACCTTTAATGAGTAAATTACGGATAAACTTGATTACTGAACTATAAACATGCGAAAGAGTTGTGTAAATTATTATAGTCAACTTACATTTAAAGTGGTGATAAAAGTAAAATGTCCTGATGAAAATAAATTACGTTGTAATAATGTGGTTAATGACAAAACCTTTTGACATTAACAAGAGGTCGAAGTGAAAGGGGATTGTACGATATGCAACACATGCGTAGTTTGTACGATAAGAAGCGGCAACGACTCAAAGCAACCATGGAAGTACCTTAATTCATATTTTTCTACTAATAATGAGCAAACATTGCTGAAAGATTTTCCGATACCGAATTCCTTCAGAAATTGCTCCTTGACAACCGTTTGTTGCCTGTCAATACCATTGGTTGTTGTTACAAAATGAAACAATTCTTTCCTGTAACAGAAAGCTCATCTTTGAAAAGGATAAAATTATTATTAATTTGTTTACGTTGTATACATTCACTTACTAAGTAGGTTTTCCCTGATACTACTTTGGTGCGTAGTGTAGGGTGCTAGCGTGGCACCCCATTTGTTTAAAAACTGTTACGGCACCGCGATTATTTTAAAAAAAAACGTTCTGGCACAGCGATTTTTATGGCATCAAAACGAAAAAACGTATTTTTGGAGAGAAACATAATTTGGGGGAGAGATGCCACGCTAAAAGTGAAACTTTTACACCACCCTGTGTCTGTAAGACTAGATTTTTTATTTGAGAATTCATTCTAACGAAAAGAAATGGTTAGCCCTTAAGGGCCGTTGTCAGTAAGTATTATTTAATGTTGTTTTTTTTGTTGTCTTTCAATATCACTGTTTGAATAAGTTCCTCCAGGACTGAATCTACCTGATCTCGTTCTTTTTTAAGACTGTTTAATTGTTCTACACAACGACGAATTCCTAACCAGCATGCATCTTCTAGAGATTTTAGTTTTTTATTCATTGTAAGCGATAAGTTGATCTAAGTCCATCTTTACTGTTCTGTTGTTAAATGTCAAGTGATAAAAAAGCGGATTGACCTACATAAATAGGATTGACCTACATTTAAACGTTACCCAATCAGAATACGGTTTCATTTTTTGTTCTGTTTCTTAGACTGAATTGTAGATAATGTTTTTTGTGGATTTTATTGACATGTTGAGATTATATTCTTTCTAAAAGAAACGGTTGGCCCTGAAAAGGGCCCTTGGTTAAATCTTGAGTTATTTAGGCATCACTGGTGCTTTCAGGTTTGATCACTTCATTGAATCGTTCTTGTTGTTGTCTAGCCGGCTGCTGTTGTTCTTGTTGTTGTCTAGCCTGCTGATGTTGTTGTCAAGCCTGCTGACTTTGTTTCTTATACTGTCCAATACTCACAATATAGACAATATTCACAACCGCATTCATTATTCTGAACACGCTGCATCCACCATTGAAAATCTAACTCTTGTTGTCTTTAACAAGAGGACGAGCTCTCTCTTCCTTCTGTCTCATACGATCTAACTCCATCACTGCTAAAGCCACATTCTGCTCCTGCTGTTTTTTCACAGCTTTGTTGGTCCACCCAAAGGCGGATATAATGCCAAGTCTAGCTTCTTTAAGAAACATAGAATATCTTCCAACGGCGGATGTCCGTACGAATCGAAGTAAATAGCTGTAGATCCTTTCAAATAGATAGCAACCCAATGTTCACCCGGTTGATCTTAATTATGTGTATTCACGATGAAAGCTCTCACACCATTCTCTATGAAAAAACAAGGCGCTATTAGACATATTGCCATATAGGCTTTCATCGTGAATACACATAAGAGGAGTGTAAGTGGAAAAAAAGGGAAATAAAATTACATTGGAACGGCTTCCCTTCTAAATTTGATGGTTGGATACCAGAATCTTATCTTGTATAAATACATCATGCCTCAAGACTGATAGTGCCAGTTTTCAAGCGGACACCACCGCCATTAAACCTTGTGAACCAAAAATTAAAGTTTATCAAATAAATTGCGGGGGTAATTATTAATATGAATTAAGGTGCTACTTATTGCGCGGAAAACAGACTTGTATTACTTAACAATAAAAAATAAGAGTGTTACTTTGGCAAAATAGAAAAAAGAAAAGATAATCGGTGCAGTGAAGACTTTATTTTGTATGAGAGCATATTAATTGGATAAGCATGGGGAGATAACTGCTTAATTTATTGCATTAAAAAAATTCAGACAACATTTCATTCTTTGTCAGAATCATACTTCAATTTTGAAAGAAATGTATTGTACATATTTATTTATCTTATGAATAGAGATGAAGATACGCACCCCCCCCCCCCCCCACACACACACACGGGGTGGTAAAAAAGGTTTACTTTTTGCGTGGCACCTCTCCCGCAAATTTTTATTTCTTTTCCTAATTATTAATAATAATTTTCTATAATTTTTCAGACTTTCTATCTGTATTATTGGCCTTAAAAAACCTAAAGCTCTCTATGGTTGTGAGCTGTGGAATAACTTATCAACAAATGAACTGAATCGTTTAAACGTCGCACACAAATTTTGCATTAAGCATATTCAAGGTTTTAATAAAAGCATATCTTCAGATTATGTCTTAAGTACTGTAAATTCTACACCAATTGGAGAAATAATAGACTGTAAAAAACTTGTGTTCTTCGGACAATTATGCCGGTTAAATCCTAAATACATTGTAAAAGATATATTTAACAACAGGATTATTAGATTCTTAAACGTTGACAAACAATCAGTGGGGTTTATACCTAATATATACTCACTCTTAAGAAAATATGGACTTATTAATTACTTGTCGTCATATATCGACAATGGTACATTCCCATCGAAGTTTTGTTGGAAAGCAATAGTTCGAAATCACGTGACTAAACGAGCTAAACGTGAAACATATGATAGACTTCTGAATCTTAATCATACCTCATTGTTAAACAATGTTATCAATCAGTTTAACTATTCGCCAATATGGGATATTGCGCAATGTAACCAAAATATTCTCCACAAGTGCAAAATCCTACTTTGTTGCATAGGACAATTTATTTCACGTCAATATATAACTGCCTGTAAAATGTGTAATTTGAAAACTTGCCATCTAATTGAACATTTATTATTTTTCTGCCATAAGAAAGAAAAGCAACGAACTGCATTGTGGGAATGCTTATATAAAGAATATGGACATAAAAAGTTTATTTCAAATTCAGAGTCATCTGTACATTCTCAGTGTGCCATTTTACTCACATTGAGTACACAAATATCAAACAGACAATTTTTAAATTTCAGAATTACAACATGTGTGGTCAATCTTCTAGATACAAATAAGTAGTTACTATCATAACTATCACTATTGATAACATCACGTTTAAAAGTATATATTGACAATACACTGTACACTCATTATGATTGATATAAACCATAGTAATCACGCGTAAAATATACTATGTTATGTTTATTTCTTTTGTATTAACTATGATTTTGTATGTATAATTGTAAATATTGTATATATGTTACTACTCTCCAGACAAGGAGGAAATAAAGGAATCTATCTATCTAAAAATCTTTAAACCTTCAACCAGTAGATATCAAATTACCAAGCAGTGACTTCTAATGTTCAATTAGCACGTTAATCAAAATGGCAAACATTGTGGAACAATTGCAATTTTTCATAAATCACGTGACATAAAGCCAACCCTCTATTCATCTTCGTCAATTATATTTTCTAATCGCAGAGATCAAATAGTGAGTTCGTGATGTAGAATTGGCCATACCAGATGAACACATTCATACCTTCTGAAAAGAGAAGAAGCTCCTAAATGTATACCATGTGACGAACATTTTAATGTTAAACACGTTCTTCTTGACTGTCAGAATCTTTAATCATCCGTGACAAACATTTTAAAGTTAACTCGCACAAAGAACTTTTGAGTTCGTACTATCATATGCTGTACTTAACCTTTTTGAAGGAAATAAATGTATATAATAAGATTTAAAGCATTACATCAATAGTTTCTTCAACATCAACTTGTAAAAGTATAATTCCATCATTTCAAAAATATTTGTTATAGTTCTTAGATAAAAAAGTGTAAGTAGAAAAAAAGGTTTTTGTTCATTAGATGCTTAACCATTTTCTCTCACACCAAATTACGAAATTTTTCATTTTCTTTGTAAGTCTTGCGTGCTCTTAACTGTTCCATTAAATCTAGTAACTCATTTTCGCTCTCAGCTGACAAATTTTCTTACCCAAAAGCAAATGAAAATACAAGTGGATAGGAGTAAGCTATTGTAAATACGCAGAAATGTTCCAATCAATTATGCCAGGATTGCATTATCAAGATGTTAAGAAAATTCTTAACTGCAATATGATTGTCGACGTTTAGGGGAAGTAATTGTGTTTAAAGCTTGGCACATCCCAATACCATACCCATTTTAGTGTTAGATTACTTTTATGGAAAACAATATTTATAATTTGAACTGAATCAAAAAATTACTAATCGGTGCTTTTGCAAAAAATATTATCGTCAATCTATCGATGACATGATGTGTTTATATATTTACTTGTTATAGATCCAGCATATATTATGAAACATAATTTAAATGATCAAGTACACAGTTCCAGTGATATATGTCAAAAATTCAATATGATCACTGAAGTTCTCGATCATTGATCATATTCTGTCCATGACGCTTTATGTGTGTCTAAGTGCTGAATGGGATATGAGATTATAGTAGTATGATTTCTAGGGACAATATATACGGTTCATGTAAACGTGGCCGTAACAAAAGGACGTTAAATAGTTATAAGCAAACATTAGTTTAATTCGTCATATTTTTAAAATACATTTACAGTCGGATTATCAATGAACTTCAATAAATGTCTGACAATTAATAATATATGCACTAAATAACTTCTCTTAGATTTCTTCTTTATTCCTTACATCATTCTTAGAAATCCATCTGTGCCACGCTTGTTCCCTGTGAAAATCACACACGAAAACTCTAGATCTAAGATATAAGAACTTCTTTATTATTTCTCTTTTATTCCCTACATCATTCATAGAAATCCATCAGTGCCACGCTTGCTCTCTTTGAAAATCCCACAAGAAAACTCTAATTCCTAGATAAAAGAACTTTTCTAATATTTGTCTTTCATTCCCTGCATCAGTCTTAGAAATCCATCTGTGCCATGCTTGTTCTCTGTGAAAATAACAAACGAAAACTCTAGATCCTATATAAAATAACTTTTCTAATATTTCTTCTTTATTTCCTACATCATACTTAGAAATCCATCAGTGCCACGCTTGTTCTCGGTGAAAATCACACAAGAAATCTCTAGGTCCTGGATAAAAGAACTTCTTTAATATTTCTTCTCAATTCCCAACATCATTCTAAGAAATCCATCTGTGCCACGCTTGTTCTCTGTGAAAATCGCACAAGAACACTCTAGATCCTAGATAAAAGAACTTTTCTAATATTTCTCTTTTATTCCGAACATCATTCTTGGAAATCCATCTGTGCCACGCTTGTTCTCTGTGAAAGGCACATACGAAAACTCTAGATCCTAGATAAAAGAACTTCTTAATATTTCTCTTTTATTCCCTACATCATTCTTAGAAATCCATCTATGCCACGCTTGTTCTCTGTGAAAATCACACAAGAAAACTCTAGATCCTAGATAAAAGATGAAATTCAAAAAGCTCTTTTTATATTAATTCCTTAGACTTATATTCATTTACAAACAAATAACAGACAAAAATATTTAACAACAAACCTACTTTAGACATAAAAGATGATTAATACTGTATAATCATACACACATCAGATGCATAACATATTTTGTTTTATCAAACTAACTATAGATTTGTGGGATGTTTTATTACGTTATAACATTCCTAATGTAGATGTGTGGGATGTTCTATGTTATGACAGACCTCTTTTAGATGTGTGAGATAATTAGTTAAGATGACAATTTCCGAATGAAATAATGATTAACATATTTGACTTTATTTAGCGATTGTTCCTACATCTAAAGATATCTTTTAATTTTAATCCTTACAAGACACCTTTTAATTCATTTATTTTATCATAAGCTGACTTGTTTTATTTGACTTGTCTTCTGCCAGCTTCATATCATATCAAACTATGAGGTTATTTTAATCAAATTTACAGTCCAATACTATTCATCACTATACTTTCAATTAAAGAAAGATTGATAAATATATAATGAACCATTGGACAGCAATAGTTTTCATATTACAAAGGACAGAGAACATGTCCTTAGCTTCATTGAAGTTTTTCTTCAAAAATATATGTTGGTCTATGTGCTCGAAGCAAGATCTAGTTGCCGTAACGATGTCTCTTGCCGTCGAGAAGACTATTAGATGGAACAGAACTAGCTTGTGCACTCAAATACACTTTTAACAAGTCTTGACCAGAAAGGAAACATATTCATGTGTTGTTCCAGTACTCCAAGGGTAAGCATTGGATGGTATGTTATTTTCACCATTGTAGTTGCTAATTTCTTTAGAAACTGTTTATTTGTTTGTTTCGGTTTTACGGCGCACCAACACTAAAAGGTCACATCGCGCCGAAAGCAATCAATGATACTATCAATTCAAACGAAATTAACTATGTAAAGCTCTGTATGTCATTATAAACATTTATCTCTTTCAAAAAGTTAAGTATCGCATATGATGGTACAGACTCAAAAAGTTCATCGAGTGAGTTAACTTTAAAATGTTTGTTACGGATGTCTTTAAGGTCCTGACTGTCAAGGAGAACGTGTTTGACATTGAAATGTTCGTCACAGGGTAAACATTTAGGTGCTTCTTCTCTTTTGATAAGGTATGAATGTGTTAATCTAGTATGACCAAATCTACATCGCGAAATCACTATTTGATCTCGGCGATTAGAAAATATAATTGACGAATATGAATTAAGGGTTGGCTTTATGTCACCTACTTAATTAAAAGTTGCATTGTTCCACAATGTTTGCCATTTTGATTTAATTAACGTGTTTATTGAACATTTGAAGTCACTGCTTGGTAATTTGATATCCACTGGTTGAATGTTTTAAGATTCTTTGGCCAAAATATCAACTTTTTCATTTCCTCGTATACCAATATGGCTTGGTATCCAGCAGTGGTGTACTGTTTTAGATTTTAAAATTTCATGCAATTTCAATTCGATACTTTTAATAAGAATATTGTCTGAATTACGATTTTTTATGGCAAATAATATAGATAGAGAATCCGAAAAATGATAAAATTATTATTTAAACTATTTGATATGTATGATAAAGCAAGATCTATTGCTTTTACTTCAGCTGTAAATATGGATGCCTTGTCAGGCAATCGCATTCTTGCAACAAAAGAATTTCCATATGCAGCGCAAGCAACTTTATTTCCATCTTCAGAAAAATACCACGTGAACGTATAAAAAAGAATGCAAAATGGCGGATTAAAAACGAGATCGGCGCGGTCGTTTTGCTTCGTAGTTGAAAAAAAAAGTTTCTTAGGAAAATTACTAACACGAGAGTGTTAGGATGGATCATAATTACTTAGTTGTTGAAGTGAATTGTTCATCAAGTCTGAATGAGAGTTGGAAAGTGGGTCGCAGAGTCGTAGAAATTTCAGTGTTAATGGACGGATTAAAATGTTGCTCAAGTTGGATACTTGGACCGATGTCCTTGTGTTTAGAAAGTGTTATCGGCGAATCAAAGAAGGGGTTATGTGGTTATTTATATATTTCATGCTTGAATATTGATTGTGGTCATGTAAATTGTGTACCGTACGGAAAATTGATAAAAGGAAATAAAGAACGGTTCACAAGACCAACTAGTTTTGCTGTGAGTACAAAGAAATGCCCTATTACCGGAATTTGGGACAAGACCATGTGTAAACCAACATGACACGTGCGATATGTCACGAAATAAGATATGTTAAATGATTTTATTCACAAACGATTGATATTTCTTTGATTCTGTATTTACATTGACCGTGAAAAAAGCTTTCCGAGAGTACTACCCCTTGTCAATTTTGCGAATGGCGGCTTGTTCTTACCGTTCTTCAATAACAGCATTAAATTTACGTCCAATTGAGTTGTCATTCAACAACATTGGTGGAATACTTTGTAGAAATGAATACTATAAGCAGGTAAATTGTTTTGGAGTTGACATTTCCATATTTTGTTCTAAATTTCGTATCTTGGCATGATGTGTATCATGACCCGACCATTGACCCGGAAGTAAATTTGTTGCCTTCCTAGCAACTGTTTGTTCATGTTATTATTGGTGGAAAATCTGAACGCCCGATGTCACAATCAAGTCAGGCCAGTACAGTTCCTAATGAACTTTCTCAAGACCAGAAGGATATATTTTTAGAAGACCTAAATTATATAGATCAGTTATACTTCCAAAGTAGATTAGATTTCAATGATTTCAATGAAAATTCATTATCTGACCAAAATCAAGCTAGACAAGAAGCTAAAGAAGACACTGATTGTGAAATTAATTATGAGTCAGATTCCTCTGAGTTTGAAAATTCTAATGCCTGTATAGAAACTGTTCAAGTTGTTTTAGAATTATCAGAAATTGATATTAGAGAAAAGAAAAACAAGAGCAGTTCAAAACATCTACACTTAGATTTGGTCATTAAGTCTCAAATAGTAAATCAACGTCAAATTGGACCCCAATCATTGGCTAAAAAACACAAAGCAAAAGACAGAGTCAGACCTCGTCAAAACTATTTCTTCAAGGGTAACCGGATTTGTAGATCTACATTTTGCTTTCTTCATGATGTTGATAAACAGAATCTTATTGCCATCACCAAATCTTAGAGTTAGAAGGTTTCAGACCAAGAGTTCATGGGCTTTGTGGTAAATTGCCTGCAAATAGTTTGACTTACAATGATAGAAAAAATGTAGAAATCTTCCTTGTCAAATATGCTACAGACATTACCAGGTCGTTTACCAAATTTAAAGCAGTCTTTAAGTATTGTTCTGTCAGCAGATGAGCGACAGGCAGAGATTCATACTTTGTACGAAGATTCAGCAAAAGATGCTTGTCTCAGAAGTATTAGCCTCACACGCCCGTGGCGAGACTTGTGTCCCCATATTGTGCTGGCTGGTTTAGTGTATAACAGATTTTCGTGTTAAGTGCCAGCAATTTTCCATTAGGATTAAACAAAATGAAGGTTTTGAAGAGACTGCAAAAATAGATTTACAGTCCAGTTATGATTACCATTTAAAGCAAGCAAAGATGGGAAGGGACTTTTATATAGTAAGTTGTTTGAAAGCAAAAGCTGTTTTCTCAGACAATTAACCTTTTAAAGGTGTGGTTAAGACTTCATGTTTACTATATTTAAGATTGAGTATACTCTGTAATACATTCACGTGCAGATCTTTATGTTTGTACATGAATTTTGCATACAAGATGCACGTGTGAAAATGTCTCCAGTTGACCAACAGCAAATCAGTAACCCTGCGCGAAAAGTTGTTTTTCAACCAAATTACATTGATAAATTTGACAACAAACCAAACGAAATTAAACCATTTGCCTTGCACGTCAAAAAACGACTTAGAAATGCTTAATATTAACACCTCTACAGTTCTACAGAACTCTGATGAAAATGTCCCTCCTTGGACCTACAACATACCAAACGTTAACTTTGATTTGTCAAACTTACGTAAATCTGTTACCAGCCCAGAGGCCTTCAAATCGGAATTCGTAAACATCTTAGAAAAATATAAGGATTGTACACATTTATTAACTGACGGCTCTAAAGATGGTTACTAAGTTGGTTGCGCTGTATATGGAAAATTTTTGTTGCAAGAATGCGATTGCCTGACCAGTCATCCATATTTACAGCTGAAGTCAAAGCAATTGATCTTGCTTTATCATACAAATCAAATAGTATAAATATAATTTTATCATTTTTCGGATTCTCTATCTATATTAATGGCCATAAAACTCGTAATTCAGACAATATTCTTATCAAAAGTATCAGACCTTCAACCAGTGGATATCAAATTGCCAAGCAGTGACTTCAAATGTTCAATAAACACGTTAATTAAATCAAAATGGCAAACGTTGTGGAACAATGCATTTTTTTAATAAATTACATGACATAAAGCCAACCCTTAATTCATCTTCGTCAATTATATATTCTAATCACAGAGATCAAATAGTAATTTCGCGATGTAGAATTGGTCATACTAGATTAACACATTCATACCTTCTCAAAAGAGAAGAAGCACCTAAATGCATACCATGTGACGAGCATTTCAATGTATAACACGTTCTCCTTGACTGTCAGGATCCATTCGTGACAAACATTTTAAAGTAAACTCACTTAAACAACTTTTTGAATCCGTACCATCATATGCTTATATATTTCATATACTTAACTTTTTGAAAGAAATAAATGTTTAAAATAAGATATAGATTTTTACATCATTAATATAGTTTGAATTATTAATATCATTAATAGCTTCCGGCGCGATATGACCTTTCTGTGTTGGTGCGCCGTAGAACACAAACAAACAAACAAACAGCTAGAACATTACACATTTTATTTTGATGACGATTAATTATGTTTTTGAATGTATTGGACCATGTCAATCATTTTACAATGATTTTTTACCTCTAAATAAGTATGCCTGTATAGTATAGCGCGTAATGTTCCGTTACCAAAATAACTAAATTTTCTATGTAGTTATCTAACAGCCATTCCATTGATTTCTCGTTCTTGAAACTGATTCTAAATGAAAGTCTTAAATACTGTACGAGCTAACATAAGTAATTTATTTCTATTTAATGCATACTTTATTTTTGAATTAGTCTACAGATCATAAAATTTCCGTTACTTTACATTCTATGACAAATAACACTGATGGTTTGAATTGAGAGACCCTTTATGTCATTTCAATTATTTGTGACAGTCTTTTAAATTTTCATTTGATTTTAGATACTCATAATTTGCTTTAAATTCGGATTAATGTCATATATATTTATATTATTCCATGCAGTGGACTGTTTGGTGTAGAAGAGTTGAAATGAGACATAGGTGTAGGGAATATTGTCTGACATTCTACAGAAAAGATTCTTTTCTATGCAATACATTTTATGAGGCCAGTAATGGAGTAACATCATAGTGCTATGGGTACCAGTGGTTGTATGATTCAGATGATGTACTGTGTAGGTTAAATTTACGTTACAACAATGGCATATAAAACGATGTGTTTAATTATATGTGGAAAATAAAAAAAGAAACAAGCCAATTTTGTAACAATTGTTTTATTGTTTATATAATCATGTATAATTATCATTTGATATATATAATCATACAATAATTTCCCATGTTATACAAATAATAATACCAGTATTTTGTAAATGCACCCCGTTTACCCCCAAAAGATAATGTCATCCATTAATAATTATAACCCTTTTAACTTTTCTCTGAGTTTTATCAAAACTTTTGAAATTAAAAACGCATCTACATATACGTGTACAGTTTAAACATTAAAACATGTTTTAAATTTTATTCTTTGTAAATTGCTATTTTTATGCAAAATATATCAAAATGAATCCAATTAAAATAGTAAAAATGAAGTTTTTACAATAATTAAGGTGGTTTCGAATGGCGATGTATTTTAAAGTAGACTTTTTTAATGTCACGTATTACCGGATTATTGTGTCCAGTAACTGTTAGTCAACTCTACAGAATACATGTTATGGCTAATGATGAAAATTTAATTTAGAGTTACTCATTTTCTGTATCATCTTCATTGTCTTCGCTAGATACTTACAAAAAATTTTCGTCATCAACAGACGCAATAATTTCCGGACTAGTAATTTCAACTATTGACTCTGGTAATTGATCACCATCAAACCAATTGATGGAGTATTTGTCATTAATCAGACACCATCCATGTTCCTCAGGCTTTAATGAACATGGATGTTTAGATAAAGCATTTTTCCATATGTGAGAAACATAGTTTGTTCGTTTAATTTCATTAATCAAAACCCTTTAGCATGGTGGCATATTACTTGCAATAATCCAGCTAATTTGTCTAGTGGCTGACATTTTAGTTTTGGAGCATATTTGCTTCCAAAAGCTGCTAATTAATCTAGCTTCATTTATCTTCACTATGTTTGGCATACCATATAACGCATAATGCTTTAGGACAGCAATTGACGATTCGTCAACATCAGCACTTTTACCAAGTGAAGCAAACGCGGCAATATTTTTTTTTATTTCAACATTAATTCAAATGGTTTGAGTTTTGAGTGAAATCACTGCCTATTAATTCATGAAGAGCTGATAGTGCAATAATAACTTCTTTGTCGAAGATTTTTGTTATTTTATTTATGTGACGTTAATAAACCTTTTAGTATTGTTGCTCCTAATGACAGCGTCCATCCAGACACACTGTTCACTTCTCATCTGCACAATATGATGCAACAATTAAACAAATACATCTGTATCTGACGATCTCTCTACAATTGTTGGTTGAGTGATTTAACTTTGTAAATGAAATATAGTACGTGTATCTGCCTATTCGTGCAAACAATATAACCCAAGTACTAATGTATGAAATCACACAATCATCAATAACTTGATAACGATGACAACGGTCACCAAATGCTAGGTATAAGTCATGACATTTTAAAATGTTAACATTGTCATGCAATGCCAATTGTTCTAGAAGACACTTTAAGAATGATTCTTTGAAAACGAGTTTAGTAAGACAGTTTTGCCATTCCATTGGCCTTTTCTGGTTCGAGCCAGTTACAGTGTATACAGTATCGTCTGTCGATCTAGTCTGCTCCAAATCTTTAATGGAAGGTGATATATAGGTATCACAAATCATATCAACTCGTTGAGACATACCACACAAAACTCGGAAGTAGCAGGGTAGCGATTTTACCATATGTCATAGGTAAGTTTTGCAATGTATGGAGAAGAAACAATCCATCTTGATACCATCAACTTCCGTAGGTAAATCTTCTTCCGAATGATATGTACTGTTTGTGTTGAAAACAGACTCGGCATAAAGTTGATCCATTTTCTCTAAAATATCACTCAGAGAAGTTTTTGACTATTTTGATGGGGAAGACTTCCAAGCAGTGAGCAGATACGTTAGCAAATTTGACATACACTGTTTTCCTCCTCTGTTTTTTGGGACCTCTCCGCGGTGAGGAGGAGAAACATGTGCCCATTATGTAGGTGCAAGTTGCGCCTGCATGATGGGCATATGGCCAACACCAAAACTGCCCGTTTGCCGTGGGCAGCGTCCCGTAACCGGGAAAGGAGGATCCTGGTAGTTGAGGGAGACCCAGGGATCTCCAGTCTTCCCAACACACTACTTTGGCCTCTGATTCAGGGTAGACGGGTGTCCAAGTAGGCCCGACTTGGTCAATCGGCTGGTCATGCCTTGCCCTTGAATAGTTGCATACTTGCAAAAGCATTTCATTCATGTAAGTTCATGTACTCTTTTATGTGCACGTCCCCAAAATTATTAACATTACAGGCATACTCTTAATTTGTAAAACCATATGTGCACTCCATTACGATCTGAGTGGGCTTACTGAATTTAAAGTACTCTCTTTAAAGTGTAAACGTTCAAAACACCTGTTCAAGAAGGCGGTGGCTCATGGGCCAATTGTGTTGATTGTAATCATTTGCAATTACATGCAAGTATATCTCTCATGTATCCTTGTGGTGCGGAGGCTGGATACCCGCCTCCATTGCGCTTCCCCTTGTTGGAGTCCGAGGTGGCTGGGGAACCTGAGAGATGAATCATAATTATTTCAACCATGGATCCTTTAACCTCTTCTAAAAAACGTAAGTCTGACGAATCACCCAACATTTCAAATGAACAATCAAGTCAATCATCTTTTCCACGTTTTCTGGTAGTGGAAGCGTTGGGAGATGAAAAATTAGCACAGTTGAACCCGTTTGTCATTGAAAAATCAATTTCTGCACTCATAGGAACTCCAAAATCTGTCAGGAAGCTCCGTAATGGAGAACTCCTGATCGAAGTGCAAAGAAAACAACAATCTGATAACTTGCTCAAATTAAAATCATTTTTCAACATTAAATCTTTTTGCACTGCACACAATACCCTCAATTCATCCAAAGGAGTCATTCGCTGCCCTGACCTTGCAGAAATGTCAGAGGCAGACATAGTAAAAGAGCTTAGCTCTCAATGTGTTTCAAATGCCAAACGTATTCTATCCACCAGAGACGGTAAACGTGTTCCCACTCACACATACATTTTAACATTTGATACCCCAATTCTTCCATCCACTCTTCGAGTTGGTTATCTCAACGTTCGCGTTGAGATGTACATACCAAACCCGATGCAGTGTTACAAATGCTTTAAATATGGACATCATGAAACTAAATGCACTAGAGAGAATATATGCCGTAAATGTAGTACTTCTCATGCTGGTCCGCTTGAAAACTGTTCTAATGAAGTCAAATGTTCAAACTGTGGGGGTAATCATTTTTCAACCTCCCGTTCTTGCTTAGTCTGGAAGACAGAAAAAGAAGTTCTCCGTGTTAAATATACGCAAAGTTTGTCTTTTCCTGATGCACGCAAGCTTGTAGAAAGTTCCAAAACTAATTCTTATTCAGCTGTTGTATCAAAACCAGTTAAGATGGTTGATTCTGCTGTGCAGGTCAATTTATGTAAATGTTCTCCTCTTGAAATAACTCCATTGCAAAAACCGTCTCCTATTCTTTCACGTAATACGTCCAAAGCAAGTACAAGTTCACAGACAACATCTACAAGTACCTCGTCTGTACCTCAGAGGCGGGTCGCAAAGGCTTCTCCGTCTCCTGAGCGGGTGATTCAAAGGCAATCACCCAAAAAGAAGGTCGTCCTAACCGACCGAGTTAGAAAAGCGGAGAGGGACCCTGTCCCGTCCTCCAACCGATTCGAGGCTCTTATGAGCGACATCGAGTCGATGGAGGACGAGGACATGGCTGTCCACAGCTCTCCTCCCCGGACTTCGGCGCGAAGTCCTGTTAAGTTTCCGAAGTAAGTTTTTACTTTTCGTTGAACCATGAGTCAAACTATACTTCAATGGAATTGTCGTGGTCTTAAATCAAATTACAACGATTTACTTCTCTTATTATCAAAATACTCCCCGAAAGTTGTCTGTCTTCAAGAAACATTTCTTTCTACAAATGATAAAACATCAATAAAGGACTATACGCTTTATAATAAAATTTGCACAGACACAATAAGAGCATCTGGTGGCTCAACAATTGCGGTTGCAAACTGTATCCCTCAACGACAAATTCAGATACGAACTAATCTGCAAGCCGTAGCCGTTGAAGTAACTTTGCAAAGACCTATAACAATATGCTCATTATATCTCCCTCCCAATTTATCTATAACTGTTGAAGACTTAGAAAATCTAACTAAACAACTCCCAGAACCATTCTTTTTACTCGGCGATTTTAATGCACATAATCCATTATGGGGAAGTACATCTACGAATAATAAAGGCAGCATTACAGAAAAGTTCATTGATAATGCTCAACTATGCCTTTTGAATAATAAGTCACCAACTTACTTACATCCAGCCACTGGAAGTTTTTCTTGTATAGACCTTACATTATCACATCCATCAATATACTTGGATTTTACTTGGTCAGTGCTTGACGAACAATATGGCAGTGACCACTTTCCATTGTTGTTAACTTTAAACGACTCTGTCCCAGTAAACAACCGCTCTTATTACAAATTCTCAAAAGCGAACTGGGAACAATTTAACCAGTTGTGTTCCGATGATTTAACAATCCCGATTTTTTCCAACTCTTCGGATAAAGCTAACCTCTTTGCGTCAACTCTATCAAAGATAGCTGATGAGTGTATTCCTAAAACTTCAATGAAAAACTCGAATAAAATTAAAAAACCATGGTTCAACGATGAGTGCAGAAGATCATATCGGAAACGAAAAGCAGCACTAAAGAAATTTCATATTTGCCCTACAGCTGCAAATCTAGACAATTATAGAATCCTACGAGCACAAGCTCGTAGAACATTTAAGTTTTCTAAACGTAAATCATGGCAGTCATATGTTTCTAAAATTAACGCCAACACTCCAATTAAAAAAGTTTGGGAAGCAGTTCGTAAAATTAATGGTAAACACAAAAAAGTTCCTACAGCTCATCTCAAACGTAAAGATTCGAGCGTAGCAAAAACTACAAAAGATATAGCCAACACGCTGGCGGAAACTTTTGAACATAATTCTTCTTCAGCACACTATACTGAAGAATTTAAAAAGGTCAAATCTAACTCGGAAAAACAAAATATTAATTTTCATTCTAACAACGAAGAAGAGTATAACACCCTCTTTACAATTGACGACTTAACCGATTCTATTAAGCATGCCAAAGATACAGCTGCTGGCCCTGATGAAATTTATTATCAATTTTTAAAACACCTCCCATTGGTATCTCAACATTTATTGCTCGATATTTTTAATGATATATGGATATCTGGTAAAATTCCAGATTCCTGGAAGGAAGCTTTAATAATACCAATACCGAAACCGGGAAAAGACAATACTGACCCCCTTAACTACCGACCAATATCTCTAACTAGTTGTATTTGTAAAACCTTTGAACGCATGGTTAATAAAAGACTCATCTGGTATTTAGAATCTAACGGTATTATTACTAATTTCCAATCTGGTTTTCGAAAACAGCGAAGTACTAATGATCATTTAGTACGCCTCGAAACATTCATAAGAGAGGCTTTTGTCAATAAACAACATGTAGTTTCAATATTCTTTGATCTTGAGAAAGCTTACGATACAACTTGGAAATATGGTATTCTAAAAGATTTAAAAGACGCCGGACTAAACGGTAGACTACCAATGTTAATTTCTAGTTTTCTGTCTGACAGAAGTTTTCAAGTTAAATTAGGTTCAACATTATCAGATAGCCACAAACAAGAACAAGGCGTGCCACAAGGCAGTATATTATCAGTTACCCTTTTTGGTCTTAAAATTAATAATATTGTTAAGGTTATAAATCCTGGTACAGATTGTTCATTATATGTAGATGACTTTTTAATCTGTTATCGTTCTAAAAATATTCGAAGTATCGAACGCCAACTACAACAAAACTTGGATAAAATCCAAAAGTGGGCAACAGAAAATGGTTTTAAATTTTCCAAGTCAAAAACACAATGTGTACATTTTTGTCGATTAAGAAAGCATCATAATGATCCTGAACTTTACATTTCTGGCTCAAAAATCCCTGTTGTAAATGAAGCTAAATTTTTAGGAGTTACATTCGATAAAAAACTTTCTTTTATACCACACTTAAAGTCTCTAAAAACAAAATGTATCAAAGCTTTAAATCTACTTAAAGTACTTTCACATACTGATTGGGGATCTGATTCCCAAACATTACTTAAATTATACAGAAGTCTTGTTCGTTCAAAACTAGATTATGGGTCAATTGTGTATGGATCAGCACGTAAATCGTACTTACAAATGCTTGATACAATACATAACCAGGGCTTACGTATCGCCCTTGGTGCTTTTAAAACTTCACCTATTGAAAGTCTATATGTTGAAGCTAACGAGCCTTCATTAAAATTACGTCGACAAAAGCTTTCATTACAATACGCAACTCGAATATCTTCAAACAATAGTAACCCTGCGCGAAAAGTTGTTTTTCAACCAAATTACATTGATAAATTTGACAACAAACCAAACGAAATTAAACCATTTTGCCTGCGCGTTAAAAACGACTTAGAAATACTTAATATTAACACCTCTACCGTTCTACAAAACTTTGATGAAAATGTTCCTCCTTGGACCTACAACATACCAAACGTTAACATTGATTTGTCAAACTTTCGTAAATCTAATACCAGTCCAGAGGCCTTCAAATCAGAATTCGTGAACATTTTAGAAAAATATAAAGATTGTACACATTTATTTACTGACGGATCAAAAGATGGTAACAAAGTTGGTTGCGCTGCATATGGAAATTCTTTTGTTGCAAGAATGCGATTGCCTGACCAGGCATCCATATTTACAGCTGAAGTCAAAGCAATAGATCTTGCTTTATCATACATATCAAATAGTACTACTAATAATTTTATCATTTTTTCAGATTCTCTATCAGTATTATTGGCCATAAAAAATCATAATTCAGACAATATTCTTATTAAAAGTATCGAATTGAAATTGCATGAAATTTTAAAATCTAAAACAGTACACCTCTGCTGGATACCAAGCCATATAGGTATACAAGGAAATGAAAAAGTTGATATTTTAGCCAAAGAATCATTAAACTTGCAACCCGTGGATATCAAATTGCCAAGTAGTGACTTCAAATGTTCAATAAACACGTTAATAACATCAAAATGGCAAACGTTGTGGAACAATGCAATTTTTAATAAATTACGAGACATAAAGCCAACCCTTAATTCATCTTCGTCAATTATATATTCTAATCGCAGAGATCAAATAGTAATGTCGCGATGTAGAATTGGTCATACTAGATTAACACATTCATACCTTCTCAAAAGAGAAGAAGCGCCTAAATGCATACCATGTGACGAGCATTTCAATGTAAAACACGTTCTCCTTGACTGTCAGGATCTTAAATACATTCGTGAAAAATATTTTAAAGTTAACTCACTTAAAGAACTTTTTGAATCCGTACCATCATATGCTATACTTAACTTTTTGAAAGAAATAAATATTTATAATAAGATATAGTTTTACATTATTAATAAAGTTTGAATTATTAGTATCATTAATAGCTTTCGGCGCGATATAACCTTTCTGTGTTGGTGCGCCGTAAAACCCAAACAAACAAAACCCAAACAAACATACACTGTTGACCACTACCATTATAGGCACTGTGTCCTTGCTGACGTGATGCGAGAAGTAAATTGGCCATACTTGATTTTTTGCCTGGAATGTGAAGTGTTTATCGAATCATATAACTTTTCAAATAAGAGTATTTAAAGTATGTCTGCATTCTCCTAAATCTGAGAAAATTGTGTTTAGTTTCCCGAAGTGGATACGGGTTCAAATCCCACCTGGGAGGTTATACTTTTCCATGAAAATTTGTAAATGATGTCAATTTTCCTCAAATTATAAAGTATATGGAGAAGTTTCGGGCCTTGCGGAAGGATAATGTGAGAAATAGTTTCATGTATAGACAAGGGTCCAGGAAAGCTGGGTTAGGGGAGCTGGACGCTGTAAAAAAAGTTTAAAATTGAACAGGGGGGGGGGCATGGGGGACTTAGCATCCACCTTATAAGTTTGAAAAATATGTGATTTACACCAAAAAGTTTAAGAGTGGAAAAATCACAGTTTACCTACTTCCACTGTACAGATCTGCCTTGAAATAATATTAGTACCCAAATCAGAAATGCTTGCTATGCCATTTTAAAGCATTATAAATCAAATGCAAAGCAGGAGAAGATGTAGAATGTTTTCCTGTGGACTAAACACTAAAATTTGAGAATTTTGAATTTAATCTTCACCATAATTTTCAGTATTTTGAGAAACAAATCCAGTGGGTGGGGGACTGGGCCACCTATTTTGTCCTCCATTGAAAATAAAATACATTAGAATAAATATTAATGAGATTATTAATATTTAACAGATAATACATGGCCATGAGGGCATTATGCAAGTTTACGGACTGGTTGGTCAGACAGAGAAAGGTATATGGCCCGAAGCGCAGCTGAAGGCTATATAGCTTCCGAGGTCTGAACAACCAGTCCGTAAACTTGCATATTGCCCGTAAGGGCCCGTAAGGCCATGTTTTATTTGTTATATTATACCGAATTTAAATTCTCTCACCTCTCATGTTGCTGACATTTTACTAAGGGTATACTAATGTGTTTTCAAATGTAACGTGCACCGGCTACCAGACGTACAGAAATAACTATTTACAATACCATGAAATGGTATATAGGATATGATATATATTTTCCTCGAGCTACCTAGCTTAATGATTGGTAAAATAACAAAAGGTATATGTACAAGTCATGAAATATAGGACACATTAAACAACAACATATACAATAATATACATGATCATGAATCAAACCATTACATAACATAACAAGAGCATCACAAAGCATGAGATTATTATACGGGCAAAAGTAATACACGTTAAACAGCATCACCAAATATATACAATAGGACAACAAAAGCAAGAGTGATGCTATAATAAACAATATCACACAACATGATCAACTATAAAAGACAAATATATACAAACTGAAACAAGTGTTGAATATCTTAACCCACCGACGACGACCACTATCGAAACAAATGCATAGACAATCATAAACATTGCAAAATGACATAGATAACTATGATAGACGAGCTTCTTTGAAGCTTGTCCCTGTTATCAAATGGATGGGCGATCAGAGTTGCCTGTCTCTGTCGCCGAGCTATCCATAATTATATATGATGGCACAGAACATACAAGTAGATAGGACAAACATAAATGATACAAAACTTTCTACAGAAGCCGAGCTATAAGCTCGTCATAAATAACCAGTGAACGGGCGATCATGATAAACCGTCTCCGTCGCTAATATTAATAAACTACATGGAGATGGACGCTGTTAAACAAATGACAAAGCAGTCGAGCTACAATATCTACATAAGCTCGTGTATGTATCAAGTGGACGAGCGACCAGAGTGAATCATCTCTGTCGCTGACTATTAACAATATATTCGATGACCAGGATAAAACATATAGAGTGGGTGGGAATGTATAAAATACGCCGGGCTACTATAAGCTTCTCTTAAATAATCAAGGCTATATCCAATAGCTAATCTCTATTGCTGGCTCTCCGACACGAAATCACTATAACTAGCAACTCAACTCAACAGTGTCGCCAGCTTTTCTACATAATATATACATGTATGCCATAGACGTCCCAAGTGATGACCTCGTCCCTTTTCTTATCATCAGGAACGCATTGCTCTGAGAGATCGTACTAAGAAGGCGATAAACCATTCACTTGTACTCTACTGGCTTCACAAAGCTTCGACATATATAAGCCACCGGCCTTTATAACACTTCATAGATTCCCACCAAGGTATGCTCCAACCTAAGTCCCCGTTCCTATGCATTGGAACGCAATGCCCAAAGCGGTCGTACTAGGAAGACAACGTATTTATTCTCTGTCACTTTTCACAACTACAACAGAACGCAATGCTCTGTGCAGGTTACTAGGATGGCTTGAATCAAATACATACTCATACCTTGTCTCTATTGTAATGACTAGCAGAGTATATTAAATATAACCGGAAGTAGGTAAATAATTATTAATTAATTCTGGAGTTCAGAGAGTCGGACGTGCGAGTCTGCTGCCAACTGCAGACTGACTTAATACAACTAATTTTCTCCTTTTATACCCTTTGGTCTAACTGCATTCAATGAGCGTCTTACAACTTAGACGTAATAACGCATCCTTTGACCAAGATGAATTGACGTCACACTGGACAATGTTAAAACCCGTAGCTTCGTATCAATGACCGTCACACAAATAATTGTTTAATCCTTCAGTATGTCAAATATCTAAAACCCCAGTCTGACTTTCATTTTCATGCAACGTAGCTAGATAACATGCTCCTCTTGTTATATTTCATTTTGGTGAATCGACTTACTGTTAGTGTTGCCGTGTTATTAGCACAACATGAATAAGACTGGATGACGTCATAAACGGCCAATATAAAAATTATGGACTGGCTGGCCGGTCAATATGCGAGAATATTGACCGGATGACGTCATATTAAATATAGAGTACGTTATGCAAATGAGGTATAATATTACATTTTATTGAAAGTTCTAAGCTGAAAATAGTAGTTTTGATATCTAATTATCAAAAAATAAATAAAACATAAAAAACCTTACCTGTCAACAAGTTCTTGGTTTCTCTTGGTTTAACCTTAATGCAACCTTCATCTGTATATTTATTATGTAATGACATCATATCTATGACATCAAAGTAAATTTTGCGCTATTTATAAATGTACAAAGTGAAAGTAGATTCATAAATAATCTATTTTTATCCATGTATTGATAATGTATGTGAGTTACAACCTTGTTGCTCAGATAATTTATATTTAGCTTAGAATATGGTAAGTGCAATTAGGTTGTTACTCTGAGTTACAACCTTTTTGCACTTAACAAAATATGTAAATTTAAGATACAACCTTTTGACAAACTTTGATTTTTGAACTTTGAATTTAGACACAGGTGACAGACTCAATTTTTCCCTATTATAGTATATATAAAGAAAAGGTCTCTAACGCATATTCAATGGTAGTAGTTTTCAACTCGTCACCAAGCTCACAAAAACGGCCCGATTGTCAAATCTTTTTCACTATCCGCTCCAGAAAGGATTATTACGCACAAAAATACTTTTTATTTGAAGGAAATCGATCAATTATTGGTGAAATGGTCTCTTATTTCCTCCAAAAGCCTTAAAATTCGTTCTATGTCAAACAAGTCGTCTAAAGAGAACATAGAGTGAAACGGACTATTTTGTCCGCTTTGAGCAAATAAAACAAAAACTATCATAAATTTTACGTACTTTCAATAAATTAATCCATTTTCTATCGATTCACGGCGTAAAAACTTTCTAACAGGCCTCTAAGAACATTTAAACCCACGAATATCGTTCTACATAATACTATTTTGACAGATGACCTCCATTTTGTTAGATTTCAACAGCGAATCCTAGACGCGTTCTGATTGGTCAATGCGACACTCGATGAAATTTTGCTTTTATCCTTTTCAAAATTCCGCGAAATTGATTCGGATACATTCGGATGATCAGAACACGCTAACTGCGTCGCATGAAAACGAAAATGAACGCTGATCAGCTCGAAGCTTTTCATGCTGTCAATATTGGACACAATGTTTACATTGGAGGCTCTGCCGGTACAGGGAAGTCATTTTTGGTGAAACAAATTGTTGCTGACTGCCGTCGTAGAGGAAAGAATGTGGCATTGACGTGCACAACAGGTGTGGCATGTTGTTTATATCCACAAGTAAGTCGATCTCATTTTTCTTTTGTTTTGATGCTTAAACGTACATATTTTGCATGGCGTCGAACTCAACAGTGGGCCTTGTTCAATGTGTTAATGCAATCTTATTTAAAGTTTGTTCTTAATTTTGTCGTTCTTCGGTTGATATGCAATAAAATATCATCAATTTATACTATGATTTGCTCTTAAAATCCACCCTTACGGCCTTAGCCTCACAGAGACTTAGAGTTGAATGATCTAGTAAGTTTCGATTGACAAGGAGTTTTATTCTACATCATTATACTTTTATAGTAAATGAAATATTATTGAAGAAAATGCCGTTTTCTCTTACTTCAACTAGTTTAATAACAACAAACAAACAAGCTAATCCTTTTGTCAACATGCAACCTGAAGATGGAATCCAAGCTGCATGAATTGTATAATTGTTGTAAATAGTAGGATTAATTTACTTTGACACCATTAGACCTAAAAGCTCAGTTATTAGAGCTTCTGTCTTAGGTACAAGGGACTGTAAAATAAAGATAAGCATCATACACTTCACTTTGGTTCCAAAAACCATTGAACCATGATGAGTCTATTTATTTTGATTTATAAATTGAATTCAGCAGATTCTAATTTGCTATGAAATTGATATAAGCCCATTTAAGCTTATCTGGACCGAAAAACATGCGTCGAGCCAGAGTAGAGACAGAGAGCTTTGTCAAACCAACAAGTGTTATGCGTTTTATTAAATCATGTCTCATATTGACTTTAAAATGTGCAACTATTAATATTACACTGACCCATCATACATTTACATATGTTATGCACAAAATGTACTGATATTTCAAAGAACTTAGTCTTGATCATTCATAACCTCATGATAACATAGAGTACTATAGAGAAAAGTTCTTAAAAATGCAAAATAGCTGCAACCATAAATTGTAAGCAGAATTCTTTAGCTACATGTATCAACAAAAAATGTTGACTGGGCAATCTGACAGGGGTCCATTTACACATGCAGGTTAAACAGCACAAGTTTGATAAAGCAAAGTTATTAAGCTTCTATATGGATTGAGTAACTGGTGACAGACCCACAATTTTCTTGATTTAGTATAATTTTATATATCTCTGATTGAGTCAGGGGCCATTTTATGCACAATCATTACAAATGTTTGCTATTTTCCCATGTCAGTTGTAAAACTTCAGAGCTGTTGGGGACATATCGAAGGATTCTTGATTTGAATACAATGTTTGAGATCCATTGAAAAGTTTTAGTCATTACCTTTCACTTGCAAACACTTATTGAATTTCAGATGTACAATCCAATGACTGTTCATAAATGGAGTGGATTGGGTGATGGAAGATTAACAGGGCAGCAGCTTTTGTCTCTGATGAAGGGATGTGATTCTCAGTACTCACAGATTGCTGAAAATATCAGAAGTATTGATTTATTAGTAATAGATGAAATTTCCATGCTGAGTAAAAGCATGTTTGACAAATTAGAATTTATCATGCGGAGTATCCGAGAATCTAATGTGTTGTTTGGTGGTTCACAAGTAGTTGTTGTTGGAGATTTTTTCGGCGTAGCTGTCTAAGCTGGATTTTGACCTACATTTCTGAATAATGACGTCTTGTGTGGGATTTCGGAAATCCGCCGTTCTATTGGATGATTTTATAAGCACTGAAAATGACGTACGGGGGAAACACAGAAAATCCCCTCTTCGATTGGATGGCCCTGACACGCGCGAAAAAATAAAGGCCACACTATTGTAATGCAGTGTTTTACGAAATTTTGCTTCGTTCGTAGAATATTTTTTTTGGGTAGACTTCTATTGCTTTCCAAAGTGTTTTTTTTTTTCATATTGTAACAATAAAAAGTTACGTGTTAAACACAATATTTTATGGGTAAAATGAATTACGTCTCCAGATGTGAACCGGTTTCTCGTAAAAAGTTTGACATATTACCCAATAATTATTAAGTTAGCCTCACTACGTTCAGTTTCCGGGGTTTACACTTTGAGAGTCACAGCTCCACATATATTTATTAATCTACAGAGTTATTGGTACGTAACTTTTAAGGTTCTGGAACTGTAACTAACTTCGGTAAACTTCGACACTCGATACAATCCGGGTTTTTCCCGATTACCTATCTTCGTCAAGTTTCGTAATTGCTATTTTTAGAAATTTTCACCACGTGACGTGGGTTTTTCCATAAGTCATAGGGTAACGCATTTTCCGAAAATGGCGAAACCAGACGCTCTACAGCGTGATCGTAGTTAGTTATCGTAAAAATAATGGTTTATCGACAAAAAACAATGAAAAGCCGTAGTGGATCATAACTTTTGCGTTGATTCTGTTTGTACAGGTGTAAAATACATTTTTTTCATCTTTTTTTACGATGTAAATTGGGTATGACTGAAACACGAAATGGAGATTTTGAGGCGAAATGTACGAAATGGAGAATTTGGGGCAAAATGGGGTTTTGATTGTTTAATCTATTTTGTGTACTGAAAATGAACAAAGGTAAAATAAACTACACAAATATCGATAAACTGGAAAGAATGTTTAACTTATATTGATTTATTTCCGAATTCCCACAAATAATCGTACCAAAGTCAGCATATAAAGACAAAATCGTTGCACATTTTCTGTTTTTAATATCATCATATTCTAATTATAAAAAACAATACAATAAACAGCATAATTTGAAAGCTAAGGCACATGATATACCAACATTACTAACTCTAGTGTCCAACTGTTTGTGCAAAAAACGACAACAGCAGAAAACATAGCTGGTACAAGTTTTATCCCCAAATAGTCCCCTCAAGCTTGCCAAAAAGCATTGGAGAGAAGGTTTTTATATGATAATGCAGAGTTTAACATACATTTTCCATCTCAAATACCAATTTTAGATGATATATTTGTATAAAGTAGTATTATTTGTAATTGACCATTTTGACGTTATTTTTCTCTATAAAATCTCTTGCAGTTTCAGTACAGTAATCTCATACAAATTCTTATAAAAAATTTAAGAAACGGTAAAATTTCTTAAATTTTTCATTATATGGGCAGTTAATACTGCAGAAAAATTTAAAACTAGTTGCATGTGTCTAACTAACTTCTAACTTGAGATATTTGCTTTTAAAGATAGGGTAAATTTTTTAACATTCTCAAAAACTCGGATTTTTTGCTTGGGGGTACATGTATGCAAATCTCTGTATTTTTATATGTATTTGTCCAAAGTGTAACCTGGTTGCTCTGATTTGTCATTACATGACTGTATAACAAGAAAATGGATTAAAACTTGGAAATAAAACAGCAGAATTTGAAAAAAAAGTTCTTTCACTTTTTGTCCCAGCACAATTTACGGTCTTTCTGAAAATCAAGGGTCACGTTATAAAAATGCACATAACTTAAGTTACAAACGGTAAATTTCTTTAAAATTTCAGCATTCAATGTCTTTAATAGTATAGATTCAAGAAACAATATCAGTATAAGAATTGTGGAAGGTCACCATTACAGTTCCAGAACCTTAAGAATAAATTCATAATTTTTGTTTTGTAGCATTAATGAATAGGTTTTCACAATGCAATTTTCAAAAATCTTCTTGTCTGAAACTACAAGGCCTAGAGCTTTCATATTTGGTATATAACATCATCTAGAGGTCCTCCATCACAGTTGTTCAAATTATGCCCCTGGGTCAAAATTGACCCTACCCCATGAATCACAATATTACATTGAATTATATAAGGAAAAGTTCAAACAACATCTTCTCTTGAACCGCTTATGATAATTTGCCCTAACTCAACAGGAATGGTCCGTGGGTGGTTCCCTACCAAAATTGTTCAAATAGGTCTGATTGGTTGGATAAGTAGGTCACTGGGTCAAAAAATAGGTTTTAACATTAGTGGTCCTCTGTAAATGGCTCTTCTGTGACCTTTGACCTTTTCCTCAGGTGAGCACCCAGGGCCCTTTGGGCCCTCTTGTTTTTAAATCGACGCCGTTTGTCTTTTTTAAAGACATTTCTTGTTGCAGTTGCCTCCTGTCAGGAATAATAGGTACAATGACAATGGAGATTTTTGTTTTAAATCTGCATCATTTCCTGTGCATTACATTCACTTAAAACAGGATATGAGACTTAGTGAAACTGATGCATCATTTTTACATGTAATAAAAAACATTGCCATAGGACAGTTGGATAATCTAACTATGAATTACATGAAAAAGTTAAATAGAGCCTTAGAAACATCAGAGAAAGAGGAGACTACCAGGCTCTTTTCTGTGAATGTTCTTACTGATATGTACAACAGGGATTGTCTAGTGAAGCTAAAGGGTGACATGTTTGAGTATGAGGCAATTGACGAAGGTGATGTTAAGTACCTAGAGTATCTTACAGTACAGAAGACACTTTGGTTAAAGAAGAAAGCCAAGGTGACTAGATTAAATATTCATTCTATTATTGTTATTGTCATCTTGAATTTTACACAACTAGGATGAATTATCTCAATAATGAAATTGAAATTTAAAAACCAACATTTTTACTTATAAATTCTGCTCATTCTTCAATTTCCTTGTGCATGCATCATTAACATGTTGAACATGTATGCACAATAATTATGACTATGCATGATGTTTTACTTGGGCTCATAAGTGTTCACTTTATTACTGGCTTATACTCTTTGTCTATGTATGAATTGCCCTCGGTGTTACTTAAGTAAAGTTAAAATGGACATGTCATACTATTTGCAAGATGTTACATGTAATTATGAATTTAGACTTCTTTAAGTGTTTTAGTTCAAGTTTTCATTTGTATTAAGTCAAAATAAGAAAACCAACATTATTAGGGTTACCTAAGAAGATGGAAATTTTGCAGAATTTATTTCAAGTTGGAATAAAATTTAATTTTGATTTAAATTTTCAGGTAATGTTGCTGCGCAACCAGTCTGACCAACTAGTTAATGGTTTGAGGGGAGTTGTTAGAGAACTAAGCAAAGGTGAAGTTGAAGTCTACTTTCCAACTCTGGAAAAATTGACTGTATTGAAGAGAATGAATTTTGCTGGTGAGATGAATATTATAATTCATATCAATAGTGTGAAAATAGTTTAAAATTGTCAAAAACTGGGCTTTTTGTACTTATTTTGATGTTTGTCTGAATTATGTGTTTATCAACTTTTAGGAAATTGTGTGCAAATTTTAACATTAAACTTCTTTAACAGGGGTGGATCTATGGATTTTTTCTAGGGGGGTCTGAACTTTTTCAAGGGGGAAGGGGTCCAAACTTTCGAACCAAAACCCCATTATACACACTTGCAGAGTAATGCAACATATTGATATTAAACACCACATAACATTTAATCTATGTTAAGCACCGACAAAAAATCTATGTTAAGCTACATAAAAATGACTGTCAATAAATACACCATTGGAAAGGTACATTTTGGAAATTTTAGGGGGTCCAGACCTCCTGACCCCCGCTAGATCAGCCTATGCATTGCATGTTACTAAAGAAATAATAACCAGTCTTGGGTTTTTGAGAAACCTTTTAGAGTATTTATATGCAGACTTTTTTTCAAAGCAGAAAATCATATAATATTCATATAATATCTCTGTTTTATTTTAGTGTATGATCCTGCATCTAACAGAAATGGGGTGGTTAGAAATCAAATTCCTCTGAAACTTGCTTATGCCTTGACTGTGCACAAGTCACAAGGAATGACTCTGGATAGGTACAAAAATATCGATATTTAGTTTCTTTATGTGTTTGCTTATTGTTATATCATAGTCAAGCGTGCAAAAAGTTTGAAACAATGATTATTAATGATACTATTTTAGATTTGTGAGAAGTGTATTACCTTGAGAATTATTGTTGATTCCTGCATCTATGAACACCTGAGTATCAAATTACAATATTTTATTAACATTGCTAAGACATATCATCAGTATGGTGTTTAAAAATTATATTACTATAAAATAGATTTTAGTAAAAACAGGACTTTATCTCTTAAGGTGGAGTAACTATTCTATTGATCCAGAGGTTATTATGGTACTCAATATTTGGGCATCTTTCATATTAATGATGGAGGAATTGTAACAAAAATATAACTTACTTACAGGGTGGAGGTTGACTGTAGACAGATGTTTCAGCCTGGACAGCTGGCTGTAGCTATGAGTAGAGTCAGGTCTTGTAGTGGATTAAGAGTGGTAAACTTCTCAAAAGATGCTGTGATACCCCAACCAGAGGTGATATTGGAATTCTTGAATAAAAGTGGAAAACCAGTTGAAAATAACACTTCTTGTTGCAATATAAGGTGAGAACATTTATCAGCAATTATCTTCACTTAAGACATTGTAAAACATTACATTCTTAAGCACTTGATTTGTGGAATATCAGGCACATGGAGTTTACGTTTTTTTTATTTGTGCCTTACAGTTTTATTTGATGAGAAAGCAAAGTTTTCTGTAAGTCCTGTTTTTACCACTGTAGAATTACTTTTCTTGGAAACAGCTGATTGACCTAATATTACACCATTGATATTACGTCTGTATTGAAGGGCTGTAGGGTTAGTATTTAGACCATTAAATTTACCACGATGTTGACAAAAGTTGTTCTCAATTGCGTCAGAGTTTATCATAGCTGGGACAATTGAAGAGCCTGGAAAACGCTGGACCATATAAATACAAAGTTCAACAAAGCCAATTATGGATGATTGGATATCTTCATGGCATTGACTAGACATTAAAAGTTGATGCGACTTAGTTTGTGTGGTCCAGTTGAAAAACCATTGTTGCACTAAGTTAAGTTGGTTAATTCGGATGTCACTAATATCATTAATTGGTCTCCTGTCGCGAAATATTTCTATTAGGACTGATGTATTTTGCAACAGTTCGATGGCACCATTCAGTGAAGACCCCTTTTGACCAAGATATTGTTGATAAGATTCCATTAAAATTAAAATGTTTTTGCTTAGAACATCTTCTGCTAATTTGTTCCTCATTTTGTCAGATTGA
The DNA here is from genome assembly GCA_025267735.1 of Mactra quadrangularis. Classification (NCBI taxonomy): domain Eukaryota; kingdom Metazoa; phylum Mollusca; class Bivalvia; order Venerida; family Mactridae; genus Mactra; species Mactra quadrangularis. Next base: position 14,736,518 of record CM046311.1, read on the forward strand.
CTTGGAAGGATATGTTCATATAGAAGATTTTTGTGAATTTGAATTGGATTTGTTTGGTCCCACATGTATGCATCAATCCACATTTGCCATTGTATTTCTGATCCATTTGTCAAAGTTAATAGCCTTGTGCTTTTTGTATTAATACCGCTTTTTAATATATTGTTTCTAATTTTTTTAAACGTATGAGATGGATCCATCATGAAAATTATGTTCTCTGATGGGTTACACGGCATTGGAGCTTCATTCTTTTCAAAATATTGTCTCCATTAAAATGAATGTTCATGAATGGCCTGTTGCTTACTGCTCCATCCATGCAAATATAATTGGTTTCAAAATTATGGTGGGCTAACAGCTTTACAGCATCCCATACATGCATGTACAAGTCAGTAGCATTTACCTGGGTTGAAACAAAGTGGGCAAATGGGAAACGAAACCCTGAAATTCCCTGGAAGATGAAGTGTAGAATATGAGTTCCAAGCTTCTTAGACCTCTTTTTCTCCCGAAGTGATGATAGGTCTTCGCTTTCACTTCCCATGTCCACGAACCCTACCATTTCAATGGCCTTACTACATTTTTGGATCTCCAACTTTTGCTGAATTGACATCTCATCCAATAAAATTCCTCCAACCCTACCATTCTCCTGAATTCCCATCCTATTAGCTTCCTGATTCATCCACATGAAAATTTCGTTAGATAAACCTGGTTTGTGAGTAACACTATTCTTATAAAGTAGGATCATGGCAGTCCTCCCGAAAGTTCAAAAAAAGTGTCAGACATCCGGTCTGACAAGCCCTAAAAATCTGTCAGACCGAAATGAAATCTGTCAGACCGAACAAAAAAGAACAAGGCAATAGAAAACATGTCATATTTATCTTATTTTTTAAGTACTCTCTTGTTAAAACATTTATTTCACAATTATATTGATTCTTTGCTCAGTTTCATTAAATTTTCATAGTTTGTTTGCTCATTTTGAAAATCATAGCACTCTTCATCAACATCGGAATCATTATCTTTGTCACAAAGAATGTTAATGTCCCTTTCAATAGATGTAGTACTATAAGCAGACTCAGTCACTTGAATCACATCCTTCTGTGCCTCAGAGATACCCTGCTTCAAGGTAGCTGGCTCTGTGACATCTCCTCCACTTTCATCTGACTCTAGACTAATTTGAGGCTCCTGTGACCCTGATCTTTGCTGGTCATCTTCAGTATCAGACCCGGACTGTATTACAATAGTTTGTTGTGCTTCAGAAATTGGCTTTTTCTTGCGTCTGTATGTTGTTCTTCTTCCCATCACAGATCCAGCCTAAAATATGAGTAAGTATTATACATTAGTTAAATAGACAGAAACACTTGAATATTAAGGTACCTAACAAATCATGTATCAGTATCTTCACTTGTGTTACATTACACCATTAAGTGTTTGAATTATCAAGTTAGTGTGAAAAGCATACAATTCAAGTCAGTGTTGTGCCATTAATGTTGGGTACCACATTGGAAATTAGGGATTTTGAACTATTTTTAGTGTCATCTCAGCTTTACCGTGAGTGACATATGGCATTTTACATACAGTTTGTACTGTGAAGTGTACACCATTTATATGCCATGTGTCATGTCAATGTTATAAATAACTTTTATCACAAAGAGACAGTACTTTTCTATGATAGTGTACATGATCTAAGACAAATGCCTTGGATAAGTTTTAACAGGATACTTACTAGCCAGTGGTCAATTGCATCATCTGGATTAAATTCAACAATTTCTGGGGATTCCAGTTTAACAATCATAAGGTCATTCAGCAATGATGGTCCTAGACTAGAGCGTCTACATGTTTTCAACAGTTTCAGCTGAGAAAATGCAGTCTCGCATAACACACTAGTGGATGGTATGGTCAACATAAGGTCAATCAGTAACATAATTTGGTTTAAATCTGTGATTTCCCTGAACACAGTGCTCCATTTTAGCTTCAAAATGTCATTATACCTGAAATGACAGGATGTCAAAAAAATTTTATTTCAATATCAAATAACTGGTAACATAATGTTCATCTTGTTAAATACATTTTGTACTAACTACTCAAAGTTTTTTTTCTCTTAGCATCTTTGAATTTTATTAAATATGGTTCTAAAAATGAATAGATACAATGAATATTGTTTTTAACATACTGAGTACTAAACAAACAGCAAATGGCTTATATGATTATGTAATTATGTCTTACTTTCTTGTAACAAGTTTTTTTCAGAAGGCTCCATTCACTAACCAGGTTCTTGGAAGAAATGTCAGGAATCACTCTTGATAAGCTTTTCTGGAAATGCTGACAAACAAGTTTCACTTCTTCATTCCCATACTCTATAAAACAAAATATAAAATAGCTTCAAATATATGTTTGCTCAGTTATTCATTTACCATTACTTGAAATTTTCAAAGATCAAACATGACTGAGATTCAACATTATGAATTGTCTTGGGGCTGATTTTATTTTATGATATTAACAATGATAATGATTGAACTTAGTGACTTATTACTATGAAAACATTAGATTTATTACAGATCAGGAAGAGTTACAGACAGAAGTTATGAATTCCATGAAATTTTAATATCAATTATAAATATAACTGAATAAAACTGTGTAACTATGTATGAAAATGACTGCTTTACTTAAAACTTTCAACTCTTTATATAGAATAGAAACTAAGAAAGTAAATGTTAGTAAGTGAACAGTAATAGAAAGCTGAAATTAAAAAAGAACATGCAAAACAACAAGTAAATCTGTGAGCTAATGCTCACTAGTGATACCCCCGCCAAAATCTAAAAATATGCGACAAGCAGGAAGTAGATGAGCAAGGAGCATGAAATCGCTTAACACCACATGGGACTATGGGATGAAGCAATATGCAAAGTATTAGGCTGCTGCATGTTATAGTTGCTGAGAAAACTGCGACGGAAATTTTGTAACGAACGGACGCACGGACAAGGGTAAAACAGTATACCCCCCTCTTCTTCGAAGCGGGGGTATAATTAAACACTTCAACAACATTTGAAACTGTTCAACAGATAAAGAACTGTAACTAGAACTGTCAGAACTCAACATTGTGGACTAAGACCTTTAAATTCTTTATAGATGTATTTAGCACGGTTAAATGATAGCATTGTAAAGACACAAGGAGCTAACAGATTTTTTACCACATTCAGTTGGCAGACAATTATTCATTGGGCAGGTCAATATGTATGCACTTTACAAGATTCATAAAACGGAATAATTGTTAGAAAGTTATAAACAATACACTTAAAACATTATGCAATTAATATTGTACAAGCAAAAACATTTAATTATATGTTATTGTTTCTTAGTTTCTTGCAACAAGCACATGATTTAAGTTAAATTGTTTCATGTATAATATTAAGGTATGCATGTTATTTGTGCTGTTATTTGCTCTATTATTCAACTCCAATATGTATGTGCAAATACTAAAGAAATGTATTATTTAATCTTACTTCTCTTTTTTTTCTAAAAGTAGCTGTATAGTTGATTCAACCCAGCATAAACTATCTGATAGTGAACTCCCTGGTCTCTGTAGTTTCAATGACAATCTGACAGCTGGTTCAAGAGCATCCTGAAGTTATAAATGGATTTGAAATTACTTGTCAACAGATAAAACTGAAATTTGTATCATTTAAGCCCTAGGAACACTTAGTGTAGATTATATCACAGCTGTCAGTTAACTATGCACATACTTTTGTCAAAGACTGACAATTTCCCTACATGGTTTAAAACCAGTGGTAGGAGAGAGTATGGCCAAAGAAATCATTTCATGTTCAAACTCCACAAAGTATGGCCCGCCTGGGGCTCAAACCCATAACCCCTCAATCAGAAGTCTTGTGCCTTACCAACTGTGCTAGCTGGGCAAGTTAAATTGAAACACCACATTATTTTGTATGTATTCATCGCATGTCTCTCTTATCTAACATTACAAGAATAAGTATGAATTTTTAAAAAATAAATTAATTTTTGTATATGTGAAGACATGAAGACAATTCGGCTCAGAGGTAATTAACTGGTCAGGGCAATGAATCAGCAAGTAAGTCTCACCTGTAAGAATAAGACAAACGCCATTAGTTGTTTGTCAATCATCAGCTTGAGCAGACCTTCCCCTTTTGCATTTCCATGACTGGCAGTTGACAAATGAGCTTCAAGCGCATTGTAGGTTTTTGTGAAAGCACACATTCCTCTGTACAAATGTGGCAGCCATCTGGTTCCAGTAATTTTGGTTGGAAGGACACCCTTTTTCATAGCTTCAATAGCAGTTTTCAGTCCTTGTTTATTTTTATAGCTTTTTTGTAAAAATAGTAAAGTCCAATGAGTAAGGTCATCAATTTGTCATAAAGTTTTGACTGTTTAACAATATCTCTGAAAGCAAGTTCAAGTCTGTGACAGAGGCAATGTATGTTGATCATTTCTGGGTTGACTTGCTGCTTCAAAAGGGTTGAAAGACCTGATCTCACTCCTATCATATTGGAGGCCCAATCACTACCCATGGCAATTAGTTTGGCTAAAAAAACCAGTGCATAATTTATCTTAAAAAATGTTTCAAATTTAATATTTAGGTAAATATTGGTTCACTTATAATTCAGTCTTTGAATTTGGCCATTGGATGATGAACCTAGTCCTCCAAAGTTTCTAGTGATGTATAGAATCCTAGTGATCCGACTGTCCACTAACTTTTTATGGCAATAGTTTACAAAAATTTGTTTACTTAAGTTATTTTTTTCGTCATGCAGCATGTAAATTGCTTTTTCATTTATATCTGTATAATAATTATCATTAACCTTTACAGTATAATTTTACAAATCACTAATAATTTTCTAAGTCCAGTAAAATTTCATTTGATCAAGTGAAAAATTTCATTCTGATGGCCTGGACTGAATGTCCAGGACTTATGAAAGTTTGTCACAAAGACTATCTACAGTTCTATCATTACAGAACTCAAAGTTTTGTAATAATACCATTATTTATAGAAGAACTACACATAGTCTTTGCTACAAACTTTCATACTTGTGCAGTTACTTCAGGCCACAACAAGTTGATCATGTGTTCTATGGTTTTTTCTCAGGAAAAATGGGGTGAGCAAGTGAAGAAATAGAAATAAAAAATCTTAATTTAGTTGCTTTATATTGCAGATTAACCAAATTTTTAACCAAGCAAGGATATAAACAATTGTGTAACAACCCTTTAAATTAAGGTGCGAGCGAATCCATAGAACATATGATCAAATTGTTGAGGCCTTACAACAACATATTGAGAAAACTAAAAAAAACTTGTGTAGTATGAAATGCTTGTTTCTTACATTTGTCAATTTTGGATTGCTGAAGAACATTAGTAACATGCTCTAAAAGGTCCTTAGATCTTGTCGAGTTCGGGCTCGAGATATTTAGAAACCTCTCGGTCACAACACCCATGAATGCACTTCTTAGGTAAATTGTCTCCTGCTCGTCACCAGACACATCAGTACTGCCATCCATCATAAATGAGAAGAATGGGTTTTTCTGAGTTAGATTTACTGTTTTCTTTAGTTCTGTCTGAGCAATGCTATGGATTAAGTCCCCTGCTGACTTTTCATTTGTGTAAATACAACCTATGTCTATGTGTTTCGCCCTATTAGACCTTGAGCCAGTATATGACATTGCTCCCCCCCCCCCAGGGGGAATTTTCAAGGGTATGATTTTCTTAACCCATATGGTGGTAGGCATTCACTGATGAAAGTTTGCAAAGTTCTGTTGGGGCTTTACAGAGTTATGGGACTTTGAAATATCACCCATTCTCATTTTCCGGTCAAATCCATTATAGACCTTGAGCCAGTATATACCCACACGGGGAATTTTCAAGGGTATGATTTTCTTAATCCATATAGTGGTAGGCATTCACTGATTAAAGTTTACAAAGATCTGTTGGGGCTTTACAGAGTTATGGGACTTTGAAATATCGCCCATTCTCATTTTCCAGTCAAATTCATCATATCTTTGAGCCAGTATATGACATTGCTCCCCACATGGGGAATTTTCAAGGATATGATTTTCTTAACCAATGAAGTGGTAGGCATTCACTGATAAAAGTTATCAAAGTTCTGTTGGGGCAATACAGAGTTATGGGACTTTGAATTATCGCTCATTCTCATTTTCATGTCAAATCCATAATAGACCATGAGCCAGTATATGACATTGCTCCCCACATGGGGAATTTTTAAGGTTATGATTTTCTTAACCCATATAATGTTAGGCATTCACTGGTTTAAGTTTACAAAGTTGTGTTTGGGCTTTACAGAGTTATGGGACTTTGAAATATCGCCCATTCTCAATTTTTGGTCAAATCTTTAATAGAACTTGAGCCAGTATATCACATTGCTCCCCACATGGAGAATTTTCAAATGTATGATTTGCTTAACCCATTTAGTGGTAGGCATACATTGATAAAAGTTTATAAAGTTCTGTTCAGGCCTTACAGAGTTATGTGACTTTGAAATATCGCCCATTCTCATTTTTGGTTTAAACCATAAGTGCTTTTAAAGCAAGTTTAAGACATTGCTCTTTCCTGGGAGTAATTATCTATGGTATATTTTTTAAACCCACATGAAAGTAACACTTCACTGATAACAAGTTTGCAAAGTTCTTTTGGGGCTATACAGAGTTATGGGACTTTGAAATATCGCTCATTCTCATTTTCCGGTAAAAACCATTAGTGCTTTTAAAGCCAGTATATGACATCGCTCCTCCTGGAAGTAATTATGTATGGTATGATTATTAAACCCACATGGTAGTTGCAATTCACTTATAAAAGTTTGCAAAGTTTTGTAGGGGCTCTACAGAGTTCTGGGACTTTGAACTTCATGACCCCCTATGGCTATTTTCTATGCCAAAATGTTCTTGTTACTGTCCTCCGGTATTCTATTTCGACGCATCTTAATTATGAAGCCATTTTGTTTATGACATGGATTTTGTGTTACCCTGTCACGTCATTCCTGTACTTCCCGATAGTAAGCAGTGTGGTGATTTCTTAACACCAATATGTGAGGAGGCAGGGATTTTGAGGGACTCTTTTCATACCTCTTTTCAACACAAAAAATGGTGCTTTTTCCTTATACGTTCTTAGTTTAGTTTTGAACATGCCATTTTTTCTAAAACAATAAATATAACAGACAGATTGGCGTCCCTTATTTCTTGCTATTTCAAGAGAGTCACTTGACAGGTAGAGTACTTTCGTTTTGGCAAGACTAAAAATAGAAACAAATAAAATGCATCGTCTCTCTGTTCTCTTATATCAGCCATATAGGAAATCTCCACTTTACATATTTTTATTTTTTGATTTTAATGATAACTTTCAGTTATCAATAAAAGTTTTACTAGATGGACAAATGAATAAAGTATTTAAAGGAAGGGTCATTCGTTAGTCAGACTAAATAAATTTTACACATATTTGAAAAGAAGCACCTATTTTCTATAGTAACGTATGTTTCTATACGGACCACACTAATAAAACTTTATTTTTTTTTGTCTGTATTTGTATGTTTGTCAATGATTTTAGCACTTTAAGAAGGCAAAGGGTTGATACTGGAAATACATATACCACAAAATGATAAATTCAGAATGTCCCTTTGCTCAAATATGACTTAAATTTTAGATCAACTTAAGGAAAATTACAGAAATACATTTATAAAACCTTGAAACAATGACTTTCAAACTTGGAAAAATCGAAAGAAACCTAAGTACCATAGCCGTGAACAGTCAAAATCAATTAATACATTTCAAATGAAAAGTTTATATACTTAACTCACCGAAAAGTTCATAATTGTGAATGCCTAAAGAAAGAAATAGGTAGTAACGTATGTTACAACAACACTGTTTAAACTATCACATCCCAATTTTATCTGTCACACCCAGTACAACAGTTTAAATAATTTAATGGTAGCACAAACTATTTTCTATGTACTGTGTCATATCTAAATACTGTTAATTACATCAATAAGGATTGCCATCAAAATTAAAGGGAAACATGTTAAAATTAAGAGTTTAAAAGGTTACGAATTAGTCTCAGAAAAGCATAACTGATCAATTGTGTTCAAAGTTCATGTAGTAATTCACTTTGAAGTAAAAATCAAAACGTTCTCCTAGATATTCCATTAGGTACTGGCACACTTATTTCATATAAAAAGTCATTTGTCACCCAAAATTACATCCCCAAGGGTTTGCCATTGGATAAGAGATCGGCGTTGTTGCATGAACGATGTGTTTGCTTCCTTATCGTTATCAGTTTGTTGTACCATGCTTATGTACCATGTTCCCTTAAATATTTCTGCAACAAAATCTTCCAAGATGTATTATAGTTCATCTAAGACAAAAAATAAATTCCGACATAAATTGTGCTGTTTTTGTTGTGAGGAATTACTACAACCTGTGGTTAAGTGTGTTTATAAAAGTACAACTACATTATTTCGCTGCTAATACATTCAACAGACATGATGTGTTCCTTTACGCTCAAAGACATGGTATAAAAGAAACATTCAGAACTTAAACGTTTCAAGTTTCCAAAAAAGCGAAACATTGTGAAACAAGCAAACAAACAAGCATCAACTATGATACATTTCATATGAAACATACCTTACCAAAGGTAGCGTATGTTTCAATTCATAAAATCATGTTTTATTAAATAAGAAGCGAGCAAAAGACGCTTTGGTTACATTTGAGATTTGGTTACATCTAGTAAGAATTGACATAACAAATGAATTGCAAAAATATCGATTTGAGTATTGCTATGAAGGATTCTATGCTTAAATTGCATGCAATGGTTAAAAAATCTTCATAGTTTAATTTATCAAAGCCATTGAGATGCACACAGTTTCATGTTTTTTTAGTCTGGTTTAAGATGTCATATATTTTTCAATGAGATAATAATGACTTTATTCATTGTGGATAACATTTTTGGTGTAAGCCAATTTTCAATATGTCATCGTTTAACCCTTCTTCGCATTGTAAGATCGGTATATCATTTTAACGGTAATGTATGTTACATCACGTATGTTACATTTGATACTTTAGACAGCATTATCTCTAGACGATCCTGAGGAATGGCAAAAGTAGTGATCATAAAATGAAGAGTTCATTAGAGAGACTAATTAGTAAACATGAATTCAACTAAGATATTTAACATTAGTTGAAAAACCATGGTCACGTATGTTTCATGTTGAAATGTCTACCCCAAAATTTTTGCTAAAATGTGAAATTTAATGAAATGTCATTGAATACTTAATTACAATCTTTTTTATTTCATATATATTCATATCTGATCTTATGTTTCAAAATATTTTACAAGTATGATATCTTTTCTAATTTGAAAAAAAATGTTGTTTTTTATGGTTATGTATGTTTCAACACTCTTGGCGACAAAGTTTAAGAGCTGTGTGTAAGTTAATATTTCTGAGGAACAAGATAAAAATCTTATTCTTACATACAGAAACATTGTATATCTTAAAAAGCAAGTGTATTATGACTACTTTATGTGGCTATGTTTCATAGTCTGTGCGCAAAGGCACAGTAACATATCTTACATTTTAAGGTACTTATGAGCTCAGTAACAACAGCAATTTCCTTTATAAAACACAAAAGACACCTTATCTTTTTAATTGACAATCAATATCAAGAGAACTTGGTGTTGCAAACATGATTTAATTGTTTTTGCAAAAATAAATCGATAAAAATGGAACAAAAATTGCTATTTACCTATACAATTAAAAGTTGATTTTCTCAGCAGTGCCCCACTGAAAACTTGCAAACTTTGTACTGTTGTACTCAGGACAGATAGGGGAATAAGAAAATATGGGTCTTGAAAATTCCCCCTGGGGGGGAGCAAAAGTGTATCTGGCTCACGGCCTATATCTATTTCACATAGCCACATAAAATCTGTTACAGGACGATTGTATTTAGCAATTGCATGGGCGTTTCTAAATAAGGTCACCAGTCTGGCTTTTTCTGCCTGCTTCAGATTTGTAAGGGCTTTGCCAGCAACTGACTGTATTTTATCAACAGCTGTTTTGGTTTTAGATTGAGCATGAATGTGGGCTTTTTGATGCAATTTAGATTTCTCATGATCTTCAACCGTAGAAGCCCTGAAATTCGTGCATCCGAGAATAAATGTATTTGTATTTCTGAGACCCTTCTCTGGTGCTACTTCATCGCCGTAAAAATCGACACAGTCAGTACAATGCATTTTCATCGTATCTTTGTCGTATTTCAACCATTTTCGACCATCCTTCCATTTTTCATTAAATTTTCTTTCAGGCCTTTTGTTTTCATATAGTTTTTTCTTTGCTGTACGTTCTTCTGATGTTAATTTACGTTTTCGCCCAGGTGTTGCACCCTCGTAATACTTTAACGACGCCATTTTGGTTACGGCGCGGATAAAAACCGAACAACCGGACCGATCCGGCGAAACGAATAAATGCCGGACAGTCGGTCCGATCCGGATTAAAAACTCGTCGGACCTCGTCAAAATTTGTCGGATATGTCCGTCGGACCGACGTATTTCGGGAGGACTGGAAAAGTCTTTGAAAAACACCATGTTAACCTTAAAATTTTATGCTAATATCTCAGGCCTTAATATAAATATGGAAAAAACTAAAGTTATTTGGTTTGGCGCATTCAAAAATAGTAATACTATTTTATGTCCAGAATATAACCTAGATTGGAATTCTGATATTTTTACAGTTCTTGGAGTAAAATTCTCTACTTACATAAACCAAATTGTAGACTTGAACTATGAATCCAAAATTGAAGAAATTAGGAAACTATTTACTAACTGGTCAAAAAGAGTTATCTCCCCTATTGGGAAACTAGTAGTCATTAAATCCCCTGCACTTGCAATACTAAATCATCTGATTCTAAGTCTACCTAACCCCCCCCCCTTTAGATAAAATAAATTTGATACAAAATATGTTCTATAACTTTCTTTGGAAAGGAGGAATAGACAAGGTGAAAAGAAATATAATAACACAAGATTATAAATATGGGGGTTTAAAGATGATTAATCTTAAATGTTTTATAAATAGTTTAAAAGTTACTTGGATAAGAAGATATTGTTTCTCAAATACTAAGTACTATAAGTTGATAGAAAACACTTGTCCTTATATGAAAGAAATTTTTAAATTTGGTTCTGATTTTGAAAAAAAGAAAATGCTATTAGAAACAAACCCTTTTTGGAAAGATGTGCTAAATGGTTATTACATGCTGTCCAGTATTTAAAACCTAGTAACTATTGTGATTATTATTCAATTAATCTTTGGCTTAATCCCAATATTAAAATTGCTAACAAAAGTATGTATAACAATAGATGGTTTAATGGTGGTGTCTTTTATGTTGGAGATCTTATTAACCAAAGTGGAGAATTTCTTACTTATAATATTTTTTCAGATATTTATAATATTAGAAGTAATTTTTTAGAATATAGAGGTATTATAGCAGCAGTAAAAAGCTATTTGCAAAAACATAAACAACATGCCCAAACAATATAGATTTAACGCCCCATTCCCTCTAAGTTTATCCATTATAAATAAAGACTCAAGAGGCTGTAGTACAATATACAAGATAATGTTGCATTCTAAACAATACCCGAACTCTTTAGAGAAATGGAAAAATGATTTACAAAATAACGATTATTTTCACAACAAATCGATTTATGAATTAGTTTTTAAATATACGAAAGATCCTAAACTTATATGGTTTCAATTTAGAATAAACCACAAAATACTAGCAACAAATCATTTACTTAAAAAAATGCGTAAACTTGATTATGATTCGTGTACATTTTGTCATAACAATATAGAAACCCTTCCTCATTTATTTTATGATTGTGAAATATCTAAACAATTCTGGCAACTTGTTCAGTCCTATATAAATAATAAATGTAATATTAACCTTCAAGATTGGACCATTTATGATATTCTATTTGGTAATACAAAACTTGATGGAGTTATTAACCAAATTATATTACAGGGTAAATATCATTTATATTACTGTAGAATGAAACAGTTGAGGCCTAATTTACTAATTTCAAAAATCTAATATGTACTTTTTATAATATTAATAAATATACAGCTAGACAATCTCAGAGAGAAGATGGTTTTGAAAAATCATGGGAGAAATATAAAAGTTTGGTGATTACCGAACAAGTTTAAAATTATGTCTATCTTTATTATTTTGCACTTCTAGCCTTTACCAAATAGTTCTTTAATCTCATATATGCATGTTTTACATCTTAATAGAACTTATCTTAATAGTTTTCTATTTATTAGACTTTCACTTTCACCTTGAAGAACCATAGTTTAGTAGAAATATATATTGTCAACTCTAGATATATCCTGTTAAAATAATTTTCGTATGTAAACATAAGTAGTCTTAGCCCCAAAAACCTTTATTTTCATTTTTTTTCATTTTTTATCTTTTTATTTTTTCTCTGTTTATCTTTAATAAGGGACATTGGTCAGTTATCTCCCCCTGTATACTGTTCAAATAGGTATGTTCAATCGATTTGATTGATCAGATTTTGTCCTTTTCTTTTTTCAACGTCAATTTGTCAAAGTTAATTTGTAATAACCTAGTAACTTAATTCTTTCGAAAATTGGACTGGTATTTTTTTTTCATGGTAATTCGATGAAGGATTCTGAGGATTCCAACTGTAAAGTCCTACATGCCAATAAAGTTGCGTCGGATTATATCAGGGACAGATAACTGACTAAACTCCCTAATTACTATACACTGGTAAGCCATTTAATTAATGACCATGATTACTAATTTGAGACATTGAGTTTGAGATCCTCCCAGCACAAGCTCAATAAAGATACTTAAAATTACTGACACAATGTCACCCACTTATAGCCGCCCTTAATGGCTGTTGAAAAAACTCTATGTATATGTAAGGGAGTAGGCGTGTGTGGGCGAGGGAGAGTGTGAGTATGTGTATGTTTGTTTATAAAAAACATTTTTGTGTTAATTATATGGGTATATAGAATGTATGTGTGTATGTATGTGTATGTATGTATCAATTGAGTTTAATTATATACATTCATTTATGTAAAATATAATTATTGCATTTATATGAAAATAAATGAGCAACTAGTAGTTGCTGAAATTAAAAAAAAAAATACACATGTTGACATAATTGTGTTACGTTATCTTATCTTAACAACAAAAATGATGATGACTTCTACATGCGCTCTTCTGACATTCATGTATATATTGCGAAGTAGTTTGCTTAAATTTGTTTCACTACTCACCATTGAATGATATTCCATACTTGGACAGAAATACAGACTTGCATTTGGTCCCGCGAGCCGGATATTAGTGATAAAGAAATGGAATTTAAATTGAGATAAACCACGTGGATTAAAAGAAAAGAAAAGATGTCTACAGTGTCGGCGTTAAAAGGAGTACGGACTCGGTACAGGAACACGTTGGATAAAGAAATCCAGCATGCAAAGGAACTTTTGAGAAGTGAAGTAAGTGTCTTTGGCTATTCTGACTATCTAAAAGAAACAAGAAAATGTGTGTTGCTGTTGAAATCGTATTCTGAAAAATTATCTGTGCACATGAATAAATTCTACGAGCGTGGTGCTGAAATCGAACCGGAGCATGTAGAAAGAATGCTTAATGAAGATTGTGAATTGAATTTCGAGGTAGAAAGTATAGTGATTGAGCTAGAGCAATTGTGGGAAAGGTTGAATTCGAAAACCAAGGATGAAAGTGTATTGGAGCAAACTGATAGGTTGACGGATTTACAAGAAGAAATGCAGAAGGCAGTAATGACTCAAATGCAGAAACAGACGGAGTTAATGAAGTACATTACAGACAAGGAGAACAAACATATTTCAACCTCCGTTAAACTCCCAAAGTTTGAACTAAAAGAGTTTAATGGAAATAAATTGGAATGGTGTGCATTTTGGGATGCATTTGAATGCACTATTCATCGTAACACAAGTCTTTCTGATAGAGAACGGTTCAACTATCTACATAGCAAGTTGGAGGGTGAAGCTAAACAAGCAATAGAAGGCTTAGCTTTGTCAAATGAAAATTACAATATAGCCGTTTCTTTTCTTAAAGATAGATTTGGAAATAAACAGGAAGTTGTTGATATACATTATAAGGAACTTGTTAAACTCAAAGCACCAACTGCAAACGTTGAAAGTTTAAGAACATTCTTAGATACAGTTGAGAAACATTTAAGGAGTTTAGAAATGCTTGGTGAAAGTGTAAATCAGAGAATTTTTGTGTCTATGATACGTGCCAAACTTCCAGAAGATGTACTCCGTCAGTTAGAATTTAACAAAGGAGCAAAGAACGACTGGAGTGTTGATAACCTTAGACAACAATTGAGGGATTATATAATAGCATGTGAAAAGTCAAACACGAAAGGAGATGAAATTCAAAGTTAAAGGAATCGTCTATTCGAAACAATGCTACACCTAAGTCTTACAGCGGAGCAAATCCAAAGGGGAGCAATACAAAGTACATTCCAAAAGGGCAAATGCATTCTTCTGCAGAGACTTTATTAGTAAATTCTAACGTTAAGAATTGTAAATATTGTGGTAAAGGGCACTGGAGTGATGAGTGTACTGACTTTAAGACAATAGAGGAAAGAAAGAAAAGAATTAGAGGAAGTTGTTATAGATGTTTAAGGAAAGGACATAAAGCTAACGAGTGCAAATCAAACAAATCCTGTGTTTATTGTGGAGAATTTAATAGGCATCACAGGAGCCTATGCTCTAAGAGATTTAGAAAGGAACTTAGAACAGAACTTGTTAATATTTCAGAGGAGGTGAAAGAAGAAAACGTCATGGTGTCCGTCGGAGAATCGGTGTTAATGCAAACAGCTAGAACCGAAGTGATAAATCCAAAAAAGTCAAGTTCTACGACAACACGTTTGCTGTTAGACTGCGGTTCGCAACGGACATACATTTCAAAGGCGTTGTCTGATCAGCTTGGTCTTAAACCTACAAAAGTTGAAGAATTAAAGATAGCTACATTCGGTAGTAGTGAATCAAGAATAGTTAAAACACAACTGACCACATTGTCTCTTAAACTGAACAATGGTGATTTGTTTTCAATTAATGCAAATATAGTGCCAGTTATAAGTGGAGATCTCCAAAGAAAATCAATAGATGATGCTACACGGTTATTCTCAATACGAAGGTCCATTTGACAAAATGTTACATAACTCCCTGCTAGTAAGTAAGAAAATGAATTTTAGTGTTTCGTCCATTACCTAGTAGATGTCCAATGATTGTGTGAAAAAATTACAAAAATCGGACTGTTGATAAAATCGTAACCGCCATTTTAGACCCTTATTTTAAATTTCCGTTACTGTCGCCAGTCCACCCCTGTGTTGTTTGCAATAAAATTGCAAAGAACACGGCCACTGAAAGAATTAAATTTGCATGTATATGCATTGGTAAACAATTGAAATTTGTACTTAAAAGGCTCAGTAAAACAGTATGTCAGACATTTTTGAAATATCTAATGTAGAGTGCATGTCGCCAGACTTTATTCTTTTCATAAAATTTCCGATACCGTGTCTGCCACAGCTAGATTGGAAAGCAAAATATCAACACAGAGTTATAAAAAACGCCTAAAAGTTATCTTAGTTTCATTGATTATTAAATAAATTAACAAAAACCTTTGGTATGAATGATATATGAAAGTACATGAAAGACAAATGCGAAAGGGGTCAATAAAAAGTAAATAAGCAAAATTTCCGTTACCGGTGCTGCTGAAAATACCAGCTATATTGAAACGGTATAATGACGATAAATACATCAATTGACTATAACTGTTTATAGATGGTCGAATAATTCTTCGTTTGTAACTTTGTAGAGCTCAAACCACGTAATTTCAATACGAATTTAAAATTTCCGTGATTTAAATTTCCGTTACCATGTTTGGAATATCAGTCATATACGTTTCGTGGGGACATTGCGCCAGTCAGTGCATCATATATTTATGTCACTTATGACTCCAGGAACGCCTCGTGGTAAAATAACACATTTTTGAGTTTGTTAGATAAATTAAGAAATAGTTTAATTATGAAGGTTTTTACAGGTGGACAGTTCTTTAATTAATTGCGATATAAGTTCTATGTTGAGCTGAAAATAACACGTTGTGTATTATGAACTACGAGCACAAATATGGCTTTAAATTCAAATATTGATTTACTTCAAGAAATTATCAAAATACGACAGACAGAGATTATAAGTGTACCAAATTTCCGTTACTATGTGGTAACGGATATTTTATGATTTTTGTCAGTAATAAAACAGCATTGTAAGTTTGAAAATGATTTCAAGTCAATACTATTTTTACCAAAGGTTAATAAAATACACGAATTAGTCTCGAACAAGTAGACCAAGTACCATAAGACAATAGTGTTTAGCAGATCTTTATATTATAGCTCACCAGAGCCAGAGCACGATCTGTTCAATGTGATCTACTCTGATTGATGTTTGTCCGTCGTCCGTCATAAGTCTCTTAAGATTGTATTGACAAAAATTTAAAGCCATCAGTCATCAACCTTTGCACGACGCATTTAATAAAGGTCAGCCACCTTTTTTCAAATTTAGCCCTTGTCATGGGTTCAATGACAATATTGACACTGCCTCAGGGGCCAACATATTTGAATATTGGCCCACTAAAAGGGACTCAAGGCTAAACATGGAATTATATAACGAAATATTGAAAACAAATTCATAAATTTTATGGCCTAGAGCTTTATTGTTTGCATAGCCAACTCAAGGTCACAGTTTTATGCAGATAAATGTATCAATAGATTTTGTGTCAGATGCCCTTACAAACTATTTCTCATGTTAGTGGCCATGACTCCTCGGGACGCTCTCAATATCCTCTTTGTATCATATATACATGTATATCAGTTTACTGAATGGAAAAGATACGAACATATTTAAATCACGTCCTCGTCATTTTGTTAAATATTATTGCAGAGATCAAATAATGTCAGGTGGCAGATATCTCTGTGAACAAAATTTCCGTTACTATGTTGTTTTTGCGGATAAGCGTTGTTTTAACGAGTTATGATCTCGCTCATTCTTAATCAGTGTCTTAGTTTTATGTTTCAACTGAACCACGTCATCTGTTTGAATAAAAGCATACAAGTTTTCAAATAATTAATGCGTTTGTTATTCTAGTCGTATTTTTTTATTACGTATATAGAACATATGATATGAAAAAATATGTGGTATTTGTGTAAGCTTTTTGACTTAGAAATAAAATGCAACTATAAAGTAACGCATTTGTTGGTTCAGTTAAAGACTTGGTGAGTTTGACTAGGATTTAAAGGCTTATACAATGTATAATCAATATAAAATTTCCGTTACCATTGCACCTGTTCTTTATACATATACGTGCCTTTTAAGTATGCGGCTTAGCACAGGTAATATGTACATTTTTTGTATCGGCAATGATCAAAGTGAAGTATAAGAAACAGCAGGTTATCATTGTGACGTCCACAAATAATAGAAAACAATTGGATGGTGACCAATGATTACAGTCTTGATTTTACCCTTAGCATTGGAAAGTGTGCCTAAAGTTCAGTGGCATGTAATGACTTAATTAAGAAGTCATTGTAGTCGATTTTTTTATTTTTAGACAAAGACATGTATAATTGTTGAAAACCAAATCATTTTATTTTGTACGGAAGAAGATATTTGTGTGTACGCCTTTACTGTCTGCAATGAGGGTACAAAATCTGATGTTAAAAGCGAATAGTAAAATGTTTACACCTTACCCTCTTTATATGGCCATAGCACAGGCAATAAGATAGTTATGCATCCAGAAAATTAGATTTACATCCCTGATACATGCATAATAATGAAAAAATCATTTAAAACTGTTTTATTTTGAAGTTGATTTTTCACATATTCACATTCCCAAATGGACCTTCGTATTGAGAATTGCCGTACAATGAGAAACACTGAACATCTCTTCAAAGTTAACGACCTTGCTGATACCATACCAACTAAACTCGAAGAATCCAGAATCGACCTTCTTATTGGCTGTGATTATTACTTAGATCTAATTCTTCCTCATAAGATAGAAGTGTCTCCTGGACTATATTTTCTCAGTTCAAAGTTGGGATGGATATTATCAGGTAGAATCCAAACAACTAGGGAGGAAAGTGCAGTACCAAATACGCTTATATTGTCACAAGGAACTATTTTAACAAACACTGCTGTCTTCCAATGTCCTGATAGTTCAATTCAGGCTAAGCCTAATCTTGAAGACTTTTCGAAGCTAGAGTCGATTGGAATAAGTGACAAACCAGTAGATACAAACGATGAAACTGCTCTAAAGTCTTTCAAAGAAAATATCAAGTTTGAAAATGGTCGATATCATGTTACATGGCCATGGAAGAGCGATTGTCCAGAATTGCCAGACAACAAGGCATTAGCATATGGTTGACTGAAGTCTTGCTTAAAAAGATTAAACGACAAACCGGATATCCTACAGAAGTATAATGCTATTATACAAGATCAGCTCAAAGACGGAATTATAGAAAAGGTAGAAGAAAAAGCTGGATCCATCTTGAAACATTACATACCTCATCATGCTGTTTTAACGCCTTAAAAGACCACAACGAAAGTGAGAATAGTGTATGACGCTTCAGCAAAGTCAGCAGCCGATACTAAAAGTTTAAATGAAAATATGTATCGAGGACCAGTGATGCTCCATAATCTGTGTGGACTTCTAATGAGATTTCGTCTTCACAAGGTTGTTCTTGTAGCAGACATCGAAAAGGCATTTCTGCAGATAGCATTACAGCCTAAAGAGAAAGATGTCACAAGGTTTCTATGGATCAAAGATATCGATAAACCTACTACAAACTACCAGAACATTGAAGAATATCGATTTACAAGAGTACCCTTTGGTGTAATTTCAAGCCCCTTTTTACTCGGAGCAACATTGGAACATCATCTCGACACACACAGTAATACACTCACTGAAAAGCTGAAAGGAGATTTGTATGTAGACAATTTAATCACCGGAGCAAAGAGTGAAAAGGAAGCTATTGTGCTTTACAAGTCAGCCAAACCAATATTTAATGAAGCTTCAATGAATTTACGAGAGTGGTTGTCAAAAAGTGATCAGGTCAACGAGTTTATCCCAATGATTGATCGTGCTGAAAAGAAAGAAATGTGCATTCTTGGACATTCCTGGAATTCAAAAGAAGATTTAATTGCTCTAAAACAACCTAAGAATACAGGATTTGTGGAGCAACTTACCAAAAGAGTGATTCTCCAGAAATTAGCTTCAGTGTTTGATCCGTTAGGATTATTCTCACCTGTTTTCCTACGTGAAAAGTGTTATTGCAAGGGCTTTGGAATAAAGGAATTGACTGGGATGAAACTATTGTTGATTCGAATATAAAACGGGATTGGTCTGCAATGGAAAACGAGATAGAGAGTGTGTCTCAATACAATATTCCTAGGATGATTTCATTGCAAAATCAACGTAAAGTGTTCACCAATTTGTTGTGTTTCTGTGATTCCTCATCAGTCGCGTATGCGACGGCGGTTTACTTATATCAGTATGATGAAGAACAGTCTTCGTGCAATTTGATATTTGCAAAGACAAGACTTGCTCCTGTGAAAAGTGTTACTATCCCTAGACTAGAATTATTGGCAGTATTGATCGGAGTTAGACGTTTATCATTTGTGAAGGAGCAATTGAAGTTAGAAATCAATGGTTTATTTTTGTGGACGGATTCACAAGCAGTAATCGGTTGGATTAATAGTACAAAGGATCTTCCGACAAAGTTATTGTGGAGTTATGTTGTTGTTATTTCATGTTAATAAAAGGAGTAAAGGGATTTAATTTTTGTGTCTTTATTCATATGGTTAAAGGTGGAATTCCGCGATACTAGGTATCTACTACTTGAGCTCGTGATTCTATGCTCCGTAACGCAGGAGTTGACGTATACTTTTTGAACTCGTATATCTTTCTCAGTCCTAGAATGGTGTGCGTTATATTTTTGTTTCGAGACCACGAAGGTTTGAATTTTGCAATTATGTTAAAACATAAATGTTTAAAGTAAGTTCATTTTTCGACATTTCACTTTTCAAAATGGTAACGATTTCTGGAGAACGGCTGATGAATTACTGGAAATAAATCCAACTGAAACCAAACATCCTGTCGGCATAAAGATGGTGTCTAGATCCAGACCATTCTCGTACCCAAAGGTTATCAAGATTCTCAATCTAACTAGTAACGAGAATCTTACTTGGCTCTTGGAACGAAAATAATAAACAATTATTTACCCCGTAAATACATTGAATTTATTTTCCGCTTTGTTTACATTCGTCGTCGGAAGTACTAAAAAAGGTCACCGAGAGACCTTTCCATGCGTATATAAGAGCTACTCACGCCACGTCGGCACATTTATGCTTTGTCACTTGACGGTTAAACATCACTCTCTTCAACAATTAGGAAGATAAATAGGCATGGAAGATGTGGAGGCCACATAAAGAGCAGCTAACGTAAAGGAAGTTTTCAAGACGTATAGTAAGGAGAAGCCGTAGGCTCGGCTTGGATAATAATACATGGCTGTACAAGAAGTGGTCTCTGCGTCGTAAAAATACAGATACAGATACAGAAGAAATTATGGGTGAGAATATTTTACCTGTCGTTGCTTTTCAACAATTTAATGTAATTCAGATTTTGCTCAACCTAAAACTCGAGGGTGTGGTGTAGAAACTAAGGAATAACACGATTTTCTAAGCGAAACTTTGTAGTACAGTCCCAATGTTGCCGCGCCATTTTATTGTATTTACATACCGGGTCTAGATAAATCCCGGTCCGTTCCGGATACCGGACGACCGCTTTTCAGCATGCACACGTAGCCACGTGTATAGTTCTTAGGGGGAATGTGCCAGTTAACTTTTTTATAATTAATGATAATTATACGCTGGACAGATACCTTAATCATTTAAGCATATATAGTTGCCTACAAACTTTTGTGACACTTTCTCGTGCAGACCCACTGAAGAGCTTTATATAAAATTCGATACACGTTTATTTAGTGTTGCTTTATCTATCAAACTTTAATGCACACGCTCATACCTGAGCATTATAGCAGGTCATAGAGGGGGCATTTAACTTGATCAAGCGCTTAAAAAAATAAACAATATTTAAAATTAGGTGTAAAATAAATATATGAATAATCAAGTTGCAAAGCCACATTGGTTGAAATTTTTTACAAAATTGTTGGTCTGCCTTTTTGTTCGGTAATCTATACTGAGAAACAAATAACATAAAAGCTGTTTTACAGAAAACAATTGCAGTGTACATAGTTTTATAGGCTTTAGTACATCAGATGCTTTATTGGGCCTACTCAGAGACGAAATATCTAATTCACTGCCATATTGCTAATAATTAAATATATTTAAAAATAATAAAAATAATCATCAAAACTCAAGAATCTTAGCAAATTTTTTTCATCTCAGACTATTGGCGGTGCTGTAACTATGTAGAAAAGGCTATGAAATTATTCAATTCATGTAACTCGAACACAGTCAGGGATTGTGCAATAAGTCTGGGGTTTACATGAGTAACTTATGACAAGCAGTTGAGACTCGGGCAACCTCATAACTGTCCAGGAGAAAGTGATCAGAAATAAACATACATGTGTATATGATCGTCTGTGGTGCAAATACTTAATGCAAATCATTAATGACAGTTCCAAAGGGAGCTAACCTGTGAAGATTTCAATAGGGCAGAACTGCAAGTACTCACATTCAAGTTATTATTGTGGTAAACTTAAGGCCAGCGAATGCCTTGCTTTTTCGAAAAGAAATGCTATTGAATCAATAAGGAAATGAAAATTTAACCCCGACTTTCAAAAAGCAGAATTTTCATACTGAAAAGGGTAGAGGATAACCAAATATGTCTAACAATTATTTAAATAATGTTCACACTAGATGTACTATTGATGAAAACTGCTGTTAAACCTTACGATAAAATAAAGCAGAATTATTAGAAAGTGGGCATGGTTTAACTAAGGTATAGACCCCCTAATAATCTATGTATATGGTAGCTAAATAATTCTAACAATAGTCTTGTTCGTACATTGTATTCATAAACTTTTACAGTGTAAAATAATTATCATAATATCAACATAGCCTTTAATAAACTCACTCAAAATTATTCTATTTTAATATACAAAGGAGGTAATTACTAAGTAATCTTAAATGTTTTCAACTTTATCTTTGAAATTGGAAGTTTTGCACACAAAAAATCTAATCCAGGCAAAAGTATTAACATATTGTAATGAATAAATTATCATTTTGTAAGCCGTAATCATACCTTAGAATAATATAATTTTAACCGTGAGAGGCTTTAGGGACCTTATACCTTAACAAAAGGGCGTACCTCTATAATTAACAGATGGAGCGTTACACATTTCAAAAAGTATAATTGTATTTCATTCATGCATTCAAATGATCACTTAAATAAAATTTGTAAAAACATAGCTCTTGTTTAGATACAAACAGTTGATCATGGTACCGTGGTTTATGTTTGCAAACAAAAAACTAATATGATTTCCGCGGGAAAATTAGTGATTTTATTGACATGCTTTTGCTCTGTAAATAGCCACGAAAAATAATTGAATCTGATAATTATTCACATGTCCTACTGTGTAAGTTGTGATGAAATGAATGATAAGTTCTTGTTTATAAATAGATTAATTTTTTTCTCTGTCTTGTCAAGCTCGGCTGTATTTGGGCAAGTTTTTGACTCTAAGTTGTAAAAGGTACATTTTATGTCAAAACCAGAGAATCAAGTGCACTTTTTAATTTTAATTTTACAATTAAGGTCTGAATGATTGATTTAAGAATGATTCACATACAATAATACAAAGCAATAGTAATTTTGTGAATTAATTGCCTAAAACTTATTTATAGACTCGGACTCTGGTAAGACTTGCGTCAAAAAGAGATGCAAATATCTAAAATCAGACTACCAATACCATGAATTCAGGCGTATTCATCTCATGTAGTAGCCAAAAGGGGAACCAATGTAGGATCACAAAGGCCCAACATTACGCCCAGTCCAGTACACTATTTTCACCACGACTATCATACATGTTGAAAGGTGTATATAGACAAATGACTGAGCCAAATTATACAATTAAGTTTAGTAGTTAAAGCAGTATTTAAATCATAAGAAATAACGGCAATTAGTTTTGTCACCAATTACGGTATACATAACTAATCAGATTCAAACACGTGTATAGACATTTTAAGAATCACAAGTAGGATACCGATGGAACCACTAAATTATTTAGAGATTCGTTACACACTAAACATACCAATATTTAACAGGTCCATCAGTCACATTTTCGTTTTTATAACATCCAAAAAAAAGTTAGATTTGTGGCGTAGTCGTTCATTGATGTGCTTTAACAAGAACATGTATTCTTTCACCTATAAAATTATTTTAAAACATATTTTGCCCAGTAATAGATCAGTTTGTCAGTTTCAACCTCAATCATTATAATAGAATGCAAAATCAGGAAAAGAGATAGCGAAAGTTTATCATGCAATTATATTAAAATGAATATTAAAAGAGCCTCCATACTTGGGCCGATAAACCCTGTTGACATTCAAATATGAGGTAGGCTATATCAAAACAAATACTCTTATGGGGAAACCTTGCAGCAAAGGACTGTTATGTGTAAAGCAGTCACAAGAACTGTTATGAACTTATGATCATGCATGTAAGATCTTAATGTGACCAAACCATTGTTACAACAAATGCCTAGTATTATTCAATAACCATTGTATTTTTAATCCTCGTGAATTAATAAGTTCCAGGAACAACGTTTCTGACCTGTTTATCTATAAGATAGCTAATTAATTCATAATATTTTGCATCATTAAGAATATGAAACTGTCTGAATGAAGCTTGTCTTACATGTATAATGAATATGCTAGCTAATAAATTGTCATTTGTGCTGGATGGTTGATAAGTAAATTTGTGAAATACTATCATACGCACAACCCCATATGTTTAAAATTAGTACTATGTAGTTCGACAACAGCTTACCATAAATCACATATCTGTGAACAAATACATTTTTCACGGTAATACAATTAAGTTAAAGCAGTAAATTAGAGATTTCTATTATTTGAAAATGGCAAACAGAAAAATTTGCCAAGCAGTTCTTATGCACATAAGAGAAGCAATGAGACTCATGATTTAGTACATGGTGCAATATCATAAGCACTATTTTGCTGAGCAATCACTCAGTCGTTTATATGGCAAATTTAATTGCAATATAACAAAACAAATGATGCTAGGCACAGCAAACATTTAAGAATTTATAGATCAACCTCTGTGTATTACTCCACTGGTTAAACTGGTCCGGCCTTTAGTCAATAGTTTTCTATTTATGGTACTAACATAAGACTTTCATGCGAAAGTCTACAAAAAACAACAAGCCAAAGGACGGTACTGGTGTTTATATCATCTGAAAATCAATAAATCTATCATAGTAGATATAAGCTTGCAGGATTGAATTAAAATTCCTGCTTTCTTCAAAAAAGACAATTAATGATTTGTAGGACATGGGCATTGACTAATATATTCTGGATCTCATACAAACAGTAGCAAAGTTTTTTCAACACATAAGTACAAAATTTAAAATACCAAAGCAAAAGTATTTACATAGACTAAATATACAACCACCACAACTATTGATGTTGTCATTCTTATTTGTTTATACATCTAAGGGGCGCTATAAATTGAGATAATCCGTATCCCCTCCTCCCGATAATTTTGGGGTAAAATGCTTGGCATTTAGTGGCGGCAAATTCTCAGTCGGATAGGCACACGGCTGATCTCGTCACATCAAAGCTGGTCTTTACTGAGGGATCATGCCTGATCAGTCGCACCATATGCTGGTCCATACTGTTCGACCATTTGGATGGTCATGTCGCATCATTCTTATTGTACCATGGCTGGTCATATTCGGCCATGGCTGGCCATGTTAAATTATACCTCATTCTTAATGTTTGATCATGGTTGGTCATATGCCTGGTATTCGGAGACTACACTATCAACGGCTCAAGCCTAAATGCAATTGTTAATAATCTTTTAAAAATGTGTGCCTGTCCATGGGGAACAAGACATTCATTGAAACTTCCCTTGGTGTCTGTAAGCCGCTGCTCATTACGCCACTTTAACATACATACTTGACAGCAAGTCTGTCTTAAATTAAACATGTTATAAACTATACTTTGTTGTTATGATTTATTGGTCTTAATGTTTTATCCAATTTATGCTTCATCTCAAAGCTGGCAAAATAATACATACGAACAGGAAAACATTTTATTACAAGTTAACTTGTTATTTCTGAAAAACCTTAACATGAAAATTCAATATAATGCTTTTGAGTTACCTTTAGATTATACTTTATAATTCTTTTTTTGTTTGCCGTGACAATCAATTTGCTGCATTTAGCAGCAATTTTTTACTTGTAAAGAAATAATTTGTTGGTAGAAAGATAAACTATTTTTATTGTACTCATTGTGATGGAGACGGGCAAAGCTAGTATGTTGGATCAGAGTCGGTAGAAAGATAAACTACTTTTTCAATGAATCTAGGCTGTAATTCTGATGATAAACAAAGTAGCAAAAAGCTAATTCCTCAATATGTGTATTATGGGAATTCTACCTTAAACCTGAGACATGTACCATACCTGAATTCGAATATATTCAATATGGCTAATGAGCCTCAGTTGGTCAAAGGATTCCTCGAATTCAGAGGGCACCAAAGAGCCTCTGCGAGATGAATAATACAACACAGGTGAGAATGTAAGCTTTTAATGTGAAATGAGTCAGACTTTAAGTTTCAGTATTTTAATACAATATCAAAATAAAAAAAACACATTTTAATTACTTACTACAACAAAATAACAAAATTATAAAAGGATTTAAACATCATAGGGAGCACAAACATAGAAAATGTAATTTTAAGGAACAATGGGTACTAAACAAGATGAGGTTAAATTTGCGTAACATCCAGTCATATGTAGATCCAACATAAGGTTGCTATTGACAACCATGAAATTTGAAATACAACATATTTATCCTACAAAAATGGAAAGAACACAAAGTGAAAAGAAAAAAAATAATGAAAGAAAAGTAAAATAAATATGTATCACAGCAAGAAAATGACAGAAAAATGCCAACAGCTAAATACTGCATTAATAATCTATCAGGCCCATTTTACGTAAAACCCAAAAAAGCGGAAAAGGGGTAATTAAGGGTAACTAAAATATACCTTGTACATGAACATACATGCACCTTAAAATATCATTTACAAGTATATAATATCACAACTGTGGATTAAAACAATGCTCATTTTATTTTTACACTATCGCAATACTTAGTGCATACAAGTACATTTTGGATAAAAATACACAAATGTCACATCTTAAAAAAATGTATACGTCTTTACATGGAGTATGATGTTGTATGAAAAATAAAGTGTAAAATTGGTAGGCACAAGTTTTTGCATAAATAAAGGCATAAGAAAATTTTTGAGCTAAAACAATTTACATTGAATTTAATAAATTATACAATATCGCTTGCTGTATTTTATCGAAGGTTTATTTTACTAATTCCTAAAACCAACATCCGGAATTTTTTCGTAAAAATAGAAAAAGCACCGGCTATGCTGGTCATGTTACAAGGAAAATATCGTTATATAAATGGTACATAGTCTTTACACTCTACTTTTTACATTACCGTATTCTAACGGGTATAACACGCACTTTTCCACGTCCAAATCTGACATCATTTTTGGTGCGTGTTTTACAAGAAAACAATGAAAATTCGCCGTGTTGTTGACAAAATCGGCAATTCTTGCAAATGGCATATTTTTAAAAAGACAGGTAACTCGGTAAAACCATCATCATATTGAGTTAAATAACAATTCATATATAAAACTATAGCATTTAATTTGTCTCATTATTAATAATAAATGTGTTCAACTAAAATTGGCACATTACAGTTTATCTAAACAATATTTATATAATTCGTTTCAAACAAGTATCCTGTATTATTTGTATATACTAATTTAACTTGTTTTAGGTCTTCGTGTATTTTTATGAGAACATTTTAACGTCTTATTACATTTGTCATTAGAGCTGTGCCTGGACTTTAGAAAAAGAATTTAGTAAATTGACGTGTTTTGAAATCACTAAACATAGTTGAGCAAGGCAACAATAAGGGTTAGTTAAAACGTTTTTTTTACACCAAATGAAAATTGAAAAAAAACACTAATGAGAAAATGAACTTTGAGCTTAACTTGTGTATGAATAGCATTATCATTATGAGTTTGACATATTGCTTTTAGCAAAGTTTAACAGAGTTTCTATATGTGTGAAGTTTGAAATTAATTTATCTCTCTATATGTGAAACAATAAAAGAAAAAGGAAATCTGCGAGAGTTTCACACCAGAACATTTATTTAAATAGGCATACCAATAGAAGATTTTGATTTTCAAGTAGTTTACACAAAGACATTTCATCAAATAACTCAATAATTCTCAAATATCCGTTTAAGCTATAAACTAACATAAAATCTTTGTAATTTAATAAACACTAGTTGACCTCAAAAATAAGTAATGAATAAGGAGCAACAATATCTAACACTAACACTTTCACAGATTGTTCACAACATTCTAAGTTCAAAGATCTGAAACACATAATATATTCAGTACAATAAATAACACCTGACCAACCAAACATTGTCTGTAACAGACTGCATATTACATCATCAATAAATTGTTACGAAATTGATCGTAACTAATGCTAAAAGACAATATATTTGTTTTACAAACATTTCTGCACTTATTTAATTAAACAAAACTAACATATGCGTACATGTTAAGTTCCACTATTTTTTTAATATATCACTTATTTAAACTAACATTTGATTATCATAAGAATGTAGAAGATTTGTCTATGTAGTATATTGAATATAAAACACGACCAACGCATATGTTTCTTATTATTTACTAAAAGTTTTACGACATTTCACCATTCAAGGCTTCTTCAGGTATAAACAACCTGATTTGTCGAGTAATTCTTAAATGTTAAGATCCATAATCATAGCTAGTTTATATAATGTGAAAAGCAACATCATGTTTGATAGTTATAATGTCATACAGAAGTACCAGAGATGATAAAAGCAGGTTTTGTAGTCATGTTATACTAGTTGAGAAATTCAAAGTTTTTGACATCTAAGTTATAAAGCATATAAGATGATACAGTTTTAACATTTAGAATCACTTCTTTCTTCACCATGATTTACTGTTCATGAAATTTTGCACTTGAGTGAACACCTCATCCACTGAACCCTCGGCTGTCACCTGTAATATACAAATAATTATGTATGGATTAATCATACATTTATACATGTTAGTTTTTCCTCAACTGTCAAAGCTTGAATAATTTCACGGTTACTGAATGCATTGTTTTTGTACTGGCGGCCTAATTGTTATTAAAATATCTTGACTAAAACATATCATACGGCATAAGCAGCTTTACTCAATCATACACACTTTCGGAAACTCATGGATGTATTACGACAATAATTTTTACAAACGCATTCACCGTGAAATTATTCATGTTTTGACATTTGAGAAATAAACCGAACTTAATATTAGTTGTTTCATAAAATTCGTGGAAATAAGGGACTTTAGTCAGTTATTTACCCTTGTATACTCTTTAAATAGGTAGGTCCTATTAGTTGGATTACTCGGATTTTACCCTTACTTTTCAATGTTCAATTTGCCAAAATTAATCTTAAATAAATTTTTTGCAAATCATTTAATTTTTTTGAAATTCAAGCTAGGTATTGTTAGGGTAAAGCACTATCTAAATTTCACTATTTCTGTTAATATCTTAATTAACAAGAAAGATATTAGTTGAAATATGTTTTTATCTTTACGTAGGAATTTAATGATAAAATCCGAGGATTCCAACTGTAAAGACCTACTTACCAATTGGATTGCTTCAGATTTTATCAGGGAAGGATAACTGACAAAAGTCCCTAATAATAACAGTGTCATGAAACGAATAATCAGCAGGCATTTTCTTATGTATTTACAAAAATATCGGTGTAAGTCAATGTTATAAAATAGTTAAGTGAAGTTAGAAGATTAGTTTTGCTAATTCATAAAGTATACCATAGTTTGTGCTATTTCACCATAAATGACAATAAAGGAACTAAGACTGAATGTGTTATTTTATTTTGTGATTTTCATACAGAATCTGTACTCATTTCAAAATATATCATGTTCACCAACAAACTTTGATTCACACCCCAATGTCAAGTTTTTTTACCATTTGATCATCTTTTTACCCCTACATAAAACGGGTCTAAACATAATGAATATACTATCTTTACGATAACTCTACAAATAATATTTCCACGACAAATAGAGATTATCCAGAATACTAATAACCTCTTGTACATCAAGAGTTACTGTTCTTATATTTACCAACATCCTAACCCAACAATAACAATAGATAATAAAACATTGAGGATGTTTCAGATGATTATACTATAGTCTTAAAGAACAGCACTTAGAATTCACTTGAGGGTATAATCATAAAAACATCAAGTGTAAAGAATTAATTCTTCTATTTTATTGTTGTCAACAAGTTAACATAAAATATTGCAGCTGCCAGATAGAAAATAAACAAATATTATCTTAATTGATAAATAAAGAAGTATATCAAGTACTTTATACATTCAAAACAAAAGTTAAACGTATGACCACAGAAAAAATCCAAGGATACTGATTTGGATGCATATGGTATTGTTTTTAACTTTTTCAGAGAAGAGTCTCTCCCAGAATTCCTAGTTAGTTTCACAAATGTTTTGCCAAGTCTTGTTTGTACCATCCGAGACAATTAAGTGTAAACACAAAATGTAAAACTAGTTTTAAACAAACAAAAAACTTATCATAATACACAAAAATAATACAAATTGTATAACAAAACTAGTCTATATCCTTTTTTATTAAAATGAAGCTAGTATACTCTTGCCCGGACCAAACAATGAAGTTATTTATGAGAAATGAAGAACTGTTACTTATCTCTTTTATGAGAGGTAATACTTTATATCATCAAGTATTACAGCATCTTATCATCATATTAATGTATCAAAATGTATTATAACATATAATATTCATCAATAAATAACCACACGATAGGTAAACATGTGCACCCACTGCACCAACATTTACATGACATGAAACTTAAACTGACAAAAGGGAAATTACTCTATCTTAACTATCGATGTGAGTGGTTTCCCTTGATCAGCATCTAGCTTGATCTAGATCTAGTGGACTCATTTTTGAAAGAGCTAAGACTAGAGCCTACGATAAAAGATTCAAGAGGCCTGGATGTACTATTCAGCTTAAAGAACCACATTTATATTAGCAATCGCATTTTGAATGGTTAAAAGGATGGCAACCTTGAAAGGTGTCGGTATTTTTTTGTTTTATTGAAGTTATAGCTCGTTTACGATAACTTGAGAACAACGACTTGTTAACATATTTTTGACTCAGGCATTACACAGAATAGACAGTTCAGTTTATTTTATATTGTTATATACAACAGTTACCGGTACTTTGATTTGGAATACGTCAAAAACAGACCGATAATAATCGATAATTATGAGTACTTATAGATCTATCCGAGTATAAAATTGGTTTTGATGTATTTTGTCTCAAGTAATCCTAAACGGGCTATTACTTTTGCTATACATGTGTTGTGTTTTGTAATATACGTAAGTGACACGTCCTGTTTTTATAAACAAAAATGAAAATTTTAAAACTAACCAGAATTTATAGGTTTTTTAGGCTTACAGAATTGAGTATGATTGGAACAAACAAAGGGAGAAAGTCAGTTACTTTAGTCACTTAGTCACATTGCTCCAACTTGTATGTAAATCAGACAAAATATGCAAATTAGATTTTAATCCTCAACTGTTTTGAAGGTGTAAATATATCGTCATATGGAGAGAGGAAATAAAAGTAGATTAACAAAGTTCCTGTAACATATGTGTCTATATGTCTAGATAATTTTCTTACTGCATAAAGATTTATATAGAAGTATCTATCAACACATTTTATGACAAAATCTGGCAACCATATAAAAGTACTGTTGTTTATGTTACTGCGCAATACGATAAACCCATCACAATATCTGGCAGTCTTGAATAATCATCTTTGTTTAGCAAACATTACCATATCATACTAGTATGCCAGGATTGTACATTAACATAACTTATTACAAATGTCTAGATATCAACATAATAATAAAATAAATACCTTAAGACAGGATAACTCTACTTAACATGATACTGTTAGGACTAAATCTATAGACATTATGGAACATTGTCAAAATGAGATAAGCAACATTTTTGTATAATTTTAGAATTAATGACATGGTAAAAAGTAAAAGTATCTAGACGCTTATGGAATCTTATAAAGCTATACAGACTATATAGTTCTTATATTCATCATGATACATAATTTTCTTAATTAGACAGGTAACTCATTGTATGTATAAGTAGCTTAATAAACACCTTGCAATATTCTGTTTTGTAAGTATGAAACTGATATGGAACAAAAACACCATATAATAATTTTGAGACAAAAACATGCCAAGACTTTACCAAGTTATTTATATAAAATGAAGCATTTTCCTCTGTTGTGAAGTTTTTCTCGACTCAAGCACATATTTTTAAATTTATCTATATCCAGATTTATTTATACAGCATTATAGTAATAGAAACATTATTTTGTTACAGACTTAAAAGGTGTTCATTTTACATGAAAATATCAGGCACAAATCGAAAATAATTTATAAAGTAGTCTAACAAAAGATGTAATCAGAAGGGATGTTAGATAGACCATAATATTCCTAATGTATTCTAATTTCAATGTTATAGTCATTTTCAACGGTATTACATATACGTGTTTCAAAATCACAGAGGAGGATTGACCATATGATCCTCTATTAGATCAGTCTTATCCCCCCTAAAAAATCCTTAAACCCACCTGATCTACTTCTTCTTTCTATCACAATATTACTGTACCAGACAACAAAAAACTAGCTAATGTAAAAACATAAACATTCTAACCTTGATGACTTTATCTTGGTGTGTATAATGATCAATAACTGGTTGTGTCTGATTGTGAAAAGTATTCAAACGTTTTTTAATAGTTTCTTCATTATCATCAACTCTACCACTAGTTTTACCACGATCTAATAATCTAGCTGTCATCGTATCATCAGATACTTCAAAATATAATACATTACTACACTCTGTTATCTGAAATTAGAATATTTATTTGTAAGTGGACAATACTGTAGTATTGATACCTGAAAGGTATTTCTATTAGAAGAACATGCTCTTACTAATTAAGACTCCGTGGGTTTGAACCCCACAAGATGCTCAGCTAACTTCCTCAAGAAATAATGATATCTGCAATACCTTGCCTGTGTGAATGCATGTTTATATCGCAGGGAACACAAATATTTGAATTCGAGATATAGTCTCTTAGTGATGAAGGGAATGAGATGTGGTACTATAGCATATACAACAACATGATAAAGTGTACTTATATTTGAAATTTAAATGTACGTTATTATAGTAGTGTAAGAAATGATAGTTGTATGTTCACAAAATCTAAGATATTTACCTCATTTTCAAATCTAGTTCCTTGTTCCATCTCTCTGGGATAACCATCAATAAGGAAACATTTTGTTTCAGATAATTTACCAACCATAGCTTCCTTCAATAATTCTAATACAACATCCTGAAAATATACATAGATTTTACACACTAGAGCATACGGAATGTCAGGTAGACAATGGCAGGGTGTACCCACACAATAACACTCTTGTTGAATTAAAACTTTCTCTGACTTTTCCCTAACCTTAAAAATTATTTAACTTTTCCCTGACCATGGGAAAGTCTTCTAGTGCACTAATAAATATGTATTTCAATTATCTATTATCTGTGTACAGTTAACTAATGATATTTACATTTTGTTTGTTATTATTATGACTAGACATATAATAAATCTATTTTATCAAAATAAATTAAATTTTCAATATACAAAATGAAAACTTTCCATCTCTACCCCAATTAATTCCCTTTTAACAGTTCACACAATAAGGTCTAACGATCTTGAAAATATTGTCAGACTTATAATAAAACTTCATAAAACATAATTTTACAGTAATAAAATCTTACAGTTGTAAAACATAAATCTAGATTATACCAACCAAAGAAACAAGTTCTCCTTTCTCCATGATTTCATTAAGTTTCTTGCCTCTTTCCGATCCTGAGGCAACTTCTGCACGTAATAAATCACCGGATGAGAGATGACAGAAACCATATTTCTCAACAATACGAGCACACTGTGTTCCTTTACCAGATCCAGGACCACCTAAAAATATACATTGTTTATTTATTGGAGTTAACGCCGTGTCAACACAATTTTACGGCGTGCAGCGCACCTAACCTAGCTTTCCTGGACCATTGTCTATAACCAGTACTCACCTACCCTTCCACAAGGCCGGAAACTTCTCTATATTATCTAATCAATGGAGGAAAATCGACATTATTATCAAATTTTCATGGAAGGGTATAACCTCCCCGGGTGGGATTCGAACCCGCACCCCCTCGGGCACGAGATTCTAAATCCCGGCGCGCTACAAACTGCGCTATCGACCCAGGTTTATATACATTGTCAAATAACATATAACGTATATCTCAATATAATAAAATGGTTTAATATTCCACTTTTCTTTCTCGAAAGTGTTTCTGATGTCTTACATTACAAATCATGACCAATTAAACTTTCACTTTCATGAAATGATATCACAATTAAATGACATCTGACTAGATAAACATTCTTTAAATATTCTTATACATAGAACAACATTTTAAACAACTGCTAGATAAGTATAGTTAAAGCAAATCAAACACCATATAGGGTCAGGTAAAAGTAACTTCATCTGCTTAGTTTGTTATAGATACTATAGAATCTTATTTAAATGATATTGCTAAAAGGAATGCGTTTTTACAAAATATTTTTACGGTGTACAAAAATCATAAGTCTTATGTTTGATTTCAAAACAGATGGGCCGAAGATCAAATACAATTTTATATAAAGTTCGGAACATAATTATTTCACTTTGCCCTTACGTGTATTACCCGAACTTGTACTTTATGTAATTTTTATTGTCTTATATGCAACATGCACACAAAAAAATACCGTATTTTCTGCTGCTGGATATATAAACCTGGTTGGCAGAAATATCATCGACTGTATTTGTAATCAAAATTTTAACTTAAAATATGAATCATTATTATATATACTTACCAACAACAAAAATAACTTTAGCATCAGATAATGCATTAGATTCTGAAATAGAAAATCACATATTTATATTCATATGTATGTTAGTCAGTTTAAAGATAACATTTGAATCATATAACACAATGACATTCATAATGTTATATTATTTACAACAGGTTTCACATGAACCACAATAACAACAAGGTAAATGTAATTCTAGACTGGTCATGTTTTGCAAGGGAGTTGTCTATAATGATATTTTCCAAGTCAAAACTGCAGCAACCGTAAATGTTTTCATTGATAGCAAAATACTAATACATTCTTTTCTTGTCAAATAAATGAAAATTGACAGTATAAAAAACAGTATAAAAAATAAATCCAGAGTAACCAGTGCCAAAGCAAGTGAGAAGTAATTTTAAAAATACTTGTTTGTCTTTGGCAATGAGAAGGATAAACTCATTATCTTGAAACACATCAGTAGGGAAGGAAGAACACATTATCTTGAACAATATTCAAACCTATCATCCTTAATAAAAACATCTTGAACTGCTCATTCAAATTTATTTGGTTTAAGATTGTGTAATAAAAGGGTAAATACGTCTATTTTTTCCGATTTTATAGCTCATCATGGCTCATTATACGTTTTTATGTATTTAGGAAATACCTCTTACAATGGAAATATAATAAATCCTATGAGATAATACATATGTATACTATAGAATACATATGTCATATGACCTACCTGTTTTAAATGCTTCATCAAATATAGCTTCAACTTGAGTAAATACTTCATCCGGTCCTTGTTCTGCTGATACCTGCAACATAATATATACATGAAGTAACGTAGTAAGTTACATCTCATCATATCCCAGGTACAGTAGCTACAATGACTACCTTCTTCAGGTCATACATCATGTATTCAATCACAACCAGGTCATGCATAGTGTCATCATAGTCATCATAGTGTATTTAATCGTTAACAGAGCTTACGTTGTGAAGTCAATGATAAAAAGGTAATTCGTCCTGTATTCCATCATAAGCAGGTCAGTCAATCATAAACGGGTCAAACATCAATCATTCAATCATTAAAGTGTCATACGTTATCCATTTGATCAAACCAGGTCATACATTGTGTATTTAATCGTTAACTGGCCAATCATCATGTGTTTGTTCATGAACAGGTCATACAATGTGTATTCAATCATAAACGGGTCGATCATTATATATTTGATCATAAACGGGTCAATCATTAATTATTTAATCATAAACAGGTCATACATAATGTATTCAATCATTAACAGGTCAAACATAATGTAGTCAATCATAAACAGGTCATATATTGTACAATCAGTCATTAACAGGCTAAAATGTATATTTAATCATAAACAGTCAAGTAACATATCATTTGTCTTATATGAATCAACTTTTAATCAAAGCCACTTAATAAACAATCCTTATAAAAATCAATATCTGAACTGATATCAAACACATCAGCCTCATTGACACAATAACCTCCTACTCCAATGCATTCCAAACTACAAGAAATATTTGATGGACAAATGAGTCATCCTTAAATAGGCGAAAGCAGCTCAAAAGGACAACAGTCTCAGATAATATTGGAGTAGAATATTTAGATCTGATTTTAATGAGATTTCTTTAAAATGGGAAGTCACTATTGATTCCAGTCTCTACATTATTTCAATGTATGATGAACAAGAATACGCTCTGCACATTTCGATTTTTGGTGTAAGAGACTTTATAAAATCAATATATAAGTGTTTAATTTAAGTTGGTAATATACAAAAAGTAACATGTAAATCATAAATAGGTTTATGTCAGTATTTTAGACTTGGTGTGAGATCTAAGTCATATTGCTTTAACTATAGACTTTAATTAGTACATTTCACACACGGTCAACGTAATCTGTCAATATTCCTGGTAACCATGTGATTAAACTTTAACGGTGAGATTTAGAACTGTGAAATAACTGAGTTGACAATCTAACTTATAACTGGCTTTTACACATTCTTACAGTGCACAGTCAGACAAAACTAGGCTTCTAAGGATCATAAATCACACATCTGAGGCCTAATGAGACTTTATGGTATATCAAATGTGATACCTTTATGCCACATAGTTTCAGTTGAAGATTTTTAAAAACTTTATTGACATTGTTAAAGTCTACCTTTGACTTTGGATCATTCTATGGAGTTGTAGGGTGTGTTCAATGGAACGCCAGGACCTGGACACTTTTTACCTTTACGTTAGTATTATAATTTGAACAATATCGAGGGTTTGACGGAAAACTGTCGTAACTAACTTTTTTTCAAAAAATGGCTTTTTGGTAAATTTTGTTTTAGAAATGCCAAATACATGTTTCTACCAAAAGTGCATAAATATACTTAGCAAAAATAGTTACAGAATAACATAAGAGAAACGGGTTAAACTATTTTTGCTTCTCCTGAAAAAATTGAAAATATGAGTCACGACAGTTTTCCGTCTAGACCTCGATATAGCTATTGTTCTGAAGTGAAGGTTCAACTTTTAATTCATTATCATACCTTTTTTAATTTTCCTTCTTTTTCATAGTACTCTACGACAGGTGTGGTTATATCATGGAAAGTCTTTAATCTCTTTTTAATTGTTTCCTCATTATCATCAACACGTCCACTTGTCTCAGCACGACCCAATAAACGTTTTGTCATGGTTTCATCTGACACATCGAAATATAGAGCAAATTGGCAAGGTGTTACCTATGTAATATAATAATAGTATTTATTTAGCAATAGCACAATGTCATGTAAAAGACTTGGGTCCAAAAGTTTCTTCACACAAATTAAATTGATTTAATACATTGATATACTTCACATACAATTACTCGTTTCACCAATAATGTAAAGTTTTACATGAACCAGCAGTTATGTTCTTTGTATTAAAAATATACAAAATACTAAAATACTAAACAAAATGTGTCTGCAATAGTTTTTCAGTAAAAATAGGGGAAAAATTACAAGTGTAAAGAAACTTTTGTACCCCTGCGTGAATTACAATGATATTCATCCATTAAACTCTAACTATATATGCATGATAGTATAGTCTGACAATATTAACTTGAGCTTGAATTACCTCATTATAATAATTACATGCTTCATTTACACTAAATTGTGAGTTTCCGTATGCGTGTATACGGTAATACACGTGTTTATAACAACTTGTGTAACTATAAATCAATATTGTAAAAATGGCATGTTATTGTACTTTTAAATTTGGACGCATTCGTTTATGAAGAAAAAACGTAAGTCCGCAATATAGTGGGACAGTTTCAAAGTATTTATTCTTATTAAATCAAAATTACTTGTTTAGTACGTGTTTTTCCGAAATCTTTCGATAAAGCGCCAAACGAAGACAAAAATAGTAAGTAAATACTGAGTTTATTATATTCTTGCATTAAGATCAAGCTCAGGTCAATATTGTCGGACTATAAGTTAACACTATTGTAATTTTAAATAGCTAATTCACTTTGATCTGTAACAAGAAACAATATCAATGCCATGTTTAGCTTACTCAAATTGTTTAAGAATACAATTTTTATACTGAAAGAGATATAAATGGCCTATACAATATCCATCCATTTAATCAATTAACTATAGTAAATTAGTATTATTATTTTACTGGGTTTAACGCCGTGTCAACACAATAAGGTCATTTTACGGCGTCAAACACATCTAACCTTGCTTGCCTGGACCCTTGTCTATAACTTGTACTTACCTAACCTCCCACAGGACCGGCAAACTTCTCAATATTATCTAATCAATGGAAGAATTGACATTATTGTCAAATTTTCATGGAAAGGTATAACCTCACCGGGTGGGATTCTAACCCGTACCCCATTGGGGCACGAGATTCCAATCCCGGTGCGTTACCAACTGCGCTATCGACCCGGGTTAGTAAATTATTCAATTCAGTAATCTATCACAGGTCAGACTCTTAATAGTCAAGAAGTTACAGTATCAGCTTCATGCGAGATATACTAATTATGATATTGTTGAGGTATGACTTTTCTTTTTATCTACTTTAAGGGACAAGAAATCAAAAAGCTTAGTAATACAACTTGTATAAGGACCACCCAGGATTTTATCAAAAATATTACAAAGAAATTACCACATGTTATAGTCCGACAATATTAACCTGAGCTTGAACTATCTTATTATAACAATTATCCACTTCATTTACATTATATCGTGAGTCACGGTATTACACGTGTTTATAACAACCTTTGTGACTGTAAATCAATTTTGTAAACATTGCATGTTATTGTACTTTAAATTTTGGAATCATTATTTTATGGGGAAAAACGTAAGTCCGCAATGTTGTGGCACAGTTTTTAAGTATTTATTCTTATGAAAACAATATTTATCGTTTAGTATATGTATTTTGCCGAAAACTTTAGATAAAGTATGATTTACAAAAGAAGACAAAAATAGTCAGTAAATATTAAGACAGTTTATTATATTCTTGCATAAAGACCAAGCTCAGGTTAATATTGTCGGACTATAATAGTAAGGACTATTTCAGACAAGTTTTAAATCCTAAATTCACAAGCAAACTAAAATATCAATACAAAGAGAATAATTACCTCATTTTCAAATCTGGTTCCTTGTTCCATCTCTCTAGGGTATCCATCAATAAGGAAACCTTTACTATCAGCAGCCTTAGCTAACATAGATTCTTTAAGAAGTAATAACACTGTATCCTGTTACAAAGAGAAAATATGTACTTCTTTAATACAGCTACATTTTATACATGTGACACAGTGATTAAAATGTCAGAATATCTTTTATTTGAACCAAAGTGCTAAATAAAGCCAAAAACTTGTAGGGGAAGGCCTTGACTTAAAACATGAATAATATACATTGAGGTCT
This sequence comes from Mactra quadrangularis, assembly GCA_025267735.1. Taxonomy (NCBI): domain Eukaryota; kingdom Metazoa; phylum Mollusca; class Bivalvia; order Venerida; family Mactridae; genus Mactra; species Mactra quadrangularis. Next base: position 14,775,939 of record CM046311.1, read on the forward strand.
GTGGTGCTCTTCACAAAAATTCTTACGAAAACATTCTTCGTAAGTCAAAAGCAAGAAACAATACTACGCTCATATTTGTGGCTTATCAATTCCAAATATTATAGAATTGTGTAGAATAGATTTTACCTTTTGAATATCATATCATAGCTTTGTTTATTATCCATCTGACTTTGAACTGTTATTAAAATGAAATTGACTTACGATCACTTTTTTCGTAAGAATTTTTGTGAAAAGGAGCACTGATCTACCAAAAGACCAAAAGAAGCAATAATCAAGTGTCATTGTGATTGGGAACAATCATGGTGATCTTCTACCTAGATAAACCTCGGATATCATAAGGTGAGAAAGCACATGTAGTTCTAACGTGGATTCCATAGAAAATGTGAATTTAATGGAATTTTGTTTCTGTGGTAATATAGTCTTAACTACACAGAAGTACAACTTATTAAACAGATAAAATGTTTTGATAAAGCGCGTACACTACATATTATTAGGTGGTGTACATGAAAATGATTATGAATGTTGTTTTGTAACTAATTAACAGAATAGCAGACAAATTGTTTAATAATATCAACTTTACACATCCATGTTTAAACAACAATAGAACTACTTGCCAGCGAGTTATTTGTCGGGTCTTACAACCTGGTTGTATTCTTACTACCTCTGGAACCCAAGGTATATCACCAAGTTTGTTCAGAGTGAGTCATTGTTTCCATTATTTGTCAATAAGCAAGCATTAACATGTTAGACAGAATGCAGGTGGTCTTATTAAAGCTTCACATGTCAATGTTCATGGCTGATTTACTGTTGCCATATATGATTGTTACAATACTGATCTCAGATACGACAGACATGAACTCTTTGGATGTGTCTATATCAAGCATGAAAGAAATAGATTAGGAGTGGTACAATATACAATGACTTTGGGAAGGATATAACCACTCACCACAGAACTAGATTCTTAGAGTGACTGACCAAAGATATTTTAACACTTTTATTTTTTTTTATTTTTGTACAGTACTAGGTTTTAACGCCGTGTCAACTCATTTTTGACATTTTACGGCGTCCAGCACACCTAACCTAGCTTTCCTGGACCCTTGTCTATAACCAGTAAAACTTGCGATCCCTAGGATTGGGCCAATGATGAACTCAGGGCGATATGTGAGCAATCTATGTAAATGACCTTAATAGGATGCCACATGAAGCTGTAGGCATTGCAGTTTTTGACAAGAAGATTTATATAGAAATTGTGGACAGAAGTACTCTGGCTAAGACACCAGATAGACAAGCTATAATAACTTGTAAAATAAATCAAACTTACCAAAGGAACAAGCTCTCCTTTCTCCATTATAGCAGTAAGTTCCTTGCCTCTCTCTGAACCAGAAGCCACCTCAGCACGAAGTAAGTCACCAGTAGAAAGATGTGTAAATCCATACTTGTTGACTATACGTTCACATTGTGTACCTTTACCGCTACCTGGTCCACCTATCACAAATATCACATATGTGTTACTCAATATCTTAGACATTATGTGTATCAGTTAACTTTATGATGTCACGACATAGTGAGAACTATATACTTTATACAACAAGAATATCACGGACATACTTGTAGTTAGCCATGAAGTGATGTGCAAAAGTCCAAGTCTTAAAGGTACTAATTCACAGGTTTCAACTTAAACATCAACTTTTTCTAAAAATATCAAAATTGTTTGGAAACATTAGTGAAGCAGAAAACTAGTGGTTTAATAATGACAATGTTGGTGCAAATTGACATACAACTCTAAAAGATGGTGTCAAGTAGTAACCCTTTACCCCGTGTGTCAAAGAATTGACAATTTTAGTGCATTTTTGTGACTTTTATTGTATATATGTATTTTTTCTTGCAATCTATAGGTCAGTTTGTCCTAAATTAGTAAGAATTAATTGTTCAACACAATTACAGACACTGAATAGTATTTTGGAAATATAGATAAATCTTAAACAAATCTGTGAACTAGTACCTTTAAAACATATCTTCAAGACCAATGCATGTATATTAAAACAAAGACAATTGAGACCTAGATCCATCTAACTAAATATCTTCAAGAAAAAGTAGTGGAATGATGACTTAAAACATAATTGATTTTGAAATTTCTCAAAAGGTATGTACGATTGTAGATATGAAAACAATATCCACTACTCATACCAAAATAATTATTCACAATAAAGATCTAAATGAATCAAACATTGTAGATTGCAGGTGACATCTTTAAGTTCCAACGAAAAAAGTTATAAACAGCTTTTAAGGGGACAGGAAACAATATTTTTTCTCAAAAATGATGCTTCAAAAATCTTAAAGAAACCATTTACAACTTAATCCTGTAAAATATGAATTTACAATCTCTGAACTGAGCTAGTCAGTTCATTAGAATATGTTTAAAATCCAGCATCACAAACAACCAAGTCTTTAATTTTCGTACTGTAACAAACACATACGAAAGAAAATCTCCCAGATTGTTTATTGAATTGATTCATACATTTTTAAATACAATCAATACAAAGGTTACACTACAGTAAGAATCATATTTGGTAATATAATGATTTGTTAAGGAAATAATCAATTAAATAACAGTTGTCTATCACTTGAAGAAATCTGTGATTCTGATCATACGGTGAAACCTCTACCGATAATTTACTTAATTCATGACGGTTTTATAAAATTTTATAAAATTCGAATGAAGTTCATATTAAGAATTAAAATATATAGTATCACGATTTGTTTCGGGCTATCAGCCTAAACAAATATATTTGTACATCAACCCTAATTTCTGACTCGATCTATCAATCCTAATAGGTACTTTCTTAACTTCCTCTAGGCAAATGAAGTTATCAAACCAACTACTTAGTACCATTCAGGCATTAGTGGTCAAACCCCAAACTATAACCATTACCAAAGGTTTAAAACTTGCAATATGATTAATTTGTACAAATAATGTCACCATAAATGGATATTATTCTAAGGTAATTGCATTCAGATGCGTACAACTTTAGAAATCTCTAGATTCAAATCACTCAGTTTCCTACACCTTTTTGAAATTGGAAAGGGGTTCATCAAAATCCCCAAACCACCTCTATATTAGCTAGAGCTAAAAATATATTTGTGAAACTCAATAAACAGTATATTTCAATCAATCATTGAATTCTAAATTTCTTTCTTCTCTATAAGAAAAAGTCAGCACAAACCATCGTTGTCAACCACAGAACTTTCTTTCGTTACACTTCATACGTACCGTGGGCAATTTGACTGGCAAAATCTCGATCATAAATAAGCATGAGGTAGGGGAGACCAATCTTCTTCGAATGAAATCGCATGTTACAATAAAAACTCTTTAATAACAATGACGTCATACATAAAATAGAAACCAACGCACATGATCATTTTCAAAAAATGGTTGCGTAATTTCATTGGCCAGCTTTCAGGAGCGATTTTCTTGCGGAACCAATGAAACTGCCTCATTAATTATTCATTATTACGAGATTTTCCTAACCAAATGACCCACGGTACATAACGCAGTATTCGAGTAGTGTATCGTTGGGTAACCGACGATGTCTCATAACTAGTCCGCATGAACCACATACTTATTTATTTATTTTAGTTACATGACCCACATTATAGTACCATACAGAACGAGTAGACTGGGAACATATTTTAGAGTTCATGGGAAGGGAGTTATGACATCAATCAAAGTATCTTTTTAAGCTTATTTTTTCATGTAGATCTACGTAGAACATTCTATAATCTACGTAAAACCCTTATTTCCAGCATGTAACGATCCTCTCAGATATCCAAGGATCTTCTCATACATGATACATATAAAATAATAAAGTTTAAGACTTACCAATGACAAAGACAACTTTGATATTCTTCAAGGCTGAAATGGAAGAAACAAATACTCACATACTACTCACAATACTCACATAAGGCCACAACAAATTGATCATATGTTCTATGGATTTTGTCCGAAAAAAATTGGAGCGAGCGAGCGAAAAAAAAATAAAAATATTTTTTTTCCACATTTTGCATTTTGAAGAGCGAGCGAAAAGCGAAAAATAAAAAAAGGTTCTATTTTTATGAATATTCATTTACTTAAAGTCAAAATGCACTTGAAATATGGACTTTTTGCAGAAAAGAACTTTAATGAATAGCATTCTGTATTATTTCAAAGTGCATATAAGCCACAATAATCACTTAAATTATAGTTGTGGATATAGACATGCTTATTTAAATATAAAACATGGATTGATGCTGTACTACTATTGATTTATTCTATTTTTCTTACATGATATTGTTAGTGAATATTAACCCTGAACTGATGAATACATTACACGGTAGTTGCACACACTTTGTTTACTTACCGCGTTTATATATATCAGTTCGGGGTTAAATAAATCGCATAATACAATTTTAAAAGCACTACATGTATTTATTATTTTTCTGTCAATTATAGTTTCATATTTAGTCTTTTTTCCTTGGGTTTTATTATCTTGACCTTGGATTACAAGGAAATGCCAGTTTAGCTCTGATTATCTTGTAGTATGTTGTAAGAAAGATTACTTGTTGTTAATATTCATAAAATTAAAGCTTTTAATATGATACATACAAAATAAATGCCTGTATTTTGTTCCATTTGCATTTAGATGAACTGTACTATATTATCATATTGTAAAATATACTGATTTCATTCAATATTGAACTTCAAAACTTCCAAGATCATTGTAAAAATTTAGAACCAGTACTGCTAAAATTATAAAGGATCAAACCTGATGACTTTTTATGTAAAATAAATCCCTATATTAACCAAATAAATAAGAGATGGAATCAACAACAAGCAGCTACTCAGCAAATTTAAATCCTCCTGAATGAAAATTTTAGGCTCTGCACCCCTATAAAATGATGGACCAAACCTGTTGACTTTTGGTGTATAAATAAAGTCTTAATATTATTCCAGTAAATAAAGGATGGACTCAAAAACGTAAAAATTATGTATAATTATATTCAACTACTCAACTGGTATACTTAAGTTCCTGAATGAGAATTTTTGAATCAGCACCCCTATAAAATGATAATGAACAAACCCTGTTAACTTTTAAGTGCATAAATACAGTCTTATTAATCAGGAAGAAGAAGATTATTAATTAGGTAAATTATGCTACAGACTAAACAACATACAACTGCTAAGTAGACCTAAGTAATCCTGAAGGAAAAATAGAATCAGCACCCCTGTAAAATAAAATGGACTATACGTTTTGGTGTCGAAAGTATAGCCTTTTGGTAAATAATACAAAATACAACTTCATTTTAAATCAGTCCGTTCGAATATCTCCGGCATGAACATTATTAGAAAAGGAAATCTTCTATTCTGTCCCACCTCAATTCATAAGACTTGAGTCAACCTCTAGTAATATTGTAAATTATTTTTACACAGAAGGTTAACATATGACGTCACACATCCAGATCATCTTTGTAGGGTTGATGGAGCCGCTCTGTCTACGTCACTGTTCAACTTCTGTGTGTATCAAGAGTTCAAGTTTATGGAAGTTAAGCATTGCATTTATTACATTGATTACGTATAAATTTAGTATACATGTGTTAAAACGTGTACTAAATATAATTTAGGATTTAGAAAAACAGAGGAACAAAGGATCGACACGATCATCATAGTGACGTATGTAAACGTAAATACTTGACTGTTTTGTTACAAATTTTAGCAATGTCATGGTGATAAGCTTTGATATTGAGACCAGCAATTATTGATTTTCTCCGTAAAACTTCTTGGTTGAGTGCCAAAAAAAATTGACTTCAAAAAAAAATCTTGATGCGGTAAAAATTTTTAAGTGCGGGAGCCAAAAAAAAAATAAAAATATTTTTTTTCCATTTTCGGATTTTTAGGTGCGGGAAATCCGACGAACAAAAGATCAATTTGTTGTGGCCTAAATACTCCTATAATTAAAGGTACTCATTCACAGATTTCAACTTAAATATCAACTTTTTTCTAAAACTATCAAAATTGTATGGAAATATTTTAGGAAGCAGGACGGCAGTGTTCTGATAATGACAATTTTAGTGCAAATTGACATACAACTACAAAATAATGGTGTTTCATGTAGTAAAGATCTGCCCCGTATGTCACGGTATAGACACTTTTAGTGTATTTTTGTGACTTTTATTGTATATTTCTTGCAACAGATAGGTCAGTTTGACTTGAAATAATAAGAAATTTTTGACACAATTACAGAAACTGAATGGTATTTTGAAATTATAGAAAAAATAAACCAAATCTGTGAATAGTACCTTTAAAGCTGCTCAATGATCAATACATCCTTGAAAACTATAACAAGGTTAATGTTCTAACTTACCCTAGATTATCATCATCACTATGTAACAGCTCATAGAAAATACATATTATGATATGTATAGCTATGTAGCTACCTTGAAGACTTGAAACAACTGGTTCTAATTATTGAAAAAAGCTATCTAAGTCAAGTTACTGCTTATATATTAACTTTGTATACATGACAGGTAATTATTCAGTTAAATTTCTCTTTTCACACCATCTCATATTTAGCAGCCATTTGCTAATACAAGTCATCTCTAAGAACAGCATGTCAAGATCATTCAATCAAGTATTTTCATTTATAAATACGATACTTCCTGCAACTAATACTTAATTATAAAAGGGGTTACCAAAATGAAATTTTGGAAGTGGTTAATTACTTCTTAAACTGTTTAATCTTAACCCATTTTCATCTTTATGAAATGAAATCACAAAATCTAGGGCTAGATGGTCAGATATAGTATAGTCCAAAAGTATTGGATTGGCACACACTCTAATCAGCACTTCATTGGCTGCCCACGTTTACCAGAGAATGGGATGCTCAAGTTTGTAATTGAGTTGATGCATCCCGTTGAGCCAATCACATGACCATGCCATCTTAGTCTTCTTGCACGATGGGCATCGGTAACCACCTGAATACCTAGTTAGGTACAGAGTAGTTCTGTGAAGGTCTCATCATGTGGATGGGTTAAATCATGTAAATGTTTAAAAGCAATAACTAGGTCCTTTCATATAAGCAACTCATAATGATTTCAAAGGAAAATTAATCGAGTGCCAGTTGATTGCCGTTAGGTAATAATAATGTCAAATCCCCTGTTTCACGTTATGCAACAGTAAAGTTGATTAGATTGAAGAGTCAAGTAAGTTTAAATCTAATGAAATAAGCTGTTCAACTAAAATTTGATTATCCTGTGTATATATCAGTCAGTATAATATAATGTTCTAATTCTGATTTTTTACAGATTTTTTCACTGGGTTTAACGCCGTTTCAACACAATTTAGGTCATTTTACGGCATCCAGCACACCTAACCTAGCTTTTTCCTGGACCCTTGTTTATAACCAGTACTCACCTACCCTTCTACAAGGCCAGAAAAATCTTCATATTATGTAATTAATGGAGGAAAATTGATATTTTTGTCAAAGGGTATAACCTCCCCGAGAGGGATTCAAACTCCGTACCCCCTTCGGGACACGAGATTCCAAACCCCGGCGGCTTCACAGTAAAATAGGAAGTCAGCAACAGAACAATATATACATGTACATTAATGAACAATAGATGTTGTTACACAATAAATGCACATTTTGTCCACAGAAATCACGTACACACACAATAATTCTTGATGTACCTGCGTGCATAGTCTAGAAAACATAAATGTGCATTGTTAACATATTTATTGTCTGTGGCAATCTCTTAGTATTAATGTACTGTATGGGAATGTACAGAAGACAAGAGGTATTCAACATGACAGATACAGCATAGGCGGATCTAGTGGGTGGTCAGATGGGTCCGGATCCCCCCTGGAATTTCCAAAATGTACCAGTCCATAAGTGTATTTCTTGACTGTAAGTCATTTTTAGTAGCATGAAGCAATTTTTCTCTGTGCTTCACATAGATTTAATGGTTATGTAGTTTTTATTATTAATATGTTGCATTATTCTGCAAAATGTGTATAATGTGGTTGGGGTTTGAAAGTTTGGACCCCCCCCCTTGAAAAAATCCTGAATCCGCCCCTGGGTATTCAACATGACAGATACAGCTGGTTATATCAAGTCTCTTACATACTCACGTACAGACAACAGTCAGAAAGCATGAGATACAAAAAACTAGAGATAACATAAAATGTTCCTCAATGATTTACACTGTTTACACGGTTATAAACGTGAGAAAACAAATGTTATATTACACAATATACATGATGCTGTACTTGCCAAGAAAAAATGTAAATATAATAATAGTATGTGTTCTTGTTCCTTTTCGAGAACATGCATGACTTCGTTAATTCAATATGAGGTAAGGCTTGCTTGAATTGACCTAATTCAGAACTCAAATTTGTGGTGTTGTTTTCGTCGCAAGCGGTACAAACGAAGTTACGAGGCAAGTGATTGCTGAAAAGCATGAAATACAAATAAATTACTATTTTTTATTTGTACACATATTTTGATTGTGACAGTTTAAGTTCATTTGTACTGCAGTGGAAACCCCAAATATTTGAATTCTGGACATAATCTACAGCCCTACGGCATAAAGAACAATAAAGCTAGTTCAAACATGTCTGGACACATTAGATATATACATGTATAGCTTGCCAACATTGACCTGAGATCTTAGGAATAAATAAATATTGTTCCATTAACTTGAGGACGTAAATTGAATCTTACTCACTAGACTTTATGGGCTTGATGTAAAATAATAAGCATTTCTTACAATGAATAGGTCAACTTAATATCACCAATAGTTCAAACCTACGATGAACAGTAACTTGAGAGTAAACAATAAATATACAATACTTCTTACCATTTAAGGTAATTTCCATAATATATCAGGTATAAGTTTACAATAATAATCTATGGATACATATGTCTCTGAACTTGATAACTTGATAGCATACAATGACAATATGACAACACTTTGCAGGGACGGATCCAGGATTGTTTTCTAGGGGGGGGGCGAACTTTTTTAGGGGTCCAAACTTTCGAACCACATCCACGTTATACACTGTTTGCAGAATAACGCAACATATTAAAAACAAAGACTAAATAACCATTAAATCTACGTTATGCACTGAGAAAATTTGCTTCAAACTACTTAAAAATGACTTACAGTCAAGAAATACACTTATGGTCAGGTACATTTTGGAAATTCCAGGGGGGGGGGGGGGGGCGGACCCCCTGCTAGATCCGCCAATGCAATGACAATATGACAACACTTTGCTAATAATGGTTCATAGGTAATGTGATCTACTTGTTATTATATCCTGTTTTATCTTATATATATGCTGCTAACATGAGACGATAACTGATGAAAACAGACATGGCTAATACAGAGCTGGTGAGAGGAAAACAAGACATGGCTAATACAAAGCTGGTGAGAGGAAAACAAGACATGCTAATAATAAACAAGGCTAATTTTAGCAATACAATGACAAGAGATATTGAGAAAATACTAGATTTAAAAGGGATGATTAAGGTAGGCAAAAGTTGATAAGAGCTCATGTAAACAGACAATAGTGGATAAGGGTCAATGTAAACAGACAATAGTGGATAAGGGTCAATGTAAACAGACAATAGTGGATAAGGGTCAATGTAAACAGACAAACGTGGATAAGAGTCAATGTAAACAGACACTAGTGGATAAGGGTCAATGTAAACAGACACTAGTGGGTAAGAGTCAATGTAAACAGACACTAGTGGATAAGGGTCAATGTAAACAGACAATATTTCATAAGGGTCATTGTAAACAGACAATAGTTCTTAAGAGCTAATGTAAACAGACAATAGTGCATACGGGTCAATGTAAACAGACAATAGTTCCTAAGGGTCAATGTATACAGACAATAGTTCATATTAGCTAATCTAAACAGACAATAGTTGTAAAGGTCAATGTAAACAGACAATAGTTCATAAGAGCTAATGTAAACAGACAATAGTTCTAAGGGTCAATGTAAACAGACAGTAGTTTATAAGGGTCAATGTAAATAGACAATAGTTCATAAGAGCTAATGTAAACAGACAATAGTTCTAAAGGTCAATGTAAACAGACAGTAGTGGATAATGGCAAATATAAAAGGACTGATGTAAGCAAGCAATGGCTAATAAGAGCTTATGAATGTAGACAATCGTTAATAAGAACCAATTTAAAAACAGGCAATAGTTGATAAGGGCCAATGTAAACAGACAAACGATGATAAAGTCTTGTGTAAAAAGAAAATGGTTTATACAACTGGTGCAAACTGACTGTAAGTGAAAAGGGCTGATGAAAACAGACAAAAGTTGATAAGAGCAAATGTAAACAGACAATATTTCATAAGGGCCAATGCAAACAGACAATAGTTGATAAGCGCTGGTGTAAACAGACAATAGTTGAAAGAGGCTAATAGTTTATATGAGCTGATGTAAACAGGTTACAGTTGATGAGGGCTGATTATTTGAAACAAAAACCAGTATGTAACAACTTAACTTATTCTGCTCATATATATAACACTAATGCTCTTTAACTTCTAATGACTGAAGACAAAAGACCACGCCCAGTTATGTATTATTCCATAAGGACCACACTAGTTGTGATTTATATGATGAAACTTATTCACACTGTCACAGTCCATACTATATAATCAATAAGCTTATTTCATACTTTTAAAATTAAACTTTTAACTTTATATATGGCACTATGGAGGTTCTACCTCAATACAATGTGGCATAAAGAACAATGGTAGGTCAACACTGAATAAGTACTGTATTACAGTACAATATTCAAGAGTAAGCAACAAGCACCCTGTGTAATAGATCTCAAGTCTACAGCAACTATATGACCACACCCTTATAATCGAGTATAGACTTAAATATACCAATATTAGATATAAAATTTTATAGACATGTTGTATAGCTGTAGATGAATTTTGATACAAGCATACATTACATTGAAATGTATACGTGACAGTGACGACGTACAATCAATTATATAAATGTAAAAATGGGTTTGTTGTAAATGCCCTATGTCAGCACTCTTTTAATTTCTAGACGAAGATCCAAACATTGTTTTATTTAATCAAGTAGCATTGCTCTCTGCTTTTGTTATCAACTAGACAACATGTTTATGCATTAATTTGTCACAGTGGCGACTGTCTGGCTTGTGCAGTAAGAAGGTTCCATTTAAACTGTAGTCACATTGGTAGACTTGGTAAACGGTTTGAAATCAATTAAGTGATTATTCTAAAGTAGAATAGCAGGGCATTGTTCCCTGCCCTTTTTCTCTTCTCAACGCCTTTTTTGCTCCTCCATATACATGTACAGACATAACTATTTTGAAACAACAACCCTCTGTCACACCCTGCCCCTTTTTCTGTTTCCCTGCCCTTTTTGAGTTCTAGAAAATTAACTAGAATTTGATCCATACCAACTCTGCATTCGTTGAATTATAATTGAAGTGTACACAAATAGCTACAACAATGTATATCTTGGTTCTTGATACGAATGACACAGAACAAATAATTGTGCATCGTATAGGAAGGAAACATTTGACTAAGTGAACCAAAATGTCTGATTTAAATGTTTCAAACATATAACCAACTTTACTCGTTTTTTAAACAAAATTACTGAGAAAATTAATTTACAATCGGCATTTCCTCATTAATGTAGTTTATTATTGAATATTTTATCATAATTGCTTAAACTGTAATTTAGAGTTATTGTACTAAAAAGACTACGTAGAAAATTTCTACATGCCACGCCCCATGATTGATCGAACAAAGGCAGTGAGTTTATTCATAAAGAAGACGAGATGGTGCCAATATACAAATTCCAGACAATAAAAATATCATTTATTTCATCGATTGAATAATGTCAAATTTTGCTGAATTGACGAAACGTAACTTATCAAAGTGCCGATTTGTCACAAAACGATGAGGAAATGTTCAGAATGTCTGGAAAGAGTAACTGGTATATCTTTATTTGAATATGATACAATAATAACCTCTAGCTCACTTAACTAAATCATTCAGTTAGATAATGTACTTCACATTCGATAAAAATTATAAAAACTCCCTCATATTTGGCACACGTTCAAAATCCAAGAGAGTAGGCATAACATCTTTGACTGACTAAACGCATCATGTTGGCGGCTTCCTTCATAATATATCAATAGAATAATTACACGAGAAAACAAAATATTCCGGAATTATGACTTTTATACTCACCTTCCTCATTCTTCGTTTCATCCACTTTAGCTTCCTTTTGTTTCTTAGTACATAAATTTCCCATAATTAAATTTTGTGTTTATTTTTTAAGTAAAAACTGTAGCTCTGTTGTTCAAGTGAACTAATCAACTAGAAAAAATCTCTACACTAGGTATAACTGAATTAATAATATTCCACGCGAAAAAAGCCGGCTAAGTTCCAACACTGACAGCGAGAGAGGGAGAGGCACGTGTGATGAGCGAGTTCGTCTGCTGCAAATCACAACGTCCGTGGAATTTACTTACGCGCGCACTCTATCTATCTGTAGTGAATGCTTTGCTTAGTAACGGAATCTTGAATTCAGATCAGAGAAATATTACATTCTCTGTATATCTCACTAGTCTCTCAGGTGAATTGTACAGGTGTAATATATCAGAGTTATAGAGAAATATTGTTATAAGTGTCTAAAGTAAAATACGATACTTCACAATATAGGGGAAACATAGAAAATTTTCGTCCGCGAATTCCATAGCTATTTTTCTTATTGTCCAATTATTTAACATGATTTGTCTAAACAAACTATCTGACATTTAACGGTACATCAATAAATGTTTGTTTGGGACGAGCAGCACATGGTTACATGGATGTTTATATAATTTCTTTAAAGATCGTCGTAAAAATGAAAATCAAATATTGAAAATGAAAAGATGGTTGCTGATATTGTTTTGTAATGAAACATCATGATAGAACAAAAGAAGCACATGGTCAACTATAGTCCAGATTTAAACCTGAAGAGTAGATTAATTGGATAAACATGCTAATTTGAAGACGAAGTTATGTGAAGACATTGATCAAATGTCCAGTCAAGGAGAATGAAGTTTTAAAATGAGTACTATTTTGATAGGCAAGTTCTTTGTATTTGTTATTGGAGCGGACGTGACCGAGCGGTTATCATTGGATCACAAGCTCTGCGTTGGTTAGAATCCCATCATAAACCTACCAAGGGGTTTCATTGAGCAAGAAATTTATCGTGCTAGCTCAGTTCTGGGAACCAGGAAGCGGACTCGAAAGTAATAAATCTAAGTTGTATAAACTTGTATCACGATCGAACTCAATTTGATTAAAATCCGATCTAAAATTTTCCGCTCGCCTCGACAGCGGTCTACAGGATATCTGTTTACGGAGATTGGATAGAACTAAAATCAAAAAGTATAAACTTAGTAAAATGGTGTTTGTTCGTTAAACAAGACGTTTCATCTAACTAGTGAACTCGGAAAGCATAATTATGTTAATTTCAGAAATTTGAAAGTATATAATTCCGTCATGTTTCAAGTTGTAATTGATATCACAGGAATATTTATTTGCAATGAACATATTTTTAAGTTACTTGTTGTTGTTATTTCATATCTTGGACATTGTTCTTGAAATTCTTCACGTCAGTTAGTTTTGAGATATTGAGTTGAGTGGAAATCATGATGGCAGACGAACGGACAGACAGATCAAGTACAGTAAGGTTTCTCCATAGGAAGGGGAACATGACTGCAGCGTGTATTTCAGTTTATTATGTATTGAATAATAGTTGAATTTTTCGAAAATGGGTCTTTATAAAGCGTGTCTCGTATGAAACTAAACAAATTTAGAAAGTACAGAACCCACCTAAAGTTTGGAGACAAAATCTACTACTGTAACCATTCTTGAATTTTGATGATTATATTTGTAGAATCATTGTTTTTAGTATATTTAAGTTGATGTGATAAAATAATTTTCACGAATGCAACACATTTATAAGATTCAGCATCTGACATATTAAAGCCTCCAAAATCATGTATATTCCGGATTTTTTTTCAATAACAGCTTTTATGCTATTTTTGTAATCTTAGTTATAGTAAAACTGATAACCAAAAAATAAGCAAAACTAAACCCATTTTCAAAATAAACAGTTATCAAATTTAAGATAAAACCCACAGGGAATTGTCATGTTGCCTCCCTTTGATTTTTCAAACATACCTTTTATAATACGGTATGTTTGAAAATCAAAGGGAGGTAACATGACAATTCCCTGTGATAAAACCTAATCAGAAAGCCTACAAAGTGATATAGTCTTAAAACTTATGGTGGATACTGTATATAATTTATCTTCAATTAGATCTACATTCACATAACGACTTCTTAGAGGCATATTGAACATAATACTAAGGATACATCCGATGTTTCACGAATACAGTTCATAATAAAAAAAGGTGCATGGTTTCATAATGTCATGATCTCTCTAAAGATGAAATATACTTAACAAAACTTCTAAGTACCCCGATTACAATATTGTAGGAAATGTTTACTTTTCAACATTTATGTCCCATCGATAATGGAAATGTGTATAGGACCATACTGGCATTTGCTTGCTTACTTTTCGTGCTACTCAATTGATGAAAACCGGTTTTGTCGTGCATGCGTTGACATAAGAAGATTTCTTATTGCTTTTATTTAACGGAAAATTAGCAATTAGAAATCTTATCCTGCATGTGACGCACCGCCTTGCAAAAGACCTATGAAAATTTCTTGTTCTTGAATCGACATTCGAGCCTTTTGTTGATTTTTCGTGGTGCATATTGACACACTAATGATTTTCACCAAAACTGACCACGTTGGAGTTTTGCACGAGAAACACGCGCCCATTACCGCTATTCAGCAGATACACAACAAAACCAATTTTGGATCAACTAAGAAGCATGAAAACCATGCAAGTAGACGACTGTATTGTCCGATACACATTTTATTAACGATCGGACAAAAATGTTGAAAAATAAATATTTCCAACAACATTGAAATCGGGGTACTTAGAAGTTTCGTTAAGTATAGTTGCAACTTTATAGATAATACATTACATTAAGTCATATTCCCCGACATGTGGTGTACAGTACAAAACGTGAAATGTGAGAATACGAGACATACCTATAAAAAGAACAAAAACATTTGTATAAACCTGAGACCACGCACTGATCATGCTTGCAAGACACTGATTGAACTCAGTTCTTTTGTGTTCATATTGGGCGTGCTCGATTGGAAATTCTGACAATTAGAACTGGGAAAAATCCAATCGAGTGCGACGGAACTGAGATCTGGCAGCGTTCTATCCATTCTGTCCAAATAGGTGGTGAGAACGGAATCAGTCGCGGTTTATTCATACCCAAGATGGCGGCGGCATCACTGCAAACATGCAAGTTTGGTGTTTTGAAAGCGAATGTTGTTAAAATTATACTTTTGACCGATTGTTAACGATAACAATTTAATTATTTGCTATAAATAAAGTAAGAAGCGAGTATATTTGCAACGGATATTGCCTTTTGATTCAGTTCTGACATTCCATTTCACTCGTTTGGCAGATTCTGAGGAAGAGACGGAATTTGATTATGGCACAATTCCGACAGCCAAATCGAGCACGCCCATTGTCATTTGGTCAAGTACATCAGTCATAATTATAAATGGATGTAGTATAACAATCAATGCCTATACGACTTGCAGAAGATGAAAAAGGAAGTGTTAAGAAACTATCAAGAAATAAAAAACCAGTAGTACTGTTTTCTAGTTAATAAACTAACTATAAAAGACGAATGTTAAGAAAAGAAGTACAGCTTATTTAGAATTAAAGGTCATGAGGTCATACCTGACACGATCTACTTTCAACGATACATTGCGTATAAATGAAGCAAGTGCACGTCCATTTAGGAAAAAATGGTCAAACCGTCTTAGAATTTTCGAAACAATTTCGATCTGCCCCTCTATATTTTCGCAGTTAATGTAAATCAATTATGGTGTGTAGCCATGTCTGATTAATTAGCTACTCTGTGGGTCTGTCTGGCGTGCGTGTATAATTGTGTGCGTCCGACGTTAACAATTTCTAAAAAATATTCCTGTCAAAACAAAAAAGCCTTCTGCGACCCAAAATAGCATGTAGCATCGCCTGAGGGTCCTTCACAAAGACTGTTAAATGTGCCCCTGATGTTCAATATTGACCCCGCTCTAGGGTGTCAACAAATTTGAATAAGGAAACCTTGGAGCTTTTAAATTTGGCACGTGCATTGCATTGTTTTCTACAAGTGATAGTTATGAATATAAGGTCGGTTTAACATTTCAACAACGTTTATTTTTATAAGTGTGCCACTCCTAAAAAATGTGTTCTTCAGCGGAACAATTGCAATAATGACAACTTATTGACAAGTATATATTGGAAATTTCAGGGGGAGGGTCCGGACCCCCCTGACGGCTAGATCCGACTTCGTTAGCATCAATTGAATTATTTTAGAAGATGGAAAAACGCACATGAAATGTATTACTCATTCAATGAGACGATTTTCAAGGATAAAGAGTTTAAATTGTTGAGAGTAAAAATACGATAATGATTACTATAAAATGTCAACTCTATTTCGAACGTTGTGTACACCACGTTGCTCTGAATTGTGGGAAATATTAATATGGTCTTAATAACAATAAATATACTAAATAAAAATTCACGTTGAAGTAAATTTTACATTCATGAAACTTAATTGAATTTGAGAGTTTCATTACCAAGAATATGTAGTTTCAAACCTTAAACATCATAATTATTATCATCGATGGTTTTGCAATATTCGGGAAAATGTCGTATTTTACGATGAGTTCTATGGCTATGCTATCTAGACGAGGTTGTGACGCATTCGGAACAGTCTAGGGGATTATCTATGAGTATCTGCATAGAAGATGGCCGAGGTAGTTCCGAATGGTTGTGACGTCCAGTCAATGTAAAACTTAGTTTAATGTCAATATTTCTATGTTAACTATAACTGATGTATCCAGTATAATAAACACTGGTAATTTGGAACCATTAGTTGTAGCGTCTATCAATATCAGATAACAGAAGCAACCAGACTAAAATATTATTGCCACATCGACAGAATCATATAATCAGCATAATGACTCAACAATTGTCTGACTCTATAAATATTGTCTTTACATTTAGAAAGCCGGTTCCAGAACATTGGTGGAACCACAATTGGTAAAGATTTAAATCGATTAAATGCATGTCATTATGAGTTTTTGCCTCTACTCCCAAATGATTGTTATCGCCATAAGTATAGACCTTCTTTAGCACGATTCGGTCTTAAGCACGGTAAAGTAGCATACAGTGGCTTTCTTCTTGTCTACCCTCAGTAAGATGGTATGACACAAAATGCTTCAAGCTCATAGAAAGATGAGCTTATGTACAATTTAATGAACCATCAACATGTTGATTATACTTAACGACTAGAATTCATTTTTATTTCACATCACTTCCGCATTTTCTATGTGAAAATATTATAAAAATAAACTGTGTGGCGAAATATTTTTTGCAATCTAAAACGAAAGTTTCAAATAATCAGACGTTTATTTATCTATAGTTTTAAATGATTACAACGGTGCAGCAATATATCTCTTACTTAATCTAAACGTCACATCGTTCTGAGCAATTTAAAAAATGTGAAAATTCAATAAAAAATAAATCGACGTGTGTCGTAGATTTTTTTACCATCGAAAACGAAAGTAAACGTTAATCTATCTATAGAAATAAAAGCTTAAAACAGCGCAGCAATAATGTCTCTTTTCTAAACATCACATCGCTCTGGGCAATTTATAAATCTCAATTACGGGTATACAAATCTGTTAATTATTTACAACTAGTCATTGAGAAGTTACCTCCCTTTACTTGATTACTCATATACCAAATACTTCCGTAATTTCCAAATTTTTACACCATTTTTCCTAGACGTGCATCAACTAAATAAAAGATTCCTTCACCAAGCAAAGCACTTTAATTCTCACAAATTTTCAAATATTTTAAGAACGCTGTTATTGAAGTCCGACCACTAACAGAATAACAACAAAATTATGTAGTTACACATCGGATAGTTAGATCGATATTTACATAGCTAGCTAGCTGACTGTAGATGGAGAAACGCTTCAGTGAGTTCTATATCGTATTATGAATCTGCAAAGAACGTTGACTCAGACCTTTATATGCTATGATACAGGGCAGGGGTGGAGTTGTTTGGGAGAATTAAATGATGATAGGGGATATATTCAAGAAAACTACTTAACAGAGTTCCTAGAGTTGGAGCTTTGTGCTCTTAAGAGGAGCTTTGATATTCAATGCACATGACGCTGACTGTCCATGTAATGGGTTGTGGGTGGTTTCTGGGCTCGAATTCAAGCACGCATACTTGCAGATTGCGATTGGATTTGAAAATTGCGAGTAACTTTTATTATAACTCGCAAATTTTTGCGAGTTGAAATATTACTGTCTAAACTAATGAGGCTAAAATCAGCTTAGAAACGGCCAGATAGATCGATAGTATCAATTTAAGATTCACCTAAAAGACATGTTTGATACTATTTGTCTATCCCACAATAACACCCTTGTTCCATGCATAGTTAAATATACAGGTCGTCCACATAAACATTGCGTATGACTATGTAAACATAGCCAGTTTCATAACACATCAATATTAAGGGATGAATCATTTTTACAATTTTATAGATAAGTTAATTTACACTTATTTTATGAACACATCTTTACATAAAATTTACAATGTTCATAAGCACTTTGAAATAAATGGTAAATATCAAAGTGGTATGTTTAAATCAGTAAAATGGTGTTCATGCATCAGCTTATTCACCTATTTAGTTGGAAAGGCCATTGTTTAAAGTACAAAAACATGCATAACCTAGAATATGACCTGTAGTTTCTTTTATAAATAGTAAGCTATACATGTATTGTCAGAAATCAGGATATCTTCCTCTCACATCATTTTTCAGTACTGAAAGACTTCAACATATATTGAATAGAAGAAATGAGTGCTTTTAAATAACTGTCTTGGAATTCATCCATAATATTCTCATAAAAGTCTGAATAAATTTAGATTTTGAAGACAAACATGGAGTAAGATGAGAAAGAAACATATCTCATGTTTCATTGATTGTCAATTACATGTACATGCCAGCATAGGCAAGCGGGGGGGGGGGGGTGTTTCAGGGGGGGGTGTCAGGACCCCCCCTAGAATTTTCAAAATGTATCAGTCAGCAATTTTTCTTGGTGCGCATAGATTTAATGGTTATGTAGTTTTTCATATTCATATGTTGCATTATTCTGCAAAGTGGGTATAATGTGGCTGTGGTTCGAAAGTTTGGACCACCCCCTAGAAACAAATCCTGGATTTGCCCCTGTGTATCATAGTCTTGATAGACATTTTTTTACAGACATATCCTTGAATCATAGAGACAATAACTGGAATACTAGGGATGAGACGATATGGTTGTTGCCACATCATCTCATCCCTATAGAATACATGTATGCAAAATAACTAATCATATTGCAGTTTTTATCCCATTGTAGAAGAGTCTCCAAGAATTATTAAAAGAAACCAAAATATTTGTAGAACCTTTAAAGTTATTATTTTTTTACATTTTAACATAAAGATCTTTAATTGCTGGGGTGCAATAGTTGGAGTCTGTCCTAGGTTTTAATACATGTGTCGCATAGCTGCTTACGTATAGCAATGTATTAACAACCCAGGATACAACAGTACAACACAGATAGTTAACTAGTTTAATGTTCATTGTAACATCACATGTAAACGCATATCAAAAGTCATGAGTGTAAGGTAGCCAAACATACAAGTACAAACATCCATAGTCTACGGAACCTATGTATAAGCCCTATGTCTAGCGTGGACCTAAGGTTATGGCCAAAAGCCACCAGGCTCTCTGGCTCTACTGAGCAATGGTCACTGAGATGCGATACATTTTATACAGTTGAATTGATAACTCAACAACTGTACATAAGTACAACTAATTAGTCTAACATACATATAAAATGTATATCCGGTAGCCCAAGGGTATAATGAGTTAACTTAATTACTTCGTACTTTGGTCATCGCATAACATCATATGTAATCTTCAGATTACATAACACATGTACAACACAAAACAGTTCTAATATTTACTATTTATTATTATTTCATCAGAAATGCACTGGTACTTCATTATGTCTAAAAAAATGTTTTTTTGCAGATAATATTTTATAAACCATGGTACATCAATGATAATGATGATAAAGATACATATAAAATGGAATATTTTCACCAAATATTTATGAGCAAGCAATATTATCCCTGATACAGTCAATAAAATTTGTTCATGTTTAGTGGTATTTCAGTCAAACTTGTAAGATCAGATCAAATATTGTAATACCCAAAACAGCAAGATAATGAGTCTTATCAACTAATGGTATAAATATACACTACCCTCCAAATGCTTGTAGACAATATATTTTTTATATTATATATATATAACAGTTTTTGAAATTCAATGATTGTTTTTTTTTGTAGAACTTTTGAATGCATTTAATACAATTGGTAATAAAATAAAAACAAATTTCATAAAAGAATCACATTTATAAAATTTAGCATCTATCTTCCTAAAGCCTCCAAAATCAAGGTCAATGTAATTATTTTTAAGCTATTTTGTAGTATCAACTACTGATAGAACCATAGCCAAAAAAAAAATAAAGAAAAACTAAAAAGCATTTGAAAAAACAACAGTTATCAAACTTTCAATAAAAACTATTAAGTAGGCCTATAAAATGAATATTTCTTTAAACTTTTGGTGGGCACTGTAAATAATTAATATTAGTCTAAAACATTAAAAAGTAAACCTATATAGATCAATAAAATTTTTGTTTAGAAATATTTATAACTCAATTAAGACTAAATAAGGCAAAATAAAACCTTAAGACCACTTAAAGTTAACTATTAAAATTCTTAGTTAACATGTTATTATACATACATGTACATTCATTCTAATGGCAAAAATGCCAAACAAAATAAAAAATCATGATATTTAATATTTACATTAAATGCTGTACTATTTTGTGGTTGTAATATTTGGGATTGTACTAATACACTTTGAGATAAATTACACCATTCAAATAAGTTCTTTAACTTCAGAAGTTAGGATTTGTTTATTATAAAACATAATCAGGTGTTCTCTTATAAAGAGCCTATTTAATATAAATCTCTAGCCTTTAAAACAAAGTTTTCCATTAAATATTTATTATGACAAAGAGAACAGAATATATATGAATGATGAATATATAAAATTTACATAATTATATTTAACAGCTTTCATGATTTAATACAAAATTAATACAAAGGGAGCTAACACGGTGAGAAATTAATAAAACTTTCATACAGTATTACCTCCCTTGGTATATATTTTTTTAATAAATCAGAACATAAAAAGTCTTATAACCAAAAACAACAATATATATTATAATGTATATGTAATTAGAAGATTGGCACATGTAGAGATAAGTTATGTCATGTTTTTACAGAGAGACAGAGACACATTCTTTATGAAGGGGAGGGGCTTATCAACATTCATATTCTTAGAGTAGGAGGAGCTAAGACAAACCAGTCATGCAATAAAAATACACAAATACATGTACATGCAGATCAAAGAATGCAAAACTGGCTTTACTTTAAAACAAAGTATACCATGTCATTTAATAGGTGAAAAGTGTAGCATATCAGAAACTCTCATGTACCAAGATCAGAATTTAAAACCTGAATCCCCTATCACTGTAATACAAGGGTCCTGTATTATCAAGCATCTTACGACCAAGTCGTAAGTCATTCTTTATGGTATTGTAGAATTATCGTAAGATTTTTGATAATATGCTGCCAAGATTTATATGGATACATCCTATCATTTTGATATAAGTGATATCATATGTATAGCATTATTTTACAAAGTTTAATATAAAATTGCCCAAGTAGAGAATAGAATATTAGACTTATGAAAGTGAATAAACTGGGCCAAATTGCATGCAATATAAAAAAAGGCCATTTTTAGATACTATGTATTATGCATGAAGAAATTAACGAAATGAATGATTGTATAAGTAACAAATAAAAAACAAAATGAGAGGACAGTATGTATAAAACTATAACAGACATGTATACAAAGATCACAGTCATTTATCACAGAGAGAACTTGGTGTTTATATCACATTCAGACAATGTTTGCACTATCATACAGTAAAATACAGGGAGATAACTCAATGTGAAAATAGTCGTTTTTTCACTCAACATTGTCTCCCTTTGGTATAAAAAAAGAACAGTCACAATGCTACTGGAGGTAAAAAAAACACATTCTAGAAAATATATTTCATTGAAATTAAATAATGATAAGTGATTAGTTCATTGAATCTATGTCATGTAGACAACTAGTTAAATCATTTATATTTATAAATGCTTAATCACAAACAATAATGTGTAAGATGCACAATGCATAACAACCGGTGTAACAGTATAGTATATTTAAAACACACACATGTACTGTGAGGATTTTCCAAAAAGTTTTAAGACAAACTATAAATATTTCAACTGTTAATGTTCAGGTCTTGACAGTTTTGTATATGCATGATGTAACACTCAGTGTAGTTGGTACAGAAATTAGTTTCACTATTGTCTTGACGACCCTCAGTTTTGTAGAATTATTATTTAAATCTGGGTGACACAAATTATCATGCTAATATGTGATTGAATACACCATACAACATCTTAAATATTTGGTACAAAGTGTAAGGGTCTCATTTAAAGTTATTTTACATGGAATGAACCCAATGAATTGTCACTATTCACAGAGAGAGCATAAGTACATGTCTTTGTAAATTTAAAGTTTCTTACAAAGAGAGCTAACTCTGTATGTTAAATTGAATTATTTTCAATGAATACACCCAGGGTTACCTCTCTTTGTTTTCTCATATAAAACTGTTGTGTATTTTGGTTAAATAGTCTGTTTTTTATATAAAAATTCCTATGAATTAGCAGCTTCATCAAGTTTCTTGGAATGTTCAGGGTTTTCTACATTATCCCCAGTTGTGTTGGCAGTTTCTTGAGAAATAGACGCTTCTATGACCTCCTCTTGGACTGGTGCTAAAGTTTGCAAAAATACAGAAAAAAAGAAAAACTACAATTAATACAAGCAGGCATAAAATGTTTACATTCAGTTAATTATACAAGGGTGGATCTAAATGCTTGCTCAGAGAGGGGGGGGGGTAAACATGCAGATGGATTTAATGATAGGTTTTGTATTTTTTATAAAAAAATATTTGCATCTTGTGATCATTTTGAAAATAGTAAAAGAAGATTGAACATAAAGTCTAAGGACCTCCCCTGTCTATGCATAGATCCACCCATGTTAAAAAAAATTTTGTTGAAACTTTTAAATGGAAAAAAAAACTGACTAGGTGTACTAGATATAAAATGAGCATTGTCAGTATGTAAGTTTGTTATTTGAAGTTTTCAATGCCCCAAAATTAACTTTTACAAATTCATTGAACTCAACATTCAAATAGAAACAAGCAGAAAGAAGCACATATCATATAGCTTGCTTGTATACCAACATTACAGCTTACAGCTACCGATTTACTTGTTGCATGAAAAAAGGAACAGACAACTCTAGTATGTAATTATGAGAACATAATACATTGAATCAAAGTAAAGCAGTAGTCTATTGGTAAGGACACACACTTAAGGATCGAGAAGTCCCACCAGTCAGGGAAACTGCTATTTCCCTGAGCAATAAAGTTAACTGCAATGGGTTCATTCCACCCAGGTGTACATCGGTACCTGTGAGGGTGGTATAATTCTGTTGGGCCAATTCATTGACTGCACCATATCAAGTAATAGACTCCCTTAAAGAGATTGATAGATAGATAACAGTAGCCCCATGGCCAAGGATAATCACTGTAAAGTCAGTGAATGTGCATAAGCATGAAACTTAGACTATAAAATGCCATTACATTATTTTACTTTTCAAATACAAGGGATGACATTATGATACTACAGATTTCATAACTGGTCTTATAAGAAGTTGGTTCAGTGAAACAAACAAAGATTATTAAGTAGTGAATTAAGGGTTAGCATTCTGAGCATACAAACTGCTACATGAAATAACACTCTAATAAACCCATATAAACTTTTGAAGTAAACTATTCCATTAAAAATCTACATGTAGATACATTTTAACCCTCACCAAAGTAAGAAGTCTACATATATGATATCTATGATCTTTTCATGGTTATACAAAAAATTTTAAACCCATTATAAGACTTTTCTAACAACTGATGTTAATTAGTCTATTTCAATCTTCAACTGTTTCAAAAATATGAATATGAAATATAGTCGAAAAAATAAGCTTAATATAAAACTTAGTTTGGAATACAGAAAATTGTTTCCCCGTATGCCCTGGCTCTGAAGTAATAATGTGCCAGTAGTAAACATAGAAATAAACTTCTCAATTTGATACAGACTAGTTAAACTTTATATGAAGTAAATTAAAGTATAAGTTAATAATGGATTACAATGAGTTGATGAAAACATAGAGAAGAAACAGAATACAAACACAGACTCTAAAACATAGCAAAAACAAACAAGCAAGACTATTTATCTTTTTTTTGATGGGTCTAACGCCATAGCAACACATTGTATAAGTTACATCACGGCTGTCTGTCTACTAATCTACCTATGACATACTCACTCTTCCTGATAAGGCTAAATCTTTGGATTTAGCTGTTGACCAACTACTAGGTACATACTTTCGTCAGTGACTGACTACTACCCTACATGATAGAAAATCAGTGGTAGGAGAGGGAATGGCCATAGAAATTTTTTCAAGACCAAGCTCCACTTATATATTTCCAACCTAGGAATGGAGCTTCAACCCCTTGATCAGTAGACTTGTGGGCCACCAACTGAGACAGCCGGAGAGGCCATTCAACATTACATGCTTACCTTAAATTAAAATGAACTTAAAAATTTATGCCTGTTGAATTAATTTAAGTTAATCATATTAACTGTATTACACCAGAGTAAATTAAAGGACCAAAAATGATGTCCAAGATTTGTAATACTAACAAAGTAACAGAAAATCAACAAAAGCAACAGAAATGTGAATGGAAGCTTATGGTGTTTTCCAGAAAACGAAGTTTGAGAATCAAATAAATACACTGTACATGCTTCATGAATCTCGTTTTTGGTGGTGCTTTCATAGAACCTAAGATTTATCAAAAAGTGGAGATTTTTTATTATATTCTATATCTTCAAAGAGCTTAACATTTTTCATTTTTCACTTAAATTAGTAATTCAGCTTTAAATTTCTTTAATATCAAAATTTATATAAATAATTAATTTAGATGACACTGTAGTCAATTATGAAGTCATGCTCCTATTCATGCAATTAAATACATTAAATGAAGAATTGTTGTTTTAGAATAAAACCATCAAAGTGTTAAGTGAATGAATACTACATGCCACAGTTCAAGCAAATACTAAAGGTCATTTCAAATTAGCCACAACTAAAACATATGAAATTAAGGCTTAGCGTTAGTCAAACATTGGAAAAGATCTTGTCACATTATACATAGAACTCTACAGTGTAATTATGATGATATTACCAGGGGCAGTAGCCCAGTGGTAGGGCATGCCCTTAGGGATCAGAAGGTTCCAGCTTCAAATCCTGCAAGGGGCACTGATAATTTCCCTGAGCAATAATTTACCTGCGATTGCTTCACTGCACCAAGGTGTAAATGGGTACTAGTGATAGTGATATAATTCCATTGCACCAATGTGCCGGCTGCACTAAGTGGAATAAAAAGACTTTCAAGATAAATAGATACCAGGGCAGCATATTATCAAAATTCTAACAATAAAATTACCATACAATATAAAAGGATTTATGACTAAAATTGGTTGTAAGATGCTTGATAATATGGGCACCAGAAGCCCAATGACCAGAGGTAATATCTGTAAAGTCGGTGAAGGTACATAAGCAGGAAACTTAAAACTTTAAAAAGCTATTACTGTTCTTTTTAGAACTAGAAATTCAATCTAACATACAAAAATAAGCCGAAAATGTATCATTTATAAATAGGCCTTTAATAAAATCAATGAGTATGTAAAATGATTTGGTAAAGAGGTGCAATTTATATTACTTATTTATGTAACATGGGGTAAGCCACAGGCTGATGTACAGTACAATACAGAAGTGAGATCATTTATTCTGAAAGAGTTATCTATGGGTCATGCTATAGTTCTGTTGTTATACAACTAAGTAAAGGGAGGTAACTATATCATTTATTCTTGACAGAGTAAGTTCCCTTTGATTTGACCTTTAAAATGTGACAAGACCTTAAAGCAATGTAATGTGATTTATGAATGAAGATACCTACAAACACAAACATTATATGTTATATAGCTAAATTACATTATCTTACCAATATAATACAGTAGGGTGAAAGTCTAGACCTATTTACCTGTAGTTACAATGGATAATGAACATAATTATACTGTCTTATATATGGATCCAAAGTAATGTTTGTTAGTCAGTTTGTCGGGTAGCAACACATTACGGTGGTCAGTCTATCTACTCACTGTTCCTGGGAAGGCTTAATCTTTGAATTAAGCTTTTAACCAACTACTTAGCGCATACTTTTGTCAGTGACTGATCTACATGATTTAGAATCATTAGTACGAGGGAGAATGGTCATAGAAATAATTTCATAACCAAGCCTCATGAAAGTATGTGCTGCCCTCTAAAGTAATACATGTTGAAACTGGATTATCAATTCAAATAGTGGTAGAAATGACTGTATCAAGCATTTGGGTCAGCCAAATGAATAGGTGATTTTGTAGCAGCTATTTTTATTGATGAAATTCTGAGGGTCAGGTTCTTAGATGGCAGCTGGGGGAGCTATTTTGATAAGTTACCATTTTTGATGATGCATTACTTTTGAAACTCTTTCATTAAAGGTATTGTTTTAATTTCGAAAGAATATTCTGGGTGCCTATCTCCTGACAAAATGATAGACATAAGTTCACATATGAATTTGGGAATGTCTAATGCAGATTTGCTAACAGATACATGTTTATATATGAAATGTGCTATTATTAGATAATGCTGGTGCATACGATGAAACTAACCTCCAAACAAAACAAGGGCATAAATACAAACATGGGAATGGAAAACTCACGCAGCACAAAAATAACAATATATGATAATCATATTACTGATTGTTATTGACCCTTAAGTTATGATAAAAAAGGGGTCAGAGTCTCAGATAAATCCCTATTAATTTTGACATATTGACTTGATATAGTTTTAAGAAAGAAATTTAATATCTGCTTTATTTACAAAAACATCAATTTGTGATTTTTTAATTTTCTAAATAAGCATATATTTTAACATTATTTTAACAAAAGCCTTCAGCTTCACATGTTTACCATAACATCTTATAACACGATTTATACTTATATATTATTTTAGTACAAGTATAGTGCGTAAATATTGACCCCGACCTGACATTTCACATTTGCATCTAATAGTTATCTACACATATCCCAACGAAAGTCAGTACCATGCCTATTCTACACTTTGGCAGCGATGGTAAAATTATAGAAGTATGTTTGTGTGTTAAGTTTTAATTCATAATACTCACGGTCAGGTTTTAATCAGCAATAATACTACATTCATATTCAATGTAATGAATATTCTTGCATCAAGGTCAAGTCAGGGTCAAACTTTACACACAATACATGTATGAAATAATGAAGATATAAGCTAGTGCGGAAATTAGTGGTATATAAGAATTAATGGTATATAAGAAAGCGGTCATAGAAGCATCTTTAAACAAAGTAACTGTCAAATACCAACATGTAAGATTCTACCTAACAACATTATAACTAGTATTTATACATTAATATATATACAGGGGAACCCCTCTTAACCAGGAACCCTCCAAACCGGAATCTTCTGCAAACTGGAATTTTTTTAAGTCCTGAATATGTTTCCTCTTTATTTATATAATAAAAAAAAACCTGTATTCTGGAAACCTGACAAAATTTAGCCTAAACTTAGTGGTTAAGTCACTCCAAAATGACCTCTATATGATAGGTGGAATAATGGAAATTGTTATAAGGGAGGTAGAGACTCTCCGGAAGGTTTTGTTTGACAGATGCAGCATCTGATTTATTAAAAGAGATAATCGCTATCAATGTATACATTTAAGATGACAGTTATTGATTGAGTGTAGGTCATGCATGTTTTTGTACTTTAAATTTATTTATTGCCTGTTTTACATATTAC
Source organism: Mactra quadrangularis (assembly GCA_025267735.1). Lineage (NCBI taxonomy): Eukaryota > Metazoa > Mollusca > Bivalvia > Venerida > Mactridae > Mactra > Mactra quadrangularis. The sequence continues at coordinate 14,804,422 of CM046311.1, forward strand.
AAGCACAGAAATACAACTAAGATAATAGTGACATGTAACTATATGTATATACAATGTACAGCAATCAGGTTGAACCACAAGGTCTGTAACTTAGTAACCGCATTCCCATAAGACAGATAGCAGTAATGCTAAAAATCCTCCAACCTTAACTTTGACTTTATTTATGTTGCCAACACCTTTGCCCTGACTTTATATAGAAACCTTGACCTTGAAGTTAATATTCATTGTACTGACTGTATGTATGATAATATAATTTGTTTTTTCTCAACCTTCAAAACAAGAATGATTTCAAGGTGACTTAGTGATCTTTGTCTAACACTCAGGACATTGTGATAGCATATATTCAATCAGTGATATTATTAAAACTTTGACAGTTTAGAATCAAAGCGCTGAAGGCACTGAATTTGTTTTGGCTTGAAAAGTGAAATTAGATTTCCGGCTCCAACAAATATAAAAACAGACTATACAACTAGATGCTATGAACATGTTTATTGAATAACACCCTGTTCTGTTCGGTATTTCATAATAGATCTGACTCTTATAGACGGAAACATAATACACATTCATTATTTACATTAGCTAATTGACTGGTAATTAGTAAAGTCAGTAATATAGTTCAAGACATATGTTCAGGTTATATATATATAACTTATAACAGCTCTGTCTTTTACCATTCATTCATACTTTAGGTGAAGTGCACAATAAGCATAAATTATTGGTACAATAACATCATTATATCATAAGGTAGATACAGTAATTAACACACAGATCTTTTTTGTTCGGAATTAAGGCTATAGCAACACATTGTATAGGTCATATCACTGCAGTCAACCACTTACTCACTGTTCCTGGAAAGGCTAAATTTCTGGATTTACCAGATAACCAGTTACTAGGCACATACTTCTGTCAGTGAATGACTACTTTCCGACATGATTTAGAATAATTGGTGGAAGGAGGAATGGACATAGAAATTATTTCACTACTAAACTCCATGAAAATATGCCTTTCCAAGAAACTGAGATTTTAATTATTTATTTTTATTTTTTTAATATTTTTAAATTTGATCAGCACAATTATGAGCCAATGTTATATTCAGTAAATACGTATCAAACTTCTCTGACTTTGTTGCCCTTTTCTTTGTTGGCTACTCTGTACTGTTTTACTGGAACTCTTTTAACAGTCAGTTTGGCCACAACAAATTGATCATATGTTCTATGGATTCGCTCGCACCTTCATTTTGACAGTTTTTACTTAAAAAAATAATTTTATTTCCTCGCTCATATAAATTTGGTCAAACCACTATATAAATCAACTGAATTAATTTTTTCTTTCTTTGCTCGCTCACCCCATTTCCCCCCCCCCCCCCCCCCCCGTAAAATCCCTAGAACACATGATCAACTTGCTGTGGCCTTAGCTGTATTTAACAGGCTGAAACTTTATTTGCAGAACTTGAACATAAGAACCTCTTTCATTGAGAGGTTACAGTATTTACAGTGAGGTAGTAGTGATTGAATGACATTTCAAACATTAAGTTAATTTGTAGTTAAATCAATGTAAGTTGAATTTTAAGTTCTATCACACACACTTAATAAACCACTTGTGAGTAATAACATTCAACACTGTGCATTTGAATAAATTTGAAATTAGAATTACATAGTGAATATAGTAAACAGACATGTGACTTCCAACATTCAGCGACAAGATTTCTCATGTATATACTTTCTGTTTTTTTTAGGTGATATATCCCAATTTTGATGTTGCAATGATGATGATGATATCATCACCTATGATGATGCAATGTTGATGATGAAAGCATCAATAATGATGATGATGATGATAGCATCACTAATGATGATGCAATGTTGACGATGAAAGCATCAATCTTGATGATGATGATGATGAAAAGGTCAATAATGATGATGATGATGCAATGATGATGATGAAAGCATCAATAATGATGATGATGATGATGATGAAAAGGTCAATAATGATGATAATGATGATGCAATGATGATGATGAAAGCATCAATAATGATGATGATGATGATGAAAAGGTCAATAATGATAATGATGATACTATAATGATGATGACAAAACTGATGATCAAGTAAAAATTCATTTTCATGAAGCACCAAAATAATAAAGAAGTCAAACAAATGTACAGGTTGTTTTACAACTTATTGGAACTCCCCCAAATTAATAGATCTGGAAAATGTCTCTCACACTAACACAATTTGAAAAGGACATAAGTGATATAATTATGATGGTAGAAGAATGATATAAATTCTCTTTGAAGGTAACACAGGTGTATACAACATGTACAAACTACCATTTGGAACTCCTCAGTCATTCAGTAACAATAACCTCGGACGTATTTAAATGCCATTTTGGAATTTGGAATCCTTTTGCATTACATGCCCAAACAAAAGACCTCAATCAGTGTTGTAGTAATCAAATCCACCATGGTAAATGAAAGGCAATTATTAATGTCTAGGTTTTAGTCCATAAATTTGAAATACTTGAATTCCATGATAACGATGAACAATATATAGTCACACGTATATAATGCAAAATTGTGTTTACAAAGCCTCGTGTGTTTTTAAGACCACAACTATTTTGCATAACTGGTACATGCTACATCTTCCATATTTAGCAAAAACCTGATATTCTTGATGGACCCACCCACAAATCCTTCTGAGATTATTCATTCAATGAATGGCCGAGGTGTTCCAAATGCACCTATCAAAGATATAACCTAATTTGGTAGAACTGGAGTCAACACTTTTATGGAACAGTCACCTAGTTTATTCATGTGCAAGTTTGTATTAGTGATGAACTCAACCTTGGATGGGTACATGTCAATATGTACTTACATGTTGTAAAATAATAGAAGTCAAAATAAAGAAAAATACATACCAGTTTCTGATTCTTGTTTTTTATCCTAAAATAGATCAATGAAATACAATATAAATATGTATTATAAATATAATGAAACTTTAACCTAAAGAACAAAATATTCAGATTCAATAGAAAAAAGTATGGAAAGATTTATGCAAAGACATGAAATTAGTTTACTATTGCTTCATACATGTGTTTATACATCGGTTTATATGAGTATATGAGAGATACAGAAAAATATTTTCCAAAACATATAAAATACAGGTAGACATTACATAATACAATATGCGCATAATTATATGCACAAAATTTCAATATCGATCCATTCTTCCAATTTATTAAAGGTTTTGGAGTTAACAGATATTGAAATATATTTTATAAAATATAAATCAATCTTACTTGTAATATATAAGAATATACATGGAAAAGTAACTTAAATAGTTCTTGAAAACTATAATACTAATAAAATAACATGTACAAAGACTTACATTACTTTAGAAAATCAAGATACCATAATTACAATAAATATAGGGTTGCTAATAAAAATGATTGCAACAACAATATATGGTTCTGTTTAATTAACCTGTCACAAATTAAATAATTACACGGTCACTGAATGTGTTATTATTCAACTTCTTTTTAACCATTGAGCAACCAGTCCATAATAATTATTGATGATCTAACTATATAATTATTATGCGGCGAATTTGAATATCAGGGAAATAACAAATAAGAAATGAGTTAGAAAATAAGAAATTCAGTGACTGTGTAATTATTTAAGTTGTGACAGGTAATTAAAACTGAACTATAATATAATAGCAAACATTTCATTTAATATTAAAATATTAATATAACTAACATAGTATTGTTATCAAAATAAATATTTGCATAATAGTAAAAAAGCAATATAAATTAAAGCAATTGCAGCAATAGCTAAAATATAAAATAGCTAAAGTTTTATTTCAAAATTATTTCTCAAATTTGCAGAATAAGATAGGTTAGAGTAAAATAATAGCCTACCCCCATCATGCAAAGATATATCACAGAAGATAATTAGTAAAGGAAAAGTTAAGATCCGGCAGTAAAACTGAAATGATGGCACACAGTACAGTACAGTACAGTTTATATAGGATATGTTTGGGAGAATAGAAACTATAAGATATTTATAGAATGTATCAGTCCATGTATTACAATTGTAACTATGTTGTACAGTAAACACTCAAACATTGGCTACACTGTTACCTGTATTAAACAATAATGGTATCCTAACTGATACAGCCTGGGCCATGGCTCCAAAACTTCCAGGCTTCCATATAATTTCACCAATTTTTAAGCATTCATTTGTCTAAAAATTTAATTTTTGTGCTATCAATGTCTGGCTACCTAACAAAGGTATGACTGTACTTGGCTCTACTCTTTGAATGTATGATACATTAGTGAAAGACATACATGATACAACAACTTGTTCAACAAGGACATTTTAGAGGTCGTACAGAAATAGGTGTAATTATCTATAACAAGAACCTGTCTAATGTTAATACAACATAAGCTATTTCTGTCTACTTGTCGGTTACCTGTTATTTCACACAAACCATGCTATTTCATTAACAGTTTATTTTGTTTTTTAGTACTTTGAATTAGCATACTTAATTTTCCACTAAATTTTGAGTCACAGATATGGGGCAAACTTATTGATAGGTTAAAACTAAGTATTTCACCTTTTGGTTCAGTTAGTGCACCATTTCACAGTCACTAAGTTAGTGCACCATTTCACAGTCACTATGTTAGTGCACCATTTCACAGTCACTAAGTTAGTGCACCATTTCACAGTCACTAAGTTAGTGCACCATTTCACAGTCACTATGTTAGTGCACCATTTCACAGTCACTAAGTCCTTTTTTATTTTTGTTTAAATTTTTGGTATATTTGTGTTGTATTTTTTTGTTCAATTATTATGGAAACTGTGGACATGTCCATCATTCAATTCAACTAAGTATGTACATTTAAGTCCATCAACCAATTACAAACATACATGCAAGAGTTGTTGCTTATATGAAATACATGTGCAAGAAGCAAAAGTAACAACATAAAAAAATCTGAACTAATGAACCCCAGTGAGTGCAACAATAGTAAATTATAACTTCTTTCTTATAATGTGTTTATATTCAAAACAATATTTGAAGTTTTCATAATAAATTTTGTAGAGTAAGGCTAAAAGACTATAACAATCTAATATAAACACAAACAATAGATTAATAAATTTTCCAATTATTGTTCAATATTTAAAGAATGATCAAATATCAACAGTTAGTCTGAAATCATATGGACCAAAGGGAGGTAACTCTTAGCATAGACTTGTCATTTACACTAACAGTCAATACATCATTACTCCCCTTTGATATGATTTATATAAAAAAGCCATATTACAGAGTATTACTGTTATAAAGCAATACTTTCTACCTGAAGTGCTATGACTTAGATAAATAAAAATTAAAAGACAACAAATGTACTAACGATCATCTTAACAAATAAAATTATTATAGTGTCAGAGAAATTCATAATAAGAGGAGTCTTATGATACATTATTTTAGAAAAAAAACTAGCATCAAAATTGTAACTAAATAATTTTGAAGATGTTAAGTCAAAGTTTATTTACTAACAAGACATTTCAATGAAATACTAATAAATGTAAAGATATGAACAATAAAATGTAAGGGATTAACAATTAAATGTGTAAAAGTGTAAACAATTACATATAAATGCAAGGTATTCGTTCAGTGTTGATGAGAATATGACAAGATTAAGGTAATTATTCAAGCCAGAGGATATGAGTGTAAGGGAAAAAAGTTGAGATTATGCAAGTGAAAGATTTAACAAGTTAAATGGTATTTGCTAAATATACAGATATTTATAAACAATAACTAGCTGAATGAATGGGGATCCTATTGTTATAAACTACTACAATTAATTAGAACAATATAAATATCAATAAAATATTGTTTATTTTGCTGTACATATTAACAGAATTAACCAAAATGCAATGTTCAATGCTGGTTAGACTGAGTGAAGGAATGGTTTACATTATTCAATGTAAATAGAAGTAGACAATGTAAACAAGTTACTAAACATAACAATTTCATCATGAATATCTCATGACAAAAGGTTACATGATCATGACCCTCATAAGAAAACGGCCAGATCTAAATTAGCAAGTAGGGGAGCGGAAAATTTTAGATCAGGTTTTAATCAGATTGAGTAGCTACATACCTTATTCAATAAAGGTGCTATGTTATTTAATGCCAAATTATTGCCCGACAATGGACTTGGTGAGTAAATATATCAAAATGTAGCAAAATAAAACAATATTTTATTGAAGACATAAATACTGGGTGTGTAATAATATAAATATAAAACATGGATGGTTTCTACAAGACAATGTAACACCGTATTGTGTTTCAAAGACTATGATGGCAAGATATCATTTTAGTTTTGTATGGTATAGTTTCAGAATATAATTTTATGTGTTACATTTTATTTAGAATTGTCAGATATTTTGATAATAACAAGATTGTTTTTTATTTCACGAGTGAGCTAAGGATGCCATATTTTCACAAGTGGCATAGCCAAGAGTGAAAATTTAATATCATTAGCTCACAAGTGAAATAAATTTATCTTACACTGAAATAAACAATGCTTCAAACTGCCTTTTTTAAAGTTTAAGTATGATATGTCATCAGAATGGTGCAACCAAACAGTGAAAAATAAAACAAATTTATTTTCATTGTTTCGAAACAGTGGAATATCGATTTTTATTTCACTGATAAATCCCGGTATTCCATTGGAAAGCATATAATAATTGTTGTTATTATCTTATTATCAAAATAAATTATCAAGTTTTAAAATATTTTATTACTGTGAGGTATCAACCTATTTCCTCGGCTGTGACAAATATACATCTTTTTAACTTAAATTTGAGAAAATGTGTAAGCTTTGAAATACCATCAAGTATGACATTGTCTTAAGTAAGCAACTTGTATATATATAAAAATAAATATGAAATATTGCAGACACCTGCTGCTCTTTAAGTGTTTTATATTTCTGTCTTGCTTGGTAACCACGGAAACCAGCTTGTATTCTTTCTGCTGCAGCTTGGCTATCTTCATCTGAAGTTGTCTCTTTAACAGGCTGTAGACAGGTAAGTTAAAAGTACATAAATAAGATATTGTTGACTGATAAGCAATGAAAGAAAATGAACAAACAGTCTGTTCTGCACTGTACTTAAATTCATTTTATTACCTGATTGCTTATATAAGTGTAATTCCATATTTTTAAATGTTTTCTGAGTGAACTGTTGACCAGTCAATAGTTTTGACTGTTTCCAGTGCCTGCTCTGACGCCGCACAATGTTATTCGATGTGTTACTGTTCTGATATAAGGGAAAGTATCTGCTATGGGATTTTAAGATTTACCAGACACTTTCTAATGCATCAAGCATCCATCGATCTTGATTTAGCAGACAAACATATCAAGTACTGTTTAAATAGTAATTAATCAGGTAATAAAACATTTATTTCATGTGTGATTTGGGACTATTCAAATGTTGTACACTCAGTGTCAGGAATAGTGTTTTTTAAACTGCTTCCTTCGGCATATGGCCTCGGGAAACAGTTCAAAACACTATTCCCTCCATCTCAAGCCAACAGTTTGACTGTTCCCAAATCACACACAAAATAACTGTATACTGATGGACTTACAGTCATATATACCATATCTATAAGATTAATATAAATAAAGGTGACACAGTTAGGTCCAGGACAAATATAAAGGAACATCACAGGTCACAACACCTACATGTTGCCAGGTTGGGTGACACACAGAGCTCTTATTTTGTATGTTGTTATGTTGTTATATTAAAGCAAAAATGATGAATTAAATAAATCAATCTACATCAATAATGAAGGTTCTAAACATATAGCATAAACTTGAACAACATCATGTCATAATGATATCAGACAAAAAGGTTTATATAAGCTATTTGTAAAATATCATCTGAAATAATACAAAAAGTTATAAGTACTGTTCTATTCTAAAACTAATACTTAATACAAACTCTATCTATATATTTTGTTAAGTTGTTGAATTCACTAATATTATCAATAATATACATGTATAATACAAAGTTGAGTATACACTGAACAAAAGTTCTAACGATCACTTTGTTCACTTATAAAGTTAACAAGGGTTCATACAAAGTGAAATTTAATACTCACCACTCCTCTGTACTAACATTTTGTGTCAAAATGTATAAAACACACCCTGTGTGCCGATTGAGTGCATCGGACCGTATCAAATTATTTTTTTCCCACAACTCTGTAGAAAATGACACAAAAATCACCTCTTCAAAATTTCATAAGGATCCATTGGCTCGTTATAAAATAATCAAAATTTGAAAAGTGATTGGTTAGAACTTTTGTTCAGTGTACATGAAGTATAGGATGTTCAGTAAAAAATGGAGCAACAATTAATGTTGTGTTGTAAGGAGGTTGTAATACATAATGCTACATTCAGGGAGAGTTTAACATAGATTTCTAGCAGATATTGAAATATGAAGGATGGGTCGAGACAGAATGTGGAATCCCTAATTGTCTGGCTGGTGCATTTACCATATTACTAACAAAATAATACTTAATTATGTAGATGTCTTATATGTTTCAATCATATTTAACCCTTGCTCAGTTGGTAGCATGCAAGTCTACTGATAGAGGGGTCGTTGGTTTGATTCCTGGGCAAGACATACTTTTGTGGTCATGAAATTATTTCTATGGCAATTCACCCTCCTACCAATGATTTTAAATTATGTAGGGCAGTTGTCAGTCACTGACGAAAGTATGCACTCAGTAGTTGGTTACCAGCTAAATCTAGAGATTTAGCCTTTCCAGGAGCAGTGAGTAGTTTGACTGACCACCGTTATATGACCTATATAATGTGTTGCTACGGCGTTAAACCCAACATAAACTAACATTTGTTATGTACTTGTTATTACTCAAGGAATGTATTTTAAATCTTAGTTTTCATCATTTCCTTATGAGCATTTAACTTCTGGGGCAAGCGTATTTCGAATCTGAAAGAGTTAATTTTTAGATTTCACTTGTCAGTGGACAAATGGGAAAAGCTTAAAATTCCACATCCCTGGGTAAAGAAAATAAATGAAGAAATAAGTTATGGAACTTATGGAAGATACCCTACATACAAGTAAATGTTAACAATTATAAATGTTACTTCCAACAATGTATCAAGATATTTTAAACTTTATACTAAAACTATATTATACAAGTAGCGTGTTCAGTTGCCTTGAACGTTCAAAAACGTTCCGTAACGGAAGTGTAGGAACAACTCAACCTGAGACAACTCAATCTCCTACTAACTGATTGATTTGTCCCAACTTTGAGTTGAGTATTGCACGGGTTAAGTTGTCTTCGGTTTGAGTTCTCCCGTACCCGTAACGTTAGCTAACAGTAGTTACTGAACACCGGGAAGGTCATAATTAACTTATACCATGATTCATCAGGATCCCAGGTTATAAAATTTGAGAAAAAAACTTCATCCTCAAAACTTCATTTCATTATAGAGCTACAGTCTCATAACCAATCAAAATATTTTTAAAAAAAATGGAGTACAGAAGAATTCCTGTTTTATACAAAAGTCATTTAAAAGTTTCAAAATATAAATAGTTTCCAACAATAAAAAACAAGCAAATCTGTGAGCTAATGCTCACTAGTGATACCCCCTCAAAAATCTAAAAATATGCGACAAACAGGAAGTAGATGAGCAAGTAGCATGAAATCGCTTTACACCACATGGGACTATGGGATGAAGCAATATGCAAAGTATTAGGCTGCTGCATGTTATAGTTGCTGAGAAAACTGCGACGGAAATTTTGTAACGGACGGACGCACGGACGGACAAGGGTAAAACAGTATACCCCCCTCTTCTTCGAAGCGGGGGTATAATGAAAATTTCTGTCTGTAGGCCTATATTTATCAAATTTAAAGATAAGTGAATGGCATTAATCAGAACAGTAAGTTTGGAACCCCAGTGGATGATAATCAAGGTATTAATTCATTATGACCAAATATGAACTATTCTACAAGTGGGAGAAAACAGGTTAAATGATGACAGGAACCTCAGAGTCAGTTTTCTCTGTTTTAGATCTCAAATCTTTTCTAACTTGGTATCCACGGAAACTTGCTTGAATTTTTCCAGCTGCAAGAGCCTTTGTATTGTCCTCATCTAGAGACTGACATATATTTAAAATATTCAAATAAATAAATCAAAATGATATCATTTGTAAACATATAATTATCTAATTATCAGATATTAAGATTACTGTTCGTCAACATTGACCAGATACTTGATCTGTATTCAAGACTTTTGTTTTTGGTCATGTGATCAAAATCAGTCAGCTGAAGAAGGTGACGTGATATCACCGAAAATTTCAAGATAAATAAATATTCGCTCTGAGTTGAAGAAAATTAACTCAAAGATGATAAATTGTTTGACTCACTGTTATAATGTAATCACTACATAAGGTTAATGTTGACAATCAGTTTACATTCTACATTGTATCTTAATATACAACATCAACTATCTATCTAACAGATCTACCCCAAACGTACCATGTATATATACCATAATAAATAACAGTTTCAACTGTTTTTAAAATAGGAGAAAAAAAAACCCAAATAATTCACAAGTGCCACCTTCCAAAAAACGATCGCTTCACAAGCTTGTTATCCTCATTTAAATTGCAAGAAAAAATGATCAAGTCTCTAATAATGTTGACTGACCAAATTTGGTCTTCAAGCTACAGTGTGTCCTTCACAAAATTCTTTATTTACAATGCAATACCAGTTTCCAATACATTTTACAAAACATAATCAAATATTTTCAAGCCTATAAACCCTTCACAACAACCACTTCAAACTTTGTGAATTTTAATTAACCTTATTTATATTTTTGTCATCTTTTATATCTGAAGTTTCTAGAGCTTCCTTTTGTGATCCCCTTTCACTGCTTGCAGAATAAACGGCACCTTGTTTTAACACTTTTTGTTGCCGCTTTCTACCACCTTCAAATGCCGCCTTTATTCGTAAAGCTGCTATTGACTCTTCATTATATTTGGAGTCCTTAGACTTGGCACTATGAGTGGACTTTAATAGTAATAAAATGTCTTTTGATAAAATTCTATACATTAGCAATAGCATACATTTAGTCATGAATACTGTATATTCCAATATCACAATAATATAAAACATGTATTAGTAAGGGTAGCATTATCACATCACTCAGAGCAGCAACTTAAAACAATAAGTTAATTTTGTCAGTTATCTTTCCCTGATTAAACACATGAAGCATTTACACATCAAACTATTGTCTGGTTCTCAGTCGTACTTTGACAGGTAATAGCATGTCAGGCAAAGCATGATAATGGCTGCCCCTGATGTAATGTATTGGGTATTAGATAATTATGTTTTCAAATGAACAATTCTCGCTTCACAGGCTTAAATCAAAGGATCATTGTACAAGAATTAGAGTAGATACCTTATTGTTGTTCAGTTACATTTATGCTAAATAAAGTATCCGAAATTCTAACGAGACTTATCCATGTCCAAATTGTATTCACTTTGCAGTCATGGTTTTTGATTAATTGTTCGCTGAATATAAGTACAATCGGTAAAATCGCCTTTGAATGACCTATGTAGTACTGAACTCCTACCTTAGTTACTATCATCAGCAAATGATCATGTAAAATTAAGAAAACATAAACTTTTTTTTATCTGAGTAATAACTAAGGGCACAATCTATATTGTGCTTTGCCTGACTCGATAATGATAGTGGTAAGGGGCAGATAATCCAGACTAAACAAACTATTGTAAACATCCTTATACATGTATAGCCAAAATGTTAATAAATGTTTGTTCATTATGATGAAACAATAACAAAAATCAACCAAAGGGCAATAACTCCAAAATTTGACTGGGCAGAGTTACAGTTCTTGGGCTATGTTCTTCCCCGAGTGGCAATCCACAATACTCATGTATATCAAGTTTCAAGTCATTCTACCATAAGGTGACAAAGTAATGCTCTAGACAATAATTGCTCAAAGAAATAATGATAATGAAATAAAACAAATCAAGATCTGGGCATTTTTCTTTTTTGGTTCTTGTCCACTCATTGCAAAAATAAAGTATACCAAGTATTAAGGCATTCTGCAAAGTTATGACATTGACAAATAAGTATTAAACCCAACTACAAAATCAAACAAAGTGGAGTACTGCTCAACCAATGCACAACTTAGTTAGATAGCCCCACCATTCTTCTAATAGCTGAGCTAAAAAGAAACAAACTAATTCACAAGTGCCACCTTCCCAAATTTGATCACTTCAAAAGAATTTTATCTACATTTTAATTGAAGGATAAAATGATCAAGTCTCCAATAATGCTGGCTGACCAAATCTGGTCTCAAAGCTACAGTGTAATATTTAAAAAATAATTATTTACAATGCAATACCAGTCTCCAATACATTTTTTCAAAACATTCTCAAATATTTTAAGCCTATGAACCCTTCACAACAACCACTTCAAACTTTGTGAATTTTAATTAACCTTATTTATATTTTTGTCATCTTTTATATCTGAAGTTTCTAGAGCTTCCTTTTGTGATCCCCTTTCACTGCTTGCAGAATAAACGGCACCTTGTTTTAACACTTTTTGTTGCCGTTTTCTACCACCTTCAAATGCCGCCTTTATTCGTAAAGCTGCTATTGACTCTTCATTATATTTGGAGTCCTTAGACTTGGCACTATGAGTGGACTTTAATAGTAATAAAATGGTAATTTTATTTAGTTCTATACATTAAGCACAAGTCTATAGTTATAGTCATTATTAGTCATTCATAGTGTATATTCAAACATTAAATCATCATACTATATATATATTAGTAAGGGTAGCATTAACACATCACTCTGAGAGCAGCAACATAAAACAATAAACAATTAAGCACATGAAGCATTTACACATCAAACTTTTATAAACATCATTATACAAATTGTACATGTACAAAATGCTAATATGTTAAAAATGTTTGCTCATTATGAAGAAACAATAATGAAAATCAACAACCAAAGGCATACGGTATTTCATATTGATTTCTCAACCTATGTTTGTAGCAAGTGAAAATAGCTTCACAACTTTTTGGGGCCTTTGGTTGCAAAGGTTTGGGCAGTAACTCTAAAATTGGACTAGGTGGAGTTACGGTTCTTGTCCTCTGTACTTCTACTAATTACAATGCACATGCATACAAAGTTTGAATTCATTCACAAAGTTACTAAACTCTAAACAAAACCTACCTAACCATGCAATGGGTGATCATGTATAATTTTTCATCTTCAAAAGGCATATAATTAGTGATAAAAATTAACCAAACATCAAATTTTTGCAACACTCATTATAGCTGTGTTTTTAGGAGGGCAATGTTTTCATTGGGATGCAGACAAAATTTGTTGACAAGGGGCATCACCAAAGATGCCATTTTTGGTGGGTTTTTTTCGTGTACCTTTACATTACATGTATTTTGAAATTTCAATAACATCATCCCATCAGATGAATGTACCCATGAAAAATTACACAACAAAATCCAAAATATAATCAAAATGAGCGAACATTTTTTACAATAGGACATACAGTAGAAATAAAAACAAACATTTTCCTACCTTATCACCTTCCCCTGGCTTTCTTCCAAAGAATGCAAAGTCAAACATCTGACTGATTTCATAGAACATGGTATCTATATCTCTATCTGCATCCAACTGAAATAATATCAGAAATTATTATAATTTTTTTTTTTAACGTCATATTCAACAAATATTTAGGTCATATATACGAGGGCCAGCTCTTCCTACTATAGATTTCCTGGACACTTTCCTATCACCAGTACTAACTTACCCTACCACGAGGTCAACAACTCATGTAAAGGGTATGACCTACCGTGACCGGGCTCGAACTCACGATCTCCGGATTCGAAGTAAGACATGCTAACCACTACGCCACAGCCACGGCTTTATAATTTTTGTACTAACCTATTGTTGCATAGTTATAATACTGCACTTGTACATGTACACCCTTAAGCTAGCTATTATGGGACATGATAGCATGTGTACTTATGACTTGTAAGGTTAAGGGTTTGTCTTATGCTTTGACCATTTATTTTTATTGGGTTGCATGTACTAGTTTTTAACTAGAAAGCTAATTTAGATTAATTTGCCTTAAGAAAGCAAATATGTGGTTGATACATTCAGTTTATTGTTTGAACAAGTTACTTTGAATGCACAATAAGCAGAAACTTGTCACCCAAGACACAGTTTACTTGGACAAGCAAATAAGTACATTGTATGTGCAGCAATGACAGTAACAAATATATTTGAGATTCAAATTATGAATAGATATTCAACAAGCAATGAATATGTACATTTAAATGTTTACATGAAAAATTAATTAAGTCTCAGTAAAATATTTAATGCTTTAAAAAACAATTTCAGTTTTACAAATAACATGTACATCATGTATATTAGGACAAACATGCGATGAAACAACATTTATTCTTCATACATGATCAGTCCAGTTATGACTATGACCAAATGATAATGACTATTGACAAAATACAATATACATGTATTACAAATGACTACATCAAATATAGTGTTCACCATTCATTGATAAAAGGATAATATCATCCTTGATTATCCCAAGGACTACATCACTCCACTATGCTGCTTTATGTACTGTGGGCCATTTCGATAGAAAAATCTTGAAATCATGAATAACTAATGAGGCAGTTTCATTGGTATCGCAAGGAAGCCACAGCGGAAAACTAGCCAATCAAATTATGTTTTATATCTAAGGTTTGGTTAACCATTCAAAATGAGAAAATAAACATGTGGGTGTGGTTTCAATTTAAGTAATAAAATCCCTGTATGACATCATTCTTATTGAAGAGTATTTGTAACATGCAATTTCATTGAAAGAAGAAAGGTCCCCCCTTCCTTGTGCACATTCATGAAAACAAGATTTTGCCAGTCAAATTGCCTATGGTACTTATGGAGTGTAACGGAAAAAAGAACTGTAGTTGTCGATGATGTGATGATATATGATGATATTATGTTACAGTATTTTAATGTTATTGCTTTTAGTCACATTTTAGTAAAACTAAAAGCTATATTATAACTCTAAACAGTTTACAAGTTTGACAATAGTGGCAATATGTATCTACTAGACTACGCTCATAGACGCACCATATCAAGCAAATGAAATATTGTGTTCTACTAAAAGCACTATTGGACATGGTTATTTCTTATTGTACAAAAAGCATGCGATTTAAGAAATTACTCTAGAAAGTTTATATAACAATCGCTTAAGCTGTCACTTGCTAAATATACATTTTTGTATGTTATGTCATATGATATGCTATTAACACAATGATGTTATCGTACAACAGGTAACCATCTGTTATTAAACATTTCTATATACAAATTAATTTACTCATTTCATCAAGTCAAAGAAATATCTTTCTTATTAAAATTCTGCTTAACAGCTTATTCCTAAGATATTAATAGAAAGCAACTGAAGGGAGATAAGCCATGATGCTAAAAGCAAAGATATTAGGGTATCACCATCCTATTTCTTTCATTCATGAGCAAAGAACTTCTTTTAAAAGTTAAGCAAGGTGCATGCTATCATAAAAAACAAGTTTCAAGGACAAAATATTGATTTATTCACAAGCAGAAGATGTAGCCTCACAGTTGAAGAGTTTCATCTTAAAATAGGCATTGTCAATCAAATTTTGAAGATATGGAAATTTTGGTGGAGAACAGAAATTGGCTGGTTAAGCAGGGTTCGAATTTAAGCTTGCCTGATTGCAAAACACGAGTGGATTTTGAAAATTGCGAGTAACTTTTATTTAAACTTGCAAATTTCCGCGAGTTGAAATCTCCGCAAAAATATTATTCTCTATACTGATGAGGCTCAAATCAGCATTTAAACAGCCAGATAGACCATTATAATGACCTTGTTCTATCTATAGTTAAAGTAAGAGATATGTTTTATATTGCATATATGAATACAAAGTAGTAACTATGTATGCTATTAAAATTTGGAGAAAAAATCTGAGTGAATTTTTTTCATTTTGCGAGTTGAATTAAAATAAACTTGCAAAAATTTGTGAGTCCATTTATTTGTTAAATTTGAGCCCTGTGGGTAAGCATGTAGATCACTTTGAGCAAATGGCTCATACTGTTTATACCATTATACTAGCAAATATTTATTACAACACACAAAAACACACAGATATACAAAATACAAATCACGGTCTTAGCGCATAACGGTCATAACTCACTCTTTTTTTAATTGAGTTACGACTGTTTTGCGCCAAGCCTGTGAAATGTTGATCATTCTGGACATGCAAGAAGTAGCAGTAGCATTGTAATAGTTATAATGTAGTATAACCTCAGATAAAGACCACCTCAAGTAGAAGACCAATCTTTTATATTCTGTGTTTGATAGAGGTTTGTTTTATTTGTTGATTATTTTCTTGGGGTTAGTTTATAATGACCAGTGTCAGTGTATATAATGAAGACAGATCAGATTAACACCATTCTTGTAAAGACCAAGTACTAGAATCATTATCATCAGCAAGCAACAGTTTACTTTCTATAACATAGAACAGTCATGGTTGATAGCTAGGGTAAAATGTATGACCCCCCCCCCTATCATTGAAACTTTACAAGCAGTGACCTTAACCACTCAATTTTTGTTTGTTTTTGTTGGGTTTAACGCCGCAGCAACACATTGTATAGGTCATATAACGACGTACAGAACACCTAAACTAGCTTTCCTGGACCCTTGTCTGTAACAAGTACTCAACTACCCTTCCACAAGGCTGGAAACTTCACCATATACCTTATTAATAGAAGAAAATTGACATTATTGTCAAATTTTCATGGAAGGGTATAACTTCCCTGGGTGGGATCCGAACCCTTTCCTCCTTGGGAAACAAGATTCCGAATCCCCGCCCACTACCAACTGCCCTATCGACCTGGTTAACCACTCAAACACTGAAGATAATTGACAAATAGAATAGTTGGCTTATAGTGTAAGTTCTTAAAATCTATGTCACAAATTTTTTCATAACAAAGAATTCTCTAAAGCAGAACTCATGGTGGTCTTCGTAATGAGGATTTTACTTCTTATAATAAATAACAATACTAATGTCTGACAACAGTTTTAGATATACATACATCTTTTATGTCTTTCTGTAATGTAAATAGTATCATATGTTACACTGTCCTCATGATAATAGCCCCAGAGATTGCAAGGTATTATTTTCTAATCCAATAGGTTTGATAAGTGATATTAGTGATGTAGTTTTGTCCGAGATATTTGAAAAATTTAAGTCTTAAAACTAATAATGTAGATGTTTTTCTCGCAATCTGGATTCTAATACTTAACTTATGCACACCTTTATAGGCGTTCCTTGGATTAAGTTATACATTTCATGATTGATATTGTATCTAGAATGCGTTTGGAACAAACTTGCATAAAACATACACAATTTTATGTCAATGCACATGATAAATGAAGCGGTAATTCATGTTTATTTATTTAGTATACAATCTACGAAATTGGCATAATAACCATTATAGTAGCACTTACTCTTATGAAATAATACATAAATCATCATATTTTTGAATTCATCATGACAGTTTGATCATTTCCCAATGATTTTTGTGAATGAAATTCTGGTTGCCAGTGAATTACAATATGTTTACTACTGTAACCAAATTACTCCTGTTATTTGATCAAATACCACTTAAGTTTTTCATTGTAGATGAAATCAATTCCAAATGAATCATCTAAACTACCAACATCAAAATTTCTTGTAATAAGTTTTATTTTGTTTTCCAGCCATACAAACTTAAAGCATTGATTTAAGTTAAAGGTACTAGTTCACAAATTTGGTTAAGATTTTTCAATATTTCTAAATACCATTCAGTGTAAGTAATTGTGTCAAAACATTAATTCTCAATATTTTAGGACAAACTGACCTAGGCTATAGATTGCAAGAAATATATAATAAAAGTCACAAAAATGCTCTAAAATTGTCTATACTGTGACATACTTGGTAGATTTATACTACTTGAAACACCATCATTTATACTTGTATGTCAATTTGCACTAAAATTGTCATGATCAAATCACTAATTTGCTGCTTCAAATATGTTTTCAAACAATTTTCATAGCTTCAGAAAAAGTTGATGTATAAGTTGAAATCTGTGAATGAGTACCTTTAAAGTACATAAGTTATCAATGTCGTGTAAAGAAGACTTAAAGATGAAAAGTTTTGGATAATACAAACAGAAAAACATCATTTTAAATGATCAGTGTAAATTAGACCACAATGTAATGATGTCAAACAGTAACTTCTAATGTTTGATAAAACCCAGCAAACTCTCTGATATATGATAATGACATTTTCTAGCTCAGGCAAAGAAAGCAAAGTTTTCTATACTTTTGATTATCAGTAGAATGACTAAATATTCTTAAGCTTTTTTGGTAGCTGTACAGTGAAGCAAACAAGTAATGCTATTTTAATTATGTTCAGTTTATACTCTGAATGCTTAAAAATACAAACATCTTAAAATGGACTTAAAAAGCCACTTAACCATACATGCCAAGCTGTGAACACTTTTTACTACCACATTTGCTTCATAAAACATAATATTAACATGACAGGAACCTATAAAGTTAAATGAAAATTAAAAACTGAAAATCAATGTGTAATACATATAGTATAATTGGCAGGTATAGCGTTAAAATGGCCGTACCTCAGTTTTTTTTCTTATACGTTATGGCTGTTTTGGGCTAAACCCGAGAATAGTTTTTACCAAATCTATACAATAAAAGTAACATCAACTTACCACAACTAACTTTCCAGCATCATCAAAATATTTCATCACAGGTAAAGTATTATATTTATAGAAGTTAAGTCTGTTAGAGATAGCTGATGGGTTGTCATCAACACGTCCACTATCACGGCCACGTTTTAATAATCTCATCTGCATGTAGTATTCTTCACAATCAAATAATATCACAAAATTAAGGCCACCAATCTGTAAGAAAAAACTTAACAATTTAGAGACTTTGTAGACTTTTTAGACTTTTGGCGATTTCACAGAAAGGCTTTAGTTATACCACATGTCGAAAACTGACGATTCATATATATATACTATGCAGTCAATTTTTAAGCTATAAAAGTAGTTCCCTCATCAGACAGCTGTCATCAATTGATAAGCCCGTCGGATTAGGCTAGTCAAATCTTGTTAATACACTAAGCAGCTTATATGTATATAGTGATCAATGAAGTGTTAATATTGACCACAGCAAATCAAAGGTTTACATTCAATGTTGAGAAGTTTATGTAGAATGAGCAATAAAATTATAGGAATACATTTTTTACTAATAAATTTACAATATAATTATCTAAATACAGAAATGTATAGAGACCTTGGCAAGTTACCTAAGCATATCGCTACATATTGCTTTGTGCCCTGGTACCTTTCTTACATCAAAAGGAATAAGTGTGTGATATCAAATTGAGGGTACCAGGGAACAAAGTGATATAAAGCAATATGCTTAGGTAACTTGCCCTTGTAGTAAACTAATATCATCTAGTCCATATACAAATTTACTAAAACATAGGCTTTATTCTGATTTAAGCACCCCATAATCTCATTTTAAAATTATACTGAGTTATGCAAATGAAGTTTAATATTTTCCCAATATACATTTGAAACCATACAAAGACAATTATAAAAGAACACTGTATTATCTACTTACATTTTTATTAAATGATTCAACCTGACTTTTATCCCTGGGGAAACCTTCTATAATGAAAGCTTTAGCTGAACTATGTTTGTTGAGCTGTTCTTTTAATAAATCTATTGTTACATCCTGTGAAAATAAACATAAAACATACATGATGAATTACAGAAATAATTGGGTTACATTCTAAAATCACTAGAGTTCAAAAGTAAATTTATAATCAAATTGCAAGATTCTGTACAGTAAAGGAATTTAATTTCAAGTGTTATCAAACTTGAAACAGGCAAGATATTTTCAATTTCATTTGAATGAATTGAATAATATTTTCAATTTCATTTACTACACAAATTGAATAAAACGTATGAATAAGTCATTCAAAGCAATATTATTAAACACTGATTTAAATATAAAAATATTGTTTTATTAAACTATTATTATCAATTTAACAATAAAAGTAGCTTCAGACTCCCCCCAGTTGCTGGTTTAGCTCAAAACAGATGTAACTCGCTCTTTTCTTATATAGAGTTACGATTGTTTGGCCCTAAACCCGCCATCTGTTACCAAAACAGGTCCAATGGTTAAAATCCAGCTATCCAGGACATATAATGCATTCTATAAATTTTGAGAATAATATTGATTTCCTTTGTAAAGGAACAAATTGCAAGCCTCTAGAGAATGACAAATCTTGGTAGAAATCAACAAAGGTGATTAGGTGAGCTGGCAACTGTTAATTTACTTAAAACAATGCTGAAAGTACTAGTCAAGACTAGGGTAATCTGATTAAAACCTGATCTAAAATTTCCGCTCCCGACTCGCTAATTTAGATCTGGCTGTTTTTGTTATGAAGGTCACGTTCAGGTAACCTTTTCTCATTATAATAATCATGACGCAATCATAGTGTTTAGTAACTTGTTTACATTGTCTATGTCATGCAATTAAAAAAGAGCCATCCAATCACAGCCTGTGAATAACACCACCGTCAAATTAGCTCGCAAATCTAGGTCTAAAATAGAAATTACGAAACAAAGATGCTTCTAATAGCGTTTCATCTTGATAAAAGCTACTCATTGATTGGAGGACACAAAGGTCACCTTGACGTGACCCCCTGACCAATGACAAGAGATCCTTTATGACAGTGGTCAATAGGATACATGGATGGGATTGTCGAGAAATAAATGTCCACGGGTTGTACCAGACCCAAACAGCCACAGAGATTATATGTCTTGACAGCAAACCTGTCAAATTCTGAAAATACAGTGACAACGCAGTGGCTTTCCCTGATCACAATTGTCAAGACTGTATCGCTATATATCGTGCTGGGCCATGGTTGTATAGTCACCCTGAAGTATCGATACATATCGATATATTGTCTCATCCCTATTAGTTACTTAAAACATTGTTGAAACAACTAGACAAGACTAAACATACCTCTGGAGCCATTTCTCCCTTGGACATTAACTGTGTAATCATTCCCCATTTATCATCGGCTGTACCTTTGTTAGATATTTCTGTTCTTATAATATCACCCATAGATAAATGTACAAAATCTTGATAACGTGAGATGATTTTCTTACATTGTGTACCTTTACCACTGCCTGGACCGCCTGTAAGAAATATTGAATATTTAAACATAAAATTAGAACAGCAACAACTTTTATTAAGTGATTTAGGCCTCCGGCCCATTACATACATATGTTTAAAAAAAGTTGTTTAAGGTTCACCATAATAAATACGAGCGTACAATTAATGAATTTTAACTATTAGAGGATATAGAGATGATGTACACATGAATAAATTTACACTGTTGGAATATATTTCTTACTTTAAGAATGTGATACATAAAAGTAGAACACTTTTTAATTGTTTCAATATTTTGGGATGACATGATTCTATAGGGGCGTATTTGATTCACTCTACTCATAGTACTCTGATATACTCTTGGAGCACCGACGAATCAAATGTCCCAATTCTGTAGCAGAACAACAAAATGTGAGAAAAAGTCTATGATTGTTTTTGTTAGATGAAAGCAGTTTATCAAGAGAGTCTGATGACGAACTGACACAGAAAATGTTCACTATTAGATGAATTGTTTCATTGAAAAATCCGGCTATAAATATTAGTAATACATTCTCCAAGTACATAACATGATCAATGTATTAACATACCTGCTACAAATATTATAGGAGCTGTAGGCAGACCAGGTTTACGTCCTGTATCTTGTTCTGATATAACATAATCAATATATTAACATACCTGCTACAAATATTATAGGAGCTGAAGGCAGACCAGGTTTACATCCTGTATCTTGTTCTGATATAACATAATCAATATATTAACATACCTGCTACAAATATTATAGGAGCTGAAGGCAGACCAGGTTTACATCCTGTATCTTGTTCTGATATAACATAATCAATATATTAACATACCTGCTACAAATATTATAGGAGCTGTAGGTAGACCAGGTTTACAGTCCTGTATCTTGTTCTGATATAACATAATCAATATATTAACATACCTGCTACAAATATTATAGGAGCTGAAGGCAGACCAGGTTTACGTCCTGTATCTTGTTCTGATATAACATAATGTATTAACATACCTGCTACAAATATTATAGGAGCTGAAGGCAGACCAGGTTTACATCCTGTATCTTGTTCTGATATAACATAATCAATATATTAACATACCTGCTACAAATATTATAGGAGCTGTAGGTAGACCAGGTTTACAGTCCTGTATCTTGTTCTGATATAACATAATCAATATATTAACATACCTGCTACAAATATTATAGGAGCTGTAGGTAGACCAGGTTTATGTCCTGTATCTTGTTCTGATATAACATAATCAATATATTAACATACCTGCTACAAATATTATAGGAGCTGTAGGTAGACCAGGTTTACAGTCCTGTATCTTGTTCTGATATAACATAATCAATATATTAACATACCTGCTACAAATATTATAGGAGCTGAAGGCAGACCAGGTTTACGTCCTGTATCTTGTTCTGATATAACATAATGTATTAACATACCTGCTACAAATATTATAGGAGCTGTAGGCAGACCAGGTTTACGTCCTGTATCTTGTTCTGATATAACATAATCAATATATTAACATACCTGCTACAAATATTATAGGAGCTGAAGGCAGACCAGGTTTACGTCCTGTATCTTGTTCTGATATAACATAATCAATATATTAACATACCTGCTACAAATATTATAGGAGCTGTAGGTAGACCAGGTTTACGTCCTGTATCTTGTTCTGATATAACAGGTGGTTCTGGTACAGCACCAACAAATAATGGTTTAGCTGGCTCCTCTTCAAAGAAACTTTCTTCACGTTCATTCTTCTTCTTGTATGTAGCAGCTTCAGGTACCGATGATTCAGATTCTGGACGAGGTGCTTCTGTAATAAAATAACAGAGTGTTAATTGTTTGTTTGTTGGGTTAAAAGTCGTAGCAAAACATTTAGGTCATATAACGGCGGTCAGTAGACTTGCGTGCTACCAACTGAGCTAGCTGTGTTTATTTATACTGGGCTTAACGCCATGTCAACACAGTTTTCAGGTTATTACAGGGTTCAGCGCACCTAACCCAGCTTTCCTGGGCCTTTGTCTATAACCAGTACTCATCTACCCTTCTACAAGCCCGGAAACTTTTTAATGTACCTTATTAATGGAGGAAAATTGACATTATTGACAAATTTTCATGAAAGGGTGGGATTCAAACCTGTACCAGATATGGACACTAGATTAAAAATCCACGCGCTTTCTCAACTGTGCTTCCGACCTAGTTTATAACAAAGTAAACATTGTCTCTTTAACATAATTCTAATTTAAAATTTATAGTTTTGAAGATAATTTTTCATTCTAGATATATCATAATTATACATTAAACAGAAATACAAATTTTCTTGTTAAATTCATTTAGTTGGACATCCAGCTCATCATTTAATCAAATCACATCAAAACCTACTTAAATATTTCCTTGAGACAGAAACTTAACACAACTGGATTAGTACCAGGGTACCAGGAGTGCACTCAACATTAATAAATCTAAGTAGTAAGAATTTGTCACACAATTGAGCTTAAACATATTGTATTAACTATTCCATTTAACTAGCTCTGGCATTTCCATAAAAGATTAAATGTTCTTTTTTGGAGGCATTGTAGAAAAAATATTCTAACAATGATCATTTCCGTGTTTTCAATGTAAAGAAATATTAGAACACCATTTATTCTCCATGTCCAAAATGTGTCACAATTTAATGCATTGAGTATGTCGAGGGCTTGACGGAAAACTGTTGTAATAAACTTACATTTTTTTCAAAAAATGACTTTTTGATAAATATGGCTTTAGAAATGCCAAATACATGTTCCTACCAAATTGCATCAAAATAATCCATTTAAAAAGTACATAAATTTACTTAGTTCCAAGTTCGGAATAACTCCCAATTTCAGGGGAAAACTGTTGTAAGTAAAAAAGCTTAATTGTAAATTCACAATAATTAGTCTTTATGGCACAGTGTAATTACATAAGACATGTTATTTTTTACCCATATATCAAACAATAATTACAGAATAACATTCATGAGAGAAAAATGTTGAGGAGTTTTTTGCTTCTCCTGAAAAGTTTGAAAATATGACATGCGACAGTTTTCCATCAAGCCCTCGATGCGTAAAGTTGAGAATAATAAATAGCTATCTCACCTGTTCTTTTTGTGCCATATTTAGAGAAGAAGAGTTCATCAAATGCTGTACCAAAATCAAATCTAGCTTGATCCTCTGATTTATCAGCATCAATCACCACAAGTTTACCTTGATCATCATAATACTTAGCTGCAGCTAATGTGTTTGCTGGATAATAAAATAAGGTATATACAATGTTATGACATCTTGAAAACAATAGTAGTCAAAAACTGCATGCTCAACTTTTCATGCTAAACTTTGCAATCGTTTATTACTAAATTTCATTTTCTTTTACAGTTAAATACCCACTTGTTCCTTAACTACTATAAGCACTTTATTGATCATATTAGTTTTCATTTCATAATTTTTTATTTTATCATCTCTTAATCATTTTCATTCAACATATATTCAGTATGAAAAGAGCGCTATACAAATTTGGTATATAATAATGAGGGTTGTTCAAGGCAATACTTAAAATGCCAAATGATTATGGGTTAAAATCTGTCTGTTAAATGATCTGATTAATCGATTAAATAAGCGGTTCACTATATTTTGCACTACATACAAGTTGATTGGTCTATTCAGGGCTTCAAAGCAACTATTTTAACAAAAATATGTGCAGTATAATGTCAGTTTATTCATATTCCCCAGGACTTCGATTTTCCACTTGGATGGTTACAGTGTTTTTTTTTCAGGCCATTTTGGGGCCGAAATTGGGCCCCATTCCCCTCTCCAAAAAGTATATATTTTTCCCCTTTCCTGGAAAAATATTCCCCTGTCAGTCTGTCCTAAAACTTGTACTTTTTATAGCATTTTTGCCCATTCCTCAAGCATGACAGAGAAATCATAGATGAATATATAGGTTCAATAGTTGAAATTTCATAAAAGTAGACAGAAATGTTACTCTGTTAGAGGATTCATGTTATCTCATGTATTGAATTTTTTTCCCCTAATCTCATTTTTGTCGCGATTATCCCCTCAAAAAGGGCCCCGCCCCCTTTCCCCTATGAGTGAAAATAAACACTGGGTTAAAATTTTCTTAATTGTCAGCCATGTAAAACATTCGAGAAATACTAAAAACCATATTATCGGACTCCGGAACCCTTTTTTCTACCCTGTTTAATCTGTTCCCACTATCAATTCCTGGCAACCAATGTCGATTATGGGAATCGTTTGACGTTTTCTAGCCGTTAATCAATTATTCAAGCAAATCGGTACATCACTACCAGTTGTGTTAAGGTGAACAAAATGTCAAATTTTCACCCATGTCCTGACTAGTAATGAGTTAATAATATTATAACATGAGTAAAATGTACCTTTGAAATAGTTCATTTTAGTTGTGATGGCTGACATAGAGTGTTCAGGTTTAGTAGAAGAACGTGCTTTGCGTAGCAATTTATCCATAGTCTTAGCTTCATCACAATCAATCATGAACACAACATCTAGACGGGATACCTAAAACAATCAAATAATATATGTAACATACATGTGCTCTCTGACTACGAGGTAAAAGGCAAGGGTATCAAAACCTATAATACCTCACATGATTTGTTTACTCTATAGTCTAATGTGACCTCACCAGGTAACAAATTTGCATTGTTACCCTCTGGACATCACCTATAGGGAGACTACCATGTTTGAGTTTGCTAATAGCTGGACCCAAGTTTTTAGCCATTCAATTTGAGTTACCTCCCTTGCCCAGATGCTTAATTTTTTATAAAACAACAAACTTAATATAGTAAAAATGTCTTTAAGTTCAGAAACAAATAAAACAGATAAAATCAAAGGGTTTGTACCTATTGAATTGTCAACAATTTCTGATTTTTGTTGATCAGTATTATAAAATAAATATCACATTCTAAGAGGGTAATAGAACGGAATGTTCACCCTTGATAAAGAAATGTCACCTCGGCTAACGCCCCCATTGACATTACTTGTCTCTGGTGAACATTCTGTTCTATAACCCTCAGTAGGATGGGATATTTATATAGTATCACTGAGAGGGAAAAATAAATTTGAATTTCTGAGAACAAGAAGATATTCAACTACTTACAAATCTAGTGTAGTCTCCAGCTTGTTCCATATTTCTAGGGAAACCAGTTATAACAATACCTTTAGCTGATGATGATGTTGTTTTCAAACCTTCTAATAAAATCTCAAGTGATACATCCTAAAATACAACACTTTGTTACATATCATATAGTACAATACAATGATAAACAATACAGTACAACAGGGCTCGAATTTAAGCTCGCATGCTCGCAAAATGCGAGTGGATTTTGAAAATTGCGAGTAACTTTTATTTTAACTCGCAAATTTTCGCCAGTTGAAATCACCACAAAAATATTACTCTCTTACCTAATGAGGCATTGAAACAGCCAGATAGATTGATGGTATAATATAATTAAAGATTAACTGTAAAAAACATATTTGATATTCTTTGCTTATTCCACAGTAACGCACATGTTCTATCTGTAGGTAATTAAGTAAAGTACTAAGTTGCTTTCATATTACATATATACGAACAGTTACTATGCATGCTATTAAAATTTGCGAGTGTTTTTTTTTTCATTTTGCGAGTTGAAGTAAAATGAATTCGCAAAATTTTGCGAGTCCAATTTTTCGTTAAATTCGAGTCCTGGTACAATACAGTCTTGTTGTTGGGTGTAATGCCATAGCAACACATTGTAAAGGTCATATAATGGCAGTAAGTCAACCTACTCACTCATCCTGGAAAGGCTAAATCTCTGGATTTAGCTGTTAATCAACTACTAGGGGCATACTTTTTTCAGTGACTGACAACTGCCCTTCATGATTAAAAATCATTGGTAGGAGGGAGAATGACTGTAGGAATAATTCCATGACCAAGCTCCACGAAAGTATGCCCCATTCAAGAATCAAACCCATGACCCCTAAATCAGTAGACTTGCTTGCTACCAACTGAGCTAGCCGGGCCGCTTGTCATTACGTAAAGTTGGCAAAGTGATGCCAAATAGACAAGTAAATAGAACAATGAGACCACATATATTGTACTTCCAAGGTTTGGACATTAAAGGTCATCCTGTTGTCTCTGACAACCTATATTTGGGTTTGGGCAACCTGTTAATGCTAATAAAGGTATGATTAGGGCAATTTAAAGATATAGCTGGCTAGTTTAAAAATTAGTGTCAAGCTGTCTGCTGCCTCCAATTTAAGATATAAAATAAATGTATAACTTACTTCAGGTGCAACTTCTCCACGACTCATTATATCTCTTGTCATTTTCCATTTAGCATGAGCATCACCACGTCGTTGTATTTCTGATTTTATAAGTTTGTTAACATTGAAATGTTTCCAACCGGGATAGTTCTGTAAGACATTCTCTACAATCACATCTTTACCTGATCCTGGTGTACCTGTTACCATAGAAACAATGATACAAACCGTCAACATCTCTTATAAGATTCAAGGATCATAATTTTAGAGTTTCTGGATAGATTGCCCTGGGGCGCTCTTTATTAATAAATATCTTTTTTCCTAAATTTCAATCCAAAATTCCCAATTTAACTTGAAAAAAAAAATTAATAAAAAAAGACAGCTGTAAGTATGTTTCAGTATAAAATTATACATCCCAGTAATCTTTCTTTTAAATTAACTAACTCAATGAAAAAAGAAACTAAAAACTTTGTTAAATCTGCTGTTGTTATTAAATTTGCATGACATGTCATCCCAATTAAACCCCAAAAACAATCCCAATTCTAGAGGTATGGGTCATAATCTCAAATTTGTGGGAAAAAACATGGAGGTTTAAAACAATAGAGTTCATGTACATGTTTAACAAAAATCTATAAATGAAGAATTATACGGTAAATGGCGTTATGGTGTCAAAATAATAGATCACATACGACAAATTGACCGAGTGCACTTCCGTCATAATTATGGTCAATTTACTAAATGAGTGTTTGCACTATGAAGTCAGTTAGCTTTTGACATGCAGACTAGAAACATGTAGTTTAGGATATATAATTATTAAGATGTTCGAGCGCTGTTAGCGGCTCGAACATATAAGTTAGGAACATGGCTTTGAAACTGAACATATAAGTTATGATATTAAATTAAGAACTTTATTAAGTATGTTTGTAAACAATAACGATCATGGACCATTATTAAACGCCATATACAAACTTGTGTTGTTATAAACTATATCCCAAGTATTAATGTTGGGTGTTTGTGAACCAAACACATGACTCACACAACAGTGTGGCAACGTACTAAACTGTAGCATACCGCTACGCCACAGAATGTAGGAAAATGTTGTACTTACCCATGACAATAACAACAGGTATATCTGGTAAATTAATTCTGTCTGTTGATGATGATGTTGTTGTAGGAATAGCTGGTAATGGTGATGATGTTTTCTCTCTTGGTTTCTCTTCTGTAATATAAACAATAACAACTCTTTATTTAATACTACAAGTATAACTCATTTATAGGCTAACAAATAGACTTAATTCACAACTCATTTATAGGCTAACAAATAGACTTAATTCACAACTCATTTATAGGCTAACAAATAGACTTAATTCACAACTCATTTATAGGCTAACAAATATACTTAATTCAGAACTCATTTATAGGCTAACAAATATACTTAATTCACAACTTAATTATAGGCTAACAAATAGACTTAATTCACAACTTAATTATAGGCTAACAAATAGACTTAATTCAGAACTCATTTATAGGCTAACAAATAGACTTAATTCAGAACTCATTTATAGGCTAACAAATAGACTTTATTCAGAACTCATTTATAGGCTAACAAATAGACTTAATTCAGAACTCATTCATAGGCTAACAAATAGACTTAATTCAGAACTCATTCATGGGCTAACAAATAGACTTGATTCAAAACTCCAATTTATGAATTTTCAGTCCATGCACAAGGGGTACTGTAGTCATTTGGCTGCATTACCAAAGAAAAAATATATACTTTTGAAATTTATATGACTAATTCTGTAAGTTATAGACCTACAACACTTTTAAGAAAGATAGAAAAAGTACAAGATTTTTACATATTATTGCTGAAAAGCACAAGTATGGTTTAAATCCTATTGTTCTCTGTACACTTATTTTCATTGTAAAAGCAAAAGCTTGTTTGTACCGCTGGCAAACCCTCAAATATTTGAATTCCTGATTTAGTCTATAGTGGAACCAGTGTCTCAACAATTTAATGTTGTATGTCTATATATCTACTGCATTTAACATTAATGATGAAAGTTTTCCTTATGCATTTAAAAACACATTTACTTAAACTAAAAGCTAACTTGGTGTTTATACCAGGTATATTACTCAGGACAGAACAGATTAATTATTTTGGCCAACCGTGAATGAAGTATATAATAACCAACTACAGTAAAACTCAGATATAACATACTCACTGGGCCATAGAAAAAAGTTATTTTATAACGGAGGTATGTTATATCCATATAGCATACTAAGTATGTTATATATAAGGATGAAAAACGGGCCGGAAAAAATGGTATGTTGTAACCGAGTTTATGTTATAACCGAGTATGTTATATCCGAGTTTTACTGTACATGTACTTGAATTCACAAACATGTAATTTATCAATTTTTGTGCTGTAGTCATTTGGCTGCATTACCAATGAATAAATATAGACTTTTGTAATTTATATGACTTATTCGGCAAGTTATAGACCTACAACACTTTAAAGAAAGATAGAAAAAGTACAATTTTTAAACTAGATTGATAAAAAACAAACAAAACACACTTTTAACAAAAAAGTGGCATTGAACAGACATGTCTGAAAAATTGAATAAATAAATAAGAATAAAATTAACTAGAAGCATAAAATAACATGTTTGAACAATTAACAAATACCTTTACAAAGTCTTTTATAATACATTACTGAAATGTATGGTACAATTTGAATTACTGAACAAAACAATTACATAAAGGACAGAACTTGTATAGAGTAAAATAATTGAATAATAATCTGATCATTTATAAGCAAAACAAGGTTATAAGTTGACAGTTCATAAAAAAAATCACATACACTTTATATTTCAAGCAATTATTGCATTTACACATCGACAAAAGCACAATCTTCAAACATCAATGCACCAGAAATTAAAACTACTCAATGAAATAATCAAAATATGACAGATCATTATATATACTTTCCACATAAATATGATAGAGAATAGCAAATCTCAATTTATAACTACTGTGTTTATTGATAAATAGAATTTATTGATCATAACTACATGACATTGTTATCCAATCAAGATGAAAGGTTGATATTTTAACTTGGGCATCAATCTAACTAAAGTAGAGTCGAACTTTCAAAAAATGAATGAATTGATTTAATTAATAAAATTTTTCTATTATCATAAATTAAAAAAAACATGTTTTGGTACAAGAAGATGATAAATTGTGATGAATAGTACAGAACTATTAAATTTGTTTTCAATAGAATTCAATACTTTGAAACTGTACTACAATATTACAGACTTTAGTGTTTCCCTCCAAAAGGATGTGTTCAAAATTAACAGTACAAAAACATGCTGTTTCGACAAAAAACTATTTATACACTGGTCTAAATGACTAAGTATGTTTACAATGATCAGGTAAATAAATTTGACGATAGTTTTAGGAAACAAAAAAGTTTTATACAATGCTTATATCATTAAGTTAAAGTTAACTGCCTGGACAATAATGTTTAATACTTACAATTAGGACTGTCACGATATACCAGTATATTGCAATACTCAGCTGCAGCAATATGTACCGGGATATGAATTTTGCTTACCCGTATTTGGCAATATTTTTATTTCAATGGAAAATATTTCCCTCCGCAAAATTAAAAAAGCGAAACATCAATTTTTTCATTGTTCATTCAATTTGAGCTTATGTTACAAGAATTTGATGGATAGGGTGCATTCGATCAGGTTTGCAAAACATGTTCCTGAATCGAATACTTCGGGACAAGAGGTTGTTAGCCAAGCATGGCATCCAGGAGCTTGAATGCTAGGACTTTCTGCAGCAAAGGGGCGATTATTTCTTTCAACCTAAGCATTTTTTATGCAAAAAAAGTATCACAGTCCTAAATGACTGTATAGACTTAAAAAGGTTAGATTCTTTCAGTAGCTGCAGGTATATAAGATATGCAATGTTTCTGTTAAATACAGCACAACAAATCTAAAAACCCACAATATATTGTTGAAATGTATCGTGGTACGATGCTAGCGTATTGTAATATATCGAGATACACTTCTAGTGTATCGTAACATCCCTACTTACATTTACATATAACTATACAATAATTTGACTTTACATTGTTTTTAAAGCAACATTATCAATACTACATTTAAACTGTGAGCAATTTTCATAATATATATTTACAAATGTAGCTATAAAATACTATATTTTATAAGAAAATTATTAAAATCGGTACTATATTCCTCACAATACATTTACTGCAGATTATCTCAAAAACATGTATCATTGATTTATCAATAATGAATTATTACAATTATTACAAAATTCATACAAAATGCTTTCACTTCATTATAAAGTCTCTATCCTTAATATATATATTATGATGCCAAGTATATTCCAGGTAGGGAGGCAGCATCCAGTCTCAATACATGATCATTTTGTTTTCTATTATACAATGTATATACATAAAATCATATTGTATTACTTTATTCTATAATTAATTCTTATAGACTCTTTACCCTACTCATAGAACTGATCAATTTGACATATGACTTTAATATTTTAAAGAACCATTAACTTAGGAAGAAAAATATGCATTATTACATGATTACAACTACCATTTTTTACAAAACAAGTACCTTTTGTCTAAAACTGATACAATACTCAAGGACTTACAAAACAATTATATTTTACAATATTTGAAGCATCTACCATCACCACAATAAACACACCTTGTTGTTTACTGATAATACGATTAAAACTATCTTCAGAAGATACTTGAGAAGGTGAACTTTGACCTGGTTTCATGTCATCTCCCACATCAGGGGAGATCACTCTGTTCACTATCGAATCTTCAATGTTTCCAATGTTCACAGTTAGAATAGCGTCCTCTTTAGTAGGATTAAACAACATATGATATAGTTATTACTTTAAAGTTTACATAACTTCCAACTCATATTTTACATAACAATGTTTGTTTTGTTGGGTTTATTTCTGCAACAACACATTGTATAGGTCATATCATGGCAGTCAGTCAACCGACTCACCGTTCCTGGAAAGGCCAAATCTCTGGATTTAGCTGTTAACCAGTTATTAGACCACTTACTTCGGTCAGTGACTGACAACTGCCCTACATAATTTAGAATCAGTAGTAGGAGGGAGAATGGTAGTAGAGATCATTTCATATAATAATGATTTCAATCATTACCACAATTACAGTATAAAAACTATTATTCCTACAGACCAATACAAAAAAGTCCCAAAGAGAAAAAATTGCTAAAAGTTTCAATTAGAGTTATTTTATGACGGTCAGTAGTTTTTAGAGCTGTAACTCTATTAAAATATTACTTGGTTCAAATTCTTTCATTAAATAAAAAACGAACAAGCATTCATAGTTAAAAAAAACACCAAAACAAATACCAATGCCTCCAAATTAGATTTTAACACTTGCTGAATAGTAAGCAAACTGCAAGTAGTATTTTTAATCGGCATATAAATAATACATGTCTACACATCATAAAAATGTGTTTATGTCTAATTCACCACCTGAGAGGAACAATTGACCCTCCATATTATCATCAAATATTCATCTTTCATAAAACAAGTTCATCTTTTTCAACATGCATTATTGTTTTCAGATGCTAAAAAATCAGTAACTTCACTTGTACTTGTTCATTTGTTCTAGTATTTTTATGTGAACTTTTATAATTGTACATTAATCTATTAAATAGTACAAAACACAATATCATTACATTATCTTCAAAACAAATTTACTATGTAACATTTAGCAAGCTTATCATATTTCATCAATAAATTAATGGCAAAATTTACTGTAAAAACTAGTTTAAATTTTTCTCCCTAAGTATGATTCCAAAACTTGTACAAAAATGTACCTATGTAGAATTAAAAACTAAGTAGAGTATATTAGTGGTAACCCTAAACCTTGGAGACTATAAATGGAACCAACCAGCTAGATGATACATATAGCACAGTCTTCAAGACCAACTTTCATTAGCATTGGACTTTAGGTCAAGCAGAATGGAATTTTTTACTGGACAGAATGAAGGTTTACTGGACCTAAAAATTCCTATTGATTTGTTAAAATATTCGGTCCATTTTAATGATGTAATAAATCATTATATCAAATTAACAATATAATATTTTAAGCAAACAGTTTTAAGAAAATTATTACAATTTTTAATTTCACACATGCAATTTCTGATTAATTATATAATTTTATTGAAAATGTAAAATGTTGGTGTTAAAATGTTTGTGGACCGTTGGACCACTCACAATCTAAAAGTCACAGGATTGAAAGTAATTGTGGTGGACTCGGCCAATGGTACACTGGATAAATTTGAAGACTGATAGCTATCACCTATGGGTGTTACTACTAAGCTCATAAAATAATACACCAAGGGGAGGTAAATTAGCAATGTGATACAAAGTGACTCTTGTTTGTTCAGTGAAATAATGTAGTGTCAAAGTTAACAATATGATGACTTACAATGATTAAATGGCCAAATTAGATTACAAAATGAAATCATTATCAAGTAAGCTGAATCGTAAATTTATTGAAAAAAAAGCAAAAGTTAATCACTTCAAATACATCAGAGCTATTCCTATAATGACATTATATGTCTAAAGAATGAGCAAATCTCAGATGGTTTATCAATCAGAGTGTAACCCGATATAAAAAAACCATGGTCTGAACTGAGATTGGAACTCACAACCCCTTGAGTCGTAAGCGAACACTCTACCATGTCGCCATAAAAGTTAGCTTGAAGGCAATGGAGTACAAATGCTGTATTATACCTCTGCTAAAAGTGGATGTTTGAAATATTGAAAGTAAAACTATGAATGGAAGAGGCATTGTAAATGAAACAGAGTTTTATTTTAAATAATTGATTTTACAGACTGATACCTATGGTACCATGAGCTTTGATAATTTAGTGTTTTAAAAAGAATTACTATATCTAATACTGAGGACAAACAAATTGATTTTATAAATAAACTTCTTTCGGTAATAATTTCAACCGTATTCAATGACACTTGTTAAATATTTAGATGTAATCTGGGCCCAAATTTAACAAAAAAATGGACTTGCACATTTTTGCGAGTTGATTTCATTTCAACTCGCAAAATGAAAAAATCACTTGCATTTTTTTTCCAAATTTTAATAGCATACATAGTAACTGTTCATAGTGCCATATAAAAACAAAAAAGTATGTTATTTTAACATAGATAGAACAAGGGCTTTATTGTGGGATAGACAAAAAATATCAAACATGTCTTTACAGTGAATCTTTAATTACTAGTAATACTATCGATCTATCAGGCTGTTTAAAGGCTGAGTTTAGCATCAATAGTTTAGCCAGAAATAGGATTGTGGCGATTAAAACTCGCAAAACTTTGCGAATTGAAATAAAAGTTACTCGCAGTTTTCAAATTCCACTCGCATTTTGCAAGTATGCGAGCTTAAATTCAAGGCCTGATGTAATTGACCTGCTTCTATGACTGTATTACACGAGGACTGACTGTACTTAGCAAATATAAAGATTTCATCATGGGTAGACAATATCCTGTCAATCAAATATCTGTGTACATTTTGTAATATTGTAATGCCATTATTATATGTTTTGTACATTTTGTGTTTGACAAAATGCTTTTTAGCGAAGTTCAAACTGTGTTGCTTTATGTGTGATTTTTGAAATAAAATCTATCAATCTATCAAATTCAATCCTAAACTTTATGCTAATCAACATGGAAATGGTATTGCATTCAACTTTAATACATAAATATAGGCAGATATTTAATGAGATTGAAAATTATTAAATAGAGATATATCTTAGTCAATATGAAATGATTATAACGATTCCTTGACCACTTTGTTTTTAGACGAGATGATTACACACATGAAAGGGTCGTATAATACAGACATGTTAAACAATCAGAATACCTTCCAATGTTCTTGTAAATGTAGTTATCCTAACAAAGGGGCCATCACCTGAGACAAAGTATTGAAACAGTTCAAGTCATTTTGTTTAGAAATATGTTTACTTATAGTAAAAAAAAACCTAAGGCATCACAATTTGTTTCAATGCAACTTAATAATCAATTTGGATAAAATCAACTTAATTCTGCATCATTGTTTTATAATAAAAATCAAGTTAGACAAACAGTGAAGTAAAACAAAACATCCTAATCACATAAACTGCAGAAATCACCGAGAAAAAATTTCAATAAGTCATTGGAAAAGACTCACTTTATGTATTACACAAAGTTTTTACAACTTTTTTTCAACTTAATATTTCATCTATAAGTTCTGTTTGTTTGTTTGTTTGTTTAGTTGGGTTTAATGCTGTAGCAACACATTGTATAGGTCATATAACAGCGGTCAGTCAACCTACTCACTCTTCCTGGAAAGGCTAAATCTCTATATTTAGCTGTTAACCAACTACTAAGCACATACTTTCGTCAGTGACAGACAACTGCCCTACATAATTAAGAATCATTGGTAGGAGGAAGAATGGCCGTAGAAATTATTTCATGACCAAGCTCCACGAAAGTATGCTCCGCCCAGGAATCAAACCCTCGACCCCTTGATCAGTAGACTTGTGTGCTACCAACTGAGCAAGCGAGGAGGCTATCTATAAGTTCTAATCATGAAGCAAAAGTTTCGAAAAACTAATCATACAAATATTGTGTTATAAAAAATCAAAAGACATCATAATATGTCAAAAAGGAAATAATAAGAGATTAAACAAAGCATTGACCTTTAATTTTTGTAATTTTAGTAAACATATTGATGAAAACTAAAAGAAAGTGGTTTGGTTACCTTTAGGAGCTCTTGTCTTTGAAGAAGGTCTGGAACCCCCTTTAGAAGCTGGTCTTGAGTTTCCATTTGATATTGGTGGAAGAGGAGTTTTAGTTCTGCGAATATCAACAAATGAGCTCCATGTTATATTTTCTTGACCTTTATCATGAACTTTTTGTAGACAATCAATGAGATATTTTATATGATCTTGTGGTCGATGGTACATCAAACCTGTCATAAGACTCTGAAACAAGAAATGTAAAAGTGGAAACCACATTAACTTGAATTTTGAAAACTTACAAAGTTACAAAGGGAAATAATCCATAATAAAGTCAGGTAGAGTTGTGGTTACTTTCTAATTCTGTTCACCACACGGTATGTTATCATTGTATGAAGTTTCATAAAAATCTGACAATAAATGGCAGAGATATATGCTAAATTGAAAATCTTAATGCAATTGTTAACGACACCGGACGCCCGCCTACCTGTGTTTCTCCAAACTATTAGCTAAATTTTTTCATTGAAATATCTGGCTAAAAAGGAGACAGTATATAACTGAAATAATTAAAGTTATCTTTTTATTTTATTTTAAATTAGAATTATGTTAAAATGACAATTCTTTTTCTACAATCTAAAACGCAAGATGTACAATGATTAGGATTCATGAGGTATATTGAATTACTAAGATAAATTATATAGATCTAGTAAGTAGAATACTGTTCTTTATGAACTACACATAGCAGTGAATGTTAAACAAACATTTACATGTGTGTCAATAGCAACCATAAAAAATGCATGCAAAATAAAAATAAAATAGTAGATTTTCATTAACAAATCATTTTGTGTTAATTTAGGTTAAAATGTTTATAATTAATCTAGATAGAATCTTCATATGTGTTCAAGTGACACTAAAACTTATGCATAAAAAGTTCAATACAAGAAATCAAGCTCTGCCTATTGTTTAGATTCCCAAAGGCGGATCCAGCAGGGGGGGGTCAGGGGGGGGTCCGGACCCCCCCTGAAATTTCCAAATTGTACTCGCCCATGAGTGTATTTTTATAATATGAGCCATTTTTGAGTAGCAAGAAGCAATTTTCTTGTGTTCGCCTTTGTGTTTAACATAGATCTAATGGTTTCGTAGTTTTTATTAATATATTACGGTTATTCTGCAAACAGTGTATAATGTGGAAGTGGTTCAAAAGTTTGGACCCCCAACCCCTAGAAAAAGTTTGGACCCCCCCCCCATGAAAAAAATCCTGCATCCGCCCCTGGATTCCTGAACAAAAATGTGTATTTTAGTAAATTATTTAATGAATTCTGGTAAGTGACACACATACAGCCCCAACATTGTTAACTCCACATTATGTTAACCTTGCTATATATGCCTTAATAAGTCATATCACATAAAATATGTAGATTATATTTATGGTTTTAAAGTACAAAATACAAAGGCAGTTAACTTTATACTCATGACGAGGCTCAACATTTAAAGGTTACAACTGACAACCTATATTTGGGTTCAGGCGACTTGTTAGTGCTGGTAAACATCTAAACCTTAACTTAAGCAAGTAAATTTATGTATCCCGGAGGCATCGGTTTTCGACGATGTAAGAAAAATTTGGCCAATATGAATAAATGAAACAAAATATCAAATTGATTTATGTGTTAATCCATTGATCAAGTAATAATTAGTCCAACAAACAACATAAAAAGTAATTCCCTCCTTTTATGGCGTCATTTATTACATAAGAGTAACTTCCCTTGAAAATCGTTAGTTTGGCATTGCGTCATCTGATTTCGCCGAACTGTAGTCCTTTGTCTAAAAAGTCACACTGCACAAATTTAACAACGCGACAAACAATTATCGGTGAACCAAAAGTTCAATTTAACATTTGTATGAGAGTTTGAACAGTTTTTTACAAATTTAAACAACTGTAAATATCGTAAAATTTCACTGTTACTTTATTTGAAGAGTCAGAGACTAATTGTCATTACATACTCGGGGCACAAAAAGTTATAACCCCTTCGTAGCACTTTCATTCTTGAGAAAAATGATAAATGGACCAACTTTATACACCTGTCACATTTGCCTCAATAAAATATATACAAATTTCGACAATTATTCTCCTTAGGCGTCGAAATAACACGTGACCGGGTCCGCGCATGCGTGAATAACGTAAATAAACCGGAAATCATAGTTCAGCGAAATCAGATCCTCGACCTCGGCGAAAACAGATGCCGTCAGGATATCTGCATGTCTAGCAGGGCAACCTACTGTATAAATTATTGTGGAGTCCAGCTTGGTATTTTATGAGTCATTCAATCATATACATTCTGAGGAGTAAGTTTAATAAGCACGACAGAATATCCAATATATATGTAATCAAGCAGTAACCTAATAGAAAACTTGCACTTAGTCATTCACATTTGAAAGTACTTAGTAAATTGAAAATAAATTGAAGAAAATACTTACCTCAAACAAACGTGGAATGTCACGTTTTGAAAGGTAGGTTTTTGCGTCTTCGGTTGTCATCTTGCCGCTACGGCATCTGATGTACGTGCTATCTTGGACTGGAATTTTGATGGTTGAATAAATCTACTGTTTCTGAAAAATCATGCAGTTTTCAAGCTCCTGTCTGTAGCTAAGGACAACAAACATGCGGATTCACTTCCGGTTTTTTACTAAACAAAATAGTTCAAAACAAAACAATGTTTTGCATCCGTTTTGTCGTTTATGAAATGAAAAGCGATTTTTATTAGTAAAATCTAGTATTGTAGAAAATATATTTAGCTCCAATAAGCATTTGTTACGAGTATCAATATCACTTTCAGTATCACTTCGCCTACGACTTGAACTATTTTCAAAATGGCAGCCTCCAGGGATTTATCAACAAAGTTTGGATTATCAGACTGTTTTTTCGCTGTAGCGATCATATTGAGCATATCTCTACAAGCAAGCGTTGTAAGATAAATTTCTTTTTTATTTATATTCTATTTGTTTGTGACTAATTGTTCTTTACCGCAGTTTATTCACAGTTCAGAATTCTGACGGGCACCTGTCGCTTTATATTTGAGTGGGTGGGGTAGATCTATTTCTACCGGTATTGAGCAGAAAGTTTGTAGATTGTATTTTGATCTTCAAAGGAACTACTAACTTGGTGGTGTATGTTTCAAATGAAAAGTTCTTTGAATTTAAATGGTCCTTTTTGAATGTCACTTCAAATTGTTTTCATATTCACTCAAATTGTTGACTGATTTTGTCTTGACTGGAGTTTGGACTGGTCCTTTCCTTGAGTATCCCATAAGAATGATGTTGACTGGTCATTGTCTGTTTTACTTGAAATCCGTCATTTGACATTCTTGTTCTGCTCTTTTTCATAAGTCTGCCTCTGGTTAAGTTTTGACCCGAAATTGTCACGTGCTTACCAGGTCAAATTGTCTGCATTATTGTCAAACAGTAATTAGATGAAACAAATCTATGAGTTAAATCGTGTTCACCAATAAATTTCCAGCAAAATGATGTGCTATAAGGACTTATTTTATCTAAATTGTGGATATAAATCGCTGGTTTTTCTAACGCATGGACGAAACGTTCACATACTTTAGCACTGGTTGGAAAAGACGCTGTTTAGTGTTTCATGACTATGACTTCCGGTAGAGAAATGTAACATGGAAAGTTTGTGTAAAGGTAGCTAAGTGGTTAATGTACATGACTTAACTTTCATATAATCAAAATATTGAATTGTTAAGGAATCATCTGTACTATTTCAAAAAAGTGACTTGGAATTGTCGATGACCCGGAACTGTCGAGTTCACTGTAGTATATGATTTGTAGTATGTAGTATGCCATTTTTAGACTCTAATTTCACATGGACCCTATATTCACATATACTCATTGTTAAACAACTGTCAAGTCAGACAAATGGCAGAAATAAAAAAATAACAGAACATTGCAAACAGAGACATCTGTTAGCTGCATATACGCCTATAATCGATGTAATGTTTTTTTGGTTTAATATAAACCGGAGAAGCCTAGTAAAATGATAAGATGAAGTTTATTGTTACAACTATGTTTAGAGAGTGAGAACAAGGGAAGGTTCCGTAAGGCACTTTGTATTGCTACCTAGCGACTTCCTACGGAATGGTCTGCTATGATCAAGGAAATTGAATCGCTAGCTAGCTAGTGATATGGAGCTAGTTTTTTTCTTGCTAGTCATACAAATGTATCATTCGGAACACTTCTGCTTTTTTCAAAATAGCTGCCCCTTGTGGGAATGTGTTTCTTTTTAAGAATACTGATATATATTTTACTAAATGCATAATAATATGTATACATTTCGCCGAAGTTATTAAATGGAATAATCTTGGTGATAATTGATTTGAATATTTTGCATATGTTACAATTATTCTGAAATTTTTGTTTGAGAAAATCACCATTTTGGATTTGCTAGTTTGAAGCAAACCAATCTGTAGACCTCTTTCAAAATACTTATATATTTTCTGTTAATGTCTGGGGCATTTTCTATCTTGACCCACATGGGTCAGGTTAGCTGAAAAATAAATAATTTGTTAAAATAAGCATTAAGATACTACATGCGTTTATAATTATTCAATATAAAAAAATATGCCACAAATATATCCAAACCATCCGAGAAGGATAAAAGAACATAATTTGATCAATGGAAATGTCTTAGGTCAAGAAGTATGCCAAATAACACCTCTATAAATAGCTTTGGAATTTCTTTCGAAAAAACTTTCATTTTTTAAAGATTAATGTTTTTGCTGTAATGTGATCAGTTAAGTGTAATTAATCACCAAGGCTATTGCAAAATAGGCTTTCTTTATACTAGAGTAATTGATCAGAATTAAAAAAAACCATCATGTGCCTACTAATCCCTTTAAGATGCTGTATGTATCTAGATAATAAAAGTTTTATTATATGTATTTTATAGATTATAGAAAAGTCTTATTATTCTAAAGTTATTATGCAAATCAACCCCAGGACATCTTAACTTAGAGTAGGGACAACTCTACTTGTCAGTAGAGACAAAGACATGGATATAAAACAGATGGTCTAAACAGATGTTGAATCAGATTATTTTCTCCAGATTATTAAGATCATGAGCAATAATGACCATGATATCGGAAAATCTCACCTGTGAAAAGATAAGGCACGCCCAGCTAGCTCAGTTGGTATCACGCTAGTCTACTGATCGAGGGGTGGTGGGTATGATTCCCGGGCGGGACATACTTTTATAGAGCTTGGTCATGAAATTATTTCTACTGCCATTCTCCCTCCTACCAATGATTATTAGTTATGTAGGGAAGTTGTCAGTCACTGACAAAAGTATATAGTTGGTTAACGGCTAAATCCAGAGATTTAGCCTTTCCAGGAACAGTGAGTAGGCTGACTGACGGCCCTTATATGACTTTTACAATGTGTGGCTACAGCTTTAAACCCAATAAAAACAAAACAAACGTCCGGACCCGCAGTAAAAATAGCCAAAACACCCCTCCCCTCATGCAAAAAAAATATCAGGAACAGCCACAGTCAAAAACACAGACACAGCAAAAAGAAAAAACAGGAGATGTTATTAGGTTTTTAAACTCTTGTTTTAAAAAGGATGCCACAAACAAATAACAAAAACAAGAATATTTCTGCCTTAAAACCAACAGTGACGAAATAATTGCCAGTAAATTGTATAGTTTGGTCCTTCTAAGCTATTTATTACTATTGAGTGAATTTATCTTCATAAACTTATTGTTACTAAATTCAGATTTGTAGTTTTATTATCTTTTTACTAACATTTTCTTAGTACAGTCTTTTAACTTTCACTTTCAGGCTGTTGATCCAAGTGAGTTTTTCTCTAGTGATCATACTAATAACTGGGCAGTACTTGTAGACACTTCAAGATTTTGGTTTAACTACAGACATGTTGCCAATGTTTTATCTATTTATAGAAGTGTTAAAAGACTTGGAATTCCAGATAGGTAGTTTGTTGTTTTATGTATCTAATGAACGTTGTAAACCAGACCATACTGTTGTCTGCTTGCATCGTTTTACACTCCTTTAATGGTTTTATCAATGCAAACTCATTTTTGTTGTGCATGTGTGGATATCAGAAGATTTCTAATTGCTTTGATTTAACAGAAACATAGCAATTAGAAATCTTATCTCTGCAGGTGACATACCCCCTTGCGAAAGACCTATGGCAAAGACCTTGAAGCAACATTCAAGCCATTTTTATTTTTCGTTATGCATATCATATCAACAGACTTATGATTTTCACTGATATTGTCCTCATGGATTTCTACACGAGAAGCACAAGGCCCATTTCCACTTTTCAACACATGCATGACAAAACTCATTTTGTATGAATAAAGAAGCATGAAAACCCTGCAAGCAGACATCAGTATAGTCCTATACACATTAAAATTTCCATTATCGGTGGAACATAAATGTTGAAAAATAAACATTTCCTACAATATTAAAAACCAGGGTACTTAGAAGTTTTG
This sequence comes from Mactra quadrangularis, assembly GCA_025267735.1. Taxonomy (NCBI): domain Eukaryota; kingdom Metazoa; phylum Mollusca; class Bivalvia; order Venerida; family Mactridae; genus Mactra; species Mactra quadrangularis. The sequence continues at coordinate 14,847,511 of CM046311.1, forward strand.
TTAAGTATAACTTGGTTTCCCCCTAAAATGTTATGACCAATAAAGTCTGTGCTACTCATTACAATTGGATGAACAAGTGCAGATAATTGAAGTTCTGTAAAACAAGTCAATTGTTTCATATCAATTCTAAACACAAAACTGCATTTAGTTGAGTGATAGGGACTCTAACTCTAAGGATCAAACGCAAAATAAATACCATCAGGCTTACAAGATTATTAGGTTGAAAATCAAATTTGGGGCAAACAATAAGATGTTGGTTACACTGCTCTAATAAATAGCATTTGACCATTTAGCAGTACAGGACCAGGCAACAGTGAACTGCTTATGTTTCACATTTTGTTTACTTTTCCTTGTCAAGTGGTTGTCATATAATGGCCTCAAACACAAGTCTGAATACTATAAACGGCATGCTTATCTTTTTTACAGTCATATCATCTTGATGGTAGCTGATGACATGGCATGTAACCCTAGGAATCCTAGACCAGGTAAGTTAGTTTAAAGAAGTTTTATTTTCTGATAAAAGTATTGCTTGATGAAGAACTGTGATCACTAAACTAGTTGATAAATATTTTATGTTTATTTTGATGTGGTGTGTTTCCAGTGTTGTTTTTTTTACTTTTAGGGGAAAGGTGGTGGATTTCCTTATTTTCAATATTTTAGATAACATATAACCTCTCACCAAGTAACATTTCTGTCTACCTAGGTATATAAAATTTCAACTATTGAACCTATGTATTCATCTGTGATTTTCCTGTAAAGCTTGAGAAATGGGCAAAAATTCTATAAAAAAGTACATAACTAGAAACGTTTTAGGACACTCCAACAGGGGAATTTTTACCTGGGTAGGGGTAAAATATATACTTTTTGGAAAGGGTAATGGGGTCCAATTTCAGCCCCAAAATGGCTTGAAAAAAACACTGTTTTCACATCTATTTCTTTCCTTATTCTGATAAAAGTAGTCCTGATGTTGCCCTGGACAATCACTAAGTAGTTGAACTAATATTTTATCTGGACCACTAAGTTATTACAGAGAAAACACAGGCTGCTGTAAGGATTCTTATTGAAAGTCAGGTGGGACAGAACTTGGATTCAAAGATTGATGGTATTAACTAGTATGGCAGATATGCTTGTATATAATTATTTATTACAGATATATAGATACATGTAGCTGATTTCCCAAAACATATACATATAGTATATGATGTGCATAATGATCAAATATAACTTCAAATTAGATATTTTCAACTCAACTATATTATTATTGTATAATATTATCATATGACTATATAATAAAGAAAGAAAGAAAAAATAGAAATAATTACTCTTATTATATGCTTTCCAGTGGAATACTGAGATTTATTGGTAAAATAAAAATTGATATTCCACTGTTTTGAAACATTGAAAATAAATTTGTTTTTTTCCCCGTTCTGATGACATATCATACTTAAACTGTAAAAGAGCCAGTTTGAAGCAAAAAATTAACAAAAAAATTGTTTATTTCAGTGTAAGATCTATTTATTTCACTCGTGAGCTAATTATATCATATTTTGCAAAAATATTGCATCCTTAGCTCACTGGTGAAATAAAAATCAATCTTACACCGAAATAAACAAATATCGTCTATATATTTCAGCTACTGTATTTAACAATGCTAATGAACAGATTAATGTATATGGTGATGATGTAGAAGTAGATTATAGAGGATATGAGGTATTTAATAACTTGTATTGATCATCTCATTACTGGTTTACGTCTGTTTAATATACTCCTAACTTGTATGTTTAGAAATGTATTAAAGGTACTAGTTCAAATATTTGGTTAAGATTTTTCAATATTTTCTAAATACCATTCAGTGTCTGTAATTGTGCCAAAAATTTAATTCTTAATATTTTAGGACAGACTGACGTATAGATTGCAAGAAATGTACAATAAAAGTCACAAAAATATATAAAATTGTCTATACCGTGACATACAGGGTAGATTTTTACTTCTTGAAACACCATCATTTGTACTTGTATGTCAATTCGCACTAAATCAAATCACTAATTTTCTGCTTAAAAAATGGTTCCAAATAATTTAGACAGTTTCAGAAAAAGTTGATGTTAAAGTTGAAATCTGTGAATGAGTACCTTTAATCATCTCATTATCGGTTTATGTTTGTTTATTATACTTCTGTCTAACTTGTATGATTATAAATGTATTGATCATCTCTTATCTTGCTTAATATACTCTTGTCAAGGATAGATCATATTATGTGAACAACTATTTGTCTGGTATATATGTATATATTTTCATATTTTCATCTCTCTTGACCCACTTGGCTAGCTCAGTTGGTAGCAAACAAGTATACTGATAGAGGGGTTGTGGGTTAGATTTCCTGGCAGGACATACTTTTGTTGAGCTTGGTCATTAAATTATTTCTACAACCATTCTCCCTCCTACCACTGATTCTAAATCATGTAGGGCAGTAGTCAGTCACTGACAAAAGTATGCGCCTGGTAGTTGATTAACAGATAAGTCCAGAGATTTAGCTTTTCCAGGAACAGTTACATGTAGTAGGAGGGCTGACTGCCATAATATGCAATGTGTTGCTAGGGCTTTAAACCCAACAAACAAACAAATATGTCAATCTCAGGTCATACATGTGATATGTCATGTCTATTAAATCTATAGTTTGAAGCATTGTTTCCTAAGTATTAACCCTAACCGTATGTCTATGTTTGTGTTTATATAGGTTACAGTAGAGAATTTTATACGTGTGTTGACTGGGAGACTTCCACCTAGTACACCAAGATCTAAACGTCTTCTTACTGATGAACATAGTAATGTGTTGGTCTATATGACAGGTAAACTTTTATATTCTTGTAATGCAATTGTCTCCCTTCCACAGTAACATCATGGGTGAAAGTTTTTTAGTATTAATACTGATTTCAGTATTTTGAGAATAACAAGCTATGTAATCTACAAGAAAAACTGTCTATATCAGTAATTTGAAAGTAGGATTTCAGTATTTTTTTTAAAAACTTCTGAAAATCATTGTGGTCATTAACTAAACTTATTAACATCATGTATGTGGCGTAATTTGCAAAGAAGCGTCCAATCACAGCCTGTGAATACATGTAACACTGCAGTCAAAACTATCTCACAAAACTCTGTCTAAAATAAAAATTACGAAATGAAGTTGCTATCATTTATAGTGTTCTGTCTAGATGAAAGCTATGCATTAAATAATTCACCTCTAAGGTCATCTCAACAAGAGATCTTATACGTCCACAGTTTGTAGGATTCCTTTTTATGGAGATTGTTTCAAGACTTAATTATACCCCCGCTTCGAAGAAGAGGGGGGTATACTGTTTTACCCTTGTCCGTGCGTCCGTCCGTTACAAAATTTCCGTCGCAGTTTTCTCAGCAACTATAACATGCAGCAGCCTAATACTTTGCATATTGCTTCATCCCGTAGTCCCATGTGGTGTAAAGCGATTTCATGCTCCTTGCTCATCTACTTCCTGTTTGTCGCCTATTTTTAGATTTTTGCGGGGGTATCACTAGTGAGCATTAGCTCACAGATTTACTTGTTTTTACATTTTAGGTCATGGTGGTGATGGATTTTTAAAATTTCAAGATGCTGAAGAAATATCTAGTGTTGAATTAGCTGATGCCTTTGAACAAATGTGGCAAAAAAGAAGGTTTGTATAGACTGTTTTAATAAGCTTTTACTCTTTATTGTTACCACAAACATATTTCTGTGGTCAAGAAGTTGAGGTTGCTATCTTCTAACCATTATTACAGTTCACCTATAGAGGGTCATTGGTCCAGGCCTAGCTACCATTTATTTATTTATTTTACTGGGTTTAACACATTTTAGGTCATTTTACGGCATCCAGCACACATAACCTAGCTTTCCTGGATCCTTGTCTATAGCCAATACTCACCTACTCTTCTACAGGGCCTGTTACTTCTCCATATACCTTATTAATGGAAGAAAATTGACATTATTGCCAATTTTTCATGGAAGGGTATAATCTCTTGGTGGGATTCATACATGTACTCCCCTCGGGACACCAGATTCCAAATCCTGGCGCCCTACCAACTGCACTACTGACCCGGATTGCATACTACCAAACACGACTCCTAATGTGAGAAACACGCTGTTTGATGTGATTTTAGTATTGTTACATTCCTGGAATTATGGGTATTCATCCCCTAAATTTGTCAGCTTCGTGTGGAAGGGTCGATAAGTACTGGCAAAAGGTTAGTACCCAGACAAGCTAATTAGAAAATACTGTGCATAACCTTATTAAGTGTTTGTTGACAGTTAAAAGTAGTAAAAGAAATAATGATTATTATTTCAGATATCATGAGTTGTTCTTTATGATAGACACATGTCAAGCTGAATCAATGTTCCAGAAGTTTTATTCACCCAATATTTTAGCTGTTGCTAGCAGTAAAGTGGGAGAAGATTCCCTGTCTGTAAGTATGATGTATAGTGTTTATGATAGGTATAGTCCGACAAAATTAACCTGAGCTTGACCTTTATACAAGAATATATTAAACTCATTATTTATTGTCTATTTTTTCTTCGTTTGTACATGGCGCTTGATCGGAAGCTTTCTGCAAAATAATCATGTTTGAACAACTAATTTTGTTTTCATATGAATAAATACTTTAAAACAGTGTCACAATATTGCGGACTTAGGTGTTCCCCAAAATTAATATGTCCAAAATTTACAGTACAATAACATGCCATGTTTGCAAAATTGATTCATATTTATGTAGGTTGTTATAAACATATGTATAACTCAAAATTTAATGTAAATGGAGCGTGTAATTATTATAATAAGGTAGTTCAACTTCAAGCTCAGGTTAATAATGCTGGACTATACATGTGTACCAATCTATATTTGTTTGTATGAATGCTTCTTTTTATTCAATCATTAAAGGTATGCCATGTTATGTGATCACTCATTGCAAGAGTTTGCTTAGCATGAAAATGTCTAAATTTTTCACCATTCATGAGTCAAACTTTTTATGTAATTTTATTGGTAAACAAACACACAGATATACACTTCAGTCATAAGATCATTTAATTTACAAAATACTGAGATTTTTAGTATTGGTTGTCTCCCTTTGATTATAATTTCTAGTATTTGTTTGTATATCTGACACAAGGAAAATGAAGTCAACATACCCAGTTTGATTTGTCCCACTCACCAGAGGTGCCTTAGTGTTATGATCTGGGGTTGTGTTTTTGTACACATCCCTTGGAAGTTATTTAGAGATTTCTCCAGAAGTATTGAAAGACAAAAACAATTGGTCATCATTTTTATACCCCCGCTTCGAAGAAGAGGGGGGTATACTGTTTTACCCTTGTCCGTCCGTGCGTCCGTCCGTTACAAAATTTCCGTCGCAGTTTTCTCAGCAACTATATCATGCAGCAGCCTAATACTTTGCATATTGCTTCATCCCATAGTCCCATGTGGTGTAAAGCGATTTCATGCTCCTTGCTCATCTACTTCCTGTTTGTCGCATATTTTTAGATTTTGGCGGGGTATCACTAGTGAGCATTAGCTCACAGATTTACTTGTTTGATAAAAATTTAAGGAAACTCAAATTCATAGAATACCATAGCAATTTTCAAGGATCCTAGGTAATCCCTAGCTTAGCTAGCTATGATTCCTCCCAAATTTTTTGGGGATCCTCGTAATCCCGGAACAGTGTTTGTGTCAAACCCTGAATAATTATCAAACAATATATGATTGGACATAGGTTTATATGTATGTAGTACATTGTATTAACTTAAATGATACACTTGAAATGTTTTCTATACTTCCAGCATCATGTTGATCCTTCTATTGGTGTATATGTTATTTCTTTATTCCCAGCATCATGTTGATCCTTCTACTGGTGTATATGTTATTTCTTTATTTCCAGCATCACATTGATCCTTCTATTGGTGTATATGATATTTCTTTATTTCCAGCATCATGTTGATCCTTCTATTGGTGTATATGTTATTTTTATTTCCAGCATCATGTTGATCCTTCTATTGGTGTATATGTTATTTCTTTATTCCCAGCATCATGTTGATCCTTCTACTGGTGTATATGTTATTTCTTTATTTCCAGCATCACATTGATCCTTCTATTGGTGTATATGATATTTCTTTATTTCCAGCATCATGTTGATCCTTCTATTGGTGTATATGTTATTGATAGATATACATACTATGCTCTGGAATTCTTAGAAAGTGTCAATTTTGGTGGTAAACAAACTATGGGACAATTTGTAAGTTAAAGATTTTTATTATGTTAATAATATTCCAATATTCTAACATGGCATTTAACTGTGTTAGCAGTACGAGGGGTGATCCAGAAATTCGTGGAAACCTTGCATGACACAAAAAGTAATAAAGCAAATTAAATGAACTTCTAGTATCTTATTTAGTGAGCAACTGTCAACACATTCTCAAAATATTGAAAAGATTGGACCAGAAGTAATGATTCTGGGCTATTTGATATGCATAAACATGACGAAATGCGACCCAGCTCATGACGTCTCAAACAACGTTATGTTGTCAAAAGAAGTAAACTACATTATTGTCTTGCCTAATAATTCTTCAAAGTATTCCCTTTTGACCTGCACAATGCATTTCTAGCTCTTCTGTAACAATTCTGTGAATAGTTCCATATGATAAATTTAGAGAATCACTGATCGGTTGTACAATTATCCGTTTGTCTGCATTAATCTTCACAGCACACTTTCCACAGTTTCTTTGTCTCTTACCATGACGGGTCGCCTAGACCAGGAATCATCACCTACACTTTCCCTTCCATCCGGAAATCAGTGATGCATCTTATACACTAGTAAACAAAACAGTGATGGTTTATTTGTCACAGTTTCGATCATTGTTTTTGTCTCGCCAGATGTTTCTCAGAGATTGACACCAAATTGTTTAACTGTCCGCTGTTTGGCTATATCTGTGGCGTCCATTTTTTATAAAGCTGCTTACACCACTTCCACTATTAAAGACAAGTCAAGGGGTGCCTGGAAGACTGTAATAAGTGCATTGCTTAAAAGAGCGAGTTAAAGGGAAGTGAGATTCTAGACCCTTGCTCCCCTATATGCAGGCAACCCTCAAAGTGCTTGATGCATAATTTTTATACGCCCGTTTTGAAAAAACGGTCGTATTATGTTACGATGTTGTCCGTCTGTCCGTCTGTCCGTCCGTCCGTCTGTCCGTCTGTCAGTCTGTCAGTCTGTCCGTCTGTCCGTGGACAATTGCTTGTCCGGATGATAACTCAAGAAAGGATGTACCTAGGTTCCTAAAATTTTATGTGTGGATAGCCCTTGGGTGGAGGAGGTTCCCTATTGATTTTGAGACCCCAGGGTCAAAGGTCAAGGTCACTGGGACTTAAAATAGGTAAAACTTGTCCGGACAATAACTCAACAACGACTGTACCTAGGTTCACAAAATTTTATGTAAAAGTAGCTCATGTGTCAAAGATGTTCCCTATTGGTTTTGGGGCCCCTGGGTCAAAGGTCAAGGTCACAGGGGCCTCATATAGGTAAAAAACTTGTCCTGACAATAACTGAACAACCAATCTATCTAGATTCACCCAATTTTAGGTGAGAGTAGCCCTTGTGTCAAGAATGTTTCCTGTAGGTTTTGGGGCCCCTGGGTCATAGGTCAAGGTCAAAAGGGCATCATATTGAAAAACCTTGTCCGGACAATGACTCTACAACCACTGTACCTAGGTTCACAAAATTTTATGTGAAGGTAGCCCATGTGTCAAGGATATGCCCTACAGGTTTATGGGGCCCCAGGTTCAAAGGTCAAGGTCACAGAGGCATCATATGAAAACATTGTCCGGACAATAACTGAACCACCAATGTACCTAGGTTCACCAAATTTTATGTGAGAGTAGCCCATGTGTCAAGGATATGCTCTATTAGTTTTGAGGCCCCTGGGTCAAAGGTCAAGGTCACAGGGGCATCATATCGAAAAACATTGTCCTGGTAATAACTCAACAATGACTGTACCTAGATTCACCAAATTTCATGTGAGAGTAGCCCATGTGTCAAGGATGTGCCTTATTAGTTTTGGGGAAACAGGGTTAAGTTTAAACCTTCAACCAGAAGATATCAAATTACCAAGCAGTGACTTCAAATGATCAATCAATATGTTAATAAAGTCAAAATGGCAAACAATAAAAAACTTGTCCGGACAATAACTGAACCACCAATGTACCTAGGTTCACCAAATTTTATGTGAAAGTAGCCCTTGTGTCAAGGATATGCCCTTTTGGTTTTGGGGCCCCTGGGTCAAAGGTCAAGGTCACAAGGGCATCATATTGAAAAACCTTGTCCGGACAATAACTCTACAACCACTGTACCTAGGTTCACCAAATTTTATGTGAGAGTAGCCCATGTGTCAAGGATATGCCCTACAGGTTTATGGGGCCCCAGGTTCAAAGGTCAAGGTCACAGAGGCATCATATGAAAAAACTTTGTCCGGACAATAACTGAACCACCAATGTACCTAGGTTCACCAATTTTTATGTGAGAGTAGCCCATGTGTCAAGGAAATGCTCCAGTAGTTTTGAGGCCCCTGGGTCAAAGGTCAAGGTCACATGGGGCATCATATCAAAAAAACATTGTCCTGGTAATAACACAACAATGACTGTACCTAGGTTCACCAAATTTCATGTGAGAGTAGCCCATGTGTCAAGGATGTGCCTTATTGGTTTTGGGAAACAGGGTTAAGTTTAAACCTTCAACCAGAAGATATCAAATTACCAAGCAGTGACTTCAAATGTTCAATCAATATGTTAATAAAGTCAAAATGGCAAACAATAAAAAACTTGTCCTGACAATAACTGAACCACCAATGTACTTAGGTTCACCAATTTTTATGTGAGAGTAGCCCTTGTGTCAAGGATATGCCCTATTGGTTTTGGGGCCCCTGGGTCAAAGGTCAAGGTCACAGGGGCATCATTCAAATGTTCAATTGATATGTTAATAAAGTCAAAATGGCAAACATTGGAAATAATGCTATATTTAATAAGTAACATGAAATTAGTTCTCCAAATTTTATGTGAGGGTAGCCCATGTGTCAAGGATGTTCCCTATTGGTGTTGAGGCGCCTAGGTCACAGGTGAAGGTCACAGGGGCCATCATATGGAAAAACCTTGTCTGGACAATAACTTAACAATGATTGTACTTAGGTTAACAAATTTTATGTGGATCAACCCATTTGTCAAGGAATAATGTGCTGATAGCTCTTTTGTAGAGGATGTTCCCTTTTGATTTGGAGACCCCAGGGTCAAAAGTCAAAGTCACTGGGACTTAATTTGTATTGAAACATTTTCTGGACAATAACTCAATAATGATTGTACCTAGGCTCACCAATTTTATTTAAGGGTAGCCTAAATGTCTAGCATATGCCTCTTTGGTTTTAGGGCCCTGGGTGAAAGGTCAAAGTCACAAGGAAATCATGAGGAAAAACCTTTTCCAACAACCAACTTTATCTAAGATTGATCACCAAATTTTATGTATCAATACTCTTTGGTTCAAGGGTGAGAACTTTTGGTTCTGAAGCCCCAGGGTCAAGGTCACTGGAAGTTTGTGTGGGGAAAACTTTTTGCCAGTGATTACTCAACCATGGCTGTACCTAAGTTCTCAAAATCTTTGCTTTGGATATCCCTCCAGTTAAGGACCTATTCCTGGGTCATTGGTCAAGGTCACAGGGACTTCATATGAGATAGAACACAGCATGGACTGCACACGGGCGTATAATGCCCCGCCCAGCGGAGCTCTTGTTTAAACAATGTTTTAAGAGGCTCTCCGGGAAGATTCGGCTTTGCCTGTGTTGCCTCGATAAATGAAGTCTGTACTAGTACTATTATTCAATTTTTCAGTTTAGAGTGTGTCCACCTAGTCAATGTGTATCTACAGTCGCTATAAGAACAGACTTATTTCCAAGAGATCCTAATAAAGTATTACTGACAGATTTCTTTGGTAGTGTAAGAAATGTGGAGATAATCTCAGATAATATTTCATTACCTAATATTACATTAGAGCAAGCTTGCAGGTTAGTACTAGTTTAATACATTCTTAGGACTTTATTATACCCCCGCTTCGAAGAAGAGGGGGGTATACTGTTTTACCCTTGTCCGTCCGTTACAAAATTTCTGTCGCAGTTTTCTCAGCAACTATAATATGCAGCAGCCTAATACTTTGCATATTGCTTCATCCCATAGTCCCATGTGGTGTAAAGCGATTTCATGCTCCTTGCTCATCTACTTCCTGTTTGTCGCATATTTTTAGATTTTTGCTGGGGTATCACTAGTGAGCATTAGCTCACAGATTTACTTGTTTTCTATACTGCCTGTGGGTTAAATGCGGTGTCAACACAATTAAATTTATTCTACCGTGTCCAGCCCACCTAACCTGGCTTTCCTCGACCCTTGTCTATAAATAGTTCTCACCTATCCTTCCTCAAGGTCAGAAACTTCTCCATATACCTTATTATTGGTGGAAATGGATTATTAATGGTAAGGTATACTGTATATAATATGTTCTCTATAAGTATTTGTATATTATTTGTAATGTATTTTGTACATTATATATTTTATGTCCACATTTTCATTGTGCTGTCTTTTGTAAGATATATACAATGTGTTCTTAATTTCTTTGTAATGCATTATAGAAAATGCATGTATTTGTCTATCTATTATGTAATTTACAAAATTTACATTTTTGTTGTTGTAAATTTTGCACTGTTTTAATGTTATTTTTAGCTTGACTTTACGTAGTAATGTAGAGCTCTCCTACTCACCCCGGCGTCGGCATCCGCATTTCTGATTAAAGTTTTTGTGCACAGATTAAAGTTTTTGTGCAGTAAATTACTTTCTTCTATATCTTTGTTATTTCTTATGATCATGTTAACTTCAAACTTTAATATATGTTTCTTACTATCAACCACATCTCATGTGACAAGGTTCATAACGCCAAACACATTTTTTTCAGAATTATCTCCCCTTAAACTTAGAATTTTCTTTAAAAAATTGTTGTTTTTTTTACTGCAACTGATTTATTTATTTAGGTATTGACTTCAAACTTTAAATATATGTTCCTTATTATCAACCTCATCTCATGTGACGAGGTTCATAATTCAAAAAAAAATTTTCTGAATTACCCCCCCCCCCTTTGAACTTAGAAATTTATTAAAAAAATATTTGTTTTTACTGCAACTGTTTTATTTCTTTAGGTATTGACTTCAAACTTAAAATATATGTTCCTTATTATCAACCACATCTCATGTGACAAGTTTCATAACTCCAAATACATTTTTTTTTTAATTGTCTCCCACAAACTTAAAATTTTAAAGAATTTTTGTTTTTACTTTAGATTTGTTAAGGTTATATTTCTAAATTTTAAATTTGTATGTTCCTTATCATCAACCACATCTCCTGTGACAAATACTTACTTAGTCGAGCATGCTGTCTCCTCTGACAGCTCTTGTTATGTATATCCTTTCTTTTAAAAGGGAAATAAAATATGTATTTATATACATGTATAACTGATATAAGTTTGTATATATTTTCAGTGAAAATTCTTGTACATCAAGACAACAACAACAACATTCCAAACACAAGTTATCATATGCTGAACAGTTTCCTATGCCATCTTGATGTTAGAAGATATTGTTTTATATTTTCTATTGATTCCAATCTAATCAATGTGATTGTGTTCCTTTCATGATCTGAAAATGGATTCACCTATTTTTATTATTTTTTATTATTAAAGTTTTTTTTCATAAAGATTCTTTAAAAAAATAACCAATCAGAAGTCTTGTTACATCAGGCATTCTGCTTGGTGATCATTATAATTGACATTTTGATCTAGTTACCCGTGGATGAATTAAATATTTATCATTTCTTGAAAACTTCAATTATGACTAATCTCATTATATAGGAAGTTCAGTGAAGCTGGGTCTAAATTTTTAGAGTAAAAATGTCTGTGCAATATATATTACAAGTGCTTTTCATGGATGTATGTATGCCATTTAATTTAATAATAAATCCAACTCATATATCGTCTGCTTAACATCAAAATCTTGTATGGTCACTTTTTCAAATTTTACAAGACAAACATTTTTTGATCTTAAAAAATAGGACCAACCAAGGTACAAGAATTTAACATTTGGCTTTTTTTATCATTTGTCATTGGCGCAGGCGTACAAAATTTTGACAGAATATGCGCAAGTATGAATAATTCTCGCGGCATCAAAAAGTGGTTTTCAGAAAATTTGCTCTATACGAGGTTTTGATATTAAGCCATCAATATGCTGTATGAAATCATGGTACATTGAATGTGTGTGTTTAGTGGTAGAGTCCTGACAATTTTAATAAGACAGGTCAAGTTTGTCCATGTCTTCTAATATTATATCAACATGACTTCTCTAACTTCTCTTACCCCATTTTTTATATAAAAAGGTGTTCTTGTTTGTATAGGGGGATGATTTAACTTTACGCATCAATCTAACAAAAGAAGAGTAAAAAATAGGGATAATTTAATATTTTCTGAAATTTCCTTCTATCATAAATGAAAAAAACAAGTTTTCATATAATGAGATGATAATTTTTTATACTCGTATATTGATGAATAGTACTGAACAATTAAACTTGTTTTCATAAGATTTATATACTTTAACTGTACCATAATATTTCCAACTTATGTGCTTCATCCAACAGTCCACAAAAAGAAGTACAAAATCATGCTATGTTTTCAAAATTGACTAATACCTTGCTAGATATGTCTCTTTTGTTATACCCCCGCTTCGAAGAAGAGGGGGGTATACTGTTTTACCCTTGTCCATGCGTGCGTCCGTCCGTCCGTTACAAAATTTCCGTCACAGTTTTCTCAGCAACTATAACATGCAGCAGCCTAATACTTTGCATATTGCTTCATCCCATACTCCCATGTGGTGTAAAGCGATTTCATGCTCCTTGCTCATCTACTTCCTGTTTGTCGCATATTTTTAGATTTTTGCGGGGGTATCACTAGTGAGCATTAGCTCACAGATTTACTTGTTTTTGTTATTTTTACATGTATATATTTGTATTCAATGCTGTCAGAATCTGTTCTATGCACCTTCAATTATATTCATATTATGCCATTCACTTTTTATCATGGATGTAATTTGTACTTATGTAAACCCAATGTTTTGTAATAATGAATAATGATATTTTGTTACTGATTTTATTCTTTATATATCGCCTAATTTTTAAGTAATATAAACCTTTAACAAGGTCCTAGTTACATATTCTCTGTAACTCTCAATTTCATGTTAAGCATGTTATTATAATTCTGTTATATCAACCTGTCACATGCCGCCCAGCTAGCACAGTTGGTACCACGCAAGTCTACTGATCGAGGGGTAGTGGGTTCGATTCCCAAGCGGGGCATACTTGGAGCTTGGTCATGAAATTATTTCTATGGCAATTCTCCCTTCCTACCAATGATTTTCAATTATGTAGGGCAGTTGTCCGTCACTGACAAAAGTATGCGCTTAGTAGTTGGTTAACAGCTAAATCCAGAGATTTAGCCTTTCCAGGAGTGAGCAGGTTGACTGATCGCCATTATATGACCTGTATGTGTTGCTACGGTGTTAAACCCAACAAACAAACAACCTGTCACAACTTAAATAATTACACGGTCACTGAATGTGTTAAATTTAACTTCTTTCGAACTTATTATTTCACCGATATTCAAAATTGCTGCATATATATAGTTAGATCATCAATAATAAATATGGTTGAGTGGTAAAAAATAAGTTGAATAATAACACATTCAGTGACCGCGTAATTATTCAAGTTGTGACAGGTTATTGTGGGGTTATTGAACAGGCTACTGTTTCTATAGAAGTGTTTGATTGTTTGTCCAAATAGACTGTCTTTCTAATCACATAAGTCATTAAAGGGTCATAAAAATTCACATCCAAAGGCCAAGTCATTAAATCCTCGGTCTGTTCCTCAAATAATTACTCTCTTGCACCCATAAATGAATGCTAAATCATAGGATGATATAAAAGTACTTTAAAAGATCATTAATTTGGGCTATCACATGAGAACTTATTTTATAAGGTATGATATAGAGGATATTTGTATATTTCAGTGTAAGATCGATTTTTATTACACAAGTGAGCTAAGGATGCAATATTTTCTCGAGTGGCTACCACGAGTGAAAATATAATGACATTAGCTCATGAGTGAAATAAGTAGATCTTACTCTGAAGTAAACAAATTTTCTGTTTATTATATGCTTCAAACAGGTTTTTGTTAAAGTATGGTATGTCAACAAAACGGCACATCCAAACTGAAAAATAACAAATATATTTTCATTGTTTCAAAACAGTGGAATATGGATTTTTATTTCACCAATCAATCCTAATATTCCACTGGAAAGCAAAAGAATAAAATATGTAAGTTGTACATTGTATAATAACGAAAACAATATATTTATCTAGCATTCTTTATTGCACATTACATAACATTTTCAACATACTTAGTATGATAAAGTTGCAGCACAAAATAATAATATAACAATATAAATATACATGAATTGATTTAGTTTACTATTGCTTAAGTTATCAACAATTACCTAAAGTTGATAAAGGTATGCAGAGTTGGAAAATAGCTTCACATTTCTTTCATGCTTTACAGTGAAATGTGTCGTTCAATGAAAATATAACAAGCAAATCTGTCAGCTAATGCTCACTAGTGATACCCCCGCAAAAATCTAAAAATATGTGACAAACAGGAAGTAGATGAGCAAGGAGCATGAAATCACTTTACACCACATGGGACTATGGGATGAAGCAATATGCAAAGTATTAGGCTGCTGCATGTTATAGTTGCTGCAAAAACTGTGACGGAAATTTTGTGAAGGACGCACGCACACACCGACAAGGGTAAAACAGTATACACCCCTCTTCTTCGAAACGGGGGTATAAAAACTTCTTAGTCTAAATGACTTTATAGTAAAATAAATGACATCATTTTGGAGAAGAAATTATTTCACCCTATACTTGTATAAAATACCTTTAACAGAACTAAGCATGAAAGAAAGAGAATACATGTATTCATCAATGTTGAAATAAGATCTTTTTCATTTCAACTCGTGAGCTCGGAAAATGACCGTTACTTATGGCTAAGCCACTCGTTGAAAATATGTTTTCTGAGCTCACACAGTGAAATAACAAGTAAATCTGTGAGCTAATGCTCACTAGTGATACCCCCGCAAAAATCTAAAAATATGCGACAAACAGGAAGTAGATGAGCCAGGAGCATGAAATCGCTTTACACCACATGGGACTATGGGATGAAGCAATATGCAAAGTATTAGGCTGCTGCAAGTTATAGTTGCTGAGAAAACTGCGACAGAAATTTTGTAACGGACTGACGGACGGACAGACAGACGGACAAGGGTAAAACAGTATACCCCCCTCTTCTTCGAAGAGGGGGTATAAAAATTGATCCTTCATAAAATTCAATAAATATATTAAATTATAGACAAATAAAAACTAAGTAGTATTCATGTGTATCCCGATGAAAGATACTGCATGTTTGTACATGTAATTTATTATATTTATACTGGGTTTAAAGCCATGACAACACAATTTTTAAGGTTATTTTACAATGTCCAGCGCACCTAACCTAGCGCTCCAGGACCCTTGTATTAATTATTACTAGTACTGGCCTACCCTTCCACAAGACCAAGAACTTCTCCAAATACATTTACCTTATTAATGGAGGAAAATCGACATAATTGTCAAATTTTCATGGATGGGTACATGAATAACCTCCCCAGGTGGAATTACTATAATGTTGGTAACTGACCATAATTATATATAATAGTTGATTTAATTGTTCCAAAGTGCACAGTAAGTGCTATTAAGATATGTATTTTTATATAAGATACTGACAAATCACAGTTAAAATAGGAATGTTAGATAAATAATTATATAATTATGCTTTCATACAAAATCAAATAATTATAACTTGGTCACTTCCAATATACATACTAAGTATGTGTACTTAGTAAATAGTATAGGCATATTTTTTTAACTTGGAGTGTCTACCTAAAAATAGGGTTTCAAAATCAGAAAAAAATCATAATTGATAATCAGAAATAATCGGACAACCCTTTTTAATCAATCATTGATAATATTCAGAATTCCCGAAAATATATGACAATACGTTGCAATGGTTTAAGTGAATTTGTTTCATAATACAATGTAATAGAATATGAAAATCAAGCATAATAAACCTATAATTAGTGGTTTAGTGATTGTTTATGTTTAATGATAAAATCAATTTTCGGACATTTTCAGTACCCATACTGCAGTATAGAAAAGGGGCTTTAAATTGTCCAATAATGGCAAATTCCAAGTCACCGAGCAAAAATATCAACACCGATCTCAATGATTTACAAAGTAGTAGTAAAAATGTACTCACCATGTTTTAATTAAGAAGAGTTTCATTCCCATGAAATATTTTTTCTTTATTAATATTAACTAATTAAAACTAGAATGTCTTATTGTCAATAAAAATGAATAACCGACATTAGTGATAATCGATTATTAAACTTCATAATTGTCTCCCACTTCTAATGAAATGATTATAATTGATTATAATCAATCAATGCTTAATCCCTATAGACTAATATTAGATTAAAGGTCAAATTCATCAAAGGACACAAAAAACGATTAAACATCGAAATATTACGTATTTCTATAGTATCTAAGCATACACACACATTTAACGCATGTAAACAATGTATATATCGAGATATTTAACTCTGATTTAAACCTGCATCAATTTAGCCGATAGTACAGCATCGCTTATCTACCGTGTGTGACGTCATCGTAGTCCTATTGATTAAATTGAGTTATAACAGTCAATGGATTGTAATATATACACGTCTGTCAATTAATCAGTCGCAAAACCATTTTGAAATTAAATATCCATATTTTTTAATTATTATAACATTTTCTACATGACTTTTAAATTTTATATAAAATAGTTAAATAACTAGGCATAATAATATAAAGTTTAACTGTCAAAATAGGGATGAATGAATGATATATACTGATGATTAGTACTGAACAATTGATTGTTTTCATAAGAATGAAGTACTTTAAAACTGTACGCTAATATTTTGGGCTTGTGTATTTACCCCCCCCCCCCCCAAAAAAGGAGGAGCTCAAAATTGCAAGTACAAAAACAAGTCATGTTCACAGAATTATATTATAACATCTATATGCTATACAAATATATAAAATTATCCCTATTTAAAATGTTGGTTTATATTTCTTCACTTCTACCATCACATGATGTATATTAATAAGTTCATTTCTAATCTGTAGATTACGTAATGCACCTTGATTTAAAACTTTCTGAAATCTATGATAATATTGTATTAACTGTGTAAGGGCTCCCTGAAAATATAAACAAAAACAATATCTAATAATATTAATAAACAAGGTTTAAACATATTTGTTTACAACTGTATGCAACACTCGGCTTAAGTCATAAACCATGTACTTAGTTAATTACTTAAATATGAAATACTAAGATTTATTTGTTCTGCGAGTTTATCCAATGACCAATACAACAATCAATCCATGGCAAGTTCAAATATGATATTATGTAAGTATTTTAACATCTCAAGGAACATACACCTTTTCACATCCTGCAGAACTGCCCCAACCTAGAAAAGGCCGTTGGAAATTTGGGGCAACAGAAATCCCCTCCCACACCAAACAGGCACTGTAGAGAACCTGTGACTAACAGTGCAGTTCATCACTGCATTGTGGCTTCAAGTATAATGGGCATACAGAAGATGGAAAGCAGAAGAAAACATGCAGCCATGATTAATGAGATATATCCTCCAATTTTTTTAATCAATCATAAAGGGATAATTTTAGGCCTGTATAAAATGGTGATATAGTTCATGGGTTCTGTTATAAAAATGCCAAAAAGTTTTGAACCATATGGAATACATGTAATTGTGTACAAAGTTTAAATACTGGCAGTCAAAAGGTGTCATTGTCCACTAATATAAACTTTTAAGTCTAACATATTTAACCCTGTCAGGTGACACAAACATAGCAGACCAACCTGTAAAATTTGTGTTCCATTTTTAAAATTAGTAAATGATCTCATAACTTCCTGATTAATGTTCTCTAAAGCTCTCTTCCAATCAGAATTAAATCCTTTAACAATCTGCGTAACACGTCCTATAAACAAAACAATAGAAAAGACATTAGAAAATACACATTTAATGATTTTGAAAAGGTGGCGACTACCTTGAAAATGGCAGAAATTGTGATGGTCAACAAGTTTTTAATATTGAACATATTGTCAGTAGAACCACCATGCAAATTTTGGTGCTTGTTATAAGTATGAAGTACATGACTTTTACATTTACCCATTCTATACTATTAAATGTAAATACTTTATTGAAAAATAAAAAATAGGATAACATTGCATCCACATTTGCAGTAGTTTTCAACTCCTTAGGATAAGCTAGCAAAATACTGGTAAGAATATGTTAAAGAAATCTAGAAAGGTCTAAACAATTACAGGCCAAGTTAGTACAATGCATAAATGAAACAATGTTAAAAGCAGTCTTAAAAGACTCAATCTGGAATTTAAATTTTTTGGTTTTCCCTGTGGTACAAACAAACTTTCACCGTTACAATAAAAACTTGTGTACAAAGAACAAGGATTTAGTCCATATTTTGCGTTTTTCAGCACAAACATCCTTGACACATGGGCTACTCTCACATAAAATTTGATGAACCTAGGTAGTATGGTTGTTCAGTTATTGTCAGGACAAGTTTTTTTCCAATATGATGCCACTGTGACCTTGACCTTTGACCCAGGGTCCCCAAAACCAATAGGGAACATCTTTGACACATGGGCTACTCTTACATAAAATTTGATGGACTTAGGTACATTGGTGGTTAAGTTTTTGTCCGGACAAGTTTTACCTATTTTAAGTCCCAGTGACCTTGAGCTTTGATCCTGGGGTCTCAAAATCAATAGGGAACCTCCTCCACCCAAGGGCTATCCACACATAAAATTTGAGGAACCTAGGTACATCCTTTCTTGAGTTATCATCCGGACAAGCAATTGTCCACGGACAGACAGACGGCCAGACGGACAACATCATAACATAATACGACCGTTTTTTCAAAACGGGCGTATAATAAAAACTTGTGTACAAAGAACAAGGATTTAGTCCATATTTTGCGTTTTTCAGCACAAACGTTCACAGTTACAATAAAAACTTGTGTACAAAGAACAAGGATTTAGTCCATATTTTGCGTTTTTCAGCACAAACTTTCAGTTACAATAAAAACTTGTGTACAAAGAACAAGGATTTAGTCCATATTTTGCGTTTTTCAGCACAAACTTTCAGTTACAATAAAAACTTGTGTACAAAGAACAAGGATTTAGTCCATATTTTGCGTTTTTTCAGCACAAACTTTCACCGTTAAAATAAAAACTTGTATACAAAGAACAAGGATTTACATGTAGTTCATATTTTGCGTTTTTCAGCAATAATGTTTAGAAAACTTTGTACCGCCTGTGCACGGACGGCAAAACCAATAATTTGAGTTAAGAATTAGGTCTATTAATATAACAAAAACAAAGCATTATCTTACTGTCTTGATTCTTTAAAGCATCTAGATTTCCTCTTTCAATCACAGCTTCACTATCTTTAACAAACATAATCATTCCACCAAAATGTGGTGTCAATACTTCTTCTATAAACTCATGTGTACGTGCTGTAAGTAGTTCCTTAAAACTTTCTGATTCCTTAGAATCTTCACTTGTTCTCTCCTGTCAATTAAAACATTTTTAATTATATCAGCAGTCATGTGGTCAACAGTATTTATTAGCTTATGTCATTTGGATTTTTTGAGCAATTGCTTAATGTACAATAAGTCCACTGTCCAGTATGCACATACTGCAAAGAAAATAGTGGCATCCTCTGGTTACCTTATTGTTGTGTATTTCATTTACCAACATGTTTGTCTTTCAGGAACCAAACAAATGGTTACAGTGTCAAACCTTAAATAAGTCAAGGGCTTGTAAAAATATTTTTGGGCTAGTAGAAATTCATGAATAACTAGCCTGACTTGCTACTTTTACACGAATTTCTATGACTGATATAAAAAAAATTTGTCTGAGAGACTGGCCCCACCCAATTGAATGCATTCGTTAAAAATAATTTTCTAGAAACAAAAATACAACAAACTTACAGTTATAACTCCAAGCATCATATCATAGTTATTAATAAGAAATATCAATTGTTCTTTTCTATGAGGAAATTCAGCAGCTAATTTGAGTATAAAGTTTTCCACTTCATTCTGTAGTTGTGATAATATAGTATCAGCTCTCTCATCAGGATAGGATTGATTTATACCTAATATAGCAGCAGAGTACTCAGCATATCTTCTTGTTATCTGGTATATAGATAGACATACATAAAACTACGTTTTAAAGAGTATGTGAATATGTCTATAACTCAGATAAATCAACATAAATTTCAAAATGTATATTTATTTATTACTTAGGCCACAACAAGTTGATCATGTGTTCTAAGGATTATTCTGGAAAAAATGGAGCAAGAGAGAGAGCGAAGACATTTTTTTTTTAAATCTTAATTCAGTTGCTTTATATAGCGGTTTGAACAAATTTGTACGAGCCAGCAAGAAAAAAAAATTAAAAAAAAAAACGTCAAAATTAAGATAGGAACGAATCCATAGAACATGTGATAAACTTGTTGCATGGGTGAAAGTTCGAAATCTTGAGAATCCTGAAAATTATGCCCAGCTCTCTCATCAGGATAGGACTGACTTATACCTAATATCTGATGAATAGAAAGACATACATGAAACTACGTTTTAAGTCTATAATTTCTGTTTGTTTGATTTGTTGGGTTAAATGCCATAGCAACACATTGTATAGATCATATAACAACAGTCAGACTACCTACTCACTCTTCCTGAAAAGGCTAAATCTCTGGATTTAGCTGTAAACCAACAACTAAGCACACACTTTGTCAGTGACTGACAACTGCCCAACATAATTTAGAATCATTGGTAGGAGGGAGAATGGAGCAATAATTTTATGACCAAGCTCCATGAAAGATTGTCCTGCCCGGAAGTCTAACCCATTACCTCTAGATCAGTAGACTTGTGTGCTACCAACTGAACTAGCCAGATGGCGGCTTTAATTTCTACACAGTCAATCATCATGGAGTAACTTCGATTTAT
This sequence comes from Mactra quadrangularis, assembly GCA_025267735.1. NCBI lineage: Eukaryota > Metazoa > Mollusca > Bivalvia > Venerida > Mactridae > Mactra > Mactra quadrangularis. The sequence goes on from CM046311.1 coordinate 14,868,866, forward strand.
ATTTACACTAGGTTTAACACTGTGCAAACAAATTTTGTTTTAACGGGCGTCCAGTGCAACTAACCTAGCTTTCCTGGACCCTTATCTATGACCGGTACTCACCTACCCTTCCACAAGGCTAAAACTTCTCCATATACCTTATTAAAATAATGGAGGAAAATTGACATAATTGTCAAATTTTCATGGAAGGGTATAACCTCCCCAGGTGGGATTTGAACCTGTACCATTTTTTGGGACACAAGATCCCAATCTTGATGCGCTACTAACTGTGCTACTGACCAGCATATTTTATTTTAAAACAAGCAACTACCTTGCACACAAAATCAAGAAAGACAAGTATATGTATAAAACATTGGCCAAACAGTTACAAGACAGACTCTTGTATTGTGTAAATTCTAATACAATCTTAAAATACAAAAATAGCACTGACAGAAAGACAGACAGAAGAACGGACACAGTATGGTTGCTGAATGTCCCAGAAGCATATAATCTTTGGAGGTATAAAAACCAACTTACAAAGTTTGGTCTCACATCAATATGTCCAAGTTTTTCAGGAACACATTCTCTTACACTTTGTATGTTCAGTAATAATATATATTCAAATCTTGGCCACATTTTCTGTAATATACTTTCCCAGTACCTGAAAAAATATAATGATAAATGAATTTATTTCTGTAGATTTAAATATAAAGGGTCTATGAAATTAGTGGGTGTTTGATTGCCTGGGACAACAACTTTTTAGTTTGGGTAACAAACAATCTCTTTTGTGCAACCAAAATTCTGCAAATGAGATTTAGTACTTGATCTCAAAACGATCGTTCGGATCCTAATCTCATAGACTATCATAAGTAAATAACTTATAATGATACATAAGTTATGTATCATGACCAAGAGTTTAAAAACGCAATGTACTGTCTCCATCTGTTTAGCTAATTTCAATTAATGAAATATATCTAATTACAATCACTTCTATTCATTCTTGAATGATGTCCACATGGAAGATTGGATTTATCCAAATGAGTAGCCTCATTAAATAAAGTCTGTATTATTATTAGCATTATTATTATAATTATCATTATTGCTATTTAAATAATCAAACAAAGTCTTCCATCTGGTACCTTTATGAAGCTATATGTAAATGCTACATATTTGTCAATATTTCATTGGCACTGGACAACATAGAAGATTGGTCTTGGAAAGTATAACATCACAATCTTCCATAAGGATATATGTAGGTCCAACCTTGAGCCACAATAAACTAGTAACCTTATGATATGAAGTCAGGTGCATAAAGATGTAAGATAACTTGATAGATCAGTGCATAACTAGTCTACATCCTTCTTTATTTACATGAAGTTAGACTTGTTTCACACTAGTCAAACTGAAAGGGAACAATAATACAATACCTTTCTAAAGCAGGTACACCTCGTTTCTCCATCATAGATCTGTATCTATGAACAATATGTATACATAGGAATATAGCTATAGAATCATAACATTCATTTATATGTTCTTCCATTGATTTCTGTAATATACAATGTAATACAATGAGATAGTTAAGACATGTTGAATGTAGTACAGAGAAGATACAACAGTTCTGGTACATGAATTTGGTTAATGAGTGTCAGAAGTGTCCTAGAATTATCTAGTAAACAATTGACAATTAATAATTTTGGGTACTTGTGACAAGTTTTAGAGAAAATTTTTAATATATCCTTAAACAAGCTTATGTAAAACTTGTGATCCCTAAGGCGGGGCCAATTGAATTTTTACCCCAGGGGCAAAATCTATTGTCTAAGATTTTGACTTGTATTTTTAGACAATATTAAGGCAAAGCCATGTTAAAAATATGAAAGCTCTAGGCCATTAAGTTTTAGAGAACATATTTTTTACCATTTCCATATGTAAAATTTTCACCCCTTGGGCAGAGCCAATATTGATCCCAGGGGCATATTCGATACAATCTCTGTAACAGATCTTCAGATGATGCTATAAGCAAACTCTGATAATTGTAGGCTGTAGGTTTTTGACCAGAAGATTTTTAAGGAATTGTTGACACATGCACTCTCTAAGACACTGACCTGGGATAGACCCTGCCTCCCCCCCCCCCTCCACATTAAAAGCCTTCTGGACTAAGAAGCGTACAAGTCTTACCAGATAAATAGATAATGTTTTTCCAAGTACAATATTAAACAAATCTAATGCTGATGTTCCAGATGCCATGAAGAAATCAGTAAGAAATAAATACTCTCTACATGCATTGTCCATCAAGGCAAAATGTAAACTTCTAAATAAACTCTCAAATGTAAACTGAAAATATAAAATATACAACTTATATCATGGTATCAATTGAAGAAAACAAACAATCAATATTAATAAGATCAGACTATCTAACACTTATTTCTTTTACACTAGATTTAAAATCAAAGCGCTGAAGGCACTGAATTTGTTCCGTTTAGAAAAGTAGATTTAGTGGCTCAACAACACAAGTGTACAAAGGAAGGTAGAAAAACATGTACAGATTGATCAACTAATTAGCATTTTTTGTACTGATAAGAGCTTTAGAGATTCTTTATAGATTTAAACTCTTCCAATACGAAGGAATCCATTCTATTACATAAAACTATGTAACATCTGTACTGATAAATGGGACACACAACCGGTCGCAGCTGAATCGTTGAAACCATTTTCTTACATAAGATGACGTAATCATCCCTACTGAGATGCACAATATAGCAGCTGTTATACATACACTTGGAATATAGTTTGGATTACAAGTGTATTAATGTGCCTGTCATAACAGACTGGCTTTTTGAATTGCTCTATACAAATGTACTGAGGGACTACTTCTGATTTGGTAAATTTCAAAGTAGGCAAGGGTCTGAATTATGGTACATATATTTGTTCAGGACTTCAGTCCAAAACACATAAAAAGCAGTAACAAAACATGGTTAGTATAGTCCAAAAGTACTGAACTGGCACTGACTCTATGCATATTTGCAAGTTCACATTCATCTAAATCTAGACCTAAAAACAGCACTCACTTTGTAAATCATTTAAATGTTAAAAGGTAGTATGTAGATCATTTCATACATGGACATGTAACAATTTCCAGTTTAATACTGTTCAACAATAACTGTCTGTGAATACAATGCCAGCATACATGTATAGTTTTCAATCAATGACTATATGTGAAACAAGATATTATGATAAATATTGTAACGATAAGTATTGGCGTCCAGCAACATGTCATACAATGTTCAGATTAATTAATTCCATAATTAATATTCCCAATATTATTATTTATCATTGTTATTCCTTATTATTATCATCATCATCATTATTTTTATCATTGTATGATAGATATTATAATAATCACTTTAATTTTCATCATCACCACCACCACAATCATCATCATCACCACTATCATCATCATCACATAATTGTAATAGTTACTCCTACATACCCTATTATCAGATTTCTGTGCAGCATGAGGTACAATGATTGGTGCTTCTAATTCAGTAGTGAGTACATCACCACGGTTACCTACAGTAAATACTGTAGATCTATTCTTTAATGTTGATTTACTAGTGAAAAAGCTTATACAAAGTTAAAGATTATAATACTATAAATTATTATAATAATAAGGCCACAACAAGTTGATTATATGTTCTACGGATTTTACTAAAAAAAAAAATGGGGCGAGCAAGCGAAGAAAAAAAATTAAAAAAGTTTTTATTCACTTGCTTTATATAGGGTTTTGACCAAATTTTTATGGGCAAGGACATAAAAATATTTTTTTTGTAAAAACCGTCAAAAGTAAGGTGCGAGCGAATCCATAGAACATATGATCAATTGGTTGTGGCCTTGTACTCGTAGTTAAAAGTTAAGTTTCTACTATTAATATATATTAAGTATAAATCTCTCATGAGTTCCTAGTCTTGTTTGTTTGTTGGGTTTAAAGCCGTAGCAACACATTGTATAGGTCATATAACGGTGGTCTGTCAACCTACTCACCATTCCTGGAAAGGCTAAATCTCTGGATCTAACTGTTAACCAGCTACAAAGTGCATAGTCCCATCAGTGACTGACAACTGCCCTACAAGTTTAAGAATCAGTGGTAGGAGGGAGAATTGTCGTAGAAATTATCATGACCTAAATCTATGAAAGTATGCCCCACCTGGGAATCGAACCAACAACTCTGATCAATAGACTTGCATGCTACTAACTGAGCTAGCAGGGAGGACTTACTTGTAGTAATAATACATAAGTTTCCAATATTAATACCAGTATTTTCACTCTAGGGGGAAAGGTGGCTGGCCCATTGTGAGGGGAGAATAGCGTCAAAAATGAAATTAGGGGAAAAATTCCTTTATTGTCAATAATTGAGATAACATGGATCCTCTCACACAGCATCATTTCCGTCTTCCTATATAAAATTTCAACTATTGAACCCATATATTCATCTGTGATTTCCCTGTAATGCTTGGGGAATGGGCAAAAATGCTATACAAAAGTACAAAAGTTTTAGGACAGTGACAGGGGAATTGTTTGCTTGAGAAGGGGAAAAATATATACTTTTTGGAGAGGGGAATGGGGCCCAATTTCGGGCCCAAAAATGACCTGAAAAAACACTGCATACATAATATAAATCATTCCCAAATTCCTACTCAGTTTATAATAAGAATAAACAATGAAGTTTCTCACTAAGAAAAGACAAGACAGTTTGATTGTGATATAAAATAAATGTTAGATTATGTTATCTATAGTTTGCAAGTCTGATTTCTGAGAGACTTCCTAGGGAAGAACATCTTTATTTTTATATTAAAGGAACACAAAGAGATATAAGTTCAAGCTGGCATGAAATATTTCAATAAACATGTCAAATGTTTACAAATAAAGTACAAAGACAAATAAAAAGTTGTAGCTGTACTTCAGAACAAATACTAGAATTTTTATATATTTTTTACTGGATTTAACTCTGTGTCAACACATTTTAGGTCATTTTACGGCGTCCAACACAACTAACCTAGCTTTCCTGAACCCTTGTCTATAACCAGCTCTCACCTACCCCTCCAAAAGACTGGAAACTTCTCCATATTATCTAATCAATGGAGGAAAATTGACATTATTGTCAAATTTTCATAGAAGGGTTTAACCTCTCCGGGTGGGATTCAAACCCATCCCCCCCCCTTCGGGACAAGAGATTCCAAATCCCGGGGTGCTACCAACTGCGCTATCGACCTGGGTTCAAATACTAGTAAAGGATATCTTTCCTTGCAGTTTCATCAACAGCCATCAAATCATCCTTACCAGCCACTTCTTCAAACTGAAAGTATGGAAATATTATATAGGTACATAATAGATTTAATTTAACAAGAAATGTAATGTGGAAACCACATTAAAGCCCAATTTAAAAACTTTAACCCAAAATTTCAAAGGGAAATAATCCATAATAAAGGCAGATAGAGTTGTGGTTACTGTCTAATTCTGTTCAACACATGGTATGTTATTATTGTATTAAGTTTCATAAAGACCTGATAATAAATGGAAGAAATATATGGTAATGAAATACTTTAACACAATTGTTAACGAAACCACCCGCCCAACTGACCACCTGCCTGCCCAACTGCCCGGGTTTTGACAAACTATAAGCCGAATTTTTCAAAATAAGTTGATGTGATTTTCCATGGATTTCAATTTCATACCAGCCTTTAAACTTGGCTATAAAAGTTATTAGGATTTCAGACTTCAAGTTACAATAATATACTAGTGACTAATAAATCAGTATGAAAATGCATTTGCTTTATTGATCTTGTTCTGAAATAAATGTTAATAATTCATGTGAAAATTTAATTTTATAAATCGCAATATATTGCCCTAGTAATTTTAGATCAGGTTTTAATCAGATTAACCATCCAAACTAAAATTATTTCAAACTACTTAAACTAAAATACATGTATCAACGTACCTGTAGTTTCATAAGTCTACTTAAATAACCTTTATAATAAGAGAAATAAACTTTGCTCATTGTGTCCATGTATTCATCTCTAACTTCCTTAGCTACATGACGTTCATTTGTCATCAAAAACTCATTGAAAAATCTGTAATAGAAAATATTATATCAAGGTACATTTTTTTTGTATTATAATTGACATTATGCCAGAACTCCCATTTTCTTAATATTCATATATTTTTTCACCAATGAAAGGATTAGCTATACTTGGACAAACAATATCCTAGAAACAGGAACAAAATATCCAATATAGACTTCAAATTTTGGGGAAAACTGCATGATTTTAAAGATATTTCAGAAGGGGAAGGCACCTGTAAACGGCCCCTGTTATATAAGGGAAAAAAGGTCAGTTAAATCGCTAAACAAATTAGTCTTTTGTCTAACTGCATGGTTATAGTAGCCTCAGGTTATGTCAAATATATACATGTATCTATAGTAGAGCTGTTAAAATTAAGATTATAATCCTTAAATCATTCAACATTAATTCATAACTATCAAACTTCTTGAGAAATTTAAAACAAACATTTATCAACAGTAGAGGATGTTCTCTTCTGGCATCATCAATTTGAGTGTTTAATTCCATAACACAGAAAAAAATATAATGTGGAAACCACATTAAAGCCAGATTTTTCCACAGATGGGGAAAATTTAGATCAAGTTTATGTTGTTACAAAAGAAACTTTAATGCAAAAATTACAAAGGTAAAAAAATCTATAATAAAGCCAGGTCGAGTTGTGGTTATTTTCTAATTCTGTTCATCACATGGTATGTTATCATTGAATAAAGTTTTATAAAGATCTGACAATAAATGACTGAAATATATGGTAAATAAAAAACTTTAACGCATTGTTAACGACACTGGACACCTGCCGGCCCAACCAACTGGGTTTCGTTAAACTATAAATCTAGCTAAAAATTATATATTTATTCAATACCTTTGTATGATAACTCTCCTGGTAACACATGACTTGACTCAGTCACATGATACCACCTGATTAATTATCAAAACCCTGATGAATACTGTGAGATACAGTAATAAAATTGGATAAATATGTAAGTTTTCTACAGTGTACCCTAAAAATTCTTACATCGTTATGGATAAAAAAAAAAGAATTCAAATATAACATCCCTTCTCATTCTTCTATTTATATAACTGAACTTTTAAGTTGAGTAGGGACACTAAAAAAGCTTCCCTGAGATAGCAGTTAAAGATTATGTTTGGACATAAACAATGTAGTTCACCTAATTTGAAACTCAAATTTAGGTTTTTTTTTCAGTCAATGCGCAAGCAGTACTAAGTTTTTTTACACATTATTGCTGAAAAGCATGAAATACTCAGTCTGATTAAATCCTATTGTTCTTTATAAAAATGTTTTCATTGTGATGCTGAACATTTGTTTGTACCACATGGGGAAACCATAATACTCTAATACCGGACATAGTCTACTCTAAGTCCAACATTTCCAACTAAGCTAACTCTCCTCCATCAACAAAAAAACCAACTTACCTGAATTTTAACATCGTATCTTGTGGTATTTGATAATTGGTCATTGGTTTCTTAAAAGAATTTATCTTCTGTAGTAAAAACTCTCGAATTTTGGCAATAGCCTGAAATAATGCAAACATAAATAAAAAAGACCATTCAAACTGGACAAGGAACAGCTTCTATGATTGATTACTTTTAAGGAAATTGGTGACCATCCATTCATTTTGTACCAAACATAAATAGACAAGAGGGTCCTGAGGACCCTGGACCGCTCACCTGAGAACTAGATGCTTAGGGCATCTGACAGGAGATTGTTTAACAGATAACCTTAAAAATACAGAATGTGTACCATATTTAAAAACAAGCCTTATTTAGATAGAAAAGGTCAAGTTTTGACTTCTACAGTTGCTTACATAGACAAAAGTGTGGGACATTTGGGACTAAATCTAATCAAAACATCAACAAGAAATCCTGGATCTGCCCTAGCAACACATTACTGTAGCTTTAAAAATAATAAATGAACAAATTCAACATAACAATGTAGTTTTATTACCTGTAATATTTTCAAAATCTTTATGAGAAAATGAACAGACTATGAAAATAATGTTTAATACTTGGACAAGTATAACACTGAAAGTCTGAAGTGTCAAGTTCACACAATACTTTGAAATCTTGCCTTTAGCTTAACTTTACTTTACTTTATTCAAAGACAATAAGCTATCTTGTCATAAAATATGACCATCAAATGGATTAAGACTAAAGATAAACAACACACTTTTCTTAAGTTATTGCACAATTAAGGTGTCCGTTGGTTGATATGGATTCATCCAGGTCTATTTACAAAGTAAACATTCTGACATGGACACACAGGCATACATTAGCAGGCAACCATCAGTGTTCATAATTATGAAATAACCAGCCTTTGACCGACACATAAAAACATGAAATAAGATGAAAATATGAGTTACCTTTATTTTGAGTTTTTCTAAAATATCTCTAACATCCAGACAAGATCTAGCATCTCTGAATGATTGTTCTTTAACAAAATTTATCTTATGATTCAATTCATGAAGTTGTTCCAGAAATCCTCTATCTGTTACTGATGAGTCTAATATATGACTAGAAAATATAATACATTCATGTAGTAGATTATTATAACATCATAACAATGCAACATGAGAAATCTAAAACCTTAATCAGGGTTTGACTTTTTTTTTTCCTTTTTATTTTTATTGGGTTTAAAGTCGTATTAAAACAATTTAGGTCATTTTACGGCATCCAGCACACCTAAGCTAGCTTTCCTGAAACCTTGTCTATAACCAGTACTCACATACCCTTCCACAAGGCCGGAAACTTCTCCCTACATCTTATTAATGGAGAAAAATTGACATTATTATCAAATTTTCATGGAAGGGTATAACCTCCCTGGATGGGATGCGAACCCGTACCCCCTTGGGGATACAAGATTCCAAACCCTGGCACTCTACAAACTTCGACACCAACCAGGGTTTTGACATTTAATGTTTTCATCAGGAACCCCTAATGAATCCTTATTCAGTTACTCAAGAACTCCTCCTTAATGTTACAGGTTCCTTCAATATGAGACAAACATTTTGGATACAGATTTGCAGTCAGTAACTGCACTAAACAATTCATGGCAATTTTCAGGGATTAGGACGGAATCCCTAGTTTAGAATAACTGGGATTCTTACAAAGTTTTTGTGATCCTCAGAATCCTGGGACACCATTAGTGTCCAACCCTGCTATAACAACAAAACAAAGGTTTTACATTTTACAGGTTTTAATGTAAAACATGCCAAATACAGTTTGATTTAATTTACTAAATTTTATGGCACAGTGCAAAAAACTCTTGAACACTACCAAGATGAATTAGCCAGTTAGTAAACAATCATTGATGTTTGTCTTTGAGAGTATGTAACAAACAATACATCATACGGCCAAAATGAATATTAATTTTGATGCTCAAATATTTGTTTTAAAAAATTCTAAGTATATCAATGTCTCTTATTATGATTTTCGGGTCCAAATTTGATAATTAATTGACATGTGTTATATAACACTTTATTTGTATACTGTGCAGGAAGATACATACATAATCTATCTATGACCAACAATTGGACAGATAAATGGGGGTAATATGCAAACTTTACACTGACTTTTTAAACAATAATTTTAATTGCAACTTCTTGGGCAAAAATTAAAAAAAGTTGATTTTTTGTTGAGAATTTGGCCACAACAAGTTGATCATATGTTCTACGGATTTTTCTGGGGAAAAAATGGGGCGAGCGAGCGAGCGAAGAAAAAAAATTAAGAAAGTCTTTATTCACTTGCTTTAGATAGCGGCTTGACCAAATTTTTATGGGCGAGCGAGGAAATAAAAATATTTTTTTGTAAAAACCGTCAAAATTAAGGTGCGAGCGAATCCATAGAACATATGATCAATTTGTTGTGGCCTTTTGAAAATTCTGTGACGTTAATATAAAACTTACTTACTTTATCATTGACTCTGGTATGACCATTTCATCAACAAATTGACTTAACTCACCACGTATAGACTGTAAATATAAACATACATTTTATATAGTCAGAGATATGTATCTTAATAAACAAATTAACTTCATATTGTTTGGGTACATTATAAAATTAATACAGTCAACTCTCGTTATCTCGACTTAGTAGGGACCGTCGAAAAATAGTCGAGATAACGAAAAATCGAGACAAACAATATAAACGAAATTTTCTAAGGGAGGTAATTTCGATGTCTTCAGTAGCAGTTTAACCTGTTCAGAGAGTGAAGTTTAGAATAATCGCTTTACTGCAGCTGTGAATAGAGTTTTACCATTAACTTGTACCTTAAAGGTTTTGTGACACTTTTCCCGCTGGCACAGTTCCCTCTCGACAAGTTATTGAACAAAATCGCGTATTTTCCGAAAATCTACTTTCAGTTTCTACTACATTTGTATTTCACAGACTGTTTCTCGATGTAATGACTAACCAAACGTATATCTTCTGAATATTTGAAGTCAGTCAGAAAAATTGTGTGTGTATGTGTTTGACGTCATATACTATTTCGTACAACCCCAGCATGTCGGCTTCTCTTTGATATTTTGAGTAGTTGCTGATATTATCCAGTTGTGTGCGTGAAGAGAAGTTGACTATTACGTCACGAAAAAATATAGACTTGAACTACAAGAATGTCAGCATATCTCTATTATCGATCCATAACAGTTGTAAACATTTTTCCAACAGGTCTGTCGAGTGATTAAATTATCATGAAAAGTAGATGGCGTACATTTATATCAACTTAAATGACGAAATAAAATAATAGAAATAACAAAAAAGATTTGTTTTTTATTTTTAAAAATCAAGAATAATTTATACACTAGAACGAAAAAATTATACTCAATTTTGACATCTGTCAATTAACACTCGACTTATTTAACAATGGTTTCATTTAGTCATGTCAATTAGTTTGTATATTTAAATGACATGTTAATTCAATCTTGACACGTTCTTTTAAACAGATTATCTATACAGTCGCTAATCGATAAACAATGGGCGTGTGTTATTTTTCGCACCTCAACGGATCGCCGATAATATCTTTGTCTAGTCGACTTAAACATTATAATTTTATAGTAAAAAAACAATTTGGGACTCAAATTTATAGTCGAGAGAGCGAAAAAGTCGAGAAAAAAAGATCGAGTCAAACATGATTTTTTCATATAGATAAAGAAGGAAAAAAATCGGGACTTTTGATTTTCAATCGAGACAACGAAATATCGACACAAGAGTAGTCGAGATAATGCGAATTGACTGTACAACATTCAACTTGCTATTCAATAAAATAATAGTTCCTTCAGGTACGTCATGTCATCTAAATATAGACAGATAGTTCACTGACAATTACACGATATGTATGCATATATCATACACATGCTTGGTATCAAATATAAACAAGAAATGTAAAGTGAAAACCACATTAAAGCTAGATTTAAAAACTTTAACGCAAAATTTACAAAGAGATAATCCATAAAAAAGCCAGGGAGAGTCGTGGTTACTGTCTAATTCTGTTCATCACATGGTATGTTATCATTGTACGAAGTTTCATAAAGATCTGACAATAAATGGCAGAGATATATGCTAAATTGAAAACTTTAACGCAATTATAAACGACACCGGACACAGGTTTTTCGTTGAAAAATCTGGCTAAAATTTATATTTTCATTGAATATTTTCAATTTTCATTGTATAAACACCACATTTCTCCGTAAAGCATGAAAGAAAATGAAGTTTTATTTGTTTTCTAGTTTGACATTTTACAGTAAATCATAGAGATGTATTTACCTGATAAAACTACAAACAACAAATGAAGCTAAAACATATATGTTTAAAATGATTTTTATGGCCATTCTCCCTTCTACCACTGATTCTCAATCATGTAGGGCAGTTGTCAGTCACAGGCGGAATTATGTGCCTAGTAACTGGTAAACAGGTAATCCAAAGATTTAGCCTTTCCAGGAATGGTGAGTAGGTCGACTGACCATCGAGATATGACCTATACAATGTGTTGCTACAGCATTAAACAGAACAAAAAAAAACACAAAAAAGCACACATCAAGAGTTTAGCCCTAAACAGTTGTAACTCACTCTTTTCTTATATTGAGTTATAACCGTTTTCCACTAAACCCACAATATATATGTACTAATACAAATACAATGTATAATATAAAGTGCCCTCCAAAAGTTTTTGGACAGATGAAATTTTGAGAAAAACTGATCATGCATAATACAAATAAATTTACCTTCATTAGACCTTATTCATGTAACATTGTTTAAATCATATGTTAATATTCTAATAAATGGAGACTTTAGAATTTGCTCAGATGACTCTTTCTTCCTTATACATGTAGATATATATTCAACCTCATACTGATATTATAGCTTTTATTATAGCTTTATACTACATGTAGTTGGTGTTGTATATGAATGACTTCCACGTATGCATATTCATAAATGTAGTATGTGTTTATATTATATAAATTATAGTATTTTTATAATTTTGGTTCAAACTATGAGTACATTAGTGTGAGTGTCAGTCTTTATAAATATTTTGTATTGTTTTTGTCTTCACATGTTTGTCTTATGTCTTGTCTTCATTAGTGTATGTATGTGTGCAAGAGATTTTTGTACTTTTAGTTAAAATTGTAGGTTTTTTGAAATTTCATGCCATTTAATTTTTGTTGAAGGCCATTAGATATTAAGGGATATGTTGTAGTTTTACTTTGTATGCCTTAATGTTACCTTCAGAAAATAAAGTTATTATTATTATTATTATAATTATTATTATCATTCATTAAATAAAATTGAACTGGTTTATCTGAAAACACATGATTTTGTCCAAGAACTTTTGGAGGGCACTATAGCAAGTGTAAGAGTGAATTACCTGTCTATTTTTTAACTTGACATTCATGGCTATACTTTGTTCTTGCAATGATTGTATCTCTGTACTTATACTACTTAAATCAGACTGGAAACCATTTAACATCTCTTCCATTCTCTGTAACACAAATATATCAAACGTACATTAATCAGGAACTAACACTAAATTTTGCCCAGGACAGCCAGCTACATTTTTAACTTGCCTTAACCTTATTATTAATAGCAGTATAAGATTGCACGAACCCAAATATAGGTCATACGGGGCAATAGGAAGACGTTTAATGTCAAATCCTGTATTACATAATATAATATCTTGGAGTATAGACACAGTCACTTCCAGGGACCAGGAAATTCGCCGAAGTCAATTGGTCCAAAGCCGTCCGAGTACCGGATACGGGTTTTAACGTGTACCGTACAGACCTGACCGTTTACTGTACTTTATTCACGACCATGTTAGTACTTATCTTTTGCTCCTTTTATTAGGAATGCATACGATACATTGGCATTGTTTGTTTAAATTTTTACAAAACTTAACTTCTATCTAGCATAAAAACGTGTTTTCCGAAATTACTCCCCGCAATCGTCGTTCAGTTCAATAAACAGAACTTGAAAAAGGCTGTTTCATCTAGTTCTAATGTTGTTGGAAAACTCCGTCATAATGTGGGGGAATTATTTTAACTGCGCATGCGCAAAAAAACGGGTCCAAAGTAAATGTCTCTCACTTAAGCATCGTTTGCAAACGTAAAATAATGATAAGCTTTTTTAATTACACACGTAGATTAAAACGTTTCTCAAACGAAGTGACGATTTAGCGTGGGTCTCGAAAATGTATGACATCTCATCACAATGGTTCAAGCGGTTTCGTTTAACACAAAAGATTACCAAATCGTGCATAGTACACCTATTTATAGATAAATTAATGACAAAACTGTTCGTTTTGAAAATTATTTTCGTTGAATTTGGAATTTAGACCAGTTCATTGTTATTGTTATGATGTCTATAAATAGTAACAAGGAGATGATAAAAACTACAGGTAACCGTTTGCTGGTTGGCAAGAAATGATAGCGAGTAAATACAATGAAAACACAGTAAATATAAAATTGCAATTACTAAGTCATTTGTCATCAAACAATTAAGTATTTTATATCACTAGAAAGGTCTTGAAATTCATATTTTGAATATTTAAAAATTATTTGTCAAAAAAGAATTGTTTTTTGTAAGCGAGTGTTTAAACCTAGTGCTTCAAACCGGCAAGAAGATAGACAAATGATAGTTCTAATGACATGTTTAAATCACCTCGTATATTTTTTTTAAATCAAAATTTTGGCAATTTTTAAAAAATATGAATTTCAAAAGCTTTCTATCAATATAAATATCATAAAAATCGGCCAACAAATAAAAAAGTTATCTTGATTTAAAAATTCTGCTGCTATCAAATGTATGTAAACTTTGGTTTCTTTCTGCCAAACAGTAAATCAGCCAAAATATAGGTAGCATGTGCTTGTGACGTCATCCGTAAACTGGTCCTTTATCATTTGTTCATCAAAGAAGAGAGAAGTGAGGTTGAATTTTGATCATCAACAACTGTACCTTCGATTTATAAGAATTTGCGTAGATACATGTCCTAAGATAATTTCTTATTATGCACACCTCAATTTAAGACGTAAAAATAAATCAGAGACATGTAGATCTAATTCCCTGAATAAATCAAGAATCAAGTCAAACAAATTAAAGATTAAACGAATACCTCAATCAGGAATTGACAACAAAAGCAATTAAATTGTTTTCTTTAATTATTCATAAAACATTCTTTACAAAACATTATTGTTTTTAACAAGTTTACAGGTTTCAAACAGACCGATTGAAAAACGTAATCGGTTCGATGGACACTATTAAGGAAGAACATATTCTTCTGCTGTTCTTCAAATTAATCGAGTGCAAATCAAGCGTACCTTGCTGTGCTCGATCTTAAAAAAATATCACTGCGTCAACCCCCGATGATACATGTAACCATGGATACATATACAGGGTCCTTGGTATAACCTATGGACAATTAAGCAGGATATTACTGCAATAAACAAGTGGGTTTATTCAACTGATAGATGTATGATAACATTTTATCAATACGTTTTCTTGAAAATTATGAAAATTAAAGGTTTGAGGTCAAATTTTGCGAGTTTTTCCCGGACCGATTTTTTTACGGATTTTGAAATCTCAATCGGTCCAAAATGAAAAAATCGGTCCGAAAACCGAAAAACCGGCAATTTCCTGGTCCCTGGTCACTTCATTCATCACTATAAGACCTTTTCAAGAAGGAAATCAGTATTATGTAAGAGACTAAAGACATCAATGATATAGATATAAAGTTTAAACTAATACCTCGAGTATAGTGTCACACGCTGCTATCTGTTTATGTAGACTAGCAATATTCTCACTCTCTTTAATATCTGATGTATAAGTTAAGTTTATAAGAAAACAACAGGGTAGATTTTGGATTTGATTTAAATCAATGTGGAGCAGGCTATCCAATGATTACCAGTCCAACCGCTCAGTCATACATGCTCCTATAAAGTTCCTACACATAAACCTCTGTCTATGACATAATACTAATGTTTTATGCGTATAATTCTTTGTTTTACAGGATTTTTGAGATTTAAACTGTATACGCTTACTTATATCAAGATCAGATAAGAGAAAATCAGATGAGATGTGGAACAGACAGGGGACACAAAATCAACTGGTTACAATAACCTGTTATATCATGAAGAGTCATGAAAACATCTGGTGTAAATATTTTATAGATAAAAGGATACAATCTTGTATTGAAGCATTTTCTACTTGCAACAGTTCCGATTCAATCTGTTTAGAATATTGTCTTAAATCAACACCCTGTAAGTAAAATAACCAATCAGAACACTAGTTACAAATATGTAAATAAAATAACCAATCAGAACACTTGTTGCAAATAATAAGAGACATAAGTCAGTTATTTCCCCTTGCATACTCTTCAAGTTACTAAGTGGAATTAGTGGATAACTCACACTTACCCTTACTTTTGTCAATGTCACAGTCAATCATGAAAAACTTGTTTGTAAATTCTTTTATGCGACTAAAATCAAACAAAGAATAGGTTGGACAGGGACTATCTATAGTTCCTTGCACTCACTGGTATATATCTTATGCTTAATTATCGAGAAAGATTTTTGAAAAAATACTTTATTATCTTTACACAGAAATTCAATAATTTAAATTAAATCTGAGGATTCAAACTGATAGGACCTTTCAATCATAACAACTTGTCGATTTCCTTGACCTGAAGATAAACTCTAATAGGAAAGTGTGATTGTTGCATGGTCCGATCAAGAAGTTGTGAATTCATAACAAGTGAATAGCATTTCTTCATCAGCTGCAGTTTTTCATAGTCTCTAATTTGTGGAAACTTCAGGGCTCAAATTTAACAAAAATGGCACTCACAAATTTTTGTTAATTGCTTTTATTTCAACTGGCAAACAGAAAAAAAAACTCACGTTTTTTCCTCTCCATATTTTTTACTTTACGAACAGTGTTAGATATTAAGTCACCCAATTCACTTAGAAATCAAAAACATGTTACATACTTGGATCATTACACATGTATGATCTATTAATATATCTACCACAATTGGACATAGTTGCAACCAAGGTATCATGGCTTGCAGAGGTAACAGTGAACTTTTCAGTATGTCAGAACTAAGCTTTTGACGTTGGTGACATATATCGTAGGAGGTCCTAATTTCGTCAGTGACCTAATTTCGTCACCCCACCTTAAATACTAAAAGCCTTGAGCAATACTAAAATTTAAGTAATCTTTTTATAAACTCACTAAAATAAACTTAGATTACCGTTTTTAGCTCGAAATCTTAACGTAGGGTGGAGCGACGTTGTAGGCGGAGCCAAACCTGCACTGATTGTGATTTTACACTACCGGTAAACATGTCAATATTTAAAATGGTGGAATTTCGATTTTTTGGTCATAAAATTGTTGAAGAAACAACACATATTGGAGGTAAAAGATCTAATTATTTAATATAAATAAATAAACGGAGATTTGCTTCACAAAAATGAAGAAAAAACTTATTTGTATTTTGCAGTGTTGATTTTTGGACCTGCTCAATCAGTCGTCTGCATTTATACCCAGTCTAATAAGATCGTGTTTACTAACGTAATTTGACCGAATAAACCCGAGAAAAGTTGATGGAATAAAAGCTTTATGATTCATTAACATATTTTAAAAATAAAAAGTCAGTTTAAAATTACAAATTTAACATAGTATTCATTCATTTCCTTAAGGTGACGAAATATGGCCACCCCAGGATACTTACGACACTCATTGTATTATGTAGGGATGCAGGTAAGTAAAGCAAAAAGATCATACTATCAAACTTTCTGGTCATTCTAATGGCCATTTGAGCCACATTAGGTTACACAGTAATACTTTTGCGTGATAATTTGCAAGTTGAAATAAAAGTTACTGACAATTCCCAAAATCCACTCACATTTTGCCAGTATGTGAGCCTTGGAAACTTTCTGATTAAAACTCTATAATTATTTCAATTCTATATAACAAGAATATCCAACCAAGGACTCTATACAAACATGTATAGATAGGGTCCATTATTTCACGTCTTGAAAGACAATATAAAACAGTAAACTATAACATACTGTTTTCAGAGCTTCCTTTACAAATTCATCTTCCAAATTTTCCTGTATGTGAACTGAAATAAAATTATAAATCATAAAATTTTACATGATTTCAATGTGAACATATTACTTGTATAACCAGTGTGATAAACAATTAGAACTAACCCATTAACACAAACAATGACGATAATTAAGATAACTCATTCCCCATACAATAATAAAGATACAGAAGAATCAACTGTATGCATGGCAGATGTAGATTGTCATACAATATACATGTATTGTTGAATAGTACAGAACAGAACAAAAAACAAAACAAAAATGTTTACCAAAAAGTAGTTTTTGTTATTACACAATATTTGAAATATTGATAAAGTGCTTATTCAATTAAAACAGAAAATTCACTTACAATATTTTAGTCATTTTTAATAACCTGATCAATCATGAGATTCTGCTTTTATTGAAAATTTTTAACAACTCTAAATTAAGGTAAAAAAAAAACAACTCAAATTCTAATAAACAATTGCAAGTCACAAAACCTAAACTTGAATTCTTCAGAAAATCATTAACATATTCAGGATCAGTTATATGGAATGAAATTCCTCTTAACATATGACTCGCGAAAAGTTTAACATCATTCAAAAATCAATACCTTAAATGGAAATCTCACTAAATGAAAAATGGTCTTTGTCCACTGCTAATATTCACTCTTTTATTTCAGGCTTGTGCTACTTTACTTATCTTTCAATTTGTTAATTTATTATATGTTTTTTCACTATGTAAATATTGTAAATAACTTGTAGATGTTTTATAAGAGGTCCACATGGAAGATTGGATTTATCCAAATGTGTAGCCTCATTAAATAAAGTCTATTATTATTATTATTATTATTATTATTATACAAACTTACCATCAACTTCTTCCAGTAAAAAGTCATCAGATGTTAGATCTAACTCTCCCAGATTCAAAGCAATATTATCCAGATTCTGGAAAAATACAAAATGAATTATAGAACACTTTAATATCAAAATTTATTCATATTTTTTCACAAGACTATGTATATGGCTTATAAAGTAAAGTCTGCTGTAAAGACCACCTTAACTATTGCAAAAGCATGCAATTTTAGATGATTTTTATGTCCAAAATGTTTAAATTGAAAAGAAAGGGGTCCATATTTGAAGGCAACTCTGCCATTAAGAGCATCATTTGAGGGTACTATAAGAGGTAAGAAAATAAGAAAATAAGAAAGTAAGAAAATATATCAGACTAGAATTAGTGCCTAAATAGATAGAAGACAGAAGCAGAAAAGAGGTACCCAGTTACTTTAAAGTTTTTACCTTCATCAGTTCAATAATATCAAAAAATTAACTGTTAAAATTTTTTAACGAGTTCAGTCAGCACACAATCATAGCAAAAGTTATGTAAAAAAGTTAACAATAACAAGATCATTTACACAAACATTCATACAGGTCTGTTATTTTTGTTTGTATAACTTGTCTTTTTCAAAATGGGGGCATTTAAAGACAGTTGCCCTCCTGAGCGGTTCATTCTGCAATATTTGGCAAAAATATCTTTCTGTGCGAAAAGTAGGTCACTTTTATTTATGTGTAGGTGTCGCTTCAAGTGAAATTACCGAAAAGTGAAAATAACGCGGAACCGGATTTAACGCGGAAATAGATGCAACGAGTATACTTCTATCATGTGTATTTTTCATTTATCTTTCCATTGGTGTATCGTTTTATTGCAAAAATTAAGAATTTAAACAAGTAGAACGATCAGACCTGATTCAATGTCTGTACACTAAAATTTTTGCTATGTGTTTTTGAAGCAATCCATTAAGACCCTACGTAACAGAAAAATATCCAAATGATAAAAAAGTTGGCAGTGGCTAGAGTTACGGTACCGTAACTCTAGACCCAGGTTCTAGAGTTACGGAAGTTCCGTAACTGTAGACAACCCTGTCAGGGTTGGCTAGAGTTACGGAAGTCAAATAACATGCGTATGTTTCAACTTTTTAACATCGAAAATCTTGTCTATATTCAATATTACTCGAAACAAACAAATATTTACCGACGTGACTTATTCAATTGTTATTACACCCGCCATTTTGGATATGACTAATAAACTTACCGGATGTTTAATATAGATAGAAATAAAAAAATAATAAAGAAATATATCTAGTAAGAAAGTCGGTGATTTTCGAACGTTAAATTGACTTAAATTTCGTGAACAAAAATGGGAATTTAGCTTGAAAAAAGAGCTTAGTACTTGGGGGAAAACGTTAAATGAATAGTTACTTAGCAAGTCGATGTTTTGTGTAAAAAAACCCTGCTTGTCATTCCTCACCAAATCTTTAAAATTTTAACGAAAATATAAAAGATCTCGTTAAAAAATACCCATTCATATTCATAACCAAAAGTCAGCAATTTTACTAAAAACTCGGCATATATCCAGTAAAAAAATCGCAGTTTTTTATCTTTTCAATTAAGAACGCTTATTCCACCAAAAAAAGCTCAGTGTACTTATCGTACAATATACATGTAAGTAAAACGCCATGATTCGAACTTTAGTATGCAAATCTTGGGGGAAATTTTTAGATTCAATGAATTGGTCGATGTTTTAGGTAAAGATCGCCGCTTTTAAACGTGACAATGTAAAAATATATCATTTATCAACATTTTTTATCAAATTGAAGACATTTTGCTTTTGATTCTGTCCAAAAATATGGTCGAAAATCGCCGTTTTTTATTACAGGACAAATAAATTGTTTTAATGAAAAATACTAAAGAATCGTCAATTTAATAAAAAGATATTAATTTTGTTCAAATTAGACATATTCGGTCCTAATTATAATCCAACTCTTTAATAATAAATCGCTCTTGAAAAGTAAACTAAGTGTGTGACACTTTTAAGACGACAACGTCATATCGCCGTAGAAATAAAAAAATAATAAAGAAATATATCTAGTAAGAAAGTCGGTGATTTTCGAACGTTAAATTGACTTAAATTTCGTGAACAAAAATGGGAATTTAGCTTGAAAAAAGAGCTTAGTACTTGGGGAAAACGTTAAATGAATAGTTACTTAGCAAGTCGATGTTTTGTGTAAAAAAATCCAGCTTGTCATTCCTCACCAAATCTTTAAAATTTTAACGAAAATATAAAAGATCTCGTTAAAAAATACCCATTCATATTCATAACCAAAAGTCAGCAATTTTACTAAAAACTCGGCATATATCCAGTAAAAAAATCGCAGTTTTTTATCTTTTCAATTAAGAACGCTTATTCCACCAAAAAAAGCTCAGTGTACTTATCGTACAATATACATGTAAGTAAAACGCCATGATTCGAACTTAAGTATGCAAATCTTGGGGGAAATTTTTAGATTCAATGAATTGGTCGATGTTTTAGGTAAAGATCGCCGCTTTTAAACGTGACAATGTAAAAATATATCATTTATCAACATTTTTTATCAAATTGAAGACATTTTGCTTTTGATTCTGTCCAAAAATATGGTCGAAAATCGCCGTTTTTTATTACAGGACAAATAAATTGTTTTAATGAAAAATACTAAAGAATCGTCAATTTAATAAAAAGATATTAATTTTGTTCAAATTAGACATATTCGGTCCTAATTATAATCCAACTCTATAATAATAAATCGCTCTTGAAAAGTAAACTAAGTGTGTGACACTTTTAAGACGACAACGTCATATCGCCGTATGTTAAACATCCAGTAAGTTTATTAGTCATATCTAAAATGGCGGGTGTAATAACCATTGGATAAATCACGACGGTAAATATTTGTTTATTTCGAGTTATAATGAATATAAACAAGTTTTTCGATGTTAAAATGTTGAAACATACGCTGCAACACATGTTATTTGACTTCCGTAACTCTAGACAACCCTGACAGGGTTGTCTACAGTTACGGAACTTCCGTAACTCTAGAACCTGGGTCTAGAGTTACGGTACCGTAACTCTAGCCACTGCCAAAAAGTTACGTAGGGTCTTATATAATTAGGACTAAGATAGATGTTACGTAGATGTTACCAAAGTTAATTTATTTTATTTTAATCCTGTCCTTTTAAAATTTGCTTTTAATACGCCACATAACACCTTGTATGTTAAAGCCCCAGAAAGGGTTATGTACAGTATTAGAAGAAGATTACTATTATGTTGTCCGAAAATTAATTGTCCGAATAAACTACAACTAAATAGGGCAAGATAAAGATTTCACCATTCCCTGGCATTTAAAATTAGTTTAAAATTAAATAAACTATTACAACAGTTAAGTAGAAGCAATTAGTGAAATATACACACAAAGAAGAAGTAAAATAGAAAACTACCGAATCTGGAAGCTGATGACGGGGATCAGACTCCATTTTGTTTGTTCGGTATGACTAAAACACGAAATGGAGATTTTGAGGCGAAATGGACGAAATGGAGATTTTATGGCGAAATGGAGTTTTAATTGTTTAATAACTCTTTTATTCCAATGTTAATATTTATTTTGTTGACTGAAAATGATCATAGGTATAATATACTACACAAATATCGATAAACATTTAAAAATTATTTTACTTAGAATGATTTATTGCCGAATTCCTACAAATCATCGTACCAAAGTCCATTTCGTACACGAATTGGAGACGAAATGGAGTCTTGATTATTTAATAACTAGTTTTCTCCAATGACAATGTTGACTTTGTTTACTGAGAATGAACATATATATAATAAACTACACAAATATCGATTAACATTTAAAAAATGTTTCATTAAGTTGGAAATATGACCAATTTCCTAAAAATTTTCAAACCTAAGTCCATTTCGTACACGAAATTGAGACGAAATGGAGTCTTAATTGTTTAGTAACTTTTTTCTCCAATGATATTGTTGATTTTGTTTACTGAGAAAGAATATCAGTATAATAAACTACACAAATATCGATTAAGATTAAAAAAAAATGTTTAGTTTAGATTGATTTATTGACGAATTCCTACAAATTACTAAAACCAAAGTCCATTTCGTACACGAAATGGAGACGAAATGGAGTCTTAATTGTTTAAAATTTTTTGTTTCTTCAAGTAAAATACAGATCTGATTTCATTGTACAGCAATATGGTACGATAAACTACACGAATTGCGAAAAAAAATAATTGAATTAGAAAGATGTTTTACTAAAGTCAAACTCAACAAACCAATTATGAGCAAAATGGACCACGAAATGGAGTCTTAATTATTTCATAACTGTTTCACAGTTATTACAATTATTAAGCACGGACAAAGATAGATATGATACAATAAACTTACACAAATTCTCCATTGCGTGTTTTAGTCATACCCCGATAGAATACCCAAAAAAGATATAAATAATTAGTGAGCGGAATATCTTACCTATGTCCTATCAAGCGAATCTCCATTTCATGAAAACATTGAGCACGGAATGGAGAATTTTGGACGAAATGGACGAAATGGGGCAGTCATTGGCGAAATGGAGTTTTAAATGTTTAATAATTGTGTTATTGCAATTAAACTACAAATTAAGTTGAGTTTTAATGAAAATCCATATCATTAATTTTACGCATAGCAATTGATATCCAATAAACATTAAAGTTTGTACGATATATTACCGAATTTTCAAACGAAAGTCCATTTCATACCAATATGAAAAGAGTGCTATACAAATGCGGTATATAATAATAATAATTTCGTACCCGTTATGGGCCAATTAATTACGATACAGAGTTCGGCAACGCATTGAATCAACGAGCTTTTAAAATGGGAGGAGTTACTATTATTAATTAAGCCAATGAAAAAAATATTTAATCAGTTAGATATAATCCGATAATAATCGCACCAATCCACGCCCAGATAAAAAACGAATAATCAAAATGATGTTATATAATCTTTATATCAATGACAGTAAGTTATTGATGACAAAAACTTTAATTTAGCAAACATTTTAATAAACAATTGTCCTTAGAGTAATTATATATTTACAATAGAAATATTTATACATTAGTAAATAAGTGTAACAAATAACGGTTCACTACAAAAAATTTTACTCTTACAATTATAATTGCATGCATATTGACGATTGTTCTTTTGTATGATGAATAAGTTTGTATTATATTACAGACTTTCACACATCGTTTGTAATAAACCCAGAACGTGCGATGTTGATTCCGAATAAAAACAATTTATTACTAGTTACATCGGAACACTCTTAGATGATTATCACAATTACTTCGCTGACGAAATGGAGATGTAAATAAAGAAATCTTATTTCGTTGTACATTTAAATTCTTAAATTGAATTAAATTATTTTTAAGACAGAATATGAATATTGCGTGCGCGGCTCTTTCCAGGGCCACTCATTTACCTATTTATGTAAATAAATTGTTTTTTTCTAAATAGGATAACTTTAAATCAGTGGGCACTATGTACAGTTTAACCATTTAAGTCAGTGGGCATAATATGAGTAGAACACGTTCGGCCCTTTTCAGGGCCACTCACTCACCTGAGTAGTACGTGTACCACTCGTTATTATGACCCAATTTTTTTTAATTTGTGGGCAGAAAATAGTCAACGCACGCCCGAAGCCCAACGTGGCATATAGGCGAGCCTAAATAAACACCTATAATTTTATATAGAAAGTTGAAAATTTTTGCCATTCTTGTTCCGAGAGTCTAGTATTGAGAATCCGACTAGATACTGGGAACGAGAATGATTCTTGCAAGAGATTTCGCATATAATTATACAGATTCAGATTTTTAATTATCTACATTTTGGAAAAAAGGGAGACAACTTATTAATCTCAAATTATTATTAGTTTGTATGAGTTATTTCCCTTTGATTCGAAGTCGCGTGATATTTTAGGCAAAATTACATAAAAACTGGTTTAGGCCAAGTTGTTGACCATTCTTTTTGTAAAATTAGTCAGAAAGAGCCGATAGAAAATATGAATTATAGAGATAATCTTATTAATTCTTGAACTTCGCATTATAATCGATTTATTAATTATGAACACGTCTCAATTATATTTCATGCAATTTTATGATACATAATGAATAATATATTAATTTGTACAAATACAATTTCAAATGGTTAATAATGACGAAATTTGTTGTCGGCGAAATGGAGATTTCATATTATGTAGCTACTTCTGCCGTTTATCGACGGTTAGAACAGAACAGAACAGAACAGAACAGAAATTTTATTCCTTTTCTTTTAATAAAATTTCTGTTCTGTTCTGTTCTGATAAAAATTGAACCCACGATAATAATGAATAAATGGTTTATTATTGATAATTTATGTTAATTAGTCAAAATACATATTTAATTATTATATCTTACGTTTATTGTTATGTTGTGTTTCATGATCAGTCAGTTGAATTTGTATATATTTCAAATATTTGAACTCCATTCCGGCATTTAATTTGCCTACGAAATGGACATACTGCTTGAAAATAGGTTTTAATCTAATCTAACTAATCATGATGCTCATTGGTATTTATCGCGAATGTAGATTAAGATGAGTTATTTAATGATTGGTCATGGATCATTTTTCATACAAATATAACATCTTTCTGGATTTTTTCTATATAAAAAGATCAAATATACATTTATAACATATATTCACTTAAAATCTTTATATCTGATTTATTTTGGTACCAGTTAAGATGCGTAGAATTTATTGTTTATGAGCAACAAAATATTTTCTAAATCTCCATTTCGTCGCCGACCATTTTGACCACGAAATGGAGGTATCGTTCGATCATCCTACTCCACTAATATTTGTGTACTTTACTAAGTTACTTCTCATAATGAGTCAATTCAAATGAAATTCCAACCCCGAACAGTGCTTAAAATTGTTTGTATACTTGACATGGTAAAGATATTCCAATAATTTGAGTGGTGAATATTGCTCAAGCCCTGTAATAATATCTCTGCTCTATTCTCTTTTTGCATTGGTTAATTTATCGCTGTTCATTCTCGTTGAAGTGAATTTGTTTTATAATTGCTGTAAAACATTTTCATTAATTAAAACTCCATATCGCCAATGTTTAGTCCATTCCGTCCAAAATTCTCCATTCCGTGTTCAATTTGTTGGCGAAATGGAGATTGTTTGTCCGCTATCTTGTTGTGACTACACAGTGACGACAGAGATCGGCCCCGTTTCACAATTTAGACAGTGATGATTGTATACTTGTATTATAAACATTTTGTATTAATGTACATGCATTATTTTGTTTCACTTATTGTCGTATCAATAGATGGGGACACGGAAGGATCCCCCCACGTTGGTGTGACCTGGTTGCCATTTATCATCAAAATCATTAAATAAAATATAATATTAATGTTTTTGGCAACAAATGGTAACTGAACGCCCTATGTCAGTAAGTATAAAGATAGTTTTTATTTACTTTATCTAATTCCATCTCTAACGGAATGGATATTCAAATAAAGATATATTCATGTCGTGGTTCATATTAACCAAGAGTTATGCAGTTATACATATTTATAAAAAATATAATAATAATAATCTAGATGTTTGCTATGTAAAACAAATGCAATTTGAATTATTAATTATGACAAAATTTGGGGTAGACGCAATGGAGATTCCATTCAATGTATTCACTAATTATAATATTGTCATACAATACAGAGTTAGGCGTTTCCGTATAAGAACTGATGCAACACTTCAGTGCGCTTACACAAGTGGGCGGAGTTACGTTTAGTTCAGGGAATGAAACATAATATCTACGTCACGTGATAACAAGCGAATCAATTAGCGCTAATAATGATTAAAATGATCGTGGTTCATTATGTCTTCGAAATGGATATTTATTAATAATAATTAATGTCAATAAATAAGTATATATATTTTATTCTTCATGACTAAGGTATTTTTATTTGTGGCGTTTTATAATCACTCATTTGAAATTATGTATTTTTCCAATGTTTATTGATCCATTCAACCGTCCATTTTGCCAACGAAATGGACATTTTGTTTGAATTCATTCTTACAAATTATGTTATTCATATATTCGCAAATGCAGATTAAGTTCAGTTTTAAGTAGTTTTGATGAATGATTGGCGGCCAACGTTTTTTTTTTCGTTCAAAATATATAACTGGAATATTATCAACTGTAATTGGTATTTGTAAACTTGATTATGTTTGAAATAAATCGATTCAATCTATATCTTATAATAATTCATCGATGTCTGCCACATTTCGACAAAATTCCCCATGACTAAAACACGCAATGGAGAAATTGTACCTATATCTTAAGTGTTTTTTGTATATTTTACTTAACGATTTGATATGTATTAAAAAATTGTTTGTACACAACATTACCTATTATTTCTCACGTTCTAAGATTTGTTTAATAATTTGACATCGTTAAGATCTCCCACTTACAATGTACTTGGATGATGAGTATTGCTCATTACCTGAATTTTTTTTGTAAGACTTCGGTAATCAAATTCTTGAAAACATTTCTATTAGATCTTTATATCTATTGTGTGATTTAAAATATCATTTTTCATTATAAATAAACAAAATTAGTAGTGCAGTTGCTTTAAACAAATATAACTCCATTTCGCCAATGACAGCTTCATTTTGTCCAAGATTCTCCATTTGTTTGCGGCAACGAAAATGGAGTTTCAAAAAATGAAATATTGATTTAGTTGTCCATTAAGCCAGAGACTTCGCTTCCTGATTTATATATATAATGTATTTTATTATGTACCTCAATAATACATTTTTTATATCTTTAAATTGTACTTCTTTTCATTATCAATCAAGTTAATATGTATTTTAATTGCAATATAACACAGTAATTAAACAATTAGAACTCCATTTCGTCTCCACTCTATTACAAAATGGACTTCGGTGATAACTCCAACTTAATAAAATATTTTTTTAAATGTTAATAGATATTTGTGTAGTATATTATATTAATGTTCATTCTCAGTAAACAAAATCAATATTATCATTGGAGAAAAATAGTTACTTAACAATTAAAACTCCATTTCGTCTCCATTCCGTGTACGAAATGGACTTTTGGTTTAATGATTTGTAGGAATTCGGTCATAACTCCAAATCAATAAAACATTTTTGAAATGTTAATCGATATTTGTGCAGTTATCATATTAATGTTCATTATCAGTAAACAAAATCAAGATCATAATTGGGAAAAAAAAGTTATTAAACGATTAAGACTCCATTTCGTCTCCATTTCGTGTACGAAATGGACTTTTGGTTTGATAATTTTAAGAATTCGGTCATAACTCCTAATTGATAAAACATCATTCAAGTGTTTATAGATATTTGTGTACTTAATTACATCAATGATCATTCTCTGTAACCAAAATCAATATCACCATTGGAAAATAATAGTTATTAGACGATTAAGACTCCATTTCGTCTCGATTTCTAGTGCGAAATGAACTTTTGGTTTAATGATTTGTAGGAATTCGGTCATAACTACAAATTAATAAAACATTTTTGAAATGTTAATCGATATTTGTACAGTTATCATATTAATGTTCATTATCAGTAAACAAAATCAAAATCATAATTGGAAAAAAAAGTTATTAAACGATTAAGACCCCATTTTGTCTCCATTTCGTGTACGAAATGGACTTTTGGTTTGATAATTTTAAGAATTCGGTCATAACTCCTAATTGATAAAACATTATTTAAGTGTTAATAGATATTTGTGTACTTAATTACATCAATGATCATTCTCTGTAACCAAAATCAATATTACCATTGGAAAATAATAGTTATTAGACGATTAAGACTCCATTTCGTCTCGATTTCGAGTACGAAATGGACTTATGGTTTAATAATTTGTAGGAACTCGGTCATAACTCCAAATTAATAAAACATTTTTTAAATGTTAATCGATATTTATGTAGTTTATTATATATATGTTCATTCTCAGTAAACAAAGTCAACATTGTCATTGGAGAAAACTAGTTATTAAATAATCAAGACTCCATTTCGTCTCCAATTCGTGTACGAAATGGACTTTGGTACGATGATTTGTAGGAATTCGGCAATAAATCATTCTAAGTAAAATAATTTTTAAATGTTTATCGATATTTGTGTAGTATATTATACCTATGTTCATTTTCAGTCAACAAAATAAATATAATCATTGGAATAAAAGAGTTATTAAACAATTAAAACTCCATTTCGCCATAAAATCTCCATTTCGTCCATTTCGCCTCAAAATCTCCATTCCGTGTTTTAGTCATACCCGATTATTATATCGTTGTCGTCTCGGTTTCCAAACTCCCCGCGACAGTTATTTCCCTTTATTAAATCATATTTAATACACTAATGTAACGAACCTACAGAATTTGTATGCAGAGTGTACAGGGGAAAACTGTACTTCAAGATTTTGTATGGCAAGAAGAGGAAAAAAATCTTGAAAATATTATTTGCCATTAATACAGGGTAGAATAAACACTTCGCCCGCATCTTTGCCCTGCTCGATTCGTTCTTGAATCTAATGTGTAGGCTAAGAAGTAACCATTAGCAGTATGGCTTTGTTAGGTTTCAATGAGCACGAAAGTCTTCCTGTATCTCAATACTTTGATTAAGCCACGTACTAGACAGAATCACTGCAGCGTATTCTAAAGTAGGCCTCATCATATATTTATATTACAAAAGGAACATGTACGTGTTTGTCCACATATTCAAAAGATTTCTCTAATTATCCCAATCGTTGATTTGCTTCATTGATTTCATTTGCAATATGAAGTTTCTCGTCAATAGAGACACCTATATCTTTCTCCCTGTCTGTTTGATCTATATCTATTTGATCATAGTCAGATTTCATGAACATGTACATGCATTTGTGTTTTTCATTTTTCCTTTAAAGATGTTAAGATTTGCAATTAGAGACCTACAATAATTCATTTGCAAGGTTTCTGATCAATGTGATAGGCAATTAAGATCGTGTTGTAAAATTTTAGAGTCTGCATGGCCGGTTTTTATACGCCCATTTGGAAAACGGGTCTTATTATGTTACGATTTTGTCTGTTTATTCATCTGTCTGTCTGCTCGTGGTTAATTACTTGTAACGACGATAACTCACCAAGAGCGGTCTATATTCACCAAATTTTATGAGTGGATAGCCCTTGGGTCAAGGCTGTGCCCATTTGATTTCGAGGCCCTGGTTTCAAAGGTCAAGGCCACTAGGAGTTCATGTGGGAAGACTTAGTCCGGACAATAACTTAACAACTGCTTTACCAATGTTCACGAAATATTTACCGTGGATAACCCTTGTGTTAAGGATGTGACCTACTGATTCTGAGGCCTCGGGGTCAAAGGTCTTGGTCGCTGGGACTTCATATGGGAAAACTTTGTCTGGACGATAACATGACAACGGTTGTACCTAGGTTCACCAGATCTTTACTGCAAATAGCCCCTGTGTCATAGATGTGACCTGTCGATTCTGAGGTTCTAGGACAAACTGTCAAGACGGCTGCGACTTTTTATGGAAGAACTTTGCTTGGGGGAAAACTGTACAACTGTTGTACCTATAGAGTAGCCTATAGGTTTACCAGAATGTAACTGTGAATGTCAATGATTCAACATTAGGAAAACCGTAAACTTACCTAGTCTGAATACCTCAGTCCCAACAAAAACACAAGGGCGTATAATGCCCATTCTCGTACCCCAAAGATTCTCGAGAATCTTGATAGCCTCTGGGAACGAGAATGATAATGCCCTGCAGCACCGAGTTCTTGTCATATATTAACGTATAGCTTAGTGCCATCTGAGAAGTTTTATTGAAGAATTTATCACATCTCATCTGGTAGGTCGCCAAGTTAATAAATATCAAAACAGAATTGGACCTGATACAATTAATTTTCTTGTGGTATTTCACTGTGTTTATTGTATTCATTTTTCAAAAAATCTGCACTCGTACTGGCACCAGAGTCCATGCATATCTTATGATCATGAAATAATGCGTACGTCCCTATATACAGTTCCCTGTGCTTACAAATATTATATAATAAAAGTATACTCTCGTACACGATAACGTATACGGGACCGATTTTTAATTTCGTTTGTTGACAAGTATCTTATGTGTGCGTATTTAACGAGTGCGAGGACTCTGGTGCCAGTGACTCGTATAACGTAATTATACATTTTATCAGGGATTTTATATTTCATGTATAAAATACGGTAATACCTTCTCTTATATATTGAACAGTATCAAAAGCTTCATAAAATTAAAAAAATCCAAGACATTTGGAAAAAAGTGCAAAAGGAACCAAATCTTCATTTAGATAACTTAAAAATAATAAACACACCGGAAACTAGAAACATACTAGACCTTGAGCCAGTATATGACATTGCTCCCCCCCCAGGGGGAATTTTCAAGGGTATGATTTTCTTAACCCATATGGTGGTAGGCATTCACTGATGAAAGTTTGCAAAGTTCTGTTGGGGCTTTACAGAGTTATGGGACTTTGAAATATCACCCATTCTCATTTTCTGGTCAAATCAATAACAGACCTTGAGCCAGTATATGACATTGCTCCCCACACGGGGAATTTTCAAGGGTATGATTTTCTTAACCCATAAAATGGTAGGCATTCACTGATTAAAGTTTACAAAGATCTGTTGGGGCTTTACAGAGTTATGGGACTTTGAAATATCACCCATTCTCATTTTCCAGTCAAAACCATCATATCTTTGAGCCAGTATATGACATTGCTCCCCACATGGGGAATTTTCAAGGGTATGATTTTCTTAACCAATTAAGTGATAGGCATTCACTGATAAAAGTTAACAAAGTTCTGTTGGGGCAATACAGAGTTATGGGACTTTGAAATATCGCTCATTCTCATTTTCCAGTCAATTCCATAATAGACCTTGAGCCAGTATATGACATTGCTCCCCACACGGGGATTTTTCAAGGGTATGATTTTCTTAACCCATATAATGTTAGGCATTCACTGATTAAAGTGAACAAAGTACTGTTGGGGCTTTACAGAGTCATGGGACTTTGAAATATCGCCCATTCTCATTTTCTGGTTAAATCTATAATAGACCTTGAGCCAGTATATGACATTGCTCCCGACATGGGGAATTTTCAAGTGTATGTTTTCTTAACCCATTTAGTGGAAGGCATTCATTGATAAAAGTTTATAAAGTTCTGTATAGGCCTTACAGAGTTATGTGACTTTGAAATATCGCCAATTCTCATTTTTCGTTTAAACCATAAGTGCTTTTAAAGCAAGTTTAAGACATTGCTCCTTCCTGGGAGTAATTATCTATGGTATATTTTTAAACCCACATGAAAGTAACAGTTCACTGATAAAAAGTTTGCAAAGTTCTGTTGGGGCTTTACAGAGTTATGGGACTTTGAAATATCGCTCATTCTCATTTTCAGGTAAAAACCATAAGTGCTTTTAAAGCCAGTATATGACATCGCTCCTCCTGGGAGTAATTATCTATGCAGTCCTACACATAAGGAAACGATTCTTCTCAGACCTGAGGAAGGTGGTACCGTTATGTCCAGAACCATTAAGGAAACATTATCTGACCACTTCAGCCAATTTATCAGCGGGTGAACTATTAATCTGTCAATTCAATCTGATAAGCCAAGTATCTCAATAAACACATGTGGCATTGTTTATATTGAAAGCACACTGTACTTGAATGTTGTAGTAATCCTAATTATAATTAGTACATTCAGTCAGAAAAACTTCGTTGTGAAAGTTAGATTTTCGAGAGAATTAACTGATGATTTTATTTCAAACTAAAAGAATGGAAAAAAAGGTAAGAGTAATATTATTATTGTTCATTTATTATTCAATCATTATCTATATTGTACCTAATAACTTTTCAAATGGAATAATTATTAACTTCATATAATTATTTGACGTAATTCTTTTGGTAAAAATTATGTAACAAGCTTGAAATTTATAAGGGTTTGTGGTAGTATTTGAAGTTACATCAAAATCTTTATTCATGTGAAAAAGATGATAATCTTTGAAGAATAATAAACTGACAAAAAGAATAAAAAATAACTTCGTTCGTAGCATTAAACCGAAACATTTGTAACCAATTAGAATGGTTCCAACAATTTTTTTGAATATCATATCTGTTATTCTAATTTGTGAATAATTTATGGCACCAGAACATACAAAATGTTCTTTAAAAAAACATTCCTACTTGAATTGATTAGAAAATTTAAACTGTAGAAAAAATAACGCAATTCTCATTTTATTTCAGGTTTTCAATGATGAAATTTAACAAGATATTTAATATTTTCGTTGATACTAGCACACAAAAGAAATTGATTCCTATTGATGAAATATTTGATATTTTGAATAAGAAGGATTATACCTACAAGTGGAATCTAAAAAGAAGTTTACAGTCCAACCAAGGAGGGAAAATATTGCATTTTGGTCATGAATGTGCTACTGTAACATCTTTGTTAAAATTCCTGTTTAATAATACATCTTCAACATATTGTCAAACATTAGTTAAACAAATAGAAGAAGAACTTGTTGGTAAATCAGATGAAAGTTCTTACAGTACAACATTGAACTTGTATCATTTGGTCGCAAAATGCAAACCGTTTCAATCATCTATATTATTTGAAACTTTTCATATCAGTGAACCAAATATTCCAACTTTGGTAAAGGATTATAAAACACAGTTCAATGATTCTGAGTGGAGAATAATATGCTGGTTTGAAAATTATGTGTCTAACACTTTAGATTGTGGTGAACTCTCATTTGAAGATATTTTGAAACATAAGTTTTCATTGTACCAAAATATTTTGAAATTACATGAATGTGGCAAGTCCTGGATTCAGTCCTCAAAGAAGTACTTGCAAAATAATTCATTTCGAGTGAAAGCTTGACATGAATTTGAAGTTACATTGATTGCTGGACAAAGACATTTAGCCACAGTGGTAGATAGTGATATTAAGACCTTTCTGGACATTTATTGTCCAGATAGTGTAGATAATGTTATTACTTTTGATGTTACTTTTTCAAAAAGTAATGATTTAATCTGGGCTGTTGTCGTCCAGAACAAATCGTTGGAAACCAGCTTCGAAGATATATGCCTAAGGCATATTCTACAGGGTCAAGAAGAAACATAATGTTTACCTAGAGAGAATACTTTTGGTTGAGTACGACTCCTTAAAATGTCATTTGTCTAAAGATGGAGTTATACAAAGGTTTTTATTAAGAGATGATCTTGAAACTGGTACATTTAAAACAGTGTTAGAGGATTGGAAAGCTGGTGCATATATTGATGGTACATGTGAACTTTCAGAGAATGATAAGTGTAATAGATGTTTTCCAAGTGATCACGAACACTGACAATTGATACGTTTGATATCGTACAAGAATGGTTTGTACAAATTCCTATTGAGACAAAAAAGGCCAGATCTAAACTAGCAAGTATGCGAGCGTTAAAATTTTAGATTTTAATCAGATTGGTGAACAGGATGCTGCACAGTAATAAAGTGATGTTACATGTAGTGAAAATTACACTTCAATAATTCTATACAGAAATGATTTATCACCCTCGCAATTTTGATATACATTGTACAATCATATTTATTGAAACAGTTGTAATCATTTTTATGTTATTAGCGTATTCATATTAACAGTATTTAATATAACCATGATAAATTGGAATATGTGATATTTTCATTGTTTGTGCAGTTTACCCTTGTCTAGCAAGTTTCGCTTTCACTGAGTTCGACAAGGGTTACATTAACAGCAACAACATTATCTATAAACTAAAATATGGTTACAAAATAGGCTAAAATATTAATATGTATTTATTTGGATACTGTGATAAATTATACAATAATTATTATTGGTTACAAATTATTAATATCATTATTCATCATGCTTGTAAATCGTATGCTATAGTGTGAGTACATTACATGTTTTCTTTCTTTGTATACATATTTATCATATAAAGTTTGTTTTCTAAATCTGTATTTGTTCATTGATTTTTTTGTATATAGGTGTATATGCATTTATTTTGTACTATTTGAATTTGGATGTTCAGATCATCCACGTAAACATTGCTTATATAAGCATTGCCGGTTCCATTACGCACTAATATTTAGGGGTGATTTATTTTAACAAATTTATAGTTAAGTCAGTTTACTGTAATTTTATGAACGCATCATTAAATGAAATTTATAGTGTGCATATATACATCTTTTTTAAATAAATGTTAAATGTCAAAGTTGTATCTTTAAATAATTAAAATGCTGTTCTAGTATTAGCTTATTCACCCATTTAGTGAGCTAGTCAATTGATTAAGGTACAAACACACGCATGGCCTAGAATACGACCTGTAATGAAGACTATTTATCTTTCTATGATAATTATTTGGTATGGTAATATATCACAAATCATGTTATTATTGTACAGTGTTTTTACAAATGTATCATTTCTGTTTCTTTGTTTAAACATTGTTATAATCTAAATAAAATGTGAAATTGACAAAATGTTGTATAATATCCTTGATATTTTCTTTCAATTTTGTGAACTGTTTATATATCAATATCAATAAAATATTTAAATCAAAATAAGTTGTGTGTATTATCTTGTCTCAATAATTGAACAGAAAGTCAGAGAGAGAAAGAAAATCTTAATTCATGAAGTAAACATGAAAACTGACCAGAGCAAGAGATTCTCATTGACTATAAATTATACCATCTGTAAGATAACAATCTTGCTCTTAACATACCATGACAGATTAATAGTTTAACTCAGGGTAATGATAACAAACCATGAAGTGTGGTCAATTAGTGTACCGTTATCCGTTTTTCCAGAAATTCAGAGATTTTGTCCCTTATGTGTAGGACTGTATGGTATGATTATTACTTTTACTTTTATTTCCTCCAAGCTGGAGAGCATATAATAATACAAAATACATAGAAATTTACAGAGAAAAGCATAATAATATATAAATAGCGTGATATAATTCACAACATATGTGAAAAACACGTATCACTAAGAATAAGAAAGAAAAGCACACTCATGTCTGTATATATGCACTGGGCTACATTGTATATATACGCGTATTAACAAATTAACAAGTTGACACATAAGTTTGTATTTGTTGTTGAAAAGTTCAATATCGTCTAGCAGTATTCAGAATGACCTGCTGTTTATTTGAGATATTTGTAACTGTTTACTTGCGAGACATTTTGTGTAAGTATATTAAAGTGGTACGGATTACTTCGTCCTGTATATATTCACTAAGATTATATAGTTGTAATCCACTGAGGAGTTGGTAAATTTGAGAGGAAGCATCCATAGATATTAATGACTCGTACACTTCATTACCACAAACAGTCAAGATATACGACCATAGATTATTACGATAACAATCATTGTTAATACAGTGGTAGATTAGATGAAGGGTAACATTGTCAGTAATCTTTTCACAACGGGGACATAACTCAGTTTTACTGAACGACATCAACCGACACAATATATTGACAGCTGTATAGCACTCTCGTTTTACGGTAGGATATTTACGTAAAAACATCCATAGCTTACATGGTTCGTTCACATTGAAAAAATGTTCACAACGAAATGTTTGATGTCTAGATTTAATGCGAGATATTCGCATTTCATAATCGCTCCGATAAACAGATTTTTTGAGAATAGTTTTCCATGTTGATTTTGATGGGAAAGAGGATGATAGTAAAAACTCATTCAGATAATCAATCAGGCCAGAGTTTTTTTATAATCTGGTTTACGGGAAATTTCTGGACACATGAGCATAAGGAGGAGGAAATAAAAATAAAAATAAAATGCAAAAAAGTGAGCATCGGAAAAATAAATAAAAATAAATCGAAAAAAATGAAAGAAAAATTTATTTTATAAAAAGCTTAAGTATAATGTCAAATCTTCTTTGTTTCAATAAAAAACATCCTAACAAGGTATGTACAGCCTATTAAGGAGGTATTATGTTGATAATGCTTCTTAGAACTGTAGCTGTAATAAGTTACTGTAAGTTCACATAGAAGGATGAATTAATATTAACAAAGGATGATCACAATAGTTCCGACACCTCTTTTGCAGATGCGATCTCAAAAACTAGTTTGTCTCTTGTTTTTGTTGTGCAGGAATAAACATACGTGTACCTTTTGCTTGCTTGTAGTACTTTCTTTGTAGAGACTAAACACGCCTGGCATGTATAATTCACAGAAGAAAGCCGATGTGAATTTAGCTGTAGTAAATAACTTCAATATATACTGTCTTAAGCTTATAGTGCTTGCTTTTTAGAGACTAAACACGCCTGGCACATGCATGCAAATGGTTTTGGGTGTTATGCAAATGGTTTTGGTTGTGTTGTATCAAAATTTGTGTAAAAATATTAACTCCAGTTTAGAAACTTTTTTCATTTACACTTACTCTATTTCTATTCTGACATTTATCATTTCAATATAAATATGTGTCAGAAAGTCCCAAGCCTGAAAGTTTGAGGGGTCTCATCAAAGTGATTAACCAATATTTTACAGTCAAATAATATAGAGTGTCCCCTACTGTTGGAAGGTGCTTTTAGCTTTAATAATGAATATAAAAGGCACCAACGCTGACAATTTTTAATAATAGTCAACCCTTGTCGTCAATACAACAAGACATTCATGCTGAATCTCTGTGTAATATGATAATAATGTAGCAGCCATTTGCAAGTGCCATCCCCTCAAGATCCAGGAACAGCAGGGGGAAATGACGTGTTCTAACAGTAATCCCCCCCGGCCCAGCTGGTGGAGTGAATGTAGTGGTTCTGTTTTTAGCAAAAATTAGTGCAGGAAAGTAGTTCCTTACATGGGCATTTAACAGGGTTTTTTTTTTCATTTCATGGACCTGCACTGTAGGGATTCAACTGGGAACAGCTGGTTTCAAAGTCCCAGACCATGTTTAGTACATGTAGCATTTGCAATTACTGGCAAGACAATTGGCTTGGTAGTTCATGAACTGTATTCCAGCATGAATGCTTCTAACATTAATATTAAATCACTCCCACGCCCCCCACCCCACCCCACCTGTCAGTTCCTACGGGCCTGTTTGATTGAACTTAGAAGTTGGAGGAAAATTAATCATCATGACAACAGTTTGTTTATATAAACATATATCTTTCCGGACTGGGCTCCGAAAGTATACCTTGAACCAATAATTTGAAGCCATTTTTCCCCGCAAAAAAACGTGGTTGACTGGTTTCAAATATACATACCTCAGGAAAAACATGATTCATAAATAAGCTTGACGCAGTCTGCATACCGGTGCGTACACAGGGATGAGCCTGGGTTCCAAATTTAGGGAGAAGTGACTTCTCCTTCCTAGTAATTTCGGGAGAAGTGCAGGGATGTGAGGGAGAAGTTGGGAGGATAGACAAGAGGGAAAAGTTCAATGAGACGAATGGAATATTTTGAACAGTATTCACAAACTTCTAAAATGCAAACTTTTCTAGATTTCTATCCTTTAATGCATGCAATTACTATTACATTTTGTAAATATTAGGTCTGCTGTAACTCACAAGTAGTGTGAGTATTAAATACTCCCTGGATGTTTGGTTACTGAGTTATTTGTTCTATGTTTTACACAAAATTCACAGAACACATTGATTTTGTATCGAATTGTTAACTTAAATTATCTAACTTTTATTTCAATAAAAAGTTCTTCTTTTGGGTTTAGCATTTTTACTTGCTAGTATATGTTCATCAAAAGATATTAAAAAAGCATAAACTTGAGACCATTTTTGGAAAATATGTTATCAGTGTCCTTGTTATTGACCCTTCTTTGTTTAAATATTTTTTATTTAATTAGTTCTGCAGTAAATAACATACCTTTTCTTAAATATAACATATTATGTAGCAATCTATGCTTATTATTGATTTTTAGTGTGCAACACGACGTGACGAATACTTTGACAATTTTCATAAATTCAATTGAACCAACCGGTGTTTATTCTTGAAATCGAAAAATTGAGGGAATTTTCCAGTTACTGCTTAATTAAGAAGAACTAATAATCAAAATATAAGATTATTAAATTACTAACGTAGATTTAACCTTCTTTCATTTGATTGGCGATAGCGTGGGTCGCGAAAACATATAATCGCTTAAAAACAAATAATTGCAATCATTGGCAAACTGCTAATCACGTCTATTCTAACTGCCTTACAACATGCTCATAATTTAATACAATTATCAATTAAACGGCAAGCGTCAAAAAAGCTTTATCTACTTTTATTATTGTAGTATCACAGTTTGACACGTGTTTGTTAAAATTACAACAGTTTAATTACGATATCAATCTTATCGGGCCGACATATAACACTATTGATTTTTTAGCGGACGCTGGTTGGTCTTAAAGGTGACAATATGCAGGGACCATCAATAAACTAACGAGTCACTAATTATCGACTTTTGAAGCGTGTATACTAACAGCACAACTCCCGTGTAGTTGATTGGTAGATAACAAAAGAAATGCGGATGTAACATACGCTTCATCCGTCGTTGAATAGAGGTCGCGAGGACTGTCATAATCTGGGTTATAATTTGTTTAATTGATTTTCCGAAAATGTCGGCGACTTCGTTTTCGTTTTGATGCGCTAATAGAGCGAAGTTAACGCTCCAGCAATTTTTTTTGGAACATGGTAAGCTAACGGAACCGTCGGAGAAAATAAAAATAAAATACTGATTTTTGAAATTTATTTTTATTTGGGTTTTGCAAAATTTAGGACCGGCGCTCCCGTAAACCAGATTATAAAAAAACACTGGCCTCAGTGAGTATTTCACAAAAGGTCTATGGATATCTGGAATGAACCCAAGAATTTGTCTTTCATTGTTACAAAAGTGAGTTAATCTTTTTACAAACAGTTGTTTTGAGTTGTAGCCTATAGGAAGACGGCACAACTGCCCAAAGAATTGGAGTTTTCGTAAATCGATTTCACTTCCAATAGGGACTTTGAACTTCATGACCCCCTATGGCCATTTTCTATGCCAAAAAGTTCTTATTACTGTCCTCCGGTACTTTATTTCGACGCATCTTGATTTCGAAGCCATTTTGTTTTTGACAACGATTTGGATTTTGGGTTACCCTGTAACGTCATTCTTGTGCATTTCCGATAGTAAGCAGTACGGTGATTTCTTAACAACAATATGTGAAGAGTCAGGGACTCTTTTCATACCTCTTTTCAACACTGAAAAATGGTGCTTTTTCCTATTACGTTATAGGTTTAGTTTTGAAAATGTATTTTTTCTAAAACAATAAATATAACTGACAGATTGGCGTCCCTTATTTCTTGCTATTTCAAGAGAGTCACGTGACAGGTGGAGTACTTTCGTTTTGGCAAGATTAAAAATAGGAACAAATCAAATGCATCGTTTCTCTGTTCTCTTATGTCAGCCATATTGGAAATCTCCACTAGACATATTTTTATTTCTTGATTTTAATGATAACTGTCAGTTATTAATAAAAGTTATAAGATGGACAAATGGATAAAGTATTTACAGGAAGGGTCATTCGTTAGTCAGACTAAATACATTTTACACATATTTGAATACAAGCACCTATTTTCTATGGTAACGTATGTTTCTATACGGACCACACTAATAAAACTTTATTTGTTTGTCTGTATTTGTATGTTTGTCTATGATTTAAGCACTTTAGGAAGGCAAAGGGTTGATACTGGAAATACATACCACAAAATGATAAATTCAGAACGCCCCTTCGCTCAAATATGACTTAAATTTTAGATCAACTTATGGAAAATTACAGAAATACATTTATAAACCTTGATACAATGACTTTCAAACTTGGAAAAATCGAAAGAAACTTAAGTACCATAGCCGTGAACAGTCAAAATCAATGAATACATTTTAAAAGTTTATATACTTAACTCACTGAAAACTTCATAATTATGAATGCCTAAAGAAATAAATAGGTAGTAACGTATGTTACAACAACACAGTTTAAACTATCACATCCCAATTTTATCATTCACACCCAGTACAACAGTTTAAAACATTTAATGGTAGCACAAACAATTTTCTATGTACTATGTCATATCTAAATACTGTTAATTATATCAATAAGGATTGCCTTCAAAATTAAGTGAAAACATGTTAAAATTAAGAGTTAAAAAGGTTACGAATTAGTCTCCGAAAAGCATAACAGATCAATTGTGTTCAAAGTTCATGTAGTAATTCACTTTGAAGTAAAAATAAAAACGTTCTCTTAGATATTCCATGAGGTACTGGCACACTTATTTCATATAAAAAGTCATTTGTCACCCAAAATTACATCCTCAAGGGTTTGCCATTGGATAAGAGATCGGCGTTGTTGCATGAGCGATGTGTTTGCTTCCTTATCATTATCGATTTGTTGTACCATGCTTATGTACCATGTTCCCTTTAATATTTCTGCAACAAAATCTTCCGCGACGTATTATAGTTCATCTACGACAAAAAATAAATTCCGATATAAATTATGCTGTTTGTGTTGTCAGGAATTACAACAACCTGTGGTAACGTGTGTTTATAAAAATCCAACTACATTATTTCGCTGCTGTTAAATTCAACAGACATTTTGTGTTCCTTTACACTCAAAGACATGATATAAAAGAAACATTCAGAACTTAAACCTTTCAAGTTTCCAAAAAAGCGAAACATTGTAAAACAAGCAAACAAACAAGCATCAACTATGATACATTTCATATGAAACATACCTTACCAAACGTAACGTATGTTTCAATTCATAAAACCATGTTTTATTAAATAAGAAGCGAACAAAGGACGCTTTGGTTACATTTGAGATTTGGTTACATCTAGTAAGAATTGAAGTAACAAATGAATTGCAAAAAATATCGATTTGAGTATTGTTATGAAGGATCATATGCTTACATTGCATGTAATGGTTAAAAAATCTTCATAGTTTAATTTATCAAGGCCATTGAGACGCATACAGTTTCATGTTTTTTTCAGTCTGGTTGAAGATGTCATATATTTTTCAATGAGATAATAACGACTTTATTTATTGTGGATAACATTTTTGGCGTAAACCAATTTTCAATATGTCATCGTTTAACCCTTCGCCGCATTGTAAGATCGGTATATCATTTTAACGGTAACGTATGTTACATCACGTATGTTACATTTGATACTTTAGACAGCATTATCTCTAGACGATCCTGAGGAATGGCAAAAGTAGTAATCATAAAATGAAGAGTTCATTAGAGAGACTAATTAGCAAACGTGAATTCAACTAAGATATTTAACATTAGTTGAAAAACCATGGTCACGTATGTTTCATTCTTAAAAGTCTACCCGAAAATTTTGGTAAAATGTGAAATTTAATGAAATGTCATTGAATACTTAATGGCAATCGTTTTATTTCATATATATTCATATCTGATCTTATGTTGTTTTAAAATATTTTACAATTATAATATCTTTTC
This sequence comes from Mactra quadrangularis, assembly GCA_025267735.1. NCBI lineage: Eukaryota > Metazoa > Mollusca > Bivalvia > Venerida > Mactridae > Mactra > Mactra quadrangularis. The sequence continues at coordinate 14,911,000 of CM046311.1, forward strand.
CAATTTGAAAAAAAAATGGATTTTTTATGGTCATGTATGTTTCAACACTCTTGGCGACAAAGTTTAAGAGCTGTGTGTAAGTTAATATTTCTGAGGAGCAAGATAAAAATCTTATTCTTACATACAACAACATTGTATATCTTAAAAAGCAAGTGTATTATGACTACTTTATGTGGCTATGTTTCATAGTCTGCGCACAAAGGCACAGTAACGTATGTTACATTTTGGGGTACTTATGAGATCAGTATCAACAGCAATTTCCTTTATAAAACACAAAAGACACATTTTCTTTTTAATTGACAAACAATATAATGAGAACTTGGTGTTGCAAACATGATTTAATGGTTTGTGCAAAAATAAATCGATAAAAATGGAACAAAAATTGCTATTGACCTATACAATTAAAAGTTGATTTTCTCAGCAATGCCCCACTGGAAACTTGCAAACTTTGTACTGTTGTACTCAGGACAGATAGGGGAATAAAAAAATATGGGTCTTGAAAATTCCCCCTGGGGGGGGGGGGGGGGAGCAAAAGTGTATCTGGCTCACGGCCTATACAGCTTTCTCGTGTCATTTGCATAAATTTGATCAAAGAACTGGAAAGGCTTCGATCATTTCTTAACTTAAAGCAAGCGTATTTATTTTCC